>CM038110.1:35341331-35941331 GCA_001642375.2 Mentha longifolia
CGCTAGTGTAGTGGACAAAATCCGTCCAATTGGCTCAGGCCCGATTGTCCATAAGCAATCGGTAGTTGGCAGCCAGCCCAAGCCGAACGGCCTACTTAATCGGCCCATCAAAATAGAAGCCGGGCCAACTTTCTATCTGTTGGGCTAGTCAGACCCATATCCGCGTAGGGGTCCACGTAGTCAGCCGAACGGTCTAACTTCAAACGATTTCAACGTAACAGACGGAGCGTATCGATCGGGAGAGGCTTCCCACAATCTCAACAAACCGATAAGGACTAGGGTTTAACGGGAAAACCCTAGACAACCCGACCGTCTTATATATTCCGCCTACTAGTCAAGCAGACGGACACGTTCCAATTACTGGCAATCACCCTCTAGCAATCGGCTCTCCAACGTTCTGACTACTAGCATTCTCACTCTAGTAGTCGGATCTTCCACCTTCCGTCTACAAGCATATTCACTCTAGTAATCGGCTCATCCGCCCTCCGAACACTCCACGCTCTCTCCTAGTAGGCGGCAAGCGAATCTCATCAGACGGACTCCCGTCACCATCCCCTCATCATCCACACTTTCTGCCAATCCGCCTCCGACTAGAACTTTTATTATTCATTACTTATCGTTTTTTATCTATTTACATTTATCGTTCTACCTACTTATTCTGATCACTGACTTGAGCGTCGGAGGTCCTTCGGCTGACACCCCCTCCGGTGTTCCTCGAAGGGCTCTTACGTGTGTTACTTGTGTTGACAGGTTGCTAGTGCCCGTTCCGTCTACCGGATGAACCTGTCGAGCCGGTCATATCATTGATTGTAGATTTACCGTCTACAATTTGGCGCCCACCGTGGGGCCCTAGCAATCAAACGAATCAGCACAGTCCGATCGAAAGAGCCTTTGAACACCATCATGGGTGATGAAAACAACACGAACGATTCTACCCCCGCGACTGACCTTGCTGCCCAGATCGCGGCTCTGACTGAACAGATGAATCGAGAGCGCGAAAGTCGGGAGAGGTTGGAGAAGGAGAATGCCGATCTACTCTCCCGTCTTCAAGCGGCATCATCTTCCCAGATCCAGACGGCTCCACCATCTCGATTCAGGGTTCCCGTGAACCCAATGCAATCTCTGGACGACTACGTTCGTGTGGAGGATGACGACGGATCTGATGATTTAGAACCGACAGATCTATCCGGTTTGGTAAGGAACCAGAATTCCCATCATACTAATACTGATCGGACTCGTGTTTCCTTCCTTACAGGTAATCGGGTCCCATTGGACCTCGATCCTCCACGAACGGTGACACGCGCCACCAGATCTATTGGAGCCGGGCAAGCTACTCTAACAGCCGGACAGACTAGTACTGGAATTGATTCCAGCGGTCTGTCCCTAGGTGTTCCGACTGGGATTGCCGAGCCAACACCAACAACACCTGGAGCCGGCCTGAGCCATGCAACTGTCGGATGGACAAGCCAGCAACCACACGATGGTGCCCATCAGCCAGCTCATCCTGGAGTGGGCGCGACTGAACGTGGTCTGGCAAATATCGCAAACCATCTGGAACAACCGATTACTCATGTCCAGTCGATAGCTGGTGGTTCATTCCCAAATCTGGACATGGAGTTAGCCCTCAAGCTGGCTGAAATGGAGGCGATGATCCAGCGGATCCCAGGTGTTCCGGCTCCTATCAAGAAGAGTGCAGCCAGCTGCTACGCCGACTCACCTTTCGTCGATGAAATTGCATTGGTGGAGATGCCTAGCAAGTTCAACTTCCCTAACATGAAGCCGTTTGATGGCACCACTGATCCAGACGACCATATCGCCCAATACCGTCAAAGGATGTTCACCGTAGCCATCCCTCGTGAGATGAGGGAGGCTTGCATGTGTAAGGGGTTCGGTTCTAGTCTGATAGGACCGGCCCTCCAGTGGTATACGAATCTTCCTAATAATTCCATATCATCTTTTGCTCAATTGACTGATACTTTTGTGCAGCAATATGCTAGTAGCAGGAAACTTGAAAAAATTTCGGAAGATCTGTAAGCCATAGTCCAACAACGCGGAGAGTCTCTCCGCGACTACATTGGGCGCTTCAACAGAGAAAAGGTGTCGATTACCAATTGCAACACCCAGACAGCGGTCACCGCCTTCCGAAAAGGATTGCTTCCCGACTCAGACCTCTACAAGGATCTTACCAAATATCCTTGTAAAACGATGGAGGATGTTCTCGCCAAGGCATGGGCACAGATCAAATGGGAGGAAGATCAATACAACCATCATAGATCCTCGCCACAAAGGAGCTCTAGGAGGGATTCAAGGGTAGACAGAAGGAACTCCGATAGACGGTCCGAACCCTATCCAACTTCTCGCAGGCAGGATGATAGGAGGAGAGATTACGCCCCCTCTTCAGACAACCGACCACGAGAGAGGGCGAAAGTACCAGAATACAACCTCTCCATCTCACCGACTGAAGCTGTTGCCGCCCTCAAAGGACTCGGAAATAGAGTCAAATGGCCCGAGAAAATGAGAACTCCAGCTGAGCATAGAGACCGATCGAAATGGTGCGAATTCCACGCGGACCATGGCCATCGGACGGACGACTGCATCGCTCTAAAGTTGGAGGTGTCCCACCTACTGAAACAAGGCCATCTGACCGATCTGCTGATAGACAAGGGCAGACAGACATTCCAACAAGGAATTGACAGACGGAACCGCAGTGGAGATGTTACACCTCCGAGACCGCCAATTCATGAACGGACAGTCACTGTCATCACAGGAGGGTCAGAAGTGAGCGGGGTGACCCATTCGGCAGCCAAAAGACACACCAGACAGGCTAGATAGAACCAGCCCGACTCAAATGGATCAACAAAGCACACAACCGCCCTACCTGCCCAAACAATAAGTTTTGACGCCTCAGAATCAAACAGGCTCCTTAACCCTCATCATGATGCTTTAGTCATTTCTATCTATATTGCTAACTGCCTTACCAAACGTGTGCTAATTGACAACGGCAGTTCTGCCAATGTCCTTTTTCTTAATGCTTTCAGGGAAATGGGGCTAGATGAATCAAAGATAGTTAAAAGGACAACCTTCTTGGTTGGCTTCAGCGGAGAACACAAGAGTACAATGGGAGAAATCGACCTACCTGTCTATGCAGAAGGAGTCAACCATTGTACTCGTTTCTTGATGGTAGACTCCCCTACTTCATCATATAACGTCATCCTAGGGCGTCCGTGGATACATGAGATGGAAGCGGTGCCATCGACCTTCCATCAAGTGCTGAGGTTTCCAACTAAGTGGGGAGTAAGAGAAATAAGAGGAGATCAAAAGGATGCACGTGCATGCTACCAGACCACCATGAAGGCCAAACAATGTCCCTTATAGCAATTACAGGAAGGACAATCCGACTCCGCAGTCAGTCAACAATCCAAATCGATCCAGCCAGATCAACCGGACGTGGTGGAGTTGGATGAAGTCCAGATTCATGCAGAATTCCCGGACCACAAAGTTCGAATCGGGGCCCACCTGGCACCCGACCTCAGAGAGAAGCTTATCGAATTCCTTTCTTCCAATTATGATTGTTTCGCTTGGTCTCATGCAGACATGACCGGAATTGATCCCAATATTATTGTTCACAGGTTGCAGGTTGACCCAAACTATCCGCCTCGAAAGCAAAAGAGGAGGAAATTTGCTCCAGAAAGGAACAAAGTGATCAATGAAGAAGTTCAAAGGCTATTAGACAGCGGCCTAGTAAGAGAGGTCCACTACCCCGAATGGCTAGCCAATGTTGTCATCGTGAAGAAGAAGAATGGCAAATGGCGAGTGTGCATTGACTTCACCGATTTGAACAAAGCATGCCCAAAGGATTCATTCCCCCTACCTCATATTGACATGTTGGTGGACGCCACAGCCGGCCACGAGCTATTGAGTTTCATGGATGCCTATTCTGGCTACAACCAGATCCTCATGCACCCAGACGACCAGGAGAAGACGGCTTTCATGACAAATATTGGCCTCTTCTGCTACAAGGCGATGCCCTTCGGCTTGAAGAACGCAGGAGCAACCTACCAACGCCTAGTTAACAAGATGTTCGCCGACTTGTTGGGAAAGACAATGGAAGTTTACATCGATGACATGCTCGTGAAGTCCCTTCAAGCTATCGACCACATCGACCACCTCAGACAAGCGTTTGGTATCCTACGGGAGTATAATATGAAATTAAATCCTACTAAATGTTCATTTGGTGTGGTTGCAGGGAAGTTTTTAGGTTACATGGTAACGCGGAGAGGAATTGAAGCCAATCCGACTCAAATACATTCCATCCAAAGAATCACATCTCCAACTTGCATAAAGGACGTGCAGAAACTGACTGGACGGATTGCAGCGCTCAGCCGGTTCATATCAAAGTCTTCGGAACGGTGCCAACCATTCTTCAACATTCTAAAAAAATCCAAAGCCTTTGAGTGGACGGCCGAATGCGAAGAAGCGTTACAACAATTAAAGCACTACCTGACCAGTCCGCCACTCCTCTCCAAGCCCAAAGATAAAGAAACCTTGCTCGTATACTTAGCGGTCTCCGAAACCGCAGTCAGCGCGGTACTAGTTCGCGAGGACGAAGGAAGGCAATCTCCAATATACTACGTGAGCAAATCATTGTTGGACGCTGAAACCAGATATAGCCAGTTGGAAAAGCTTGCAATGGCCTTGATCCACGCAGCCAGAAAGCTTCGCCCTTACTTCCAATGTCATCCGATCATAGTCGTCACAACGTTCCTGTTGAAGACCATACTCCACAAGCCGGAGCTGTCAGGCAGACTGACTAAATGGGCGGTGGAACTCAGCGAATACGACATCACCTACAAACCACGGACTTCACTAAAGTCTCAGGTATTAGCCGATTTTATTGCTGATTTTACACCTAACATCCATGTGCAGGCAGAACAAGAGTTAGTCTGTATGACCGACGGGCAATCAAACGGTATCTGGAAGCTAAGCGTGGACGGCTCCAGCAACTCACGAGGAAGCGGTCTAGGCTTGGTCCTCACATCGCCTCAAGGAGATACGATCGAACAAACAATCAGATGCGGATTCAAAGCTACGAATAACGAGGCAGAGTACGAGGCGATGATAGCCGGTCTCGGATTAGCCAAAGAGATGGGAGTCAAGAGGATCAATGTCTTCAGCGATTCTCAATTGGTAGTGAACCAGATGCAAGGGAACTACCAAGCTAGAGACCACAAGATGACTGCCTACCTCGACAAGACCAAGGAATTACAAGCCCACTTTGACGAATTCACAGTCAGCCAAGTTCCCCGTGGAGAAAATGGCCACGCGGACGCACTAGCAAACCTTGGGTCCTCCATTCAGACGACGGAGCCCAAATCCATACCGGTTATCTATCTCAAGTGGCCAGCCACTTGGAAAGAAGGGGAGGACCAGGTAGCTGAGATTTCAGACGACCGAACATGGATGACTCCAGTTATGGAGTACTTGGAACAAGACATACTACCCGATGATAAAAACGAGGCACGAAAGATCAAATCCAAGGCAGCCCGTTTCACAATCATTAGAGGTAAACTGTATAAGCGTTCTTTTTCTGGTCCATACTTGAAATGTGTTAACCCTGCAGAAGAGAAGTACATACTAGCCGAGCTTCATGAAGGAGAATGCGGTAACCACTCCGGTGGAAGGAGTCTGGCTCATAGGGCACTAACCAGCGGATACTATTGGCCAACTATGAAATCAGACTCAGTAAATTACGCAAGGAAATGCGACAAATGTCAACGGTTCGCCCAAGTTCCGCACCAACCACCAGAGCCAATGACTGCAATCACGTCACCTTGGCCATTCATGAAATGGGGAATGGACATCGTCGGCAAGCTGCCAACCGCACCAGGACAGAAAGTGTTCATGCTAGCAGTAACCGACTACTTCAGCAAGTGGATAGAAGCGGAGGCCTTCCACCAAGTCAGAGATCAAGAAGTTAAGAACTTCATTTGGAAGAACGTAATTTGTCGATTCGGAATACCAAAGGAGATCGTCACGGACAACGGCTCCCAATTCATAAGTATCGACTTCCAAAACTTTTGCAAATTCTGGAATATCAAGCTGAGCTTCTCCACGCCAAGATACCCACAAGCAAATGGCCAGGCAGAATCTAGCAACAAGACCATCATGAACACCCTGAAGAAACGATTGGAGAAGGCCAAAGGAAAATGGGCAGATGAGCTGCCCGGAGTGCTCTGGTCGTATCGAACTACAGCCAGAACGTCAACTGGCGAAACGCCATTCTCATTAGCTTTCGGGATGGAAGCGGTTATTCCAACTGAAAGTGAAGTATCGAATGCTAGGTACGAGTTGACATCAGATAATGAAAATTGGACCAATATGTGTCATGAGTTGGACATGCTGGACGAAAAAAGAGAGCAAGCTATGATCCGGTTGGCCTCATACCAACAAAACGTGGCAAGGTACTACAACAAGCACACTCGCACTCGAACATTCCAGCCTGGAGATTGGGTGCTGAGACGAGTGTTCCAAAATACTAAAGAGGCTGGTGCAGGCAAACTGGCCCCAACATGGGAAGGACCATACTTGATCACCAAGGTGGTTGGAAAGGGAGCTTACAAGCTACGAGCTAAAGATGGTCATGATATATCCAACAGCTGGAACGCGACACATCTCAAACAGTATCACGCCTAACTCTATCTACATCTCTTATATATTACATGATTGGTCTTACGAGACCAATATTTTTTTACCTTATTACTAACACTTTCATCCAGGCCAATCCGGAACTACATCTAGGCTTGATCCCTCACGAGGGTATGTAGGCAGCTCTACGGAGTGCAGCCGCTACGTTTCTTATTATTTCCTCAAACGATTCTGACCATTTATGAAACAGGTCAGAACTACATCGGGCTTGATCCCTCTCAAGGGTATGTAGGCAGCTCTATGGAGCGCAGCCCTCCCCCCCAACCAACCCAGTCGGTCCAACCAAAATGGAGGACAAAATACACAAAGTATAATAATCAGACAACCAAACAACGAGAATAAGCTATCTCGAAATTGCAAGTTTAAGTCGTAATGGAAAAACTCAAGCTAAACGAAAGGAGACATGCGATCCCATACAGTCAGTCAATAGAAACAGGATGCGCATGCTCGTACAACTATTCAACCATCCATACAAATAGTTAGCAAAATAGTCTGGCAAAAGGTCAGATGGTGCAGAGTATAAATCCTACAAATCCAAGTAAATAACAATAAAGAGGCTGGAATGAGTCGTCAGCCGGATAACACATAATCAAAATCAATCATCAACAGGAGGGCTCGGATCATCCCCACCGGCATGGCCACCGGCTGCGTCATCAGTCGGAGCATCTTCCTCCTCGCCCGTCCTCCCAAAAACCAACTCGTAGGCAGCCTTGTACTCTCCAACATCCCAAGGCTTGGGGTAACAAGCCTCGTACGCGGCAGCAGCAGCAGCATAAGTCTTGACCTGCATCTCGAAGCGGACGGCCTCCATCTTCTCACGAAGCTCCTCCTCGTGCATCTCAGCCGCCTTCGTAGCAGCCTGACCCTTAGCACGGATCTCGGCCTCCAACCTAGCAATGGTCTGACTGGAGGACTCCATGCTAGAAGTAAGAGCATTCCGCTCAGTCATCCATCGGCCCCTCTCAGCCTTGTGGTCGTTGTCCCGCTTGCTCGACTCTTCAACTGAGTTCAGCAAGTAGGCGGCCTTCTGCATTTCCTGTTGATAAAATAATGATAAGAAACTCGAGCCGAGCAATAAATATGAAGAAACTGACAAGCAAAACTAGTTAAACTCACAGTGAAAGCAGCCTGGTAGTGGGCAATGGCTACAGATCGAGTCCCCATCCGTTGGAGAACGAGCTGGTCCTCCTCAAACAACAGCTTCTGGGCCTCCGAAGAAATCGGGCCAAAGTCCGAATGCGCACAAGCCGACGAGGGAAACGTCAAAGTGGTCTGATCCGAAAGGCTAGTAAGATCGATGGAAGCATCTCTCTTCTTCGACCTCGAAAATGTAGGAGGCGGGGGAGGTGCGACATCGACAGCTGCTTGAGCATCTTCGCCACTAGAGCCGACTACTGCCTTGCTCTTCTTCTTCTTGTGTTGTCGAGCCATCTCCACAAGTTGATTCTTACCCAAAAGAGGCAAGTCAATTCTCCTCGACATGATGACGTCTACAAAAACAAACACAAGTCCAATTAGTAGTCGGACCAACGAACACTCGATAACTTAGACTAATTAAAATTAGTTACCCGGAGATTTGTGGCCTTGCAAGGAAGAGTTCTCAATGTTCTCCTCTGTCAAGATGATGTTGACAGAACGCTCCTCAATCGGAATGTTCAAGAACCAGCTGATCTTCGCAGTGGTAGATTCCGACTGCACACAAACGTTTTTCACCACCTTTTCTGCAAAGGAAAGAGAAATAAGGAACTAACTAGTTAAGCAGACATACATACAAAGAGAAAAGCAAAGTGAATCATAACTTTTTGAGAATTAGAAAGATACCCGGATGAGACCATGAATCCGGAATATTATAGTCAGACGACACATTCAAAGTATTAGACGGAACGAGAAAATAGTGGCGTGCCCATTTCTTATATGAATCGGGTGGCCTTTGGATCAAAGGTACATCAAATCTGTTCACTAGCAAGAACCGACCAGTATCATTCCTATGTGTTTGCAGGCTGTAAGCATACGACACGTCGTTGTACGTGAAATGAACACCACGGTTCTCGGTTAAGACTTGGATCGCCATCAGAATACGCCAAGCGTTCGACGCCAATTGGCTCGGAGCTATATGGTGACAATGGCATGCTTCCAGCACTAATCGGGGAAGGGGAAGCCTAGCCCCATAACTGAAAAGTATCTTATACATAACCGACCAACCCGGATAAACCCAATGGGGTCTCTCCAAGCGGAAAGGAGACACAAGGTAGACTTGGTCAGATATGCCATAGTCATCACGCATGGTTTGCAACTTGTCTAGCGAAAGCGTTGACTTAGGATTCTTCTCAAACTTGAAGCCTTGTTGAGGTTCAGAACCGACAACTGGGCCTCCAAAATTAAGCACTTGGACGACCGGTTGAGCCCGACTACCCTGACTGACTTGTGACCCTTCTACTTCACAACTAGACAGTAACTCGATTCTACTACCGTATTCATATTCGCACAAAATGACTTCCTCACTATCCGACACACTAGAGTTTGTTCCGCTAGATCGCGACATGGCAGACAGATACCTAAGACAAAGAAATAGCTAGTCGGACTCATACGTATGCTAATGACAAATCACTTCATAGAGCATGAGGAAGTAGTCGGACACCGACTGGAAAATCAACACATGAAGCACACACAAAGTAGTTGGATCTAATCAGACACCGACTACTAAACTACAAACTTAGCACGCAAAAGTAGTCGGACCGAATCGGATACCAACTATAAATCAACACACCAAGCATAAGGAAGTAGCTGGAACTAGTCGGACACCGACTACAGAAATCAATATACCAAGCATAAAAAAGTAGACGGACTCAGCCGGATAACACATAATACAAACTCGCATGCATAGAGGATACGAAAGTAGACGGACATATGCAACAAAGCTATCATGTAGACTGTAGAAGTAGTCGGGCTTGATCCGCCTAAGCTAAATTCACCTATACGCAGTCAGACATCCATTATACCCTTCCGCCTACCAACAAGAGCAACTAGAGATAATCAAGCATGCTTGGAAAAACAGTAAAATTTCATATTTTTACTCCATCATTGGATCAAACATAAACACGTAATGTGGTGAATCAAAAGCACCTACGACTATGTTTTTCCAAATTTTGACGAAGAACGCACGAAGAACAAGTAAGAAAAGAGGGTGAAAAGGAAACTCACCTCCCCAAAGACTCCTTCCTTCAACTCCTTAGCTCCTCTCCACCACTTGCTCCAAGCTCTCCAAAACTTTCTAAGTAAAAAATGAGAAGTGAGAAGTGAAAACAAACTCACCACTCTTATAAAGGAGGGGTAGAAGCATGGATACGCGACAAGTGTCGAGCATCTAAAGGCTCCACATTAATAATGTGTTAGATTTCTTGAAACTCGTGCAATTCAAGAACCATGGCTATAAGAAGTAAAAATTCCGAGAAATATGCCTAAGGCTTCCTAACTTGGCTGCCATTATTGCTTCCAAGTGATGAAGCTTTGCCAATTTCCCACGAATTGATTTACCATTCAAATATGCACAGAAGCTGCGCCATCTGGGATAAGCAAAGGGGCTGAATAAAAACCAAATTAAAAGAGAAGAATCTTAATTATGTTTCACGACGAGTTCACTTGAAAGGAGGCAGCCGCAGACTTTACGAATCGCGTTGCAATCTGGGATGATAACGCCTCCTTCCGGGTTTCAATTCGTTGGAGCTAGCCCATCGCAGCCTGCTCACGTAAATAATTCAATTATTCCCACCAAGTTGCAAATGGGTTCGCTATGGACAAGAATGGAAAAGATAAAACTGGTCGATACAAACCAGCAAAGTGTCGCCCTCATATACCTCTACACACATAGAGAGAAGTAAAAATAAAACAAATAGACCAACCTCAATCAGTCCGAACGCGAGCTCGCGGACCCGAATCGATTGAGCTGAATATAGACGCAAGCTTCAGTTGGTATACGCTCGCTGTAGCCGGCTCTCGAGACTTTTTCCAATTTTCGTAGGTTGAGCTGTAGACAAACAACTACAAGACAACCAGAAACCCAATCTGCTATCAGAATATAATAATCGAACAAAAGCGAAATCAAGTTCGAACTCACCGATTTCAGCTGGAGACGCGAACCTCTACTGAAGGCAGGATCGAGCCGCACTTCCTCGCGTTTATACAGCCGGTTTCACCAAGTCGCTTGCGTAGCAGCTGAAAATGCCGCAGCCGAATCGGTTCGAAATTAGTCGGGTCTGAACGAAGCTCATGCCGGCTTCGGTCGGGCCATCTTACCCACAATTGGGCACGCCTGATTCCGCTATTGTGTGCCTTGTGTGAGCAAACAAAGTTACAGGTTGCAGAGGAGTTTCCGACTGTAAGCTGCTCCTCAAGTTAGGAGTCAGACATTTTTTGGAATATTTGGATATCCAAACAGGAGCTGCTTGTTTCGAAATCCTTTTGCAGATAGCTCCGCCTACAAACCCACTCTCTTTTTGTAGTCGGACGACTCCAGCCGGCTGCTAATTGGAATCGTTGAGTTAGTTGGGTCAGAATAAATGTGCTGTAGTTGTTAAATTTAATCTAGCAAGCAGTAACGGCTGCCAGCTTGGAGCACGCATCAGACCAGATTTTTTGGTAAAAAACCAAACTAAGTTATAGTTGGGAGCAAGCCAGCTGGTAAGTAGGAAAAGTAGTCTGTTCTAGGCTGCAAAATTGGTAAACGTAGTAGTCGGTATCATATTTTGAATTCTGAAAAACAGGGTCTTCGTCAGTTTCAATTGGCCCACTGATTTTAAAAGGAAAAGCCTGAGTCAACAAGTTATTTTTATTAATTTTATTAAATACATGATCCACTCTTTCCAGACATCAATTGGCGAAATGGGCCAAGAAGAAAATTCATGAATCACCGTCAAGGTTGTTGGCCAATTCCTATTAATTCAAATTTCCACCAATTCACGTCACATATTCCCATGTGGATTTGAGTGTGAATATTTGGCCATAATTGGCATCTTAGTCTTCGATCTACTCCCATTTGTTTATCGTGAATGGGCCCATGTGAATAATAGCTGGCCCGATATGTTTGGGCCCTTATTTACTGAAATTTGTTGGTAAATTAAATTATTGCCTTATGAATATGGCGTGCTAGCGGGACCTCCGACTAGCATCGCGAAGGGCCTCATGTCTTCCCCACGTATGTGCCAGCAAACAAAAAATGATAAAAATAATTGTGCTACATAATTTCAGACTATCTACTCTCTAATTAGAAAATTCAAACTAGAGAGTGGGGGACAAACTGTAGTGGACAAAATCCGTCCAATTGGCTCAGGCCCGATTGTCCATAAGCAATCGGTAGTTGGCAGCCAGCCCAAGCCGAACGGCCTACTTAATCGGCCCATCAAAATAGAAGCCGGGCCAACTTTCTATCTGTTGGGCTAGTCAGACCCATATCCGCGTAGGGGTCCACGTAGTCAGCCGAACGGTCTAACTTCAAACGATTTCAACGTAACAGACGGAGCGTATCGATCGGGAGAGGCTTCCCACAATCTCAACAAACCGATAAGGACTAGGGTTTAACGGGAAAACCCTAGACAACCCGACCGTCTTATATATTCCGCCTACTAGTCAAGCAGACGGACACGTTCCAATTACTGGCAATCACCCTCTAGCAATCGGCTCTCCAACGTTCTGACTACTAGCATTCTCACTCTGGTAGTCGGATCTTCCACCTTCCGTCTACAAGCATATTCACTCTAGTAATCGGCTCATCCGCCCTCCGAACACTCCACGCTCTCTCCTAGTAGGCGGCAAATGGATCTCATCAGACGGACTCCCGTCACCATCCCCTCATCATCCGCACTTTCTGCCAATCCGCCTCCGACTAGAACTTTTATTATTCATTACTTATCGTTTTTTATCTATTTACATTTATCGTTCTACCTACTTATTCTGATCACTGACTTGAGCGTCGGAGGTCCTTCGGCTGACACCCCCTCCGGTGTTCCTCGAAGGGCTCTTACGTGTGTTACTTGTGTTGACAGGTTGCTAGTGCCCGTTCCGTCTACCGGACGAACCTGTCGAGCCGGTCATATCATTGATTGTAGATTTACCGTCTACATTACCCATCCCATAAGCGTTACAAGGAGACGAGAACCGTTCGAAACTGATGAGTAACGAAGGAGATTGAGAGGCAAGAAACAGTGAAAATGATGCCTTGGGAGAAAATCGCTTGAAATGAGCGGAGAGAAATTCAGACTTCGACCACCCCTTATTGTTACCCATCCCATAAATGTTACAAGGAGATGAGAACCATTTGGAACAGATGATTAACGAAGGAGATTGAGAGGCAAGAAACAGTGAAAATGATGCATTGAGAGAAAATCGCTCGAAATGAGCCGAGAGAAATTCGGACTTCAACCACCACCTATTGTTACCCATCCCATAAGTGTTGGACTTCGACCATCCCCTATTGTTACCCATCTCATAAGTGTTTCAAGGACATGAGAACCGTTCGAAACGGATGAGTAACGAAGGAGATTGAGAGGAAAGAAATAGTAAAAATGATGCCTTGGGAGAAAATCGCTGGAAATTAGCGGAGATAAATTCGGACGTCGACCACCCCCTATTATTATCCATCCCATAAATGTTACAAGGAGACGAGAACTGTTTGAAATAGATGAGTAACGAAGGACATTGAGAGGCATGAAATAGTGAAAATGATGCCTTGGGAGAAAATCACTCGAAATGAGCGGAGAGAAATTCGGACTTCGACAACTCCGTATTGTTACCCATCCCATAAGTGTTACAAGGAGATAAGAACTGTTTGAAACGGATGAGTAACGAAGGAGATTGAGAGGCATGAAACAGTAAAAATGATGCCTTGGGAGAAAATCACTCGAAATGAGCGGAGAGAAATTCGGACTTCGACAACGCCGTATTGTTACCCATCCCATAAGTGTTACAGGGAGACGAGAACCGTTCAAAACAGATGAGTAACAAAGGAGATTGAGAGGCATGAAACAGTGAAAATGATGCCTTGGGAGAAAATCGCTCGAAATAAGCGGAGAGAAATTCGGACTTCGACCACCCCTTATTGTTACCCATCCCATAAGTGTTACAAGGAGACGAGAACTGTTCGAAACTGATGAGTAACGAAGGAGATTGAGAGGCAAGAAACAGTGAAAATGATGCCTTGGGAGAAAATCGCTCGAAATGAGCGGAGAGAAATTCGGACTTCGACCACCCCTTATTGTTACCCATCCCATAAGTGTTACAAGGAGATGAGAACCGTTTGGAACGGATGATTAACGAAGGAGATTGAGAGGCAAGAAACAGTGAAAATGATGCATTGAGAGAAAATCGCTCGAAATGAGCCGAGAGAAATTCGGACTTCGACCACCCCCTATTGTTACCCATCCCATAAGTGTTGGACTTCGACCATCCCCTATTGTTACCCATCTTATAAGTGTTTCAAGGACATGAGAACCGTTCGAAACGGATGAGTAACGAAGGAGATTGAGAGGAAAGAAATAGTAAAAATGATGCCTTGGGAGAAAATCGCTCGAAATTAGCGAAGATAAATTCGGACTTCGACCACCCCTTATTGTTACCCATCCCATAAGTGTTACAAGGAGACGAGAACTCTTTGAAATGGATGAGTAACGAAGGAGATTGAGAGACATGAAACAGTGAAGTTATTCAATTTATGCTCATTTCCACATACTTCATTCAAAAATTTCTTCAAAATTCAAAAAAAAACCCTAATCTAGAATTTTCACTTAATCCAATGAAAATGAGACAATAAACGCTCATACCACTTAATATATTACAAGTAGAAATCCATAAGAGCAAAGGTATAGAGCACATTACCTCATCTTCTTGAAGAAATTTGAAGAACTTCAACTCTTTAACCAAAAAACACAAATTTTTGTTTTTGAGGTAGAAGGGGTAAAAATGTGATTTCTTTGGTTCAAAATGTAGGTTTTGGGATGGGTAATGAACCTATGGAAGGAATTAACTCAATTCCAAGTGATTTGAGAGTAATTAGAGGAAGAAAATCTAGGTTTTTAGAATGAGAAATTGGGTTTGTTCTAAGAAAAGAGGATGGAAAACACAAAAAGAAAGAAAATGGAGTGAAAAAATCAAAAATAGAAATTAAAGGGGAAGAGAGGGGCGGCGGCGGTTTGGGCGGCGGTCTGGCAGACCGCCGCTCAGACCGCCGTTTAGACCGCCAACCAACCTACATGCCAGCCACCTAAATGGCAGTCTGGATGGCGGCCTCGCAGCTGCCGTTAGCCCTTTGCGCGCGATCCTCTTCCGACCTTTTCCGAAGCGTTTCTCGACCGATTCCGCCCGTTTTTGAAGCATTGGGCCCTTCTCGACCTTCTCTTGACTTTCCCTAAACATTTTCAACATTGATTTTCCAAATTATTTATTTTTTTATAGTTTTTCTCAAAATTAGACGAAAAACAAAACAAACGACACAAAAATCAAAAATGAAATAAAAACTAACGAAAATGAAAAAGAAAAGGATACGTGTTGAGGTGCCTCTCAACGAGCGCTTTGTTTAATGTCATTAGCTCGACATTACCTCCAACATCAAACATCATGAAGAAGGATGGTTGACTCCTCCTTAACCTTATTCGAATTGAAATAGGGCTTGAGTCGATGTCCATTGACAACAAAAGTAGAACCATCGTTCTTGAGAAGTTCAAATGTTCCATTCTTGAAACTCTTGCTCACAACATAAGGACCGGTCCACCTTGATTGGAGTTTTCCGGGGAAAAGATGAAGACGAGAGTTAAAGAGAAGAACCTCTTCTCCCGGAATGATAACCTTTCCTCGAATCCCAAAGTCATGAAACTTCTTGGCCCTTTCCTTGTAGATTCGAGAATTTTCATAGGCCTCGTTTCTCCATTCCTCCAACTCTACAAGATGGTTCTTCCTACTAAATTCGGCCTTCTTGAACTCAAAATTGATTCTCTTTGTAGCCCAAAACGCCTTGTGCTCAATTTCCAAAGGCAAGTGACAAGATTTTCCGAAAATAAGTTGATACGGGGACATACCAATGGGGGTTTTGTAGGCGGTTCTATAGGCCCACAATGCATCATCTAGTTTGTTTGCCCAATCCTTCCTCGTTGTGATCGTCTTCTCAAGAATTTGTTTGATCTCACAATTTGCAAGCTCCGCTTGACCATTAGCTTGAGGATGGTATAGAGAAGTAATCTTGTGCTTAACACCATACTTTGCAAGCAAACTTCCCAACCATTTGTTGTTGAAATGTCCCCCCATTGCTAAGCAAGGCTCTCAGAGTTCCAAACCGAGTTAAGATGTTCTTTTTCAAAAACTTGATCACAACCTTGGAATCACTAGTCGAAGTTGGAATGGCCTCGACCCACCTTGAAACATACTCAATAGCAAGAAGGATATAAGAAAAACCACAAGATTTGGAAAATGGTCCCATGAAATCTATCCACCAAACATCAAACAACTCAACCTCAATCATGATGTTTTGAGGCATCTCATCCCTCTTAGTGATATTTCCCATCCTTTGACACTTATCACAATTCTTCACAAAGGTTTGGCAATCCCTAAAAATCGAAGGCCAATAGAATCCACTTTGAAATACCTTCCAAGTCGTACGATTAGCCCCAAAGTGACCCCCATTAGGCCCCTCATGACAATCTCCAATTATCTTGAGCCATTCACTCTCCATAGCACATCTAATAATAAGGCCATCGGCACATCTCCTCCATAAATATGGATCTTGACAATAATAGAACTTAACATCTCGAAGGAACTTTGCCTTTTGATAATCCGAAAGGCTTGGTGGTATTCTTGGAGAACAATATAGTTTGCAAAATCCGCAAACCAAGAATCTTTGCACTTCACTACCATGATCCTCTCATCGGGAAAACAATCATTAATGCTCAACTTCAACTCTTCACCTTCAACCGGCTTTTCTAGCCTTGACATGTGATCGACTATTTGATTATCACGACCCCTTCTATCTCGAATCTCCATGTCAAATTCTTGAAGAAAGAGAATCCAACGAATCAAATGAGGCTTTGCATTCTTCTTCGCCATGAGATGCCGGATAGCCGTGTGATCCGAATAGACAATGGTATGATTTCCCATAAGATAAGATCGGAACTTGTCAAAAGCAAAGACAATGGTCAATAATTCCCTATCCGATGTTGTGTAGTTCCTTTGAGCTCCATCCAATGTTCTTCTAGCATAATGAATAACTCATAACACATTATCTCTCATTTGCCCAAACACCATTCCTAAAGCCCAATCACTTGCATCACACTTTAAAATGAAGAATCACTCCAATTAGGCTTGATTAGAATAGGAGTAGAGATGAGGGTTTTCTTCAATGTCTCAAATGCTTCCATACACTTCTCATCAAAGACAAACTTCACATCGAGAGAACAAAGTGGCTTGGTAATCTTTGAGAAATCTTCAATGAATCTTCTATAGAACCCCGCGTGACCAAGGAAGCTTCGGATTGATTTCATATTTGTTGGGGGTGGAAGCTTCTCAATGGCAACGATCTTGGCTCTATCAACTTCCAAACCGTCTCTTGAAACCTTGTGCCCAAGCACAATTTCATCCTTGACCATAAAGTGACACTTCTCCCAATTTAGGACAAGAGAAGTGTCATTGCACCTTTGCAAGACTTTTATGAGTTATCCAAACAAGAATCAAAACTCTTCCCAAAAACCGAGAAGTCATCCATGAACACCTCCATTATATTTTCAATCAAACCACCAATGACATCATGCATCTTTGAAAAGTGGCCGGAGCATTACACAACCCAAAAGCATTCTTCTATAAGCAAACACTCCATAGGGACATGTGAAGGCCATCTTGTGTTGATCCTCCTAGGCTATGACAATTTGGTTGTATCCCGAATAACCATCAAGGAAGCAATAGTAGTCGTAGCCCACCAAACGATCCAACATTTGATCTATAAAGGGTAGAGGGAAGTGATCTTTCCGTGTTGCTACATTCAAGGCCCTATAATCGATGCAAACACGATAACCGGTGGCAACCCTTGTAGCTATAACCTTATCATTCTCATTCTTTACTTGGGTAGGACTCACCCATTCACTATCCGATATGGCATAGATCATTCCCGCATCAAGCAACTTCAAAACCTCCTTTCTCACAACCTCTTGCAAAACCGGATTCAACCTCCTTTGAGGTTGCACCTTAGGACGAGAACCTTCCTCCAATAAAATACGATGCATACAAATAGAGGGGCAAATACCCTTGATATCATCAATAGACCAACCAATCATATCTTTAAACTCGCTAAGGACTCGCAACAACTTGTCCAATTCGGACTTTGACAAGTGTTGTGACACAATTACGGGAAAAGAGTCATTATCACTAAGGAAGGCGTACCTTAGGTGATCAGGAGAGGTTTCAACTCTAGATTGGTGCTTGAAGAGGACTCCACTTTAGTTGAACTTCCACTCTCTCCCGGTTGGTTGATGTCAAGGTAGTGTACTTCATCCTTTGGTGAACCTTGGTTGGCCTCCAAGAAAGCAATGGACTCCAATAATTCATCACACGCTTCATCCAAGTCAGAATAGGAGTATAGAGAGTTGAAAATGATTTCCTCCGTGAGATCCTTTACCATAGATGTAGGCAAAGTGGTAATTGATTTGCATTCTTCATAACTTCGATAATCTCCTCTCTTCATTGCATGAAAGATTGAAAGAGTGAGGGTTTCTTCATTGACCCTAAATGTGAGATTCCCGTCTTGTACATCAATGAGAGCACGACCGGTTGCTAGAAAAGGACGCCCAAGAATGAGGGGCATATCCTTGTCCTCCGGCATATCCAATATCACAAAGTCCGCGGGAAATATGAATTCATCAACCTTCACTAAGATATCTTCAACAACCCATTGAGCATAAGATATAGAACGATCGGCCATTTGGAGACAAATAGAAGTATGTTTGATCTCTCCAATATCCAATCTCCTAAAGATAGACAATAACATCAAGTTGATGCTAGCACCAAGATCACATAAGACTTTCCCAAACTATTGCCCACCAATCACATATGCTATATAGTAAAGCTCCCGGGATCCTTATTTTTCAAAGGCATTTTCCTTTGAATCACCGCACTAACTTCCTCCGTTAGACTAATTATTTCAAATGATCCAAACTTTCTCTTGTTAGCTACGGCATCCTTCAAGAACTTCACATAGCCGAGCATATCTCTAAGTGCATCAAGCAAAGAGATATTGATTTGTACCTTATTAAATATATCCAAGAATCTCTTCATCTTTTCATCCACCTTAGGCTTGGCTAGACGATAAGGGAATGGAGCCTTCGTGATCACATCCTTAGTGGAAAGAGGAGCTTCTATCAACACTTCCTTTGAAACCTCTTTTTGATCTTATTTCCTTGATTCCTCATCACTGGTTGGAGGCTTTTTACAGGGTATGTCTTCCACAAGAACTTCATCTTCTTTGCTTTCGGATGTGGCTTGATTCTCATAGGCTCTTCCACTCCTCAATGTGATAGCATTACACCCTTTAGGATTCATCTCCGTATTCCTTTAAGATATATAATAGAAATATGGTCTTCAATCTTCAATACACCAAGTAAATCTTCACAAATCTTGAAAATACCAAAGTAGAAAGAGGAAAATGAAATTAGGGTTTTAGAGAGTATATTCAAGCTAAAGATACTTAATTAGGGGTTAAATACAATAAAAATGAGTTTTGGGTCGAGTTAGACCGCGTTGGTCGAACCAACTCGGTCAAGAAAGGAAAGAGCACGCCCTAACGGCGGTCTGGCCGGCGGTTTGGCAGACCGCCGTTTAGACCGCCGTCCTTCCAGCATTCCGACCACCTAAACAGCAGTTTGGCCGGCGGCCTATCAGGCCGCCGTCCAGACATCCATTCCTCCTTCCCGGTCCGATTCTTCTCCCGTTCAGTTCGATCTTCGATTCTTTATTTCCTTTCTTCAAACCGGCTTTTGACCTTCGATTTTCCTCTCTTGAAGCTCGATTCTTCCTCGTTTCCAGCCCTCGATCTCTAAATACTTCAATGCTCTTCCAATTCCTACAAAAATAGATAAAAAACCGAGAGAAAACGAGAAGAATATAAAATATGCTATAAGTTAAGAAACCCTAGCAATTCTAACATTTAAGCACACAAATCGAGCTTCAAACACATACAAAACACACTCAACATGCACATAAAATATGTGTTAATCAAACAGCTATGCACTACAGATGTTACTCCAAGAGTGTACGTGTGTCCGAGGGACGGGGGATCATCTTCAAATGCAGGGGCAGTCCTTACGTTCAATCAAGAGTAGCCGTACGAGGGATCATTTGGCCATTTTACCGAGGGCACCGATTGGCAGTCCGTGCTCGAGCAGCTCGGGAATGCTGCAGCCTCTACAAATTGGAGGTGGGATGTCTATCTCGGTGATAACAACCTCGGCGGGGGTTCATCTCATCATACAATCCCGGATCTCAATGACCAGGGAGAAAGTGATGAGGACACTGAAAATGAACGGTCTTTATTTGAAGACGATGAAGACGAAGATTACGTCCCTGAAGTGGAGGAGGAGGGCAGCGAGAGCGAAAGCGAGTCGAATTTATACAATGGTGGCATACAAATGAACAGGGCCTTATTCGCTGAGTGGACCCCATGGCTACATGAGGAAGGCGGGATGCAAAAACTCTTAGAAATGATGTATCCGGAGGTTAATGAGGATGAACCGGAGATAGACAATGATACCGAGCACATGAACAATTGGTTAGTTCTGATGGTCCCTCTGCAGCCTCGAGATTCAACAGTGTTCCATGAGGATCACCTAAATATCGAAGATTTTGCCCCAAAAGCCATTTTCTATACGAAGGCGGAGATTGGTATTGCAATCGGTTTGTGGCATTTGGAGAGAAGAAAAGAGTACAAGGTGAAAAAATCTGACTGGACGAGAGTGGTGTTGAAATGCAAGCATTCAACAGAGTGCAACTTCCATGCACGTTTAACAAGCGAGGGTGGACCTTGGGAAGTTAAAAAGTTCTCTGCCAATCACACGTGTGACCCATATGGAATAACAAATGTTGTTCATCGTAAAGTCCATTCGAAGGTGATCGGGGCATTTTTTGCTGAGAGAATTATGCGTGATTCTGAGATAATGAGACCTAAAGTGATTCGAAATGAGCTTCGTGCATCTTTCGACGTTGACGCAAGTTACGATGTGTGCTTGAAAATTGCGCAATCGAAGTCATATACGGCAAATATACGGATTCCTTCGAGGACTTGCCCGGTTACCTGCACATGCTGAAGATGACAAACCTAGGCACAATGACCTATATCGATATCGGGCCCGACTAGCGATTCAGACATGTGTTCATGGCCCTTGCTGCACCAATTCATGCGTGGGAACACCATTGTCTCCAGCCAGTAATAGTACTGGACGACACACATTTGAAAGGGAAGAACTCCGGCATAATATTTGTAATTGTGTCTAAGGACGCGAACGAGCAATTGTTTCCTCTCGCCTACGGAATAGGGCCGATCGAGAATCACGAATCGTGGACATGGTTTATGAGTGGACTAAGAATGACATATGGGGCATTGACGAACACGTTGTTCATCTCGGATCAACACACGTCAATCGATTATGCTGTGAGTGTTGTGTTTCCTGAAGCCCGGCATGGGATTTGTACTATCATCTGAGTAAGAAGATGATACATTACGGATCTGACGTCGGCGCTATGTTTCGACGAGCTGCATACACATACGATAAGGAGGTTTATCGTAACGTGATGAAAGAGTTGCATTGTTCCGCATGTGCTGTGTACAACCACTTGATTGAGATTGGACCCGAAAAATGGGCTCGATCGATGTGCCCTGCTCGACGATTCAGCAACATCACGTCCAATGCCGCAGAGTCTTTCAATAAGACGTTGTTGTGGGCACGACGTCTACCAATCTGTGCTTACAACTCCCAAGCACTGACTCCTCGTGAGATTCCCACGCACTGACTCCTCGTCATCAAACAATGCGTACAACTCCTCATCAGTCATACGTCTGAATGATATCATAAATTTTCATTTCAAACATCGGGGATACAAATCACCCAGCGCTGCAATGCCAGCTACACCGGCAAGCCCTCGAATTACCTTAAACCCCCATACAATTAACGCCCAAACCGGACCACAAATATGATATTTCGTCAAGGAGGTCCCACCAAAACTTCTCACATAATACCGCATGGTCTTGTGCGTGTATGCACCCCACGGAAATTCGAGAAATGAGTGCATGTCGTCAATCAAGCACCACAACCAAGGGTACACCGGTTTTCGGGGCTCGTGCCCGAGAAGAAAAATATTGGCCATCAAAACAAGTAAGTCAGGCGCAAGTGAATATCACCATCCAGATCATTGAAGGGCTTGGATTTTGTTTTAAAATTTGGATCAAGAATGTGGCGCTCTCATTTGCCCCTTTACAAACAAGTTGACAGAGTTGTGACTGCCTAGGATAGCGTCGGACACATGGATCAAATGGTGTGGGCCCGAATTTCAACCCAGAAATCAACGCATGATCCTGCTCTGTGTACTCTATATTCTGACCACCGATGTTGAATCAAATTCCCTGATATGAATGAATTGCCCGGGACATTATACTGTTAACTACGCCCCCATAGATTTTCTTTAGATTCCAACCGATGAAATGACCGAAAGGTCCATGTCTGAATCGGTCTACTAAAGCATTATCCCTGAATGTGAATAATGCATCCTCGGGTTTGGCCTATTTTTTCAAAAAAATTAAATTAAAAAATTGCATAAAATTAGATTACATGCATAAAATTAGAATACAATTAATTTAATTAAATTCATACGATCAAATTATGAAAATGATGAAAGCGTATGCCTGTAATGAAAGCGTATGCCAATAATTAATTAATTATGAAAGTGTATGCCAATAATTAAATTCATACGATCAAATTATGAAAGCAATGCCAATAATTAATTAATTAATTCAACTCTAATAAACTAATTCATTAGAAATGTCTAACAAATTAATTCGCCATAAATGTAATTTAAAAAATTTATATTAACTAATTCGCCAATGGCACAAATTACTAATCTAATAAACACAATTAACAAGTAGTAACAATATTCTGAAATTAATTTATTACAAGATTAATCTAATAATTTTTATGATTAATTTGTTACAAATACTAATCTAGTTAATCGTATTAATTACATCGAATAGCATCAAGTACTAATTGTATTACAAGTAATATTCGCATGCTACAAATCAAACCAAGCTACCCACAATTTATCAAATTAGTATAACTAATTGCTTAAGTATTATGAAATAATTAACTAAGCAATTATGAAATAATTAACTAAAAGTAACATAATTATAGAAAATACAAAAATAAATAAAATGAAATTTGGACCCCTCCACCACCGGCTTTCCGTTGCCGGAAACTTCCCACCGCCAGTAGCCGTGAAAATGCACGGATACCGGCGGTGGGAAGTTTCCAGCAACGGAAAACCGGTGGTGGATCGTTCAAAAATGGGTATTCTTTTTCAGCAATTATACTAATACAATCATTAACATACATGTGTAATTCACATACCCTAAACCTAATATTAACATGCTAAAATTAACATTAATCATCTTAATCATCATCAATCATCATATATATATATAAACTTGACTAATTAATATATATACACATATTTACATAACATACAAAAAAAAAAAAAAAAACATGGACGCCTCCACCGCCGGCTTTCCATTGCCGGAAACTTCCCACCGCCGGCAGCCTTGCAAATATGCACGGCTGCCGGCGGTGGGAAGTTTCCGGCGACGGGAAGCCGGCGGTGGATCGTCCAAAAATTGTGATTTATCGTGTTTACCAATATATCGTCGGTGAACTCTTCATTGGAATCGTATGCCATTTGAATCTCCAGCAAAGGAAGAACGTCGTCGCCGGTCGTCTCCGGTGGCAAATGCACGCAGCAACGGCGAGGGTGAGAAATTTTTCAGACGGCAACGGCAACGGCGGCGGTGAGAGTGAGAGGGGTAGGCGTCGGCGGTGAGAGAGGGGGAGGCAGGCGGCGGTGAGAGTGAGAGGGAGGCGGCCGCGGCTGAAGAGTGAGAGGGAGAGAACTCTCGGCGGTGAGAAGAAGGAGTCGAAGAAGAAGATATATTAGTGTGTAGTTTTAGGGTTTTGTTCTAATGTTTTGTTTTTTCCTCAACAAAGATTCGGTCCAACTCAGATTTCAAGGTCGACCAATTCAATTCCTAAAGCTTGTTTCAGCTGATTAAATGGGCCCCACCTGCATTATTTTAAAAAAAGGATAGTTTCTACATGTATATATAAAAGGGGTAGTTTTTACATGTGTTAATTTAAAATGGGCATTTTAAATTTTCTCCCTTATTATTTTACACAAAAATGCTTAAATTCTGAAATTAATTTAGGCATCACAAAAATAAATAATGGATTATGTAATGATCTACTAGTTTAAACTGATAATGTATTGAGAATTTCATATACATAGTTTGAATTTTTTATGAACATCAATCTTAGTTGAATACTTTTGTTGCTCTACAAATAGAATTTAATCATTAGAAACATATTAATTGAATAGAAATACGGAGTATATCATTTCGTATATTTATATCCTTCGTGCATTAAGAAATGAAAACAATAATTAGCTAGTACATTGAAAATTAAGAACATTGTATAGTATATTACATTAAATGAGACTCAAATTTTATTTTAACATTCATTTTTGGCACTTTGAAATGCGTGCAAAAAGTTAAACCACATCATAAGAGCATCTCCAGCCAATAGCCCCTTTTAGGAGCTCTCGGCCACTTTCCGTTGGGAAGGGGCTCTCCCCCGATTTCATCTCCAGCTGAGAGCCCCTCCCCCGGGGCTCTCTCCATTTTAATATATTATTTTTAATTCGTTATTTATTCGATTTTTGATATGTTTTTTTCATTCATTTTTTTTTTCATTTTTCGTTCGATTTTATTTATTTGATTAATTTTATTTTCAATTAAAAAAGTAACAAAATTTTTGAAATTTTTGTTTTATTAAATTGAAACGAAATACAACAATTAAAATTTAAAAAAAAATTACAATTAAACTAACTACTTTTCGATCATGCTCCACAATTTAGTCATGAGGAGCTGATGCTGCTCCAACTCCTCCGGTATCATATGTGTGATATCAGTGGCGAGCAGCTTGGTATACGAAGTCATGAGCATGCTAGTATAGGCTTGCTTCTTTTTCTCCAAGACGTCCTCCTTCTTCTTTGCAATCGATAAGTACGTCTGATTAACTAATTCGTTTGATTGCCAAAACTCCTCTTCGGCTCCCTCCGAAACGTCCTCCAAATCAATCATCTCCTCAGCATGTTTGCCTTTTCCTTTATTCCTTCTTTGGGCGAGAGCTTTTTTGTTCCCGATCGGCCGGGGGCATTTCGGAAAATAGTCATCCTCTTCCGCAACTTCTGCGTCGGGATTGCTGGAGTTGGACGACCCGTCTGTGCCCTTCTGCTTTTTATTACCGCAAAAAAGATCATACTTGGGCAATTTCCGCAGCTCATCATAGGTCTTCCCATATTGGAAAGGTTGTTTCGTCTCAGCTTGATACAGCTCACATGCTTTGTTGAAGACGTCGATTGCGTCTTCTCCGATCTTCCACTCCCTCATAGCTTGAGCGTAGTAGCCATGGAATTTGTTGTATTTGGGCAACATCCGCTGATAATGCCCCTTCAGCATCTTCTTATTTCTGGGCTTGTAGCCGATAGTATGAATCGTAGCGTTGTACCTATCTACGACTTTGCCCCAGAAAATGACCTCCTTCGAAAATGCTAGACCACACCTTGATGAGATGAGCCGACTCCTCCGGACTATACGGTACGACATTCGTCCTTCCGGTTGATTCCGGCTTTGGGGCGGCAGCCGTCGATGCACTCCCTTTCTTCTTGGCTGTTGGACGTATGTTCAAAACTGACTCGAAAGAACTCAACACATTTAGCCCTTCGAGATCTTGCATCGCACCATGACTTCCCCTGAATGGCGGAGTTTTGAATTGATCAAAGACGGGTGGAGAGACGTCTTGAAACCGGCATGAGAATATCCCATCACTCCGTGGGTAGGAGGACTCGCGTAGGCCGCGGCGGATAATCATCGTCGCCTTGAGAATCATCGTCGTGTGGAGAATTATCGTCAGGATGCGAGGAGGAACCACCGACGGCTTGAGATCGCAACAATTCGAGAAACGACTCGTCATCCATCGTTGGATTTGGTTGAGAAAGGAGGAAATAATTTAAATTTGCAAAGAAATTGTGAGAATGTGAAGAATTGTAGATGAATTGTGGAGGTGTGTGAGATGATTTGTGGGGGTGTGGATTTATAGGGAGGAGGGGGTGATGTAGCCGTTGGCTGCCAAAGTTCAAAAAAAAATATTTTTTTTGCTTAGAAAATCAATTTTTAAAAAAAAATGGCCGGCTGACGTCATTATGACGTCAACACAGCGAGGGGGAGGGGGAGGGGGAGGGGGCGCGAGCCGGGCTCTCGTCTGCGTGTTGGGCTCGCCAGCACGGCCCGGGCTCGCGAGCGGGATCGAGCCCCTCGATTCCGACCCGCTGGAGATGCTCTAATAAACTCTGAATACAACAAAAGTTGGGTAAAGTAACAAATACAACCATATGGTAAGATTTTGAACAAATACTATACCTCTAATGTCACAGAGTAGACGCAATTAACCCCTTAAACTTAATTAATGTTTAATTAAAACTTTGATTTTTTTTTTTTGGAAACATAAAATAAAAAAATATATATTACATAAAATATCCATTAAAATAGAATTGAAAAAATTAAGACATATATCTAGCAAAATAAATACGCATAATATAATTATTTTAATGCAAAAAATAGATATAACTTTAATTTTCAAAAAAATCAAGATCTAACACTTGATTTTTTTTTTTTATTATTATTATTATTATTATTAGATAAATGTTATATTTAACTAAACATAGAAGAATTAATATCTATTTTTTGCATTAAAGTATTATATTATGTGTTTTATTTTGCTAGATCAATGTCTTGTTTTTTCAATTATATTTTTATGGATATTTTGTGTAATATTTTTTTATTTTATGTTTCAAGAAAATAAATAAAATAAAATAAAAATCAAAGTTTCAATTAAACATTAATCAAGTGTAAGGTGTTAATTGCACTCACTTTGTAACATTAGGGGTATTTGCACAAAATATTACCATTGGGTTGTATATGTCATACGGGCGGGTGTCTACCATATGGTTGTATTTGCTACTTTATTACCCACAAAAAAAAAATTATGTTGCTTACATATATCATACACATATAGTTGAAAGAAATCACCACAGCATCCCAAAGAAAATTGTTCATTATTTATAAGGGAGATTCCAAGGAAAATTGTTCTGTAATTAGAAGAAAAAAAGTCATGTTGATATTTTAAATTTCATAATTTCAAAAGAAATAAAAAAGACAAATTCTAATCTTTCACAACAGAATCAATTCTCGAAATTGTATCAGTTTCAGAAAAAACAAAGGTTGCAGCAGTTAAATTAACCAGATTCCATCAATATCAGGTTCATTAATGTTAAAAGCGGAAGAAACTACTACAGAAAGGGAAATATAAATTAACCGGATTCCATCAAAGAATGATTTAAAGCATTACTACCTTATGGAATGAAATGAAATTCATGCAAAACTTCTTGTGAATTGATTATTATCATGATTCACGCGTAACAATGAAGAATGGAAACAAATAAATGGAATCAAATGAATAATAAAGTTCATTACTGAGAGAAGTTACTTAAAAAAGATTGTTATTCATATCATGTATCTGAATTTTGGTATTTTAATAAAAGTTTTAGACCTCTCAACTGGTTAGCAACAAGTGTATTAAAGCAAAACTCAGAGCAAGTATAACTCATATAACCAAATTCTGCTTCTAATCATATAACTCAGCTGAAATTGAAACTAAAAATGCAACAAATAGCAACTTCATTCTAGATAAGCGGAGCTAAAATGACCATCATACACGAGAAATGATCCTATGCAATACTGCTTACTACTCAGTCATGCTCTAATATGTAATTTCTGTTTTTTTTTTTTTTTTTTTTTTTTTTCATGAATGAAGCAAGAACAATTTTGGAGGAATTGCCAGTACTGTATATCAATTATTCGAAAATTCATAACATATCGAAGCAATACACGAGTAATATGTCAAACCCCAGCATCAAAATTGATAGGTTGTCAACTATATGCAGAATTGGGTAAAAGTCGGAGATACGAACACACCTCACGTCGTACCTTTCGAGTTGAAATTGACGCACTGCAGTTGGTTCTTGTAAATAATTTGACATAGCAAATCGACAAAACCAAAGCTAATTAAAGAAGACGCACCGCTGTAATTCGAAAAAGTTCGTGGAGACCCGCTGCTCCAAAAATTTGGGAATTTTTTTTTGATTTTGAAGTTGACAAAAAAGAAAACAAGAGAAACAAGAAGTAGGGTTCATACCTTTTTGCGTGAATCTACCCGGGAAGAACTTCTGTAATCGAAAATGAGAAATGGCAAATAGGTAAGATGTATCAACAATTTTCAACAATGTTCATCCTTGCCTATTTTATCTGACGATTTTGGCCGGTCCAATTATGTTGTATCTACAGTGAAAGAGCGTCGGGGCTCTGCTCTTATACAGGGCTTACTACTTTGTCAAAATTACCAAACACACATATTATCCCAGATAACTAATCCTATCCTGGTTACTGATGTCTACCAAATTCTGCCTTAGTTTCTTTCTCAATATCAGTTTTGGCTTTAAGAAATAGATTAATCTAGGGGGCCATAATATGGCCACCCATAATGCCCCTATATTTTGGAAAAACTCAATTAATATATTTTAGTTTAACGATTTATCTATTATTCCCACAATACCCTCTTCCTTTAAATATGTTTCCCTTAATTACTCTCCAAGATAATCTCCCTTAATTAACTCAAACTAAATGACGCAAATTTCTTATCATGCAACGGTGATTAAAACCCAAAAAATCAGCAGTATTCCGTGAACCATCCCGACGATATCAGTAGCATTTATAATCTGACATTCAAATTTACGAAGGAAGAATGAACCAAAAAATCCAAACAAACTACATTGTTTTCAAGAAATTTCATGGATGAATATCAACATATCATACAAGATTTATTTGGCGAAGATTCTGAGGAAGAGATAGTGGCATCGGAAGACATTCAAATTTTTGAGCGTGAAAATATTGATCAAACACATGATGGATACGATACTCAAATTTTGGACAACGGAGATGTCGACAAAACACGCAAAGAGATGATTGAACACGGTCCTCGGCCCGGCATGGAGTTCGAGAGTAGGGAAAGTCTCTTTTAAGCATATCAAGACTTTGCAAAGGTACAAGGTCGTTGGTGAAAGATTTTGAAGCCATGAAAGGTTTGTTGCTTGAGAACAAGCCTTTGGTGAAACTCTATGACGTGTTCGTGGAGGAGAAATATTCAACTTTATGGCGGTTAATGTAGTTCAAAATGGGCATCTCTCGTCGTCCTTAGCGATTCAACCGTAACAACTGAGTCATCTATTCATCGAGTCTTCTATTTACGTCCCTATGAGTTTTCTATTTGCGTGTCTAGTAGTCGTATTTTTTTCGTTTACGTAATATGTTATAGGCCATTTATGGTCTATTATTTGATTTTCAATAATAATAAATAAATTATTTATGTTTCGTCTTTTTTTAAAAAAAAATTATCTCATATTAGAACTAGAATTGGCTTTCTTGTTTGTTCTCTTTTTGTTCGTTACTTCTAGTAATAGTGTGGTTTGTATATTTTGTCTTATTTTTTTTTTTTTAACTCATTAATATACTTCATTTTCCAAATTAAAAAGAAAAAAGAAAAATGATATCAGAAATGGAAAAATCTTTTTAAAGGGAAAATGGCTAAGAAAGATCTTTAACAACCATATTTAATTTCTTCCTATATGGACAAGGGTATACATGTCATCACCTATATTGATTAAACGGCTGTTAGAAAATCATTAAATAAAAAGTACAAATTTACTTAAATATCCCTTTATGGCGACCCATAATATGGCCATTTAGCAAAACCCTTAAGAAAATATTGAGTGCTTTGATTGATGTATTGATCAAAGTAATAGATTAATATAAAGAAATTATAAACTACAAAAAAAATATAATCACGACATATTTTGATATCTTAAAAAATACATAAAAGGTTACGACTATCTTTCAAAAAGAAGATTCATATAAATACCATTGATAAAAAATAAAATAAAAAAGAATACTTAGTTCCAAAAATAAAATGGAAACATTCTGAATGCATGATGCGTCGTTTTACACCAAAAATAAATCCGACTTTCTGGTCGGTATGCCCACACTGCACAGACAGTGATAAGCAAGATCGTCTCCCAAAGGATCGGCGAGATTTCTTCTAAATTTCCAACTGCCAAAATATGAATTTTTATTGAACTAACTACGAAAATAAATAAGAAAAATAAATAAACAAATAATTTAAAAGACAGCTTGAGTTTTAGTTCAAACAAATTAAAAATGATTCCGGCAGCAATAAGTTCCACCCTAGCTCAATTATTATGATCCTTGATGCAAAGATAACTCTAATTTAATGCAAACAAACCAGTTATGATCACCGAAGACGCTTTTGACGCGATCTTATTTTTCCATAAATTCTCGATAACCAGGAAGACGCTTCACCAGTTATTTCCCTGATCGATTGACAACTGTAAGATACGCTCTATAGATTTAATGAGTCGACAGCATTAAAAACTAGAGAAACCCAATTCAAAACCGATAAACTCTGACGCAGGATTATCGAATTCAGACAATTATTCCCTTGACTAAAACAAGCCAATGTACCACTAATTAAATCTAACCACGATTACATATGGCTGATTCAATTGGCTATAAATCCAAACCACTAAATATTGCGCACTACCTAGTAGTATGAAACAATTCATAAAAATAAACACAGAGAATAATAAATGCAAGCATATAAATCAAAGTATGAAAACATATTAGATCTCACAAAATAATCTTGCCAAAACTTCACTGTCTTTGCCGGAATAAAGAAAATTAACTAAAACTCATAAACAAATTAAAAGTAAAATAAATAAAAGAGAAATAATGAAAAAGATGAAGAAGAATGGTCGTGAATCTTGTTCCAGCCATCCGCCTCCTCCAATACGTGAAGTGAGTCTCATCTTCTCTCTAATTCTAATCCTTATTATATATCTAGATGATTTACTTAAAATAAGGAAATAAAATCCCAAAACCTAATCTATCTAGGAAAGGAATAAACTAATGATATCCTAAAAGTCTATTAACTAAATATAATACTAAAAATCACTACTATATTAATTAATCCCATATGGAATTAATTAAAAGCCTTTTAGAACTTGAAAATTCGAAATTCCTTTATTTTCGCTCAGCTCCAGTACTTTACAGGCGGTATGGGCACGCCGCCTGAACTTCCAGCAAACTGTTTCTTCTTTACTTCAGTTCCAGCTTCAAAACCTCTTTTGAAATAGCTCCAAAATTGCCCAAAAATATCCCTATCCTACAAAAATACATTATTTCACAATTAATCCAAATCAAGACATTATCACTCAAAATGACATCAAATTCTACCAAAATATTCAATAAATAACTAGAAAATAATGCCCGATCAATGCACATATATATATTAAAAGAAAACTAAAACGGTAATTTGTTTAAACAAACACAGAGTAACAAATTAGTGATAGAACCAATAAACACAAAATAGGTAACCACTATCAATTAAAAACTAACTAGTCTAGCACCTATCGAAATTCGATGGGAATGACTTTATGCTTATATATTTTAAATAAAATAATAAGTTATTTATTTCATAATGACAATGTTAGAAAACTCATTAGAAAAACTATTACCATTGGAGTATTGGAAAAAAAAGTCAATAAGGGAAAATATTTCTTGTTTAGTTTTACATATTTCAAATGCCAAGCTCCCCGTTGTTCATAGTAATAAGAAAAATATATAGGTACTATAACATTTCTCGGGTAGTCGTATTCATTTAAATGTTGAATGTGTCGTACCTATGCACATGTATAAGAAAACAAATTAAAGAATGATACTATCATTTATTAGGTAGTTGAATGAGGGTGACATTTTCTGGGGTTGTCGTATTTATTTAAATTTTGCTTGTCAAGTCGTCGTTATTCATTATAATTGAAAAATAGGTTAATGATGGTAGCATTTTATCGGATAGTCGTATTCATTAGAAATTTTAATGTCAAGGCGCCCGTTGTTTTGCATAATTGAAAAATAAGTTAATGATTGTTACATTTTCTTAGGTATAATCATTTTCATTTTAATTTTGATTGTCAAGAAGTGATAGGAATATCAGTTCTCACGTACTTTCGTTTTGAATATCAAGTTATCCGTTGGTTCAATGTAGTTGGAAAACTGTCAAGTTGGGGTAGCATTTCTCGGGTAATTGTATATATCCCAAATGTCAGATCGTTCGTTGTTTGAGTTGCTCGCTATTGTGGGAGACTGAGAAAGTTCATGAGTTCAATTTGATTTACCATTTCAGCAATCATTAATTGATATGAGTAAACAAAGTTAACTTTTCATTTTCAATATAATTTTTTAAAAAAAAATTGATTAAAGAGGGTTTAGCATTTATCGAATATTTGTCAGTTTGAATGTCAAGTCGTCCGTTATTTATTGTTATAGAAAAATAGACAAATAAGGGATAATATTTTTTGAGTGATAATACTTGTATTTAATTATTTTGATGTATTACGTTTCGAATGTAAGGTCGCCCATTGTTTGAATCATTATTGTCGGAGGTTGAGAAAGTTAATGACTTTAATTTGATTTACAATTTTAATGATCCCTAACAAATATAAGTAGTTTGAATCAACTTTTTTTTCCCCAAAATTAATTTTAATATCATATGTTGGTCCCGAAAGCTGCTCACACACGTAGAAGGAGGGGAGGTGAATACGTGTGGAGAAGTGTTTAACTTCTCTTGCGTTTTTCGTCCTTTTTCAAGTAGACGCTTTGAAGGTTGTTCAAACTTTCAAAGCTTCTTGCTTGAGTGAGTGTTGTGTAGAATGTGGAGAGCAGATTAAAGCCGCTTAGTTATCTTGCAATTAAAACAGTTTATCACTAAGAGCATGTGTGAGTGTGTTATGAATAATCAAAGCATAAAGAAAGTAAAGTGCATAACACAAGAGTTATAGTGGTTCGGAGAACGCCTCCTACATCCACTCTCATCACCTTCACTCAGTGATGAAGTTTACTCCAAACCTTGGGGTTTAACATGGGCACCCAAGAGCCTTTGTGAGTTTGCGGGTACTCACAAACTAATTGAGAGTTTATCAATAGGCACTCTCGAGCCTTACAACTTGTAGCGATTACTGGGGGCTACCGCCTGAACAACCTTTACAAACTAAACTCTCAAACTAGACAACCTCTCGGTTATTTCTGGGTTTGGGTTTGGGTTTGCATAGTTTCCAACTAGTGAGAAATCCTTTTACAAGTAAGCATGAGGTAGAATGATAGGATTTCTCTCTAAGGCTTATGGATATAGAAGTTGAAGCCTAGTGGATAAACTAGAAGGTTAAGATCTTGTGGGAGGTATTTGTATTTCTTCTCTTTTGATTCTTTTCGTCTCACCACTCATATTTTTCTTGAAGCATGAACCTTCTAATTTATAGGAAGGAGCACAAGTCTATCCGTTGGAGAGAGAGTGCATGCACCTCACTTCCCTAGTCTAATTTGAATTCTTCCTTTTTAGGGTGCAGTCCTAGGAAGATAGTCGTTGACTAGTGGAGCCTAGCCCTACTAGTTCGGCAATTAGACAAATCACGCAGTCCGTTGAGCAATTGTGAGCGGACACGTAGTCTGAGCGGCTGTCACTTCCCAACTGCTTTCCAGATGCTTTCGCTAGCATGGATTGCTTCAATACGGACGCTCGAACGGCTAAGGCTGGAGAAGCTTTGTATGATGGAAGCGAGCTCCTTCACGCTTTAAACCTAGCACGCTCTTCGAGCTGTTCAGTCGCTTCGATCGAGCTGGTCGCTTTGTGTCTGACGCTGTGCAAGCACGCTCTGGTCTTGTAAGCATGCTCTAATCTGCGACGTTTTGGTCTTGCAAGTACGCTCCGGTCTTGCAAGCATGCTCTGGTCTTCACTCACCTAGACGCTCTAAAGTTACACTGCAATTATGAACTCCCTAACAATTGAGTTCTTCTAATACATTTAAGTGCAGCTTGTAGCTTGAGCCGGATCACCAAAAAGTAATAAGTGAATTTTCTATGAGGGTTTTGGAATCCAATCAAAACACAACTGAATTTAAGTTCTCCCTTAACAAAATATCCTAACATCATATAAAGAAGAAAATAGATGAGATGGTTTGTTTATACATGTTATGTGTTATGCATCCTAAAAAATGTATTATCTGCATAAATCTATATATAGTTTAAATTTACCTTCTGTAATCGCTTAAAAATAAATTATGGAGAATTAGTATTTCTTGAATAGATGTACTCGGTTTGTATGTCACGCCGCCCGTTGGTTAATGTAATGATAAAAAAATTGTTGTAGTAGAAATATAGATTAATCCGGAAAAATAGTGTTATTGTACTCGTGTTGAATGTCAAGTTGCTCATTGTTGGATGTAATAAAAAAATAAATTAATGAAGCACCCTACAGCTCGGGGCTCGATGGCTCACCGCAGCGTGTGATCCCCACCGGCGAGCTTGGGGCGCATTATCGAGCCTCGGAGAGAGCCAACGGGTTTCGCTCCAGCGAAACACCCTGCGAGCCCGATGTGACGTCATTTATGACGCCATTTTGCTATTTTTTTAATTAATTTTTTTTAATTAAAAAAATATTTAAAAATAGCCGTTGGGCTGAAATGGTTAGTTGCAACTTTTTTTCTATAAATACTATATTCTCTCATTTTGATTCTCACACAATTATTATCAAAACATCCTCATTTTCTCCATTTTTATCCTCAATTTCTACATTTCTCTCAAAAATTTCATAAATTCAATATGTCAAGCTCTTCAAATGAGTCCTCCTCCTTCTCGTCCTCCGGCGAAATATACAAAATGTACGAACAACTACAAATTCAATAAAAACAACTATTTATGTCATTTCGAGTTTATAATTATTAATTTTATGTAATTTTGTTTTTTTTAATTCAATAAAAACAACTATTTTCAATTATTATATTATTTAAATTTTTAAATATATTGAAAATAGAATTGAATAAATGATAAAAAAAAATTGGAAAAAAACCCCAAAAAAAGCCCATACATTGTGACCGATTTTAGAGTGAAACTCTCTCCACCTGAAAAAGTGAGACAGCCCGATAGTGGGGCTCAACATTGCTGCGGTGCCCTAAGTTAATGCGAGTTTAAGAATGTAGATGCTCTATCCAATGTATATGATTATATAGAAATTAATGAAGGAATGAATAATCATGTTGATATACTACGTACAGTATTTGAATTTAAGAATACGTTTATTATATCCTATATATTAACGATGTTCCTTAATTTCGGTACAATGAATCATTAAGATTATTATTATTATTATTATTTATTATTTTATTTTATTTTTTAAAGAGGATCAATAATGGTTTCCCATTTCCCTCCTTATGGTGACTCGAACCCCCGACCTCTTGGTTGGAGGGGAAGCGTCTTACCAATTGAGTTGCGCTTCGTTGTATCATTAAAAAAAATTCCCTAACGAAATTTATCAATAGCAATATACATATGATATATATTTTTTAGAAATATATATATATTGGAAATATTGTTGGATCCGGGATCCCTCGGATGTAGATTTAATTAATTACAATAATTATTAACATATGAATTCAGATCTTGAAAGCGGAAACCGATCTAAATCATACATATACCTGCTTGCGTATCACCGGTGGAATTCTGAGTCGAGGAAATGATCTTCCACGCACCAGATCTCTGCACACGAGATCTGGCTCTTTCACGTCGACCCCGAAGTCTTCTGGAGTATTCCCTAGCAACCAGAGAAATTCTGAGTGGGCAGAAATCTATTCTCTGTGCCTCCCAGAAGCTGCCGCCCCTCTCTCTCTTTTCTGTGAGAATAAAGTCCCTTTTGAACATTTCTACTTCTCTCTTATTTATAATAAGAGGTAGAGTGTTGGAGAGGTTAGGGCCAAGGCTAATGGGCCAGGCTATTCTCTATTGGGCTACTCCAGGGACCTTGAGGAGGATTTGGACTAGGCCTTCCAATATAATTAAATAATTCAAGTATTCTCTGGCCCCGAATACTCTATTTAATTATATTAATATTATAGTCTTTCCACTATAGTAAAATAATATTGCATCGCCGTCCAATCCCAAATTATGATATACCGGGCTCCTCTTTGAATTATATTATTTCCCGTGTTTAAGATATCGCATGTCCATTAATTAATTAGAGCAAATTAATTTAAGCTACTGACTGCTCTAATTAATTAATATCTTATTCCGAGAGTGTACCCGTTCGACCTTATTATTATATCGGAACTTAATCCACCTGCAGGGTTTTGATATAATAATCCTTAGAACGCCTCAAGGGGACATCATCAACTCGGCGCACCGAGACACGATTTCTAGCTATAATATTAATTATCATATTTAAAATATTATTACCCAAGATACGGAGATTCTTTGAGTTGCAATAACTCTCACTCATGGTAAATCAAAGCAATAATTATTATAAATACATAATTGAATATTATGACAACTAGAATTAAGAAATAATAATCGTCCGAGATGTGATCCTTAATAAGTCAGTATAAAAGGATTTATCTCACCTCGATCCCGTTCAGCGCAACTCTGATCGTATGCACCAGTATAAGCTAATAGCCAAGACCAACTATTATCCAGCTTATACTACAACCTTAACAAGTAATTCGTCCAAGATTACTTTCAGTTGCGAACACCATTTAACTATATAAGAAACCGATAATATGATCTTCCGTGCAACCACCCACACCATATTATCTATAATATATACTGCCGGACGTTTATTTGCATAACCATAACACGAATTAATATGCAAAACATATGACATAATATTTATTTCTAAAACCAGGAAGAAATTGTTAATAATACAAGCATAAAGTATGATTTTCAGTATATCAACCCCAACAAATATATCATATGTAAGTAACAATATAGTTCCTTTATATATATATATATATATATATATATATATATATATATATATAAAGGAACTATACATCCTTGTGTGAGAAATGCGAAATATGCTTAAAGCTATACAAAATCATGCTTATGGTACATAATTGTGCTTATAGCTTATTTTGTGCTTATAAGTACAATTATGTACCATAAGCATAATTTTGTATAGCTTTAAGCATGATTTTGTATAGCTTGAAGCATATTTCGCATTTCTCACACTAGGATTTAAATCTATATAAACCAAACTCTATATATATGTGTGTATATATAGGGAAGAGTTCGCATGCAAATAAATACTAGTGTGAGAAATGCGAAGTATGCTTAAAACTATACATAATCATGCTTAAAGCTATACAAAATTATGCTTATAGTACATTTTGTGCTTATAAGCACAGAATAAGCCATAAGCACAATTATGTACCATAAGTATAATTTTGTATAGCCGTAAGCATGATTTTGTATAGTTTATAATTCGCACTTCTCACACTAGGATTTATTTGTATGCGAACCCTTCCCTATATATATATATTAAGTTATTATGTATCTTATAAGTTAGTGGGAAAATATAGTTCTAAAAAAATTCCCCTTCCATTTTGTAGTTCGATGCAATATATAATTTGAACTATTAATTAACACCGTCGTGATTCCTCAATCTTATAATTTACTACTGGAAAAAAAAAAATATTAAAAGATAATACTTCATTATGTCTCCACGTTGACATGTGTGTGGACACCAAGAACCATGATTTCCAATTTCAAAAACAATCAAAGTCAAAATTAGATATTAATGATTTTTTTTTTAAAAATGTTAATACTCGTGATTTCGGATTTAGTTTTGATTGATCCAATGCAAATTCATCAAATCAAAACCTCCAATTTTGTCATTTATCAATTATGTATAATATCCCACATTCGCCGCGCGTGGTACGCTAGCTTAATAACTTTTTATTTACTTTACTTGATTTTAATTAATTAATTAATTAATTAATTAATTAATTAATTATATATAGAGGTGTCTACAACACTAATACACCGTCTAATGCTCGCCATGCGTTATAATTATTTCCTAGCTCAATAATAATTAAAGAACTCTCTATACACAAAAATATTGCTTTCGAAAATATATTAAATACGTGTCGAGCATCCGAAAGCGTAATAAGAAATGTAATATCGAAATACAAAAGAATCAGAATGATAAATGCTTATATAATAGTCTCAACATCATTAATATGCAAAACTCATACCAAATAACACTAAAAGAAAAAAAGCATTCTGCGAATTGTCTTTGTCTTTGAATTTAAATAAAGCTTATTCGATATTGTTCTAAACTTGTGATTACTAATTTAGTTTTCGCGATAGTACAAAATAAATTGTTGAGGTAATACCCCATTCTACCTAATATCACTTAGAGAATACAATTTTTCTTACACATTTAATTTTGGTCAATATATACCCATATTTTAAAAGTTGTTCCCAAACTACCCTTATTTTCTTCTCCTCGCATTTATTGTTTTTCTCTCCTCTCTTTCACAGCTCTTCCGTCTCTCTCTCTCATTTTGTTACGCAGTCTCTCTCTCTCTCTCCTCATCCCCATAATTCACCACTTGCAAAAAAAACCCATCTCTCTGTTGTAGATCGGTGTCGTAATTGGCGGGATGTTCCAGCCGAACACATGGCCGGCAGTTCGACCCACAGCGGCGGCGCTGCAGGCGAAGGAGCGACCGACGCAGGGGTTGAGGATGGAGAAATCGTCGCCGGTGAAGGAATTTTGTTTAAAGGTTATTCTTCTTGAATTTAATAGTTTATTTTGGTTGGACTTCTTCATTGTTGAGGCCCGATGGAGACATTCCCAATTTTTCTTTTCCTTTTTTTATTTTTTTTAAATAATGAATTATAGCTAATAGTAATTAATATGTTTATCTATTTGAGGATTTTCTTAATATTGGAATTTGATTGAAAAGTCGGCTACTTATTATTTTATGAAGTTTTGATTTTTTTTTTTTGGCTTTATTTGTTGTTGTACAGAGATAGTTTGCTTCATTTTGAATTGCGTTTCCGGTGTGGGGGGAACTGAAACGGAACAGTAGAATTGCAATTCAATTGTTTATTTTTTCTTTTTCTCCCTTTTTCTCCCTTTTTTTCATTTTCCAATTTTGCTTGATTCGAAAGTTGTTGTAGAGTAGAATTTACTGTGTGTGTGTTGTGTTTCTGAGCGTGTGTTTAATTATGTTGAAATCGAATTAATTTAAGAAATCGTCTCATTTCTTGTTTTCTGCGGGCAAGTAACTAACGATTTATTACCATCATTATTAGGTAATAAATGATATAATTTCTTGCCTCATCTTTTCGGCAATTAATGGCAGTTATATTATCCAATTTCTTGCCTCGTCTTTTAAAGATTTCATCAATATCTTACCAACTATGTAACACATGATGGTATGTATGTCTTCATTAATGACATTCCTTGTATTGTTTTTCACAAGAATGTCATATGACCTTATATTTTTGCATTCTTTGGGTTATTGTTTATTACATATCATTTATTTTGATAAGAACTCATTATAAGTTGGCTGCAATGTGGCTTTTAATAATTTTTCAATTAATCTAAGAAATCGATCACTCAATTTCTTGCCTTCTGTGGGCAAGTAACTAACGATTTATTACCATCAATAGGAAATAAATGGTGTAATTTTTTGCTTCTTCTTTACCGCAATTAATGGTAGTTACATTACCTCATTTCTTATTTTATTGTCGGCAAGTAACTAACGATTTCTTACCATCAGTAGGTAATAAATGGTGTAATTTATTGTCTCGTCTTTTTCCCAGTTAATGGTAGTTACATTACCTCATTTCTTACCTTATCAAGGCAAGAAGTTAACCATTTCTTGTCATTATTAAGTAAGAGTTTTACCCATACTTTGCAAGTACTTGCTAATGCTATGTCTAATTCTAATAAGTGGTAAGGATTTGACAGTTGAAAATAACTTTGGAAATATTTCCTTATTAACTTTCTAAATATTTAAACGTGAATGGTAAAAATATATTCATTACTTATCTTATTTGTATTGTCTTTAAACAATTTCTCAACTAATCTAAGAAATCACCTCATTTTTTGTCTTTTGCCGGAAGTAACCAACGATTTCTTACCATCAATAGGCAAGTATCTAATGATTACTTGTCTTCTTTGTATTGTATTTCACATGAATGACGCATAATCTCATTTCTTGCGTTCTTTGCATATAATTGGCAAGATGTTATCGACATCTTGTCAACTATGCAAAACAAAATGGTTTCATTCCAAACCCACTTACAGTAAATTCAAAACTTACGTTAAAAAATAAAATAAATAAATAACCCTCAAAATAAATAAAAAAACAAAAAAAAAAAGACAAGAGAGAATAAAGGAGAAGAGAGGAGAGAGAAGATAAGAGAGAGGAAAGAGGGGGGACAAGAGCACATGGGGGGATAGAGAGAAGGAGGGACATTTTAGTCTCATCCTTTAAAATATGGGTAACAATTGTCCATTCTTAAATGTGTCATATATATTGTATTCTTTAAATGAGAATAGGTAGAATAATTCCCAACTCTAAATTGTTTATAGTTTACGTTAACCGGGGAACGAAATGAACAAAATTAAAATTACGAGATTAACTGAGTCAGGAAAGTACTACTATTAGTGTTTGATAGGAAGTTAGGATTAGGTAAGATTAATAAACATGAGATTATTTATATGAATAAAAAGTGGGATAAGTTATCTATATTAGTATTTGGAACGTAAGATTAAAAAGTAATATAAGTTAAATAGAAGTTTGGTATAATGGACAAAACTCAAGATTAAATTGGTAATTTACAAAAATAACCTTAGTATATTTTATCTAGACAAAAATATCTTCTAAAATCATAACATTTCCCTATTTTTGTAATTTTTTTATATCTATTTTTTTGTATTTTGTAAAAAAATTATTTTTAATTTACATATATATTTTTTTCGTGTTTCGTAATCTTTTTTTTGGTACAGTATATTGTAATCTAATTTATTTTTTTTATATATTATTTATATATAGAATAGAAGGGCAAAGTGGAATTTTGTTGCCTAATCTTGGTTACTATTCAAAACAATACTAGTTATCCGACCATTTTGGTAAGTTCAATTATCTCATCGAAATAGGAAAACAAGCCCGGGCTTTGATATAATAACGGGCTCCTAAGTTTATGTATCATGGGTACCAAACACTTGTTTAACCCGGATTATTAAGCTTATCTTGCTTGAACCTGTCAACCAAACATAGCTTTACTTTCTCAATTTCTCTTTTTTGAAGTTAATCTATAACTAGGAAATTATGCATTTCGAAATTTTTTAGTAGTTACTAATAGAGAGAAATACTCCTTTACTCATCGTAGACATATTTAATGTGCTTACAACTAATGTAACGGCGGTATATTTAAGGAAAATTATTATTAATATATGAAATTATGTTTTGCCTTGAATGGATATTAAAAAGAAGAAGAAGAAACACGGTGATAGAAGTAGCAGCAGTGGAATATAAACGAAAAACAGAAAATGAACTGAAACTTAAACGAACCAAGAATACCAAGAACTCCAAAATTGTACAAGTTATATATGAAATATAACTTGTATATTCCTCATGGCTAAACACTTCACTATGAAAAAGAGTTTACAAAAAATTATAGCTGAGAAAGATAAAGAAATGTAAGAACAACACATGCACACTAAGGTAAACAGATTCTCCAACGAGAAGTGGTGCTCCTCTTTACTTAGCTTGAAAACCCACAAAAAATATGAAAACTTGAGTTCTTGAGCTCTCCTCACACTCTCAGATGTGATTTTTCAACGAAATAATCTCTCCAAGTCTTCAAATGGTGGATGCAAATGACTTTTAACCTAGTTGGAGTTCGTGAGAAACTTGGAGACAAAATCTTGATTTTTGGACCACATTGAAAGTGACTTTATCTCATATCTTGAGCAACAATCCAAAAATCACTTTTGGGACCACCAATATGCATTTTGCATCTTTGTCTCTACATGTGAAGAAAGTCAAAACAAAGAATAACATTAGTGTTTAGTAAATAAACACTAACAATATACTTTATAACTAAACACGCGTGGCACTGCCGCGTTAGCCGTAGGCACATCAAGCGTGCCCACAGTGAGTAAAAAAATATCCTTGAACAAATACTTTCTCTGTCTCACTTCAGTAGTCTCATTTCATTATATTATACCTTACATATATTTAAACTATGGAACTACTCAAGTGGGACGGAAGGAGTATAATTCTTACTTAATTTTAGAATATGTTTTTCTTTTTGATATAAGATAAGATTTATTTTAAATTTAAATTCTAACTAACCAGTTCAGAATTGTGATCATATTATCTCTGATATGAGGAATGTTCCCCAACTCATCGTTGAAATGCTTAATGTGCTTACGACTGACATGACAGTAGTATATTAAAAAAAAATATTATTAATATACTTTATAATACTAAACCAACTAACCCAAACTAAATCCTAAATGGGAAAATTATTGACGTAGTGCTACCAAAATAGTTGTGGTTATATTAAGTGTGCCCACGATAGGCGACGAAATATTCATGTCTCTTATATATCATGTAAATTCACAAATTCCATGTGCGCCTAACTTGCAATTTAACTTGATTAATTAAAGTATCGGAACTCCGGAAATGCTCTCCTACGCACCGTAAGCATATTGGCTGATGTGACAATGTCACATCAATAATTTTTCTATTTAGCGTTTAATTTTTTTAATATAATTTATTTTTAGGATATATTTATAATAGTTTTCCATATCATCACGCAAATTATGGGCACATTAAATAAAGAGGGAAACCCAAAAATAGTCATTTTAATAAAGTAAAGGTAAGCCTTAGCCACTAATAAGGAAATATATAAATTTTAGCCATTTTTATGATTTTACCCCTGATTCTATTAATTGCACAGCGAATACACGACCGTCAAATACACGACCACCCCGTTGTGTAATTCTCGGCCGTGCAGCGCAAATATGGGACCTCCATAATACACGACCACTACTGCACGACCTATTGTTCGTGTAATTGTGGTTGTGTATTACCCTGCATAACAAGTTGGCCCTCTCGTTGACATAACATGAGATCGTTAGAGTACACGATCACTATTGCACGACCGATTAGTCGTGTAATTCTCGGCCGTGCAACACAAGCATGGGGCCGCTAGAATACACGACCACTATTGCACAAACGATTTGGTCGTGTAAATGCGGTCATGTATTACCCCGCATAGTATGTTGGCCCTCTTGTTGACGGACCACCGAAATACACAACCAGTGATCGTGTAATCGTCGTAGTCGTGTATTTAAGAACAAAAAAACCTAAGTTTGATATTTATAATGTCAACATAATCTGGAGCAATATTAACCAATAAATTGATCTTATAAGCATCTAAAGCATACGTATAAGAGCATATAACCATTCAATTTCAAGATTAAACAAACATACAAAGAAACCAAAAAGAATCTTCAAAACCTATTTCATAACTAAAAATTGAAAAAAATAAAATAAATAAAGGCATAAGGGTAAATATGTCATTACATAATAAAAGTGGCTAAAATTTACATATTCTTTTATTAGTGACTATAAAAATTTACCTATACATGATCAAAATAACTATTTTTGGATATTTACTCTTAAATATATGTCCACAATGGTAGGAGCATTCCTCGTAAAAGTACATCTAAATTTATTAGTCAATTCTCAGTTTTTAAGAAATTTGCACCCGACAGCTCATTTGATTAATAAACAAAATCAAGTTGGATGCCTCAACTCGCCGAATATATTAAGATTGATAGTAATTTTTTTAGCATTTTTTCTCAATATACATTTTAATTTAATCCGTGTTAACTAGAGTAATAATTGGTACTCCATGCCCTTCCACCAAAAAAAAAAAAAAAACTGAACCTCATCGAAGTGATATTTTTTTTAATTAAGTTACTTTAGTAAATTAAAATTTAAATTGCAGCCGACTTTATAATTAATTTACATGGCATGCAATAAGGTCAAAACTGGATGGACCACGTAGAAGGGAAAGAATCAAGCAAAGAAGGAAAAACGTTAGACGTCATCACTAAGTTACCATAATCTGCATGAAAAACACTTCATATGATTTAACCAATTCCCATTGCATTTAATTAAAAACGCATTAATTAATTCTTTTCTCTTCCCACACTCCATATTAACCCTCTCAATTCACACTCTCCATCTTCTCCCACCCCAATTAGTGTCCCATATATAAATAAATCTAGAGAGAGAGAGAGAGAAGAGAGAGAGTATGGCGTTGAGTTTGAAGAACTTATGGTTTGTGGCAGCAGTTTTCTTGGCAGCGGTGGTAGTGGTTTTCATGCAACCAAAAGACTCAACTTTTCGTTCTTTCAACTCTAATTTCTTACAAAACTACTTGCGTTCGGCCTACAAAAATTCCAATAATTCTCAACATTTGTTTCTAAATAGTGGAACAAATCAAGAATCAGTAAGTTCTCTTCATTATTCATTAATTTACCGTAATTTTTTTTCTATCGTTTAGGCTGTGCTTTTTGATTTTTTTGATTGAGTGCTGCGAAAGAAAATTTAAAAAATCTAATAAAATATATGTATTCCGATATTGGGAATTTTATTCCAATTTAGTGAATGTGTGTAGTCTACATGCAAAATATTGAGAGTTCTGGATTTTGTTTGATACACTTTTTGATATTGCCTACAAAATCATATTTCTTTAATTATTGGCATGGGTTTTTCTTTATTGCTTTTGAAAAGATAAATTTATTAATTATTTGAAACTGGAGTAGTAATTATGCTTTCCCCACAGCCTGGAAAATGGTTACATATATATTTATTAAAGTATATGAAGAAACACTCTATATTATGTTCATATTCTAGCAATTAATTTTCAAAATATCTTAATATTATTTTATAATTGATTATAAAATAAGAAATAGGATGGGAAAAAAAATTCCCAACTGAGAATAATAAATTTGGAATGCTTAAAAAAATTCAGCATCATGGGCAGAGGTGGCAGAAAATTTGGGAATGTATATTTATATAACTAAAAATGGTAGCAATATTACTGGTTAGGTCTCCAGCACTTTTCCGTAGACCAACTAGAATCAGTATCCCTATTTATTTTTTCATTGAATCGTTAGATATGTATTTTATATCTAGGCAGACGATTTTTTTTTTCCATTTCGACCTATTTTTCTATAATTAGAAGAAAGAAAACATAAAGAAGATGAAGATGTAGCATATCTTCTAGTCGATTTGGAAATTACGAGGCAGATTCTGAATCCACGCTGATTTTGAGAAAGATCATTAGTTTACTATTATCTCACATTATATTAGAAATTTTTATATTTTTTTCTAATTAATAAGTGAAACGCTATTTTTATTTTTACATGTATATTTAAAAGTATGAAGTAAATATATATCTCGTTGTTTTTGTTATGGCACGTTATGTATAGTGGTTTTAAGTGATTATATATATAATGTACTACAAGATAGCAGTGATCCGCCATTTAATGCCTAAATTAAGCCCTCCTAATTTAGACAGAAAAAATACAATTATAGTAACAATTTCACTGCGTCGATCATTTCAAATAATTATTTCTTGATAAAATAAAAATAAAAAAATGAATTCGATCAGGGTAAAAGAGATATTACGAGGATCGAAAAATCAGAGAAGAAATACAGCAAATTGGGTAAGGTGGAAGCTGATCTGGCGCAAGCCCGGGCCGCAATCCGGGCCGAATTAGCGGCAAACCAAACGGATCTAGTTGACCCCGATTACGTTCCACACGGCCCAATGTATTGGGATCCCAAGGCCTTCCATAGGTACGTACTCCCTTCCTCTTTTTGTTTTTTTAAATGCATTTCTATCTTATTTACCTTTACTCGTTACATAAAAAAATTGTGACATAGCGTAGTTGAGTAATTAATATATGCGTGTAAAAAAAATAAAAACACGTCACTAAATTTAGTGATATTTGAAAATGTAATTAATTTTGTAACATATAAAAGTGTAGTTATATTTGTTACGTGTGAAAGTGTAGTTATTCTTTATAGTATATTATGACAATTTATTTATTATTATTTTTTAGAAAAAATATTTTATTCACAGTAAAAGTTATATATAATAAAGTATGTATGCGTGCCTGAATACAGAGAGAGAGAGAGAGAGAGTTATGTACTGTATAACAAAAATATTTAGTGATAATTTAAGATGTAGTAAAATGTGGTAACATGTATAGTATGTATAGATGTCACAAAATTTGTTACATTTTTAAATGAAACAAATTTACCTACATTATTATGTGTCACAAAATATTATAGATGCATGTGCTGGTGTAACTAAATTTTGTTACACTAAAGATATAGCAAATTTTGCGACACTTCTCATAATGTCACTAAAATTATGTCACTATTAAACATTTAGTGACCCTTATTAAGAAAATATTTGACATAACACTGTCATATCATTCGTGAGCACATTATGTGTGTGCCCACAGTGAGCATCCCTAATGTAATAGGACACATTTTAAGGACAAATTTTTCCTCATAAATAGGACACTTAAAATGGGAAGGGAGTGAGTACATGTTAAAATTAACATTTTCATTTACCGTTAATTACTCTTACTCTAAGATCGAGATGACTACTAACTTTAATAAAATTATAAATTCAACAATATTCTGACCGAAATGGGTCTCTTAATGTAGAATTAATTAATTTATGTTATATATGATGAAATAAACTTGGATGCAGGAGCTATGAAGAGATGGAGAAGAGGTTGAAGGTGTACATATACGAAGAGGGGGAGCCGCCGGTGTTCCACTTCGGGCCGTGCAAGCACACATACGCCATAGAAGGGATCTTCATGGCCAACATGGAAGTGAGCCGCTTTCGAACGTACGACCCCACCGAAGCCCACTTGTTCTTCCTTCCCATCAGCGTCACCATGATCACTCAAGTCATCTACATACCCGAGTCCCACGATTGGACCCAAATGAAGGACACGGCTTCCGATTATATCAACGTCATTGCCAACAAGTACCCTTATTGGAACCGAAGCCTTGGAGCCGATCACTTCATCCTCGCATGCCATGATTGGGTAACTAAAACCCCGTCTTTTCACATCCCTTAGCGCCATTTGTTTTTTTAAATTAATTTTTATTATTATTATTTTGATGTATGTAATTGCAGGGGCCGGAGATTTCATTCGCGATTCCGCATCTGTACCAGAACGCCATCCGCGCCCTCTGCAACGCCAACACCTCCGAGAGATTCAGCGCGTCACGCGACGTCTCGATCCCGGAGATCCACCTCCCCACCGGCACCACGAGCGGCCTCCTCGGCGGGCCGCCTCCGTCGCGGCGGCCGATCCTCGTGTTCTACGCGGGCGGCGTCCACGGCCCGATCCGGCCGATCCTGCTGGAGCACTGGGAGAAAGCCACAGATCCGGACGTCCAGATCTACCAATATCTCCCCAAAAAGATGTCTTACTACGGAATGATGCGGAAGAGCCGGTACTGCATCTGCCCCAGCGGCTACGAGGTGGCGAGCCCTAGGATGGTGGAGGGGCTGTACCTGGGGTGCGTGCCGGTGCTGATCAAGGACAGTTACGTGATTCCGTTCAGCGACGTGCTCGATTGGAAGAAGTTCGCCGTGATTGTGCCGGTGAGCGAGATCCCCAATTTGAAGAAGATTCTCGAGGGGATTTCGCTGAGGGAGTATGTGAAGCTGCAGCGGCAGGGGATTCAGATGCGCCGCCACTTCGAGGTGAACTCGCCGCCGCGGAGGTATGATGTGTTCAGTATGATTCTGCACTCGATTTGGCTGAGGAGGCTCAACGTTCGGCTCCGTGCAGATGAGGATTTGGAATGAGGAATGAATTTCTAAAATAGCTACTTGCATGAATTAGGCTGAAATGAAAAGCTATTTGAGTTAGTTATTCATTGTAGAAGTGATCGTTGTAAACACGTGTATTGTTCCCTTTTAGAGTTCTTGTTCTATATTTATAACTTTTTTAGAAAACAAATTATTATGGTAGTGAAAATGAACTTTGATACTATTATTATTATTATTATTATTAAAAGTTGAGTTGAAATTGAACGATCAATTGCAAATTGATTTGCAATTCAATTGCGGTGTACGTAATTTTGTAATTAAGTGCAAATCTAGGGAATAAGTTCGAGAGCTTATCTGGCAGTTTCTTCCATCATATGCCTAAACCCGCCGCATACACACGAACGAATCAGTTTCCACAAGAGATTATGATGAAGATACAGACGCAAAGATGTGATAACTCGAAACTGTAACATATGTCTCAATCAATAATCTCCATATTATGGCACATTTCTGCCGCCTCGCGTCGATCCTACCTTCGTCCAATTGGGAAGCAACTGCGGCGGAGAAGTAGACCGACCCCTATATAATATGATCTCCTATTTGGCCGACTGGCGTCTCATTGAACAGGCAATGAAGAATCCGGGCATGGATCTCCCTTCTTGAAGGACTTCCCAAATTGGAGAAAATTGATTACCTTCCCCATATCTTAAGGCTTGCTTCTTTTTCTTCCAATGTTGAATACGGTTGATACTTTGGTTTCTTACATCATTTTCTTTTGAGTTATTTGATTGTGCTAAATGCTAATGCATTAGTGAGGAAACTGAAAATCTAATCTTTTTTTCAGTAATTGGGCGACCTAATTTTGATTTTATTTTTGGAAATTGGTGATATTGCTTAACAAGGACCCTTTACATTTTTGCATCCTATATCGCTTTCTTATAGTTATTTATGATTTCTGACTGTAGAACTGGGCTTATTCAGTTCTCAGATTGTTTAATAGCTAACCATTTTTTGTTTTAAAAATTGAATCTGTGGATACTGCTTAAGAAACGTGAACAATTTCATTTCTTCAACTCATTCTTGCCAGAGTTATAGTTGCTCTAATTCAATAGCAAAAACAAAATAATAATAATAATAATAATAATAATAATAATAATAACCAAAAAAAATAATAGTAATTAAAACAAAAAAACAAAAAAATAAATAATAAGTAAAAAAATAAATAATAATAATAATAATAATAAACAAAAAAATACTAAATAATAAATAATAATAATAATAACAAAATAATAATAATAATAATAACCAAAAAATAATAGTAATAAAAACAAAAAATAAATAATAAGTAAAGAATAATTAATAATAATAAAAAAATAATAATAAACAAAAAATTAATAATAAAATAACTAATAATAATAATAATAACAAAAACAAAACAAAAAATATAATAATAATAATAATAATAATAATAATAATAATAATAATAATAATAATAATAATAGAATCATGGTATAAAATCATATTATATCATCGTAAAGAATATCGAGGGATAAAGGGTGTAGAGTTAAAATCTACAATCAACGATTGTCCGGTCGGTTCGGTCGATCCGGTCGATTCGGGCACTAGCAACCTGTTATCAACACGACACAAACATGTTAGAGCCCTAAGGGAACACCGGTGGGGGTGTCAATCGTAGGGCCTCCGACGCTCAAGTTAGTATGATTATCAAAGATATTGAATACGAAAGTAATTAATAGTAAATGCAATGGTAAGTCGAGGTGGTCGCGGACGACTGGAGCGTTCGGACGGCGTAGATGGTGTTAGAGAATTCTGGACGGTGGAGGAAGCTTGTTTGGCTTACTCCGACGGCGGCGAAAGTCAGGTGAATGCAAAGAGTCAGAGAGAGGTTGGAAGCGTGGAGGGAAGTGTGAGAGTGGAATAGATCGTGACCGACTTGACCTCCTTGGTCGACTTATATAGGCCGGCCTTATTAGGGTTTATCTCTGAGGCTTATCCGTTGGCCTCTCTAGTCTGTTCTGATTTTTCGGGATGAAATCTCTCCCTCCTGACTTGGTCCGCCTTAGGTGATAAGCCACACGTTCTTGACTGTGTTGACTATCACAACTGACACGCCAGACCCCTTGATCCAGATGGATTATTTTGGCCCAAGTTGTGTGTTTGGGCTCTAGTATATTAATTATTGGGCCGTGCTGATTATTCAGTCTGGCTTGTTGGGCTTATTGCCTATGTTACTTGGCCGTTTCAGCTGTCCAGTCTGACTTGTCAGACTTGTGGGCCATATTAATTTGGGCTTACAAAATTTGCCCATTACAAAGGGCTGCCTGAGATTTAAGACCACTTGACCGGATTTTTTATACTTCAAAGTAAACAAGGTATAAAGTGATATAAAAAATTGTATACTACATTATACTGCCTTATCCCGCCTTTTACCAAAAAGTAAACGCACTGGTCGATCTTGTTTTCCAAGGGTGATTAATGCATATAGACGAGGAATTAATGAACACGAAAATAAAAGGGCACGAAGGATTTACGTGGTTCGATCTACCGGAATAGATCTACGTCCACAGAACAAAAGAGAGTATGGATGTTATTGCTAATATGCGAGTATAGCTTACAAAGATTGTTCCCCCCCTCTCAATCTATTCTAAGCCCCTATTTATAGGTAATTACATGAAATTCGACCTTAATACAAAGTCTATTCCTATTTGGACTCTTTGGCTTGATCTCCTCCTTTATGGATAAACACCGAGCTTTTATCTCTCTCTTGGAGCTTGAGTTGTAGTCGATGTAGGAGTCTTGGTTACCTTGGTGGAGTCTATCTTCAGTTGGGCCGAGCTGCCGGGGCCGAGCATAACTGTCGGGGCCCAATTATATTGGGCCTAATGCTTTGGGCCTAGGTGCTGGGCCATATCCTATCACATCCCCCCTCCCTAAAAAGATGTAGAAGCGATGGTGTGATTTAGGGGAAATAGCTGAGGTAGGAGTGATGTCAAGTGCGTTGCCCCGTCAAAAAATTGAATTGACAAAGTCAACCACGTACCGCCTCGTTAAGACGAAGTCAGTTTGAAGTGCGTTGCCCTGTCAAAAGTTGAATTGACGAAGTCAATCGCGTACCGCCTCGTTCAAAGATGAGGTAAAAAGAAATGCCTTACCCCGTTGAAAAATAAATCTGACGAAGTGGCGTAAGTATTGTATGCCGAAACCGAACACGGGATGTATCAGTCGCTTTTAATTTAATGCATCGGTTGGAATCCCGATAAAGTGAGGCGTGATTGGACGTTGGGGAAAGGTGAAAAGGCAGAACAGGGATATAACTTCCTTGAGACGCTATTCCATCATATTTTCCAAGACTTCAAAAATTTCTCGCTCTCAAGATTGTACCATTTCCCTTACCGCCGCGTTCCGCATTTTTGTTACTTCCGTCGCAGTCGCTCCTTCAGAACTTCCATTAAGCACGAGTAAGTTATTTTCCATGGCTTCTTCTTCTAATTCCAGTAAATCCCATGGTAACGAAAGTCGTGCAGAGTCCGTGTCGCCGTCGGGTTCGCCGTACACAGAGATAGAATGTTTCACCGTTGACTTATATTTCCTGCTGTAGATAGGTTTGGTAGGGTTTCTGAATTTGTGTCGAGTGTAGATGCCCCCTCAATTCAAAAAATTGCCAAAAAAATTTTGTTTCCAAATTCTGCCCTTCTTACTGTTCCGCGTTCGGAGGATAAGGCTTGTGCGCCTCCGGTAAGGTTTTTTACCGTTTACGAAGATTGCTTAAACTGCGGTCTTCGTCTTCCCCTTCCTTCTGTATATGTTGATCTGTTACAAAAGTTCGGTATTTCTCTTGGTCAAATAATGCCGAACTCTTTTAAGCAGTTAGTAGGGCTGGCTGCCGAAGCTGGTCACTTCGGCCACCCGCTTACCTTAGGGTTGATCCTTAGATTTTTTCAACTAAAGCCTAGTTCGTCTGGGTGGTATTACCTTTCCCCTTCTCAGAGCTTCCGCATGAAAACAAAGTCCAAAAACACGAATTGGCAGAAGAAATTCTTCTTCTGCCGATCCGAAGAGGTCCCTCAGTTTATCTGGAATACAGATAAGCTAGAGGATCAAGGCACCGGAGATGACTTCGGTGACCTTGAGAAATCTTTGAGAGAGCTCGGCCTTGTGGACAAAGAATATCCTGAGGCCGAGCTCGCTATGCTAGGGCTGAGCCCTTACGACCCTACCTCAATGGTGGATCCGGGTGAGGCCCTGCTTTGTGTCTTGTGTGACATCGGGTCTTCTTTATATGTTCTAACCCCTCTTTTCTGTTTTGCAGTGAACTTTGAATTGAAACTCAAGAAGTCCAGGAAGAGGCCGAGGCCTACTGTAGATGCCTCAAAACCTTCTACTGCCTCCTCAGAGAAAATGATAGAGGTGGTTCAGTCCCCTACGATGGGTTCACAAGATATGGGTTCACCGCTTCGTCTTGCCCCACGGCGGAATAAGGAACCGCACGTTGGGTCCGACGTAGTTATCGTCGGGGTGGGGGTGGCAGCTTCTCTGATCAAGTATTAGGCTTGCCGAGGTCTCTTGCCGAGGTAGCTAACTTTACTTCGGAATACTTTAGTATTCTAGTTTACTGCTTTAATGTTGATCCAAATTGCAGCGTGCTCGAGAGCTAAACTAGGTGAAGGCGGCCAAGGAGGAATTGGCGAACAAAGTTACCGCCGCCGAAGAGAAAGCCAGAGAGGCGGAGAGGTTGATGGCTGAATCAATAGCCGTGGTTAAGGCGGCTAAAGCCGAAATAGCAATGCTAAAGGCCAAAGTGGCTTCAGAAAAGGCCAAGGCGGCTGGTATTAAGGCCGAGGTGGTGTCCTCCCAAGGGGAGGTACTTCGTGCCTTTTCTGATAGGCTCTTCCTTTCGGGGAAGTTTTCCGAGCTGGCGACTGAGCTGGCAGCGGTCCTGAACACCATCGTGAAAGCGGAAGTCATTGACGAGATTGCCCATGATTATCCAGACTTAGATAAGTCTAAATATGGTTATGAGGTGACTTCGTCCGACGAACTGCTTCGCGAGTACGCGGCGGTGTTGTCGGAGTTCATGGGAGACTTCCCGATAGTGAAGAAGTGATGTGATCTACAATATGCAGAAGCTTCGAATCGAACACACGTCAACTACAAAGGGATTCAATCCAAACGACAACTATGAAATATGAATGATAATCCCTAAATTCTACCCACGAATACACTGAATAGGCGTCGACAGAAACCTAAGCAATTAAATTCCAATTAAGCTAAAATTTTAACACGAGTTAGAACTTAGGGTTATGAAGAACATATCCAAAATTCAACAAAAACTCACGTATAGTTTTCGATTTGGCACGGTGGTTATTTTCGGGACAGTTTTAGAGTTCAAAAACGGATCTAGAATTAATCTAAGGGTTTCTGGGATCGGATGGTTATACGAACGATGGGTAATGGATATTTGTGATGTATGAAAGATGAGGAATGGCTGAGGATGAAAATCAAACAAAGGTTTAACAAAATTCGAAATTAAAAAGGGTGAAAATTACCAGAACCGAACCTCGAATCTACAAGGATCCGAAATGCGATTATCAAGCAATCTCCGTGGCTCGACTAACCCGGATACTACGAGATATCACGAACGAGTCGATTGAATTCAAGTTTGAAGTGCCAGCAACAAACCCTACCAAGAACCTTCAGTTTTTCTGAGACAAGAGAATAGCGTGAAAGTTGTTTTCATTCAATCAAGTCTCCCAAAGTATGAACGAAAATTAAACATAAATACTAATCTAAGAGGGCTGAAAATACCAAGTAATGGGCCTAAGAAAAACGGGCCAATTAATCACCTAAACATGTTGTGATAATTGGGCCTAAAATAAAATAATTATAAGTTCAGTTTCGTTTCCTCTTAATGGGCCTCCGAAATATCATCTTCTACACTTGTGAAATTCACCAATTTGTAATGATGACATCCGGTTCCTTCTTCTTCCAATCTCTTCGGAATGTAGCATTGCAAATATCCTTGCAGCTTTTTAGCTCTTGATCTCGTCACTGGTCCCCCGAGCTGCAAGTCCCGATTGATTTCTTCAATGCTAGGTCCCATCTTATCAAGAAGCTTACTTCGCTGTCTACTGTCCTTATCGCCGAAAGCATCCGCTCTTATCCGATTGACAAAGATCCGAAGGTCGAAGCCGCAATCACGAGCTTGGCTGAGGAGGTCGAAATTCAAGACCAAGAGCCGGTGAGACAGGCCGAAGAGGAGCCGAAGAATGCTGAGGCTGAGCTTTAGCAAGAAGAGGAGAATCTTGGAGGGGTCGGTTGATCCCCTTCTCTCTCTTTTTTTTTTTAATTTTTTTTATTTAGATCCTTGTATTACGTCGTCACTAGGACGGCGCTTTTCCTTTAGCCGGAGTGGCTTTAATGAAATTCCAAGTTTAATTGAAATTTCTTTCATTTGCTTTTGTAGTCTTCTTCTCCCCAACTTTTTGATGCATCTCCATTGGTTGCTCAAATATCCCAACTGACTTGGGCTCTTGAGGTGAAAGAGGCCGAAGTTTTACATGGAAAGGCCGGGCTGGGCATGTTCAAAACGAGGCCGATGTCAAGCTTATTGCTGCTCAGCTGAAATATGACGAGTTACAGGATCAGTTTCTAGAGCTCGAAGAGAAGTTGGAGATTGCTGAGGATGAGGCCAAGAAAGCCGAAGTAATTTCTCAGGAGCATGCTGAGTACGAGGCTATAATTTACCGAGCTGGGGGGTCTACTATTTTCGAGACCAATAACAAAGTCAGGGAGCTTAAGGCTCGGTGCCGAAGCTACAGGGAGCAATATGGAGATGACTCCTGGGAGCTTCGGGATCAAGTGAACGAGCTTATGCGAGTGGCGAGCACGTATAAGACAGTTTTGGGTCGTCACCCAAAGTTGGAGCGTCGTATCTTGTCCGAAGCCTGGTCTTCTCCTTCAGCCAACCCTGGTCCAAACCAGGGGCTTCTCGACCGTACTTCTAGGGAGTTCTTGGAAGATGGACCTTCAAGTTCGGCTAATCCTAATTCTAGGATTGTCAAGCGCCATTCTAAAGAATTTTATGATCAAGAACGGCAGTCGGCGTCTAGACGAGGCCGAGGTCGATCGAGCCAAAATATCCGAAGTCAGGGTGGCCGAGGTAGGGGAGCTGCTGGACGAAGTAGAGGCGGATGTAGAATTAATATAGATAATATCCTGAATCTGAACACTAGTAGAGATTTTGCTAGAGATTGGCTCAGCTTTAGCAAGCCTAAAGCTCTGGGCTCTTCGTCTTCTTGATGTAATTTGTATTTTTCCTTTTTATGAAATAAAATGGATTTTTTTTTTTGGTACTCCTATTTAAGCTTTTCATCCTCGTTTTTAACTAAGGTAGCTCGTTTTAAATGAAGGTAGGCTTTAGGTAGTCCGACCTCGTCATAAGACGAGGTTTTGGATTTAGATAGCTTGACCTCGTTATAAGATGAGGTTTTGGCTTTCAGTGGCTCTCTTCGTTACGAAGTCTGGCCTTAAGTATTACGACTTTGTCAAGAAATAAAGTTCAGTTTTAGATAGCTCTCTTCGTCATAAGATGAAGTTTGGCTTTAGATAGCTCACTTCGCCATAAGACGAAGTTTGGCTTTAGATAGCTTGTTCTCGTCATAAGACGAGGTTAAGCTCATCTTCATTTTAAACAGGTAATTCATCCTTGCTTTTAACGAAGGTAGTGCCTCCTCATTTTAAACAAAGGTAGCTCGTCCTTATTTTTAACGAGAGTAGGCTCGAGGTTCCTTATTTGTCGAATTTATCGATAGGGGTGGTCCCCTTACGCGCGTTTGGATACTACTCCGGTTATGGAGTTTATTTATCCTTTAAAAGATATTAAGTTACCCTCGTCAGGGTTTTAAATGAAAAGGACGAGATAATATGCATAAGTGGAGTAGTAATATTCATAAATGCAAAATGAGATATGCAAGACCAAACAAATTAAAAGAAAAATAAAGAATTTATTAATAGAAAAATTGAAGTTCGAAAAAGAACAAAAATCATAAAACGACCTGACTCGCAACCTAGACAAACTAAATGGACTTAAACATTACTCTCATCCACTTATGCAAAGTATCTCTTTAAATGATTAATGTGCCATGTACAGGGTATTGGCTCACCGGATAAGTGGGCGAGCTTGTACGACCCTTTGCCGAGGACTTCTTCAACTCGGTACGGTCCTTCCCATGTGGCTTCCAACTTGCCGAGCCTTTCCGCTTTACTGACCTCGTTATTTCGAAGTACGAGGTCGCCTACTTGGAATTGCTGATACTTTACTCTTTGGTTGTAGTACCAAGCTACTTGTTGCTTGTACTTGACTTCCCTTATGTAGGCGAGCTATCGCTTCTCTTCTAACAAATCCAGATTGGTTCGGAGGCCTTCTTCATTGTCTTCGGCTGAGAAGTTGATAGTGCGGGGGTTCGGCAGGCCTATCTCTACCGGAATCACTGCTTCGGTTCCCTATACCAAACTGTAGGGCGTTTCACCGTTCGAGGTCCGGTGAGTTGTTCGGTATGACCATAGGACTTGGGGTAAGTTCGCTGCCCAATCTCCTTTGGCTTTATCTAGGCGAGTTTTGAGTCCCTTGATGATAGTCCGGTTGGTGACTTCGGTTTGGCCATTTGCTTGAGGATGAGCTACCGAAGTGAACTTCTGTTGAATATGAAGCCCTTCACACCATTCCCTGAATGTCATGTCTGTGAACTGCATCCCATTATCCGAGACTAGGATGTGAGGTACACTGAAACGGCAAACCACGTTCTTCCAGACAAAGTTGAGGGCATTCTTGCTCGTGATCTTTGCCAAGGGTTCAGCTTCGACCCACTTAGTGAAATAGTCGATGGCTACAATGAGGAACTGGAGCTTTGTCTAATGGGCCGACGATGTCTATCCCCCATTGCATACTTGTGAGGTCGGTTTGGGGGAGCCTCGGCACTGTCCCATAAATTTGGCATTTCGGACACTTCCTGACGAGGTCGACTGCATCTTGGAACATTATGGGCCAGTAGTATCCCCATCTCATTACCTTCTTTGACAATGCTCGAGCTCCAATGTGACTTCCGCACGAGCCCTCATGCACTTCTCGCAATGCGTAGTCTGCTTGGTTCGGCCCAACGCATCTTAGGAGAGGCTGAAGATACGATCTTTTGTACAGTACTCCTTGCTCTAAAGTGTACTTCGGAGACTTGCTTAAGATCTTCCTAACTTCGAGCTTATCACTGGGTAGTTCGCCCTTCTCCAAATATGCTCGAAAGGGGATCATCCAGTTCGGCTCGTCCTCAATTACTAGGTTGACCTCGGCTTCATCTATGCTTCGGCACTTGACTTCTTCCACAGGAGAGCTTGTAGATGATGACACTAATTTTCTTAAAGCATTGGCTCGGTTGTTTTCCCCCTTGGAATTTGAACCAACTCGAAATGTGAGAAGCCTTGTTGCAAACTCTTGGCTTTGTGGAGGTACTTTTTCATCCTTTCGCCTTTAACCTCGTATTTTCCTAGCATATGACTCACTATAACTTGAGAGTCGTTGTGGACTTGAACAGCTCGTATCTGGAGGGCCTGAGCTAGACGAAGTCCGGCGATTAGAGCTTCGTACTCCACCTCGTTATTTGTTGTTGGGAAGTCGAACCGAAGTGCATAAGTGGTCTCTTATCCTTCTGGGCTAAGGAGTATGATGCTTGCTTCGCTTCCTAAATGTCCCAACGCCCCGTCCACGTAGACTTTCTAGCAATCTTTTGGTAGTTCGGTCAGAGCTTCGGCATCAGTTTTACTTGGGGAGGATTCTGTCGGCTTTGACACTTTTGTAAATTTTGCCTCTACTAGAAAATCCACTAAGGCTTGACCTTTGATGGCTTGACGTGGGCAAAAAGAGATGGTGTGCTCGCCGAGCTCGACTGCCCACTTTGCAATCCTTCCCGACACTTCTGGTTTGGTCATCACTTGTTGGAGTGGCAGGTCGGTCAGGACTTGTATGGAGTGCGCGTGAAAGTAAGGTCGTAATCTCCTTGTAGCATTAACCAATGCGAGCACAACTTTCTCAACTGGTTGGTACCCTCGTCTCTGGCCCTTTCAGTGCTCGGCAGATAAAGTAGATAGACAGCTGACGACGTCCTTCCTCCCGAACTAGCACCGCGCTTATGGCCTCGTCCGAAGCTGTGAGGTATAGGGAAAGGACTTCTCCCTCCTTTGGAATGGATAAAGTCGGGAGATTAGCCAGGTACTTCTTGAGGTCCTCGAATGCCGACCTGTGCTCGTCTTTCCATTTGAAATCCGGCGCCTTTTTCAAAATCTTGAAGAAAGGGAGCTATTTTTCGGCGGCTTTAGACAAGAAACGACTTAGTGCGGCCAAGCAGCCTGTCAATTTGTGCACATCATGAATGGTCTTTGGCACTTTCATCTCTTGGATGGCTCGGACTTTGGATGGATTGGCTTTCAACCCTTCTTGAGAAACCCAGCACCCCAGAAATTTTCCTGATCGGACCATGAAGGTACACTTCTCGGGGTTTAGCTTAAGGTTCACCTTGCGAAGGAGGCCGAAGACGAGCTTGAGGTCGTCAACATAAGTAGTCGGCTCTTTACTTTTGACGATGATATCTTCCACATATACCTCTACGTTCTTGCCTATGTGAGGCTCGAATATTTTGTCGACCATTCTTTGATAGGTCACTCCAGCATTCTTGAGTCCGAAAGGCATCTTCTTGTATGCATAAACGCCGAAGTCTGTAATGAAAGCTATTTTTGGCGCGTCCTCATCACTCATGAGGACTTGGTGGTACCCTTTGTACAGATCTAGAAAGTTGAAGACTTTATGGCCGACGAGGGCTTCGACTTTCTTGTCAATGTTGGGGAGGGGATAGCAGTCATTGGGGCAGTGTTTGTTGAGATTGGTGTAGTTGATACACATCCGCCACCATCCTCCTTGCTTTTTGACCATCACAGGATTCACTATACACGTCGGATATTTGACCTCGAAGAGTATCTGTGCTTTCAAGAGTTGATGCACTTCGTCATAGATAACTTGGTTCCGCTCTGCTGCGAACACTCGCTGCTTTTGCTGAACTGGTTTTACTCCTGGGTCGATCTTCAGCCGGTGTGTGATGATACTTGGTGCCACCCCGGTCATGTCAAGTGGTGACCAAGCAAAGACATCTCTATATTCCCGAAGAAGTTGGATGATCTGCTTTCGGAGTTCTGCTCCGCCCGCAAAACCTACTTTGACGACCTTAGAGAGGTCGTCTTCGTAGGGTGTGACATTTTCTACTGGCTGGTCAAATACAGATGCCTTCTCCAGCTCCAACTCCTCGGGTTTCTGTGGTAACTATGCTTGTGGGTGCTGAGGTGTTCCAACACTTCATAGGGCGATCTGCATGCACTCTTTGGCTCACTTCTGATCACCTCAAATTACGATCATCCCGCCCTTTGATGGGATTTTGATCGTCAAGTGGTATGCCGAGCAGATCGCTTTCATCGCCACCAACCAATCTCTTCCTAGAATGATGTTGTAGGGAGAGTTGGCCTTCACGACGAATAAGTTTATCACTTTGGTGGAGGACAATGGATGTTTCCCTACTGTAACGGGGAGTTGAATGATTCCCTCTATTTGCGTCTCTTGCTGGACGAAGCTTTTTAGGGGGATCGGCGCCAGGGTGAGGCGCGCCTCTTCGACCCCTAGTTTCTCAAAGTAATCCTTGAAGAGTACGCTTACCGAGGCTCCACTGTCGATAAATACTCATTGAACGAGTTTGTTGGCTACCACGGCCTCGATCACAATGGCGTCTTGGTGAGGTATGGTCGACGGCACTGGATCTCTCTCAGAGAATGTAATGGCTTCGTCCTTCTTGAACCTTTTTTGTGAAGGTTCATCAGTCTGGGGACTTCGGGCCTCAGCCTTAAGTGATGACTTCGTAGCTCCTTGCGGGAGCCCGGTGATGGCTGTGATGATTCCGTCGAACTGAGGTTGGTCCTCGTCTTCGTCTTCATCCTCGCGCTTCGGCTTCTTATCCACATGGGGGCCACAGTTATTGTCCCCTCTGTTCTTGCGCTTTCCCTTGCCCTGAGGTCGGGCTTCGTATTGGCCGCGACTTTAGTACTTTTTAAGGGTACCGTCACGCACCAAGTGCTCGATATCTTCAGCCAGGTTCCTGCAGTCCTCCGTGTCATGGCCGTAATCCTCATGAAAGTGGTAATACTTGTTTGTGGATCGGCGTTTCGACCCTCCTCGTGACATGGGCTGAGGCTTCTCGAACATGTTAGCGTGCAGCTCATAGATTTCTGTCCTAAGCCTCGTCAACGGTGTGAACTGGCTCTTTTCCTGGTTCTGCCGAGGTCCAGGTCGGGATTCAACTGGTGCCCGCTGGAGTCTGTCGAAGGTGCTTCGGCGGCCTTGACCTCGGCCATTACGATCTTCCTTCCGGTTCGTCGGTTCGGCCTTATCAGCTTCGCGCTTGCGCCTGTCGGCTTCGTCAGCTTTTGCGAACTGATCGACGATATTCCACAATTGCCTAGCAGTATGAGGCTCGTTCCTTACAAGTTCCTTATATAGGGCGCCCAACTGGATAGCATTCTAGAAGGCTGAGATGAGGATCTCGTCAGTTAAACGATCGACTTTTAAACTTTCTTCGTTGAATCGGGTCATAAAGTCACTGATAGATTCGCCTCGCTTCTGCCTTATGGTGAGTAGGTGTGCCGCAGTGGTTTTGGGTTCGGCCTTTTGGAAAAATCTTTGCTCGAAGGCCTGCATCAGCTAGTCATAGGAGTTGATACTCCGAGGTGGTAAGCTATCGAACCACATGCGAGCATTATCAACCAACAGCTCAGGGAACACTTTGCACATGTAGATGTCGTCATTGAGCCCTTGATTGAGCATGTTGTATTGAAATTGGGAAAGGAAGTTCTGCGGGTCACACAATCCGTTGTACGGCTTCACCGGCGGCACCTTGTACAAAGAAGGGAGAGGGGTGTAGAGTATCCGGTTAGTGAAAGGAGTAGAGATCCTCCCATAAACGTCGAATCTCCCACCTCGGTAATTGTCCTCACCGTGCCGAGGTGAGTTAGCGTAGAGATGAGGTGAAACTGCATTGCGCCGAGGTGAGACGCGATTATAGTTCCCTTGGCGATCATCAGCAAATCGCCTAGGAGGAATCCCGGCGTCCCGTGCATCTAGGATCCTGACGCTTGGGGACTTTTGCCGGTGTCTCGATACAGACGCAGCTTCGTGCTCTCCTCCTCGGCTATGATATTTCCGCTACTCGATGAACCTTAGGAAATCTTGCTAACTTTTTGTCCGATACGCTTTTACAGCATCGTCAAATTCTTACTGAGAGTTGGCACGGTTATCTTCCTTGCTGCTGTCACGACCCTCATTGTCACGGTGGATCGGGTTGCCGAACTTGTCCAACGGAACATGCTGGACGTGGCCCTCTGGGGTTTGGTCTCTCACATGTTCCTTCCCGAGTCGTTTGTTCGCTGCCAGATTCTGATCTTGCACTTGGCTCGTCTCAGCTGTCGGAATTTCTTGTCCGGTTTGCTGATTTTCCTTTTTCTTGTTGGCGGCAGCAGTAGCAGCGGCACTCGATCGTGTTGGTCTCGTCATGGCTATCGTTTACCTAGAAAATTTTGATCGCAATTCACAAATTTTTGATCCCCACAGACGGCGCCAGTGATCGATCTTGTTTTCCAAGGGTGGTTAATGCACATAGATGAGGAATTAATGAACACGAAAATAAAAGGGCATGGAGGATTTACGTGGTTCGATCTACCGGAATAGATCTACGTCCACGGAGCAAAAGAGAGTATGGATGTTATTGCTAATATGCGAGTATAGCTTACAATGATTGTTCCCCCCCTCTCAATCAATTTTAAGCCCTTATTTATAGGTAATTACATGGAATTCGACTTTAATACAAAGTCTATTCCTATTTGGACTCTTTGGCTTGATCTCCTCCTTTATGGATAAACACCGAGCTTTTATGTCTCTCTTGGAGCTTGAGTTGTAATTGATGTAGGAGTCTTGGTTACCTTGGTGGAGTCTATCTTCAGTTGGGCCGAGCTGCCTGGGCCGAGCTTAACTGTCGGGGCCCAATTATATTGGGCCTAGGTGTTGGGCCATATCCTTCACGCACCCTTTAAGGTATTGTGTATATTTGCCTCCGCATCTTCTTTTTCCAGTGATCGAACACAGTAAAGATTACAACAACGTTTACCATTTTTCTATTACTACTTTTGTAGTATTGTACTGTACAATGCATTCCGTATGTATTGGTTTTGAATTGTACGGTCAGAAACAACAAGAAAGAACAATTTCAAAAGATGTATCTAAAGTAAATAAATAAATTGACCTTTACCAAAATTTTATTTTATCTTGAATTTCATTAAGTCAATTGTTCGAGTTTGTTGGCCTGATTTAGTAGTGATTTAGTAGTGTATTGGCTTGGCAGATTTTTGGGCGTTGTGGAAAAAGATATGAGATACAGTACTCCCGCCGTCCCACTCTACTTGAGCTATTTAATTATTATAATAATAGACTTACATTAATAAAAGTGGGCTCAAGCAAAATGGGATGGTGTGTGTAATAGAGAATGGGTTGTTGAAGTGAGAGATTATAAGGAAAAAGAAGCTCAGTAATATCTCAAGGAACTCCGGTCAGTTTATGAAATTAATTAGCTTTAGAGCAAAATGGCAGCCTCTTTCAATTGATGCTTTAACCCAGTAGCTTTGTTAATTTTAGATCGTGCTATTTATTGTGTTATGATCTTCTTGATTCTATAATTGTACTCCCTCCGTCCCATTTAAATAGTCTATCTTTCATTATTGGTTTGTCCCATATAATAGTCAACTTCCCTAAAATGGTAAAGATTTTATCTCACAACTAATACTATTTTAAAATGCTTTATCTCTACTTGCATTAGTCTCTGTGCAAAAAGCAATGTGGACTATTTAGCTGGGACGGAAGGAGTATATATATTCACATTAAAATCTTGAATTCCTCAAAAAACTTTTAATCACATAACAGTGAGTATATTGACAATCGATACAATATTCTCTCCTACTTCTTTTCAAGTTCACATATACCTCTCCTACAGTGGTTTTGACAATTGTATCTCCTCAATTTGGAGCTAATCTATATAAAAAAAAAAAATCTTCGACATGATATGAATATAAAATTTCGACGAATCATACACTAATACATAGAGATTTTGCTGACCACCGTAGAGGCTTCAGCATGCGCTTACCCCATTGTGCCCCATTATGTTGTGAAATGGAAGCAACATAGAAAAATCTCAAACGAAATCAAGTAGTCAAGTATTGTGAGTTTGCAATAAACACCAACATTTTGTTTATTTTACCTTTTTTTTTTTTTTTTTTTTTTTTTTGGGTGATCCTCAACAAGGTTTGTGAAGTTTAAGAATCTCGCATAGAAATTAGGTATATGTCTAAACTGATCACTATTAATTAAAATTAACTTAAATAATGTAATACTTTACACTTTTAAAGTTATAAATAAATAATTAATAATTTTATAATCAATATTCTTATTTTTTTAAATAACAAAAACTTCACCGTGCATCGCACAGGTGCAAAAACTAGTAATTATATTTTAGACAATAATCTATAAATTTTGCTGAAAAATGATAGATGTGTATAGGATCGCTTTTGGTGGAAAGGATGAATTCTTTTTTCTTAAACTAGAATTGTTGTCGGGGAGTAATATATAAATATTTTTATAAAAAAAAATATCATTTCAATAGCTATATACATATAAAAATTAGGGACACACTTGGGTCAGCCAGAGGCACCGTGCGGACGGCTAAAACACTGACACTTTTATTCGTGTAGATTAACATTTTTCTGTATAAAGATTGACACTTTTAAAAATTGGCATTTTATTCATAAAATAATTATGTTAAAGATTGACACTTTTATTCGTATAGATTAGCACTTTTCGTATAAAGATTGACACTTTGACCCGGTCACACTATGTGGCCGACCTCACCCAAGTTTTTGTCTAAAAATTAAAGTAAAAATAAAAATACGTAAATTTAAATGTTCAAATATGTCGCAGCCCGATTTAATTTAAAGGATATTTAAACCGAGTAACATGCAACTAAATAAATAAAGTGGAAAAATGAACGAAAAGCTAAACGTGTTCGAAATAGAACATGAATGAATGGGCAGCCACTATACATTCCAAATAATAACATAAATCATGCTTCAAGTCCTCATTAGTAATCAAGATAAGAGAACGATCAAGGACCTAAATATTCAAGACTTTATAAGCAAGTAAACCAAAATGAGGAGCGAAGATCTCAACAAAATTTCTCAAATAAAGTAGGCCAACAATTGCTTCAAGGAAAGTGCAATTATAGTAAATATCAACTGCCCATTTTCAACAACTACAAAAGAGTATCCAAAAGTTCAAGTGAAATACAACCCCAAAGGAGATATGTCAGATTGATACTACAATCCATAAGCAAAAAGAGATTAGAATATAGCAGCAGAAAAAACGTGAAAGATTACATGTGTGAAGACATATAATCCAAGCTTAAAAACCTATTACAGAATATTAACAACAAAAGCTCTGCTCGCCACACTCCAATCTGCATCCAGCCATCCACACTAATCTGCACATTTTAGAAATAACATGCAGGGCTAAGTACAAAGTACTCAGTGAACACGTGCCCAAAACATTGAAAGCCTGCTACTTAGAGCTATATATTGAATTTGCCACTTTTAAGCTTAGCACAAGAGATTTCTTTATAAAAACATGTCATGTGCACGCTAAAATACTATAAACTCATAGACTACAGTCAAATCATATCATTATTCTCATTATGCATGTACCACAACTACTATCATATCAACTTATGTGTTGAGAGGTAGGCCTCCCTCTCAATCACCATGATCGGCCAACTAAATAAATAGAAAGCACACAATCACGTGTACACAAATCTTGCATCACACAAGACCGATATCGTCCTTCTTCAGTAGTATCATACACAAACATTAAACATTTGGCAAGTCAACAATTTGAAAACATAATCCCCATATAGATATAGAGGCGCATTTATCTCATTTTAGTTAGAAAGCCCACCTAAACTTTACTTGCACTTCTACTGATTTACGCTCCCTTCCCTCTTCACTTCACATTGCCGCTCGCACCTTTATCAATTGAGATTCGAATAAGAGCGAGAAAATAATTAGAGAAAAAAAGGTAAATGATTTTCTAATTTTTTACTCAAAGTTTTATTTAGTTACTCGCCTCATTTCACTTGTTCTAAGGCTGTCTTATATAAACAATCTTCCGTGGATAATATTATCCTTAAACTTCTTATCACAACTATATTTTTTTATCAGCTATAGCTCTTAGATTTATTAATAACTAGCCTATACATATATAGATTTCATATCTGAACACATGGGCAAATCTAATATTTTATTTCAACATTTTAAATTTCAGATACTACAGATAAGAAGTCTCATAATTCCTTAGCTTATAAACTCATTTCTAGAATTTTGGTAGTATCACTTATATATATACCTATGCTATAGTCTTTCATATACAAAACTATCCTTATGTAAACTATCTCACGAATAAGCAACAAAATTCCTCTCGTAATTGTAGAGAAAATAAGAGGATGAATGGTGAAGAAGCTGCTGCGATCGTTGAAACTGGTATTATGGGAGGTGCAGCTGATGATGTGGGCTTGAACGGGGGTGCCAGCGTGGACAAGTTTGTGGTTGAAGCAATGAATCCAAGTGGTTGAAGTTTTAAGTAATGTTTTAATCCTGTTCGTCCACGTGTCTAGGATCGGACGGCTATCTTTTTAAACTACTTGATTAGTGTTACCTACTTTCTATTATTGTTAGTATAAATACTCTCTGGATGTAACAGTGAATTAGGTTGAATGTATGAAGTCGGAACTTCTTCCCCAAGTTTACACTGAATTGATTTCTTCTTTCAATATGAAATTCTTCATTTTCTACATGGTATTAGAGCCAGGTTCTATCTTAGATCTGACTCTAGGTGATTATTTTTACCTTTTGATCCATTTATTTTCTGATAAATCATGGCGAGACGTAACAAAAATCGAAAGGTGAATGACTTGTTCGGCAATAGAGCTGGAAGTTCCGGTGAGCAAGGCGAAGGGTATGAGGAACCAGATTTAGTGGAGGATGATTCGGATTATTATGAAGATGATGAAGAGCTACAGCTCACAGGAAAGGAGATACGAGAGATTCTGCGGCTCAGAAATTCAGACCACCCGGGTATGCAGCTTGTTTCTGATCACTTGACTAGTAGCAATTTTAATCAATGGAGTAGGTCGATAAAGCGAGCATTAGGAGCTAGAGGAAAACTTGAGTTAGTAACTGGTAGATTTCCTGAACAAATGCCTGGTAGTAGGTATTATAAAGCATGGCTGACTGCGGATTATATGATATATAATAGGATAGTCAACTCAATTTCGAAAGAGCTTGTGAATGCTTTTAATAATCTGGAAACTACTCAGAAACTTTGGGAAGCCTTGAATAGGAGGTTAGGTCGTTGTAATGGTCCAAAGGTGTATAAACTACAGAAGGAAATTTTCAATTATATACAAGGAGAACAAACTGTTCTGATGTATTTCACTAATTTGTTAGCCTTGTGGAATGAATTGGACATGCTACTTCCTAGTGTGAGCTACAGTTGTGATGCAGAGAGAGTGTATTTTGCTATAGAAGGGCAGCAGCGCATGATACAGTTTCTGGTTGGATTGAGAGATGAATATGAATAAGCAAGACAGCAGATCCTATTGACTGAGCCCTTACCTAGCTTAGAGAAAGCTTATGGAATGGTGATTCAAGTGGAAGACCAAGTGATGTTGCAGAATGAAAGGGTGGAAGTGGAGCCTAGGATGGCTATGCAATTTGGAAGACAACCACCATCTAGAGGAATTCAGTCAGGTTATGGTAACCAAGGGAATTTTAGGAGAAGGTTAACCAAAGAGGAGAGGAGGAAACTGAAATGCACACATTGCCAAGAGAATGGGCATGAAGCACATGAGTGCTTCAGCTTCAAGTTACATGGTTATCCAGAGTGGTTTAAGAAGTTGAAGGAGAATAGAGCCAATGAGAGAGTTAATTACATGGAGGAAGATAGTGATAACAGGTCTGATGGTGGAAGGAGTCTTGGGGCTGAATTACCTCAGGATATTACCAAACTCATACAAAATGAGATTGTTAAATGTTTCTCACAGCTCAGTGGTAAGGAACAAGGAGGAGGAGTTACTACTGGAGTGAATATGGTGCATAATGAGAAGGACAAACAGACACCGTTTGAGGGCCACTATGCATTCACAGTAGTTCCTAGCATGACTAGAGAGAGATGGGTGATAGATTCTGGTGCGAGTTCTCATGTCTGTTATGATACAGACATGTTGGTCTCTTCATACAAGTTGGATAGGCCAGTTAATGTACATTTACCTGATGGTACAATTAAAGTAGTGACTCACGGAGGAGATGCAAGAATCAACAAACATATATACCTGAAGGATGTGTTGTTGGTGCCTGGCTTTACACACAACTTGTTATATGTGGCACAGTTGAATCAAGACTCGGCTACCAAGTGTAGTTTTATGGATAATCATTGCATTATACAAAGCAGAGAAAGTGATAAAATCCTGGGGATTGGGAAAATGATTAACAACTTGTATGTTATAGAGACAGTTGCAGAAAACTATTACTGTAATTTGTTTGATTCAAGGTCCTTGAGTGCAAAGCAGTGGCATATATTCCTGGGGCATCCATCACTTACTACTATGAGACATATTAAAGGCATATCAGCAGATTTTACCGATGTAATAGTTAAAGAACTGGAACAGTGTGAGGTTTGCTTCAAGGCAAAACAGGCTAGGGATCCATTTCCTATTTTGGAAAGAAGGACTTCACATCTTTTTGAATTGGTGCATACGGACATTTGGGGATCTTATGCAGAGGAGAACTTGTGTGGAACAAAATTCATGCTGACTACTGTTGAGGATCATAGTCGAGTAACTTGGATCTACTTGCTGGATAGCAAGGAGAAAGTTTTTGGAGTGTTTCATACTTTCATTAAAATGGTGCAGAATCAATTTGGAAGAACAATGAAGGTACTAAGGATAGACCAAGGAGGAAAATTCATGAGTGCAAAGTTTAATCAGATGCTTGATAACTATGGGATATTACATCAGAAGTCTTGTGTCTATACACCTCAACAAAACGGAATAGTAGAAAGAAAGCACAGAACATTGCTCGATTCAGCTCGAGCACTGATGTTTCAGAGTTCACTCCCAGATAAATTTTGGCCTTATGCACTTATAACAGCAACATGGATGAAGAATCGGATACCAAGCATAATATTGGACTGGAAAACCCCCTATGAGGTTTTGTTTGGCTATGCTCCTGATATGAGTATACTGCGACCTTTTGGTTGCTTGGCATATGCAGCAAATGTGTCTCCTAGGAAGAGGAAATTTGATTCAAGAAGTCACAAGTGCATTTTTCTAGGATACACAATGCTGCACAAAGGTTTTCTTCTCTTTGACCTACAAACTTCCAAGGTTTTTCACTCTCGAGATGTAAAATTCTTCACAGACACTTTTCCATTCTCTGCTGCAGATGCAAGAAATGAGGAGGTGCAGCTGTACCTTTAAGGAGAAGTACTAGAGAACATCATCCGCCTGTGTGGATGAATGATTATGTGGGACATGCACAGTCTGGTATAGTTCCATCTTCCCCTACTACTATGACACCCACTACTTTTCCTTATGTGGTTTCCTCCAATCTCAGTCATTCTTATATCAATTACTTATACAACATCTCTACATTGCATGAACCCTCTACATATTCAGAGGCTAGGTTGCATCCAGAGTGGGTGAAAGCAATGCAAGATGAGATAGATGCATTGGAGAAGAACAATACATGGGAGATTGTTTCTTTGCCACAAGGAAAAAAGCCCATCGGTAGTAAATGGGTGTTCAAGCTGAAACTGAAAGCAAATGGGGAGTTTGACGGGTGTAAGGCAAGGCTAGTAGCCAAGGGGTTCACTCAAGAAGAAGGAATAGATTATACAGAAGTGTTCTCCCCCGTTGCTAAACTTGTTACTATCAGAATTTTCTTTGCGGTTGCAGCGAGTAATGCTTGGCCCATACATCAAATTGATGTGAATAACGCTTTTTTGCACGGTTTTCTACAAGACGAAATATATATGAAACCACCCCAAGGGTACTCCAAGGCTAAAGAGGGAGAAGTCTGCAAGCTTATTAGAAGTCTCTATGGTTTGAAGCAAGCATCAAGGGAGTGGAACCACGAATTTAGTAGGGTATTAATTTCTCATGGTTTCACTCAATCAGATCATGATCATTGTTTCTTCTCTAAGGGTGTTGGTGCCTCTTTCTTGGCCTTATTGGTCTATGTGGACGATGTAATCATCACTGGTCCAGATGAAGCATTGATTGCTGAATTGAAAACTGTTCTTGATGCTGCTTTTTCTATCAAAGACCTAGGGTATGCTCATTACTTCCTTGGAATGGAGGTGGTGCGAGGGACTTCTGGTATCGTTCTTAATCAACGAAAGTACATCCTCGATTTGGTGGAGTCTGCAGGGCTTTCGGGTTGTGTACCTGCCACATTGCCTCTTCCACCTGGGATTCATCTTGCTGAAAGGGACAAACCATACTTAGAGTGTCCAGATATCTGCAGGAGGCTTGTTGGTCGTCTGCTTTACTTAAACTTAACTAGGCCTGATATATCTTATGCTGTGCAGCAACTTAGCCAGTTCGTGGCTAGACCTTGCACTTCTCATCTTGCTACAGCCATGAACGTCGTCAAATACCTCAAGGGTAACCCTTCCTTGGGACTTTTCTATTCAGCAAGTTCTAACTTTGCAGTACGTGCTTACAGTGATGCGGATTGGGGCTCTTGTCCCAACACTCGCCGTTCTTTAACTGGATTTTGTATCTTCCTCGGTACTTCTCTCATCTCGTGGCGGTGCAAGAAGCAAACTACGGTGTCTGCTTCTTCAGCAGAGGCTGAATATAGAGCCTTGGGGAGTACGGTTCGGGAATTGCAGTGGCTCACTTACATGCTTCGCGATTTTCAATTGGAGGTATCTTTACCCATACCTCTGCATTGTGACAATATGGCAGCTCTACATATTACTCGTAATCTAGTTTTTCACGAACGTACCAAACATCTTGAGATAGACTGCCATATTGTTCACAACTTGTTCTTGCGTGGTTTTATTCTTCCTACCCACATTCCTACTTCTCTGCAATTGGGTGATATTTTTACTAAGGCATTGCCAGCCGCTACTCTTCGCGGCCTTCTGTCCAAGATGAGCCTTCTGGATATCCACCGGTCTCCTCTTGCGGGGGGGTGTAGAGAAAATGAGAGGATGAATGGTGAAGAAGCTATTGCGATCGTTGAAACTGGTATTATGGGAGGTGCAGCTGATGATGTGGGCTTGAACGGGGGTGCCAGCGTGGACAAGTTTGTGGTTGAAGCAATGAATCCAAGTGGCTGAAGTTTTAAGTAATGTTTTAATCCTGTTCGTCCACGTGTCTAGGATCGGACGGCTATCTTTTTAAACTACTTGATTAGTGTTACCTACTTTCTATTATTGTTAGTATAAATACTCTCTGGATGTAACAGTGAATTAGGTTGAATGTATGAAGTCGGAACTTCTTCCCCAAGTTTACACTGAATTGATTTCTTCTTTCAATATGAAATTCTTCATTTTCTACAGTAATTTCCTACATAGTCAAATAGTTATAATATGAATAACAATCATTTAACTCCAATATATATAAACTCCTCCCAAGCAACAAGTCAAACACCCAAAATTTTATATCAATGCCCACTGACCAAAAAAATAAATTAGTAACAGAAGGGAATCAAGAGTAATACTACTAAATAAGAACAAAAATTTTATAAATGGCTTTGTAATTTAAATCATTGACCACCGACCCCTTTATTGAAAACCACACAAATTCTTTTAATTGTATCTAACTTCATCAATCAAAACATGATGTAAAAATTTGGAGAAAAAGTTATTTGATTCACAGACTAAAATCAATTAGTTCGAAGAAAGATTAGGACTTTACCAAAGAGAAGAATTTCGAACTTAATCTCTATGCTAACTGTATCGCCTTTCACCAACAAAATTCCAGAAAATCAAAACAAATTTAATGACCGATTCCTAAAAAAGAAACTCACCCTAAGCTCTACAGTTGCTCGGCAGAAAAGGGGATTGAAACTGAGTTTGGTTCTTTCTAATTAAATCCTCACTATCCTTCCTAGAGAGTGAGAGCATCAAGATATAACAAAAATCAGAACAATTCCCTCATTTTATCTCCATAAATTTCGAAAACCCATAGCAATTTGAATTGGAGGGGTTTACCTTGGTTTGGGAGTTGCTACGAGAAACTATCAGGCTCAATCCAAACCCCTTGCCTACACTTTCTTTCTCTTCTTGTTTTATTTATTATTATTTTTAGCATCAAAGGTGCGAGTGTGAGTGTGTGTTGAAGTCCGTGTGCTACGTGTGTGTAGAGGTGCCCATGGTTCCGGAACCGGAACCGATCCAAGATGGCCGGAACCGAAACCGAACCGGAACAGTAACGGTTCCGGTTCCGGTTCCTGGAACCGACGGTTCTGGTTCGGTTCCGGTTCCGGAACCGGATAGGAACCGACTTTTTTTAAAAAAAATTATTTTTTTTTTGTTCGATTATGATTCAATGCTTCATTGTTTATTGATTTAATTTTAATTGTAAGACAATTCAAATTATAAAATGTAAAAAAAAATGCTTGAGAGTGAGATTGTATAATTTTTTTATTTATTTATTAATCCTAAACCCTTGGATATCACATGTCGATTCCAAGGGCCGAGCCTCGTTAAAACCTCCGTGAGGACAAAGAGTACTCGTCTAAGCATTTTAATAGACCACTACATGTTGTTGAAATCGAAATCGTCGTCGAAATCATCCGTTTCTTCAGAGGCATCGGTGTCGGTTTCTGCTTCGGTGGTACTGATTGGATCATGTTCAAAGACCACATCCCATTTGTTCTCTTGCTCACGGTGTTCGGCTAAAGTGTAGTCCTTGAGCAATACTTGAGCTTCGAGATTCCGCAGGGTCATCGTTGATCGTCTTTCGTCTAAAGTGTACCCTCCGCTGCTAAAAGCTTGCTCGACCGACACCGTTGAGGCAGGAACAACAAAGAGTTCTCGAGCCATTATGGATAGGATTGGGTATTGAGTTGTTCTTCTTGACCACCAATGCAAAAGATCTTGATTGTTTCTCAATTCTTCAAAATTATTAATTTGATGACAATATGACATCTTTTATGTAAATTGTCATCTTCAATTCTTCATCATCAAGTGACATTGTTTATTATTAATTTAAAGATGTTTTTGTATTAGTCTTATTTATTTTAGCTTATTAAATTGTGAATTATAAATTAAATGATAAAAATATTTAACTTTACAAATATAACATTTCCATATAAAAAAATATAACACACTAATCAGTAATCAAATGTTACATCAAATAAGTATACAAATACAAGTATAATATTGAAACATAAAATAAAATTAGAATTAAAAAAAAAAAAAAAAACGGTTCTTTTCGGTTCCGAACCGGAACCGAACTGTCGGTTCTACCGGTTCCTCGGGTCGGTTCCGGTATGGTTCCGGAACCGCCCGGTTCCGGTTAAAAACCGACGGTTCGGTTCCGGTTCCGGTGGGCACCTCTACGTGTGCGTGTCCAAATCGAGTGTATTAAGACAATAAGAAAGGAAGAAAGAAAAGAAAGAGTGGCGGTGGTGCGGATAAAGGAAAGAAAGAAAAGAAAATTTCCTAACAATATCCTTTAACTCCCTTTCTCTTTTTATATACTTCCTCCAGCTCAGAGATATTGAGTCATTTATTATTAATATGTGAGGTATAAAATAATGAAAGGGGTCAATATCTCTAAGACAGATAAAGTATATATTATTAACGTACTCCTTTTCTTTTTATTCATCATTTAATCAAATATCATACTCTCCTGCATACAATATAAGTCATAGGGTTTAATGTTGGAAATTTGGTTTTTTGACCAAATAAATAATAATTAATATTTAATTTATTACGTAAATTAAATATTAGATTATTGTTCTACTCGTGGAGTAGATGAACGTGGTATATTTATATGCTCAACCGATTTCCGGTGAGTGAGATATAAATATTCAAAGTTTGGTGGAAGTTTTTTCATTATTTAATGAAGTGGGAGGAATACCACATCGAATAAATATTGGTGTGGTGTGATGTTTAAAAGTGTTTAAACATGTGGGCTTAATAACAAGTGGGCTAAGTAAGTAGATAAGTGTGTGGTTGGGCTCTCGCGTGAGCAGACACTCGATCCGGCCCCACCATCCGTGCCGGACGGCTCGGGCTCGGGCTCGGGTTCGGGTTTCGCCGTGGACTTGGATCTTGATGATTGGTCCTTTGGGCTGGTTGATTAACACGTATTTTATGTGCATGTTAAGTGTGTTTTGCGTGTATTTAAGTCTCGATTCATGTGCTTAACGGTTAGAAATGCTAGGGTTTCTTAACTTGTAGCATACATTCTACTTTTCTCATTTCTTTTCGGTCTTCGATCCATTTTTGTAAGAATTGGAAAGAGCATTCATGTGGCTAAGGATCGAAGACTAGAAATGAGGAAGAATCGAGCTTAATTAGGGTGAAACCTAGGTTTAAAATGTGGAATTTCAAGTTGTATAGTTAGGGTTTCACTAGTTTGATTTCATTTATGTTTTCCTCATTCTCTCGAGTCTCTTTATGATTTTTGCAAGAACAAAGGAGAACTCATTTGGCCAATTTGATCATTCTATGTCGAAGAGGGGTTTGTTAGGAGTCCATAGCAAAAAGCGGATCGAGAATTGGAGTTCGGACGAGAGAGAACGAGCGAAAACGGTAGAGCTGTGCAAAATGGCCGAACCGACGGCGACCCGGATGGCGACCGGTTGGACCGCCGGCCAGGCCGCCGGCTGACCAGCTGAGGGATAGAGTCTCCGGCGACCCAGGCGGCGGCCGGCCAGCCCGCCGGCCAGGTCGCCGCCGTCCCTTCTTCTTGGTGTTTTGACCGAGTTAGTTCGTCTAACTCGGTCCAACTCGACCCAAAACTCACCTATTATGTATTTAACCCCAAAATCTTCCTATTTTGTGGATCTTTTATATATTTTAACATTCTTAGAACCCTAGAAACACTTCCCTCTTTCCTTTTTAGTAAATTCAAGATTGTTGGAGCTACATTTGGTGGATTTGCAATTCAAGACCATATTCTTCTTCCTTATTGAATTCTCTATCTTTTAAGCATGATTTCATTTATTTTCTATGGTTTAATTCCTTCAATTATGTCTAGCTAAATTTCTATTTGGTTCCAATATATGAAAATATGATCTAGATCCCTAGGTTTTTGGATTTTGTTGTTGGATTTACCTTCTAATTCATATGTCTTGTGATTTGGGGCTTGATTTAATTGCATGAGTGATTGGCCATCATTGAGTGCATACAAGGTGTTTGATTAAATGCTTAGTAGGCTTTAGTTCATAACACTTGGAATCAAATCACACCATATTAGTAATTCTTGCTAGTAGGAGCTTCTAGATAGGGATGGCAGTGGGTCTTGGACCCGGTCCAGATCCGGTGATCCAGATCCGATTTTATGGATCTGGGTCTTGCAAAATTGGACCCGATGGATCTGGACCGGATCCGGACTAATAGTCAATTTTCGGATCTGGATCTGGATCTGAATTTTTTAAACCCAGATCCGGTCCAGATCCGGTCCATGAATCCATTATATAAATATTATATATATATATATAAATATTATATATATTTTCTAATTATTTTAATTTTTAGAAATTACATATTGAAACCTAATTTGATTGAAACAAAAATAAGCATACAGCGGTAGCCCTCTATCACTTAGTTTGGTGGCCTGGTGGGTGGTACAATTTAGTTTTGTGGACTCTTGCAAAGTGTAAATTCAATGGTGAAGAACTGAAGATAAGTAGTAGTGATATTGCAGATTCCAGCTTTTGAGAAACTTATTTTAATTTAGAATTTGTATCTATGTACTTCAGTACTTGGGAGACATTTTACTTTTGACTTTTATCTATGTACCTGGGATTTTTACAACTCGTTTTGATATATCGTAGAAACTTATTATGTTTATTATTGTACTATAATTTTTATTATTATTTTAAAAATTCATTTTAGGGAAAAAATACTACGGATCCGGGTCTAGATCCGTAGACCCGTGGATCCGATGGATCTGGATCTGGATTTCTATTTTTTGGACCCGACGGATCTGGACCGGATCCGGACCAAATCTTTTTTTACGGATCTGGATCTGGAGTAAGCCGGATCCGGTCCAGATCCGGCCCATTGCCATCCCTACTTCTAGATACTTAATTGAGCTATTTGGAGTTAATATATGCATCTTGAGACCTAGCGGAGATAGATGTCATAGGTTAGTCCACTAATATTGATTGCTTCGAGAGAAGAATTGATGTTTACTATATATAGAACTCCTATATGAATTGGATTAAAATGGCTAATCCATGCAAATCCTAAAACCTAGGACTTTAGTGATTATTGGATTATATTTGGAACCAAGTTTTCTATTATTGTTTGTTAGCTCTTGCTATTAGTTGTTATTTAGTTTGTTACTTACTTTATATTTCTCATTAGCTAATCAAAAACACAAAAACATGCCACTTGTAAGCTTGAATAGTAGTTAGATAATTAGATTACTACTTGAATCTTAAACGACCTAGCATTCCTTGAGGATTCGACTCAATTATACTATAATTGATTATTATTGCTCTCTACCCTCACCCCTAAAGTGAGGGCGGATCACTGGTCTTTGGGCCTGTTCGTGGGCTTGTACTTAGGCCTTACATACTATAATTTTTGGACCACAAAAACTGTAGTGTTTTGGGCCTGTGCAACATGAGCTCAATCCGTCTTGTGAGCCCAACATCCAGCGTTCAGCCCGCGTGGCCGTTCCGTCTTCCGGGGGTGTTCTAGAAGGGTTGTTACACACGACCCTTTATCTCATCCACTTTCTCCAACGGCCAAGTAATGACGTAGTGGCTCATTAATGCCGAGTAGTGGCGTAGTGGGCAGTTAATCCTTCCATGGTGAGTCGCCTATATATAGAGAGGCATGGCTGCATTTGAGAGAGACATACATCTAAACGCATCTTGTTGCATACCTCTCTCCCTTATTCATTTCCGAGCTCAGTCTTTCGCCTTCATCCAGTTCGCCATAGCTCCAAGGTTTGCGGTGCTGCTACCTTCGAGACGAAGCCGTTTTATCTTTAGGGATGATACGCCAAAACCGAGAGCACTACCGGGGCGTATCTTATTTTGCGGAAAGAGGGTCTTTCCTCGACTCGGCTTTTAGTTTGTAGATCCGTTCGCTTGTAATCTTCTTTACATTGTAATCATTTGTACGCCCGGCAAGTTCTTTGTAATATCCCGCCTATTTATTTAAGTTAAAGTAAGTAATTAATTTATTTTAAGTATTTAATTAGCATACCACTAATTAAATAATAGTACCTGAGACGAGGGCATTGTGAAGTAGAATTTACACCATATTAGTTGGATTAAATTCGGATAAAGAGACTGAGTGGGCCATTTGTTTTATTACTTGTCTTTCCAAGTTTATTTGGACCCAGCCCATTTAGAATTATATAATCGAGCCCATTAGAACTTATTCGCGCTTTGAATCAAGCTCGTTGAAATTAAATGTAGTCGAGAATTTATTTGAGTCGAACCCAACAAGGATCAAGCGGGCTAAGTCGATTAGGTAGTCTTACTGGGCCAAGCCCACTTGACAAAAGGAATAAAAAGAAGAGTTGGGCCAAGCCCATAAATTCTCTTAACTAAGGCCCAATGGCCCAATAGCTGAATTACAATAGCTAAATTCAGCTGAAAATCCAAACAACAAATACAACAAAATCAGTAAATAAATAAATAAAATAAAATTACATTCCCTGTCCCCACTAAGGGTGTGTTTGGTGGATAGGATGAACCAAGATGAGGTGAATCATCTTGGTTCATCTAAGTGTTTGGTACCGAAATGAAATAAACTGGAGGGCCCGAGATGAAGTCCAAGCCCGCTGCTATTTTACTGTTTTCGCTTGTTAACTCATCTGACGTTTTTGGTCGGATGACTTCAACTAATTCAAATAGTAACACAACACTTTCTCTCTTTTACCATTTTACCCTTATGTATTTATACGATTTCAAATAATAATAATAATAATAATATAATAAAATAATAATAATAATAATAATAATAACAATAATAGTAATAATAATAATAATAATAATATAATATAAAAAATAATAATAATAAATAATAACAATAATAGTATTAATTATAATAATAACAATAATAATAATATAATAATAATAATAATAATAATAATAAATAATTATACTAATAATAATAATGTAATAAAATAATAATAATAATAATAATAATAAATAATAACAATAATAATAATAATAATAATAATAATAACTCAATAATAATAATAATAATAATAACAATAATAGTAATAATTATAATAATAACAAGAATAATAAAAATAATAACTCAACAACAACAACAATAATAATAATAATAATAATAATAATAAATAAATAAATAATAAAGGGTACTATTTATTCCCAACGATAAAAAGTGGAATCGGTAGGGTATTTAATAAGGGTAATTTGGTCAATCTAAATTTTAATCTAGAGTTTTACAATTTGTACCAAACACAATATGATATCATCCGAGTCTGAATTTTTTACTACCAAATGGAGAGATGAATGATTCATCTTGACACTATTCATATGAGTCATCTTGAGATGAATCATCTTTCCTCATCTTGAGATGATTACCAAACGCAGCCTAAATTGATCACGAACGAAAATGCCAATAAAATCTCAATAAATCAAATAAAACAACAATAACCTACAAAGTAGCTATAATGATTACAATTATGGGGAATGAAAAATGGAGCCTGCAACAGCCACCTACTTCTCTTTTGCTTCCTTCTTTACACCATCTCTGCAGCCACTTCTTGAGAAATACCATCACCCAATCTAAGCCATTCAATGCAATGATGAGATTTTAACCTCATTCTCTTAAACACAAGACCCTTCCATTTCCTGCACACACACACAATTGCAAACACAAAATCAGAGCATAGAGAGAGTAGAAGAAAGAGAGACCATAAAATCACATCAAATCTTTTTCTTTCCAAGGTAACACCTCTCAAACACCCAACTTATAGGAAGCTTGATCATTTACCACAATCAAATAAGTCTAGTTTGATTCACACTCTCCAGTTTTCTGAACTTAGAAAAGATTTAACACATAAACAAAGCACACTATTGTTCTATTTCAAGAAAAAACCCTCACCAACAGGACTTATTAAGATTTTAGCATGATACAGCAACAAACATGCTACCTTTCTTCACTCTATAAAACCAACTCAGCACACACAATGAAACCTCAAACTCCATTCATTAAAACTCAAATTTTGCAGCAACTTAAGCATAATTTTTGAAACCTCAAAATCTTATACATAAGTAAAACTTGAGCACTCGAACGCATTCCGAACTTAAAATACAGAATAGCTATAGAGTCGAGATGGAAAATCGAACCTCCGTCGGAGCTCGAAGCTCCGACGGCAGCGAGGCAACAGCTGAACAGCAGCAACGGTCGGAGCTGGGCGGTGTCGGAATCGTGCGGCAGCGATGGAGCTGCAGATACTTCGTCGGAACAGCAGCTGCGTCTGCATCACGTTGGAAACCTGCAAGGAGAAAGAAGGAAGAGTCGATTTCGTAATTAACAAAATAAAACAATATTATAAATAAACAAAGAAGGAAACAATCATCGCCGACGGCGGCGGCGCCCTCGCCACCGCCGGAATCGAATGAGAGAAAGAATCAAGAACATAGACGACTGCCCCCTAATTTTCAGAAGTTAGGGATTTTGATTTTTGGGCGATCGAAGGAGACAATGCCGGGCCAGTTGGAGTTGCGCCGGAGGCGGACAAAGTCGACGGGTGACCACCGGCGCGGCGCCGTCTCACCGCGGCCAGAAGAAAAATGACAGCCGGAGAAGACGAAGCCATAACCCAATTTTCGGATTAGGGCTCCTCCTTCGAGCCTTGATTTGGGGAAAATTCAACGGAGAAGATGATAACCAATAGACGGCCAAGAACGACGGCGGCCCCACTGCGAATTGGTGCCGGCAATGGCGAGAAGCTGTCGGAGTCGAGAGAGAGGAGCGAGAGAAATCGCGAGTGGAGAGAGAGAGAGAGAGAGTGTGTCGAGTTGCAGAATGAAGAGAGAGGGGGGGGGGGAGTCTTGGGTTTTGATTGACCCAGGTCGGGTCCGGGCCGGCTGCAGATTCAAGCTAAAGGAGCTGGGCCGAACTCAGCCTTGGGCCATAATCAATTTTGGGCCGGATTTTAATTAATTATTTCCCCCAACCTAATATTAATTAAATAGAACGAATTACTCAGTAATTAAAATAATTACGACGAGATTATTCACACGAATAATTATTAATATTGTTTTTATAATTTTAACCAAGAGTTAAATTGTATCCCAAGTTAATTGATTTAGATAATCAATTCATTAATTGAAAAAAAAAACCTCTCAATTAAATAAGAAGAACCTCAATAACAATTATTAAGGAAAATTCTTAATAATTTAAGTAAAAATAGCAACCCTTCAGTAAGTCGATATAATTTATCGATCGAATCAAGAATCTCATCCCGATTCTTTGAATAAAGGTCAAGCGAAGGGAGACAGCAGTGGAGGAAGCATTTCAGCTGAGTGATAAGGAAAAGATAAGCAATCAAGGTGGGCTTTCTAAAATAAAACAAGGTTTATTAGCTGAAGTTAGCTCTTTTAAAGAATTGTCATGCCATAAAGTTTTTATTTATGTATGCTACATATCTGAGTTGGCTTTGCCAATCTGTTTAATCGAATTCGGGTCCTAGTAAGATGAATATTTTACTTGGGCTAGTGTACACTGTGCGACTAGGCCTGCCCACGGTTCAGGGCCCGGCGGTTTAGGGCTAGGCCCGCCGGGCCCCGGTTCGAAAACCTCCGACCCTAGCCCGAACCGCGGGTAGGGATGCCGGTTCCGGGCCGGGCTTTTAGCCCGCCGGTTCAGGGCCGATTAAAAACCGGCGGGCTCGGGCTGAAACCGGCGGACCGCGAGAAGGGGCCGGGCGGCGCGACCGCGCGCTGGGTCGCGCGGTCTAGCACAAAGTTTGTGCATAGGCCCGCGACCGGACCCCTTCTCTGAAGCGGTCGCGCTGCCAGCCCGTTTCTTGCCGGCTCTCATTCCATTTTCGACCCGTTCTTCCTCGTTCGAGCTTCAATTCACCTAAAATCCATAACTTCCATCCTAATTGACATGTAAAAACCATGTTTGATCAAAAGGACTTTGTATTAATAAATGTGAAAAAATTATAACTATCACTTGTGTTGTAGTCTTCTAATTCTTCTACCTTACAAAGTTACAATTACATAAATATTTTTTCTTCACAACAACACTAATTACTCTATTTTACATTTGAAAAGAGGAAAAATATAACAATAAAAGACTTGAGCTCAATTTAATTTCTAAAATTGAGTTGCCTACGTATCCTCATAATTATAGAGGAATCAAAGTCGACGTAGTTCTTTTTACAACACCACGTTTCCTACTCCGCACCCGATGCCGATCGATCTGTCTCGGTGAAGGCTTCATCTTCGTTCTCATTCCGATCATCCCATTCCGGTTCTTGAGCTCTAAGGTCGGCCCTACACCAATCATCAAGCAATATGGTAGCTTCAATGTTTGCCGGCTTCATTGTTGATCTTCTTTGATCTAGCATAAGACCTCCGGTGCTAAAGGCTTGTTCAACGGATACGGTGGATGCCGGGACGGCAAATAACTCCTTCGCCATCATGGAGAGTATTGGGTACTCCACTCTCTTCGACCACCATTTCAACACGTCGATCGACGGACCACTATCTTCAACACCAAAAACAAAACGAGTTTGCAAAAATATATCCAATTCACTATTACCTTGGCTCCTTGGATTATCATAGGTTCTATTTTGGTACATTCCTTGCATTTGTCTAACTAAAGGATCCATTGAGTCCATAGCAAAGGGAAAATCAAATGAAGGCATCATAGTATAAGAAGAAGAAATCTCCGTATTATCTTCATTACTACCATACTTTCTCCTATATTCATCAAAAAGTTCTAGCAAAGTCCTATGTAGATCATCCTTCATATCTTGCACATTAGGAAGATCAAAAAATATTTGTTCACCATCAATTATAACATTACTAAAGTCCATTTGCAAAAAAACATCATAATAAATTTGTAGCATTTGATAAACACCTTCATATCTCCATTTAGGATCCAAACATTTAGCAATCAAGAAAACTTTCGGAATCTCCCTAAAATATGTTAGCCATTTTTGAACCATAAAATAAATCACACCTTGCAAGTTTGGCCTAGTAAAACAAGCCTTAAAAGACATGGCAATATACATGCAATGTTCCAACACTTTAACGGAAGTACAATAATAAACACCCGATAGTTGTTTAGTAGCCATATGAAAAACCTTCAATAATCCATATAAATCATAACATGCATCTCAATGACTCTCATTAAGAACTAATTGAGTCATGGAAAATTCTTTCCTAAAAAAATCACATAAATGACCCTTATACTCCATCGTACTATTAAGCATCTCATAAGTAGAATTCCAACGATGAGATACATCGGCTTTGAAACATGTATAAACAATATTCTTTGAACGACAATATTTTTGCCATTTTTTCCCAATGTTTTTGATTTATGCAAATATTTAACGGCATTTTTAATAGGAACAACGGACTCTTGAAAAATCTCAAGCGCATCTTGGACACATAAATTCAAAATATGACAAATGCATCTAGAATGAAAATATTTTCCATCAAAAGATGGTGCACATACTTCAATGAGTTGAGGAATACTAGCCGTGTTCGCCGTTGCATTATCAAAACCAACCGAAAAAACCTTATTAATCAAACCATATTCATTTAAAACGGTGATAATAATCAAAGCAATATTTTGAGCCGTGTGAGGCTCTTCAAACTCCCTAAATGCAATCAAACGTTTTTGCAAAGTCCATTTTGCATCAATCCAATGACATGTAATTCCCATATAACTAGCCCTATTATATGCATCGGTCCAAACATCGGCACAAATAGAAACTTTATGACCCAAACGTTATAAATATTTCATCAAATCTTTTTGTTTTTCCATGCATTGACGCCTAATCCTCTTAAGCATTTGAGTTCTAGCAACTTTACTAGCATTGAGACCTAAACCTTCTTTATAGGATGCTTCATATGTTATTCTATCGGTATAATTAAAAGGTTGTTTCTCCATAGCACAATATCTAGCACATGCATCTTCGTATCGAGCTTTATCAAATTTAAATAAATAGGGCGTACCCGTCTCCGAAGATGAAGTGGCACCTCGAATTTGAGTTTGAGAAGTAGACATTCCGAACTCACTCGGATGCGTGCTCTCCATGTGCCTATTGAGCGTACCATAGCCTCCCTTTTCAATCCATTTGTATTGCTTCGTGCAATAGTTGCAATATGCCAAGTATCTCTTTCGACCATCGGAGAGAGGAGGTTGGCCTTCACGTACCGGAGCCAACACTTTTCTAAAGTGTTTCTTAAAGATGTCGGACTTGGGTTCCTTGTAAGCATTTGTTGGGGAAGATTGGTTTAGCCCGTCATCTTCGTGCTCTTCATCGTCGTTCGAGCCATGAAATTCGAATCCTTGGCTTTCCATCGTATTAACCATGTCCTCAAATTGCTCATCTTCTTCGGCTTGAAGTCGTTCGGCAACTTGCCTTGAGATTTCCTCCGCCACTTCCGCCCTTCTTGACCTTTGAGATTTTCGGCCTTCTTGCTCATCACCAACGAGCTTGCCCTTGCCCTTGTTTCCTTGTGATTGTTTTGAGGAAGACATTGTGTATGTGTGTGTAGTTATGAAAGTGAGAGTGAGTGTGTGCAAGATGTGAGAGTGAAAGCTTGAGAAATAAAGTAGAGACTTGAGACTTGCTCTTGCAAAATGAGTTATAAATGAGAGTAGAGATTGAGAGAGAATGATAGATTTTTGGAGAGATTGAGTTTGAATGGGAGTAATATATATAGTTGAATGTGTAGGGGGAGGGTAGGAGGTGGTGTTGGAGGCTTGGGGGTGGGGAAGAGGAGCATGGCAACGGCTCCTAGCCGTTGGAAAGGCAGTCACCTCTGTTTCGGCCGCTGCTGTCTGCGCCTGTCTTCAGTTTTTCCCGTTGGGCCCGGCGGGCCGGGCCTGGCCCGTCGGTCCCGGCCCGTCGGTCCCAACGGCTATGTGGAAGCCCGGCGGTTCATGGCGTAGCCCGGCGGTTAACCGTCGGGCTGCGGTCCGGCAAATCACAACCCGAGCCCGGCCCTTAGTTCACGGTCCCGGTTCCGGTTCGGGCCCGTTGACCGGCGGGCCCGGGCCAAAACTGTTGACTCCGGGCTGGTTCCGGGCCAAACCCGACGGGCCGGAAAGCCCAGGCAGGTCTATGTGCGACTGTGCGCCATCTGCAGTGGGCCAGTCAGGTGCCGTGGAGGGTGGCCACCTTCCCGGTACTCATATGTCCGGATATGGTAAGGTACGGAGGAATTTAGCCTGCGCAGGCATCTTTTCACTCATAAGATAATTTGGTAAGCATAGGTTCTTTTCAAATAAAATCCCTATGTGTTACCGTTAAATGGCTGACAGTAAAGTAAAAAGTTTTGGCACGTGTCCACTGGGTACCTAGTACTCAGTCCTGTACATATTTCCCATGTGCAGGTTGAGCAAGATGGAAGGAAGTGGCCGGTGGAGCTTTTGTCGAGTGTTAATGGTTGAAGCCTCTTGGTGGTGCATGTCTTCATTGATGCAGGCCGCAGATCGTGGATTTCACTTTATGGGCCAAGGATTGAAGATGATATGGGCTAAAGAGTGAAGATATTATTTATTAGTTTATTTAGTTGAATATTTTTATTATTTTCGGATTTTATTAATATTCTAGTTGGTAGGGTTATTTTCAGCTTTATTTTGGTGATTTTATTCCTTTTTAAACTAGGATTTGGTTTGGTATATTATAGGATAAGTTTTTAACTAGTTTCCTTATAGAATTAGGACTTTTTGAAGCCTATAAATATGGCCTTTATGTAATGAACGAAAATCAGTTTGATTATTATTATTTTGGTGAGTTTATCTCTCTCTTTTGAGAATTTCAATTATTCTCTTTGTTCGTCCAAGACGAACGTTTATCCGGCGAATCAATCGAGTTCATCACCCTCGTTTGTGTGTCATTCATCGTCTCCGTGTGACTAAGACGATCATCACTTGGGGTATAGGGGGTTTAGGCCGATTCTATATCATTTGTGGGATTAGACTTTAGGTATATTGAGATATCCATCGGTTACAAATTCAGTTCGTGTCTTCCGCGTGCGTGTTGAGTTACGGATCTGCGCAGATTCGTATCATTTGGTATCAGAGCCTAGGTTACGTTATCCAGGTTAATCGTTTTTTTTTTTTTTTTTCGTGTCTTGTTTTTAGATTCGTTTTTCATCCGTGTCAATTTAAAAAATATATATATATATTGTTCGTCATATTCTTAGGGTCGTCGTTCTTCTTTTATTCAGCAAGAATATACGTTTGTGTTAGGTGATAGTAGATTGTTAGTGTTGAAAAAAAAAAAAAAAATCCTCAATCTGTTTTGTATTTTGTGATCGTGATCTGCCTTGGTTGATTAATCTAATTGATATTAGTTGATTAGTCTAACTAATACATCTCGTATTATAGATTCGTTCTTTAGTTGGGCAAGGTAATTGTGGGTAAAATCATTATTATTATAAGTATTCGTAGTGTCCTATTCTTGAGATCCATATTGCTTCACCATAGGAATTCGGGAGTTAGGGCCACCATAAAAGTTGTCGACCAAGAGTTCTTAATCAATAGTTTGTATTCAGCGTTTGCTAGCATTATTAAATTGTGAAGTTATTCGAATTTTGTTATTAGTCAAATTCTGTTGTACATCTTCATAAACGTTAGAGTCAATTAGACTTCAGTCGTTCTTGTTTCTTGTAAGCAACGTAAATTCTCGGGGTGTTAATTTCGTTTTTTTCCCTCTTTCATTCGTCGATCGGAATTTAGTTGATTTGAGCTCTTTAAGAGAGATTTTGAGTGGTAAAAGGCAAGAGAGTGTGAGACTAAAAGAGGGTAAAAGCCATATATCATTGAGTGATACACGAGTGCTGAGTGATTTCTCTTTGAGTGATACACGAGTGCTTGTGAGGTGGTGAGGATTCTGTTTTAGCTAACATTTTCGTTTTTGTTAAAAAAAAGAGAAAAAAAAGGAAAAATTGTTTTGCAGGTATGTCGGTGTTCGGAGGTAGAGGAAGTCGGGAAAATAACCGGTGGAATCATTTTGAGTCAGAATATGATGAGTATGGAGAAGATTGGGAGAATGGAGATGAAGAGGAGGAGTATTGGCATAGAGGAGATATGTCGAGTGAGCAGCCTCTTCTTGATGTTGATCCACAGATGAAATTCATGATAGAGGCGATGAAGGAGTTTGGAAAGATGTTGAGAGCTCAGATGGAACCAGTGTATGAGAGAATCCGTAAGGTGAAACAGATTCAGACCGATTGGAGGCAACCTCAAACTGCTAATGTTCATATTCAAGGAGAAGTTTTTGGGAGAAAAAAGAGCAGCCGAAGGTGTACACACATGCATATGTGAAGCCAAGGTCAGATTGTATGAGCTTCTTTAATCCAGTTCTTGATAATGGTGGAGTTGTGACCAAAGATGACAGAAAAGATTCAAAAATGGAGGTCTTGGAAGAACTGAATGAAGAGGTGGAAGAAATCGAAGCACCTCCTGGTCCACTTACTTTATTCGATGATGGTGTTCTGAGTGTGGAGAATCAAGTGGATGATGAAGAACGGCGAGAGAACATCATACATATCGAGGATACTGTGTCGCTTGTTCCTTTTACTCCATTGGTTGTTGAGAAACAAATTTGTGAGGATCAGGTGCAATTACAAAAGGAGACGGAGATGGTGAAGCCTAAGGAGAAGAAAGTAGAGATAAAGGAGAATGAGTTCATGCATCAGTCTCTACTTGATTGGAGTGATGATTTGGAGTGGTCGATAAGGAGGAGAAGTTCGTGGAGGCAAAGTTTTGCAAGGGAAATGATTGGTCCACTAATGATCTTAATTATCTATCTCTTTCTATCCATTCTTTGCAGAATTTTGAGGATGTTGTTCACGGTGATACATTTTCTGGCATACAACGAATTCGAGGAAGTGAACATCAAACCAAGTTAGCGGAGATGAATGAGATAGAGTTTATGTTACCGGATGAAAAGAAGAAGAAGCTGAGTTTCTTTCCTTTTGACGTGGGAGATGACCAGGATTTGAGGACAAATCCTCTTCAAGAGGAGGGGAATGATGCAGGCCGTAGATCGTGGATTTCACTTTATGGGCCAAGGATTGAAGATGATATGGGCTAAAGAGTGAAGATATTATTTATTAGTTTATTTAGTTGAATATTTTTATTATTTTCGGATTTTATTAATATTCTAGTTGGTAGGGTTATTTTCAGCTTTATTTTGGTGATTTTATTCCTTTTTAAACTAGGATTTGGTTTGGTATATTATAGGATAGGTTTTTAACTAGTTTCCTTATAGAATTATGACTTTTTGAAGCCTATAAATATGACCTTTATGTAATGAACGAAAATCAGTTTGATTATTATTATTTTGGTGAGTTTATCTCTCTCTTTTGAGAATTTCAATTATTCTCTTTGTTCGTCCAAGACGAACGTTTATCCGGCGAATCAATCGAGTTCATCACCCTCGTTTGTGTGTCATTCATCGTCTCCGTGTGACTAAGGCGATCATCACTTGGGGTATAGGGGGTTTAGGCCGATTCTATATCATTTGTGGGATTAGACTTTAGGTATATTGAGATATCCATCGGTTACAAATTCAGTTCGTGTCTTCCGCGTGCGTGTTGAGTTACGGATCTGCGAAGATTCGTATCATTCATACATGCATCCGTTTCCGCTATACTTTTTTATTATGACGTTTGAATTTAATTTGAGTAATCTCGATGTTAAGCATGTCGTACTTTGTTCAATTTCTTGGTTTCTGTATTTTGGAGTTTGACTCTTGACCTTCTTCTGATTCGGAAGGGTTGAATCTTTGGAACTTCCTTGGTACTCGAAGTGTGAACTTCTTTCGTTACGACGAGTTGTGTCTTCGAAGCTTCTTTCCCTTTTCATTATTTTTCCTCCGTTTTGGTGACTTGATGGTGGAAACTTGGATTTCTCTTGAGATGGATAAGTTGAATCCTTGAATCGTCATTCTTCAGTTATTCATAAATTACTACTTTATTTCCTTAAGTCACGAATTACCGAGCTAAGCTATCATTAGCAAAGCACGGTCGTGACATTCTTGTACCTCACTTTTCCCAACATTTAATACCTTATATCTCAATAAACGAAAAGAAAAAAAAACAAATACGAGTTATCATTCATAATAATTTTCTATTTCCATAGATTAACTAAAAATCCTACTAACTTAAATAAATATTCTACTATATAAATAAACATAGTTTACTTCCTCAAGGTATCGTTTCATATTAAAAATGAAATGAGAATGAACTCATCGATAATTAATAAATTTCTAAGAAATTTTTATTTTAAATCTTCATCTTCTTCCTTATTACTACCTTCATCTCATATATTTAGTCCACTTTACTATTTGGCACGTATTTCCACCGAAATCTAGTACGAGTTTTAAAATATAATTTTGTAGTATCGTTTTTTTTACAAGATACTATGAGTGTCATAGTATCCCGTAAAAAAAACGATACTATAAAATTATATTTTAAAACCCGTACTAGGTTTCGGTGGAAATACGTGCATAAAGCAAAGTGGACTTCTTACATGGGATGGAAGTAGTATCTACTAATATAAATCATTACCATAATCTTTGATACGAGTTAATTAAACTAGATAAAATACGGAGTACTACAAAATATATATTATAAGTAATTTTTAAAGTTGTTAATTTCTAAATTCTAATAAATAAAAAAATAATATAAATAAAATAGTTTTGTAGGAAAAAGTAGTATTTTAGTTTAGTATATGTATAATAGATTGGTACTCCGTACAACACTTGCGTCATACATGTGATCTTCTGGACCAAATCGTGTACTATATTCAAAATTTATTAATTTTTCCCCTTTAATTTCACTATATGATGATTTAGGAAGGTGTATTCAATTGGGATTATGTTAGATTTTTATAGAAAATTTATAGACTCTATGCAGAGTTTGACTGACTTTTTTTTATTGAATTACATGGATTTTCATATACTTAACATGATTGTTGTATATACTTTTTTAGATTTTAAGAAGTCTGTGGATATAAAAAATCTATTAATTGTGGAATATACTTTTTATGATTATTAACAATGGTTTACTCCTGCAGACTTCAATTATAATTATTTTTTAGCGTTTCAATTTTATTTTTTAAAATAGGATTGATAAGTACAATAATAGGGTATATAATTTTTCTAAATTTTTAATGCTTAGTCATAAATATTTTTTATTATGAGTCACAAAATTATACTACTAATTATATTTTTAGTTTTATGAAAAACGTTACACAAAAATTAAAATAAATTATTTGTGACATAATTGAGACACTCAAAATGGGACAGAGAATCTCATATGCTTGTGATGTTAACATTGTCTTCCCAAGTATGCTTTTCGTTACTATCTTCGATTAGATAGGAGTGATTAACTATAGTATAAAGCAAGAGAATAGAAGTATAAATCAAATTTCGAGAACCAATTGGTAACTAAATTTTGATAGATATTTTTACGTGGAGAATGATGTCCATTAGACTTGATTTGTTAACTTAAAACGCATCAGGTTTTTTTTTAATATTGAAGAAACGAATGATGTTTGAACTATAAAGGTGTATATTTAGTATCTTCTTATTCCATGTGTGGGGTGACTTTGAGATGGCAAAGTCATTTCCTTCGGTCGGGATACATAATTTGTGATAATAGTGTAAAATAGACACGTAAGATAAGAAAGGTCAAATTTTAGTCACTAAATTTAAAATATTAATTCTAACAACTTCATCTGTTAAAAGACAAAAATATCATTAATAAAATAATAATAAAAATAATTTATAATTTTTTTTTTTTTGCCTGTGATGGCGTGAGGGGCAACGATTACCTCTATGTGAAAATCTGTTTGCAAGCAACCATTGGGTACGTCCTTCAAATTAACTCAACAACCGCTGGCTATTTCGCGGTCGCAACTTCCATGTAGTATGAAGGGGTGAACATGCTTGTTTAGAGCATCTCCAGCCGCAAGCCCCTAAAACGGGCTTGCGGCACTATTCCGGTGGGGAAGGGCTCTCCCCAAATTTCATCTCCAACCGCAAGCCCTCTCCCTGACTCTCTCTTATTTTTAATTTATTTTATTTATGATTTTTGATATGTTTTTTTAATTCATTTTTCGTTTCGTTTTTCGTTCGATTTTATTTATTTAATTATTTAATTTTTAATTAAAAAGAAACGAAATGTTTGAATTTTTTTTTATTAAATTCAAACGAAATACACCAATTAAAAAAAATAAAAATACAATAAAACAAGCCTATTTTTTGATCATGCTCCACAAGCGAGTCCTCATAAAAAAATGCTGCTCCAACTCCTCCGGTGACATTTGTGAGGTATTAGTGGCGAGCAACTTGTTGTATGCAGTCATGAGCTTGCCCGTATTGGCTTGCTTCTTCTTCTCCAAGACGTTCTCTTTCTTCTTCGCAATCGATAAGTACGTGTAGGTCCCGATAAATAGATATTGGTGTATGGGGGGGGGATACACCAATTAGCCAACAGTTTTGACTTTTCAAAACAATTTGATCTTACTGAGTCGTCACTTCAGTTAATCAGAGCAGTTTAGTTTTTCCAGCTCAAACAGTGAACTGCTGAGCTTGCAAAACTAACCTGCGTGCGGAAGTTTGGTGGAAAGGTTGGCTAACAGTTTTCAACACAGTTTTCAAAGACAGTTTTCAAAGACAGTGCACATGCAAGACAGGTTATAATCGTGCAGGTGGTGAATCATGCAAACTGTGTAAATAAAGATAACAGAGGCACGAGGAGTTTTTATCGTGGTTCGGAGTAAACAGCTCCTACGTCCACGCCAGATCCCGTCGAATCTGTAATCCCTTAACTGAGATCTTTCGCTCCTTTTTAACACTGGTGGAGGTTCCAGTCCAAATTCAAATCTCTCTTTAGACTGAATCTAGCACGAATCTTGAGTCGTGACTCTTCTAACTTTACATACAAACTTACATACAATCTTACTAATCCTGAACGGCTAGCACTAATAATCAAACTGAAAAGCTGTGAAGAGCTATCACCGTTTGAGATACAACTCTTATCAACTACACTGAATATCAACAAGTATAGTAGTGAGAGTGTGGATTGTATTATAGTAAGACAGATACTAGAAAGAATAGAAATCTTCAAAGATCAACACTTGGGAAAGCTCTTGTAATTTCGAGTGTTGATTGTGTGAATGTTTGGCTTGAGATTTCTGCAGCGTTTTAGCTTGTAATTTGAGTTTCCCGTATCTTCTTCCTTGAATGTCTTGAGGTATTTATAGAGAAGCATTTGTAATAGAGCCGTTGTGTGTGTCAGGATGAGCAGAGTCGTACACTGACACAATTAGTCGTTGAGTTGAGGACCGGTTCCTCAGTCACAGCTCAGGTTGGACTTTGCAGGTCGAGCTTCCTATACCTCTATCTATCTTCAGTCTCTGTAACCTTCGAATGAGATCTTCAAGTATGATTAGGACAGGTTACATAGACAGATTACATAGTGGAACATTATAACAGGTTTGAGTAGATTAGGTACAAGGTTGCACTTCCAACCTTGACCTTTACATAGCAACCTGTTTTAGTTGAAGACTGATCCAAGCACGGAGATTAGTTTGTTCCAATTAACGTCTATCGACTAAGTGTGGTTTCTAACAACATTATCAAAACTATTAAAGGGTTCCCAACAATTTCCCCCTTTTTGATAATGCCGAAACCCACACTTTACATCTTGACTTAGAATGTTTGAATTTCACAAGAAAAAGTGATCAAGATTCGATGTCCAGCCAGCTGCATGAGAAAAAGTGTTAGGAAATTTAAAGCATAACAAGCAGAGACCTGGACAATGAGATTTTGTCGTCAGGAACAAAATATGATCATCTCTCATTTATAGTATCAGCAGAATTGATGTGTACAGTTTACAGGGTTGATACGATAAACAAATGAAAAACGATCTACTTCCTCAGAGTCTTGAATCTTTCTTCAGCGATCTTCTCATTGCTTACTGTTCCAGTAGATGCATAGATTCTGTCGCGGATCGACTTGTACTCGTCGCAGCTTGTGGTCTTGCAACCGTATTGACCTGCGATTCTCCTTATGAAAGTGTTGATTCGGTCGATATCTGGGGTATCAGTGCCGCAGACAGTGGGAAGTTGGAAGGTCTCTTTCTTGGGCGGATTGATTGTGACCTTCGCCTCTGCAGCTTTCGCACGAACTCTTTTAATGAATTCGCGGTCAGGAAAAGATTGCATCCAGTTGTAGAAGGCGGTCCTGGTATCGCCAGTGAAGCGAGCATCAATCTGCAACCAGTAATGATGTAGGATGAACTGGTTCAGAAACTCGTCCCACAGAGTCCTCATCAACTCAACGGGTAGCCAATCAATTGGCTCTCTGTTGTCCGCTTGCTCCTTGCAGGTTTCAAGACCCTGGAAGCATGCTAAGCGAGCTTTGTCCTTGGCTCTCTGTTTCCTCAGATCTGCGAGAAACAGCTTCTGCTTGCCTTCATTTTCGCATTCATCTGCAGTGTATCCAGCTTCTGCCATCATCTGGATAAGGGCGGCAACACCCAGTTCCTTCTCTTGCTCAGACAGCTTCTGGGCAGCAGGTTGAGTAACAGCTGTCACAGGCAGAGCAGTTTCTGATTGAGTGAGAGGAGGTTGAGTGACCTTTTTCTCCTTGCCCTTTGCTTTGGTAGCAATGCGCTTGCCTCTCCCTTCCCCCTTTTCGGCATTATCAATTAATTGCTGAACAGTGGTGTTGAGGGAGGCTTGCTCGTTGGAGAGTAAGGACAGGTCGGTGCAGATCTTTTCTTTAAACTGCAGGAGGGAATTGATGTTCCCTTGCATCTCTTCTTCTGCCTTCAGGGAGCTGGATGAAGCATGAGCGAGCTTTGAGGAGAAGGTGTTGACAAGCTGATTGAGCTGTTCGAACTCATATCGCAGGTTGTCAACCGAAGATGAGTATGCGACCTTCAGTTCAGACAGCTGGGTGGGAAGCAGCTTGTCCATTGCAGCTCTCAGTCGGGCGGAGAAGAAAGTTTCAAGCTGGCTTGCCACTTCATCCTTAATGACCTGTGGCATTTCAGACTTGATATTTTCTAGCATGGCAGACGCCGCTGTGTCCATGGCATCTATTTTGTCTGCGATCTTCTGGTGTTCAGCAACCTCGGTGGCCTGTACCTTGGAAACTTCCTCAATGATAAATTTCTTCAAGTCTGCTTGAACAGAAGTGAGAGAAGTTCCTGTGGTTGCAACAGAGTAGACCGGTGCATGAACATGATCGGACACTGCATCTCCACTGTTTCGGGGTGGAGAAGGAATGGGACTGAAATCTTCGTCTTCTAGAAACCTGTCATTGTAAGAGTTGCGATCGTTAGAGTAGAAAGGTTTCAAGTCGACATTTACTACCTTGGCCTCTCTCTTCATCCTGGAGAGGATGAACTTCTTGAAGCAGTCGCGAGCTTCAGGAATGGAAGCGTAGCCAAAGAATCTCCCAAGGTTGTGCTCTTCAACCTCGAGCTGTTCGATGGAGTGGACAAGAAAGATGGACTTCAAATCACAGTACGATCTGTCCTACCCATCAAGCAGAGCACGAAGCCGGATTGCCATTGACCTGGTCTCCGGAGTGAGATCAATTCCGGGAAAAGACTCCGTGACAGTCTTCTCAGCATCGATCTCGATGGAGTTGACCAACATGGCAGCTGCAGTCTTGATCGGATCTTCTTGTACATCATCATCATCATCGGAAGAAAGGATGAGATGGAGTTCAAGCTCTGGAGGCGAGCTGTGATGATGAGAAGCTTCACCGGACTGCTGGTGGATGACGATGGAGTGATCTGGAATTTCTTCCTCGAAATCGGTGTCATCCTCCGGTTGAGATTCGCTGTGACTTCGACCAGCTTGCTCCGAAGCTGTTGATTGGAAGATATCACGAACAGAGAGCACGGGTATTGAAACCTGTGCATCGAGAACTGTCTGTTCTGGGATGTCTTCGAGTGTTCGACGAGCAGGTTGATGCTGAACTTCTATGGAGGCAAACTCCGTATGCAACCTGCGTGATATGGGAGTTGGAGATTTGATGCGAACAGACTTGGCAGGTCTGTCGAGCTGCTTGCTGGGGGCAAGCTGTCTCTTTCTCCTAACGTCACGCTACTCAGGCGGTACCCAAGCTGGGTTAGATCGACCCATGGCATAGAGGAATGGCTTCACCATATCGTCATTCTTGGCAAAGACAGTCATGTCAACACCAATTATGAGTTCGAGCTGCTTCTGGTCCTTGGGGACCTTCTCTTTGGTGAAGTGAGTCATTCCACTCCAGTTGAGGTTGGGGTGGAGGCAGAGAATGAGAGAGCAGATCTTGGTGCCTAGACGCAGGTTCCTGGCAACGCGGAAATCGGTCACCACATCTCCGTCATAGATGATCGCGAGCTGTTTGACTTCTTCATTGATGAGCTCGAGGAGAAACCGGGCCCAGTTCACGTGTAGACGCTGCACGATTGCAGTCATCACCCTAAACTTCGCTGGAGTGACAGCGTCGTGGTTACCAGAGTAACCAAGGAAGACTTTGTGAACGAAGTCAAAGAGAGCTCTGTACGCAGGTCTCAGTAGAGGTCGAGCGAACTTTCTTCCATCATACTTGACTGCGGGCTGCATAAGAGCTGTCTGGTAAACTGCTTCCAGATCTGCATCCGGAACGTCCAGAATTAAACCCATGGGCTTGTGATACAGGATCTCCACGGTTCCTGAATCAGCAATGCCGTAGGTTCGAGAGATGAGCGAGAGAATTGGAATGGGCTCATCTGGTATACCAGGCAAAGGAAGATGGAATTGTGCGGAGTCGACATCTTCAGGGCAATAATACGATAGAAAGAACATGACGACTTGCTGCGGAAGCCAGAACTTCGGCTCATGAGTGATGATCTTGTAAAATCCATCTGCTTCCTGGATGGCGGAGTACATCTCGTTTAAACCGGCGTAATCATAAGTTGAAAGATTTGCCGCAGGCTCTGTGAGAATGTACTGTTGAAGATATTGGATCTTCTGTTCGGTGGTTTGAGGTGGGGATTGAGACGTAGATTCTCCTGCCATTTCAAGAATGAAAAGAAAATTGTGAGTGTGAATTTTTTTTTGAAAGTGAGTTGCAGAAAAAAAAAAAATGGCGGAAGAATGCAGAAATTGAATTGAGAACGACGATGTACAGTCATATGAATATATATAAGAGATAAAACGGGCGGTTGAGATTGAAGTAAATCAACCGTTCAACGGATGGGATTGAATCCCTGGAAATCTGTGAGATAGTGGGCGCGTGGGATTAGTTGAGTATCCCACTCGCACTACCCTATCACTCAACCGTCGCCTCGCATTAAATGCGAATTTGATACTATGCATGCGCTTTTTGACACACATGGAAAGTGTAGCAAGAATGTTGAGTACTGTGTCAGAATATCCTTAACAAAGATTTCAATAAATAACAAAATACATGCTTCAATAAATGAAAATGATTGATAAGGTAAATAATTAATTAAGTGAAGCAGAAGTATTTCATTGAAATTTAAATTTTTTTTTGGAAAAATTAAGGCATATCTTTGACACATATAAAACTTGATTAAGAAAATGGAGACTGATACAGGTCATCCATTACACTTCCCTAGTCAGACTGTCTCATTCACAGTTTCTGATCCAAAAGGTTCCACTGGTTGTCAGTTCACAGCTCTTATCTAGCTGGACTGTCCTCTGTCCTTTGTGAACTGCTCTTGTGCTTTCTTTTCACCGATGTGAGTTTTGATGAATTCCCACAGCTTTGCGTTCTCAGTTTGCAAGGCTGCAATCTTTTCATCTATATACAGCTTGCTCTCCAATTCCAGTATGTTGAGCCTTCGAGACATTTTAAGAAACTCTGCTTTGTAGAAGGCTAACATCTGGTCCACTGCTGTGGAGCTGTTGAGATAGGATGTAGGAGCTTCAGTGTCAGGAGCTTGGGACTGAGCTTTGGACGGGAAACCTGGAGGGGTGCCTGGAGAGGACTGTTCGACAGCAGGTTTCACTCCAACCTGTGGAGAGGCAGGTTGCGTTGTGGAAGGTGGTGTGAGATCTGCCTCTATACGGATTGCTGCTGTTGATCTTGTGATCCGCTTTCGAGAAGGCGCAGATTGCAGATCCTCCAGCTTCCTCTTTCCTTTTCTAACTGACTCAGCCTCGACTCGGTCTCCTTCATTTTCTTCACTGCTATCTTCTTCTTCAACTGTATCTTCCTTTGATTCACGCATTTCTGTGAGTAGAAGCTTGGCTGCACCTTTGGCCTTGTTGATCTTGTGTGGCAAGATGCCAAGAATCATGATCAACTGGTTGCAGGTGTGAGGTACCAGCTTGTCGTCAGGAAATCCAGAGCAGACTCGCCACGTGCGATTTGTAAGCGTTCTCTGCAGTATAATAGAGAGCTTGGTGCCATGACGAAGTTGCATGTTGGCCTTGATCCTGGCAGGTAGCTCTGCAGCTTCCTTGATGAACAGATTGACCAGCAGCCTGGCCCAGTTAACATTTAACTGCTTCACCACAGCAGTTAGCAACTTAAACTTCAACAAAGTCACAGATTCGTTCGATCCTAGGTAAGAGAAGAACACATTGTGAACGAACTCGAATAGAAATCTGTATTCCGACTTCAGATCGTGGCGGTTGAACGTTTTCTGATCATAAATCTTCTTGGGCTCAAACAGAGCTTGTTGATAGACATCGTTGACAGATTCCATGGGCACATCATCAACCTGTGTGATAGCCCCTGTATCTGTTAGCCCATAGGTCTGAAGAACGAGTGGAAGAAGATGACGCCTTTCTTCTTCGTTATTTACGAGAAATGTTGTTGTTGCGGGGTCTCCGTCCTTTGATTCCAGAGAACACAGCAGGTAAGCAACATTTTCTGGTAGCGTAAATCGTGGATGTTGAGTGATGATGTTGAAGAAACCATCACATTGAGTGATAGCCTCAATCATCTGATCCAGACCTCTGTAACCGTATGAGTCTAGCACAGCAACCTTCTCCATGAAGATGAGAGGGGTTGCTTTCTTCACTAGACCATTCAATGAATCTGCAGACATATTTCAGAGAGTAAGGATTTTGAATTTCTGAGTTTATGAAGTTGAAAGATCGAAAGTAATTTCTCAGAGAGTGAAAAAGAAGTTGAAATGAAATTTCAAAGGATTTCAAGAAACGCGTAATGGAATCAAGAATTTTCTTTCTATATATATATGGATTTCTCCAACGGTCAAGATTTATTTGAATGGTTTCAATGGCTAGGGAGGCGCGTGAGTAATGAAAATAAAAGAGAGTGCATATCACGCGCTTCCTTTCTCATCTTTTTCCTTTTTTTTTTGATTGACATAAATCCCTGGATTTTCGAGAAAAACTTTTCAAAACTTAAATCAAAAGATTTGAAAAAGATTTTTGAATGAATAAAGAAAGGAAATAATAAATTCTGCAAAGAATTAAATGGAGATTGATACGATATCTCCAGTTCCCCCTTAAAGGTTGACCGTTGATTGTTGACTTTCAACGCAGTTTGTGACGTCAAGCTGCGTGTCGCCTCACTGCTTCTCTTGAGCTGCAGTTTCCAAGTCTGTCTGCTCTTGGCTGACCTGTGCTTGTGAACTGCTGCCTTTATCTGACTTGGTCTGTGTATCCATTCTGAGCATGCCGAGCTTTCCACACAACATGTTGAATCTCTCTTCCATGAGAGGTTTCGTTAGTATATCGGCTCTTTGGATGTCAGTATGGATTTTCTCAACTGTTATATCTTGTTTTTCCACGTGATCTCTTATGAAGTGATGCCTTATATCGATATGCTTGCATCTGGTGTGGTAGACCGGATTCACAGTGAGAGCTATGGCGCTTGTGCTGTCACAAAAGATAGGAACTCTTCGAACAGTGACATCATAATCTTTGAGTTGTTGTTTCAACCAAAGAATCTGTGCGCAACAGCTTGCTGTTGCCATGTACTCAGCTTCTGTTGTTGAAGTTGCAACTGAAGTTTGCTTCTTTGAAAACCAAGAGATCAACTTGCTTCCAAGAAACTGACAGGTCCCTGATGTGGACTTTCTATCCAGTTTGCATCCTCCATAATCTGCATCTGCATAGCCAGTTAGTTCAAAATTATCATCACAAGGGTACCATAAACTGAAGTTTGCAGTTCCCTTGACATATCTAAGAATTTTCTTGGCTGCTTCTAGATGCGATTCCTTTGGATTAGCTTGATACCGAGCACATATTCCAACTGCAAAAGAAATGTCAGGTCGACTTGCAGTAATATAGAGTAAAGAACCAATAATTCCCCTATACGGAGTTATGCTGGCAGGTTTTCCTTCAGAATCTGGATCCATCTTGCCATTTGCAATCATTGGAATCTTCAGAGGTCTGCTATCTTGGACACCAAATCTGGTTGTCACCTCGTTAGCATACTTGGATTGACAGATGAAGATACCATCCGCAGATTGCTTGACCTGTAGGCCGAGGAAGAAGTTCATCTCCCCCATCATGGACATTTTGTACTCACACTTCATGAGTTCTCCAAACCTGTCACATAGAAATTTTGACCAAGCTCTGGGAGCTTGTTTCAAACCATATACTGCTTTGTGCAGTTTGTAAACTTTCTCTGGACCTGTTTCCTCGAAACCTGGAGGTTGTTCAATGTAAACTTCTTCTCCAAGAATTCCGTTGAGGAAAGCACTCTTCACGTCCATTTGGTAGACTTTGAATCTTTGATGAGCTGCATATGCTAGAAACAATCTTATTGCTTCTAATCTTGCCACTGGTGCGTAGGTCTCATCATAGTCTATTCCCTCTTGTTGACAGTACCCTTTTGCAACTAATCTTGCCTTATTTCTTATCACATCAGCATTCTCATCTCTCTTGTTTCTGAATACCCATTTTACATCAATCACTCCTTGATGTGTAGGACGATCAACTAGTGACCATACTTCATTTCTTTTAAACTCATTAAGTTCCTCTTGCATGGCTATTACCCAGTCATGGTCGGCAAGAGCTTCTTCAACAGTTTTGGGTTCAGAGTAGGAAAGATAACAGCTTAGTAGATAGCTTTCACCGATCTGTCTCCTTGTCTTCACACCTGCCCTTGGGTTCCCAACAGTACGTCTAATTAATTTCGGCACTTGATTGCCAAAACTCATGTTCGACTCCCTCCGGAACGTCCTTCAAATTAATCGGCTCCTTAGCTTGTTTGCATTTTCCTTTAATTTTTCTTTGGGCGATTGCTTTTTTGTTCCCCATCGGGCGGGGGTGTTCCGGAAAATAGTCATCCTCTTCCACAGCTTCTGCGTCGGGATTGCTGGAGTTGGACGACCTATCTATGCCCTTTTGCTTTTTATTACCAACAAAAAGAGAATACTTGGGCGATCTTGGCAGCTCTTGATAAGCCTTCCCATATTGGAAAGCTTGTTTCGTCTCAGCTTGATACATCTCACATGCTTTGTTGAAGACGTCGTTTGAGTCTTCTCCGCTCTTCCACTCCCTCACAGCCTGAGCGTAGTAGCCATGGAATTTGTTGCATTTCGGCAACATCTGCTAATAATGCCCCTTCAGCATCGACTTGTTTCTGGGCTTGTAGCTGATAGCATGAATCGTAGCGTTGTACCTTTCTACAACCTTGCCCCAGAAAATATGCTCCTTCTATCGATCGCCAACTCCAGGGTCTTCGGAAATGCTAGATCACACCTTGATGAGATGAGCCGACTCTTCCGGACTGTACAGTACAACCTTCGCCCGCTCGGTTGACTCCGGATTTGGGGCAGCAGCCGTCGATGCGCTTGTTTTCTTCTTGGCCGCCGGACGAACGTTCAAAACTGACTCGAACGAACTCGATAGATTTAGCCCTTCCAGATCTTGCGTCACACCTTGACTTCCGGCGGAGTTATGAATTGATCGAATACGGGTGGGGAGACGTCTTGATAACCGGCAGGAGAAAAACCCATCACTCCCTTGGCAGGAGGCCTGGCGTAGGCTGCGAATCTGAGGTTGGTAGGCCGCGGCAGCGAGGGCGGAGAATCATCGTCACCTGGGGTATCATCGTTGGGCTGTGAGGGGAAACCACCGTGGCCTTGGGAGCGCAATATTTTGAGAAACTGACTCGTTATCCATCTACGGCTTTGGTTGAGAAAGGAAAAAATTATTTGATTTTGTAGAGAAATGTGAGATTTTGAAAAAGTGTAGATGAATTTTGAGGTGTGGAAATTGATTTGTGGGGTTGTGTATTTATAGGGTGGAATGGGGGAGCTAGCTGTTGCAAGCCGTTGCAGTGCAACGGATATAATTTTTTTTTATATATTTTTTTTCGGCCAGAATATTCGAATTAAAAAAAAAAAAAAAAAAAAGGCTGGCTGACGTCATAATGACGTCAGCATAGCAGAAAAGGGGAGTGCGCCGGGTTTGGGATTGCGAGCTGGGTGCGAGCCTCAGCCGACTCGCCAACGCACTAGTGACTCGCTGCATCGACTCACAAGTCGCCGCGAGCCGCCGGAGAGCCCCGCGCTGGAGATGCTCTAAAGGCTCGAAATGGCTCGAACCAGCTTATTCAAACCTCATTGTACGGAGCGTGAATGTGCTCGAACGCGCTTAACCGGCTCGATAATTAACGATACATGTAACTATTATTATTAACAGCGCCAAAGAATTCAAGAATAGAAAATTAGAAATTAATAAAATATATATTTCAATAGTTATAAAAGAAAAAGAAACCAGAAGATATATATGATAACCTCGGCCATCGTGTATTTTATTTTTACTAGCAAGTGTAACGTGCGTTGCACGTTTTACAACTATTTTGCTTGAGTAACCTTAAATTTCTAATTGATCTTAATTGATATGTATAATTTGCAAAAATTATGTTGTAATTTTTTAAGACAATTTTGAAGAATGTGAAAAGTTAAATCAACTATAGATTTGTTATTATTTTGATTCATGTAAAATATGTGAATATTACTTCATCCATTCTTTACAAACTAAAAATACCAATGCCAACAATAATCAATCGAGAAAGAAATGTTTAAGCTCTTCAAATAAAGCACTCAAGTTATGGAAGATATATATTGTTTATTTCTTCAACCTTTATATAAAACATGAGAATGCTAAGACACTTGATCTTGTCATTTTCAAATTCTGGCATTAGGACAAACTTCATATGACCAGAATCTCATCTTAGGAGATATATATATTTTTGTAATTTTTTTGGTCAAAACAATATCAATTTAATCATGCTCCACATGAATCATGCTTTCTTTTGGAATTAGAAGTTCATATTTAATGAATTGAAATAAAAATAACAATGTCAATGATTTGAAATTTTTAAAATAATGATAATAATAACGTTAATCTTTCTTCAAAGAAATCAATGTCTTGTTTATTAAGAATATTACTTCTTCATAAAGACGATTTTTAGCATTAATATGCATGATATTACGAAATACGGAGTATAAGTTAATACCCAACTGAAATTTTAATGAATTAAGTGGTTGTATCAATCTCTCGAAAAAGTTCACAGCATGAACACCGAAAATTTAGTAACATTATGAATTTTTAGTATGTCAACTGTATGATAGTTAATGACTTAACCTACATTTGATAAAATATTACTCCCTTCGTCCCACTCAACAATGCGTGATTTGCCGTTAGTCCGTCCCACCCAACAATGCGTATTCTTTTTTTTTGTACACTACCCCACTATCACCTACATTTTATTTACCTATACTTTAACTTTTTATTTACAAAACTACCATAATTTTTCTCCACTAAAATCACTGTAAAAATTGTAAAAAAGAAAAACTATATGCTACAGCTTTTTTTAAAACTAAATGTAAATCTGTGGGAGTGGGGTCCTTTGTAATTAAAAGTTATAATCAATATTTAAATATTTATAGGATATTATTCTTAATTATATTTAAATTTGAATAAAAAAAAAAATTCACCCCAATAATTACATATTTTTCTCTTAAATAAAAAAATAACAAATTCTTTAATATAGTCATGATCATCAAATAAATTAAAAGGTTAATTTGTTAAAAAATACATAAATTATAACACTCTTTGAATATTCTCATAAAATCTTTTTTTTTTTGTGTGGCATAAATACATAGTTTATTACATATTAATATTAATTATGACCGGCCACATTATGGCCGAATAACATCACCCATCACCGTATATACAAAATCTATTAAATTAACCAATAATCACTCCACACATCTATAAAACTAATGAACAATTTATCAGATGTTAAATAAAAGCTGACGTATTATACATGTATTGTATATAGGGCTGCAAACGAGTAGAGCTACTCGGGACATACTCGGTGCTCGATTCGGTAAAAGCTCGTTCGAACTCGAACTCGAATTCGTTAATAAACGAGCCGAGCTCGAGCCCGAATTCGAGCTCGTATAATTTAACGAGCCGAGCTCGAGCTCTAGGGTGTTCGACTCGTTTTGCTCGCGAACATGTTCGGCTCGTATGTTAATCAAGCCTGTTCACGAGCATGTTCGCGAACTTTTAATCGAACCTCTAATCGAGCCTGTAAACGAGCTTTAGCATTTAGGTGTAAAATTAATTTCAAATCACAATCAAAGCTAATTAGGCACTACACCACAATTATTATTAGAAAATATTAACTTATAACATTAATATATATCGCCAATTATCATCAATTCATTTATTATATTGTATATTTATTTATTTATTTATTATATAGTATTAAATAATTTTAATTTTTGTTTGATGAATTTATTGTAATTTATGTTCATTTGGAATGTTTAAAGACAATATTTTAAATCATGTCTTTTAAATGAGCTTAAAATCGAGATCGAACTCGAGCTCGAATTAAAATTCGAGCTTTTCACGAGCCGGATTTGAGCTCAAATCCGAACCGAACTTGAGCCGAACCATTTATCGAGCCGAACTCGAGCTTAATTCGAACTCAAAATTTTTACCACGAGCCGAACTCGAGCACAAATTTAAAGCTCGAATCAAACTCGAACCCGAGCCCAAACATGTATAATATTAAACGAGCTGAACCCGAGCCTGCCAATACTCTGTTAGAACCGGGACCGCATCGGATATTAATTTAATTAAATACAGATTATATTAACATAATTCATCACAGATCTTAAAGCGGAAACAGATCTGAGAATTATACCTGTTTGTGTAGGCGATTTGAGTAGAGGCAAAAGATCTTCCACGCACTAGATCTCTGCACACGAGATCTAGCTCTTGATCGTAAACCCCGAGATCTTCTGGAGTATTCCCTAGCAACGAGAAGAATTTCGAGTGGGCGAAAATCTATCTTCTCTGCACTACCCAGAAACCGGCGCCCTCTTCTCCAGATTTATGAATCTGTGAAATCACGTAATGTCATTCTCCAGTTATCCCTTATTTATAGATAAGAAGTGGAGTGGTGGAGAAGTCAGGGCTTGGTTAATGGGCCAGGCTATGCTCTATTGGGCTACTCCAGGGATCTTGAGGAGGATATGGACTGGGCCTTCCAATATAATTAAATAATCCAAGTATTCTCTGGCCCCGAATACTCTATTTAATTATATTAATATTATAGCTTTTCTACTATAGTAAAATAATATTGCATCGCCGTCCATTCCCAAATTACTACATACCGGGCTCCTCTTTGAATTATATTATTTCCCGTGTTTAAGATATCGCATGTCCATTAATTAATTTAAGCTACTGACTGCTTTAATTAATTAATATCTAAAACCGAGAGTAGTACCCGTTCGACCTCATTATTATACCGGAATAAATTCCACTTGCAAGATTTGATATAATAATCCTTAGAACGCCTCAAGGGGACATCATCAACTCGGCGCACCGAGACACGATTTCTAGCTATAATATTAATTATCATATTTATAATATTATTACCCAAGATACGGAGAATCTTTGAGTTGCAATAACTCTCACTCATGGTAAATCAAAGTAATAGCTATTATAAATACATAATTGAATATTATGACAACTAGAATTAAGAAATAATAATCGTCCGAGATGTGATCCTTTTTAAATCAGTATAAAAGGATTTATCTCACCTCGATCCCGTTCAGTGCAACTCTGATCGTATGCACTAGTATAAGCTAATAGCCAAGACCAACTATTATCCAGCTTATACTACAACCTTAACAAGTAATTTGTCCAGGATTACTTTCGGTTGCGAACACCATTTAACTATATAAGAAACCGATAATATGATCTTCCGTGCGACCACCCACACCATATTATCTATAATATATAGTACCGGACATTTATTTGCATAACCATAACACGAATTAATATGCAAATCATATGACAATATTTATTTCCATAAAACAGGAAGATACAGTTAATATACATGCATAAAAGTATGCTTTGCAGTATATAACCCCAACATACTCGGCTCGGCTCGGCTCGTTTGCAGCCCTAATTGTATATATAAGAATGAGTAGTTAAATTATTGTTTTCCTTTTTCTTGATTTAAGAATTTCAATAATTCTGTAATGAGGTACATAATGTTTTGCTCATGACAAACTTAAAATAGAGAGTTCATTAAATATTAATTTAACTTGGTCAAAGGATCGAATAGTGATCTGTTTATAAATATTTACCATATGTAAAATTTACTATTAAGGTAATTACATACGATATACGTAATGGTATATTAATATTTAATTGATTTTGTATGCAATATTACACTATTGCCCTTAAATTAAATATATCATAGGGATATAATAGGCAACACGCATTTTGTAATATAAGGCTCTTTTATATATTGTTATTATAGATAATCAATTGTTTTTCCAATAATATGACTATTCTCTCATTAACAAATACTAACAAATATTGTCAACAATTAATGCGAAAAGTCTTTGTAGGCCCCAATAAGTAGTCATTGGTGTATGGGGGGAGTGAAATACACCAATTTGCCAACAATTTTGACTTTAAAAATAAAATCGATCTTACTGAGTTGTCAGCTCAGCTTACCAGTGCAGCTCGGTTTATCCTCAGTCAGTAAACTGGTGAGCTTGCTAAACCGAACTATGTGCGGAAGTTTGGTGGACAGGTTGGCTACCTCTTAGAAAATTCTTTCTTTGGTCTGGATCTTTGTGCAGGTTGATTATATCAATGAAGTGCAATGAAGGTTAGTTGAACATTGTAAGGTTGACTGTAAATAAAAGATAGAGAGAGAGAGATCGAGACAGTCAATTTAGCGTGGTTCGGGAAACGTCCCTACATCCACGTCAGATACTGTCGTATCTGAAATTCCTTACTTCTCTCTTATTTATACTGGCTGAGTACCAGCCTCAACCTTCGTCAATCTTTAGACTTGAGCCGAGTACGAGTTCTGGGTCGTGACCCTTACAACCTTTCATACATTCTTACATACAACATTGCAGCTAAACTAACAGATTCTTTTTTACTTGGACGAATATGTAGTAAGCTTGTGGAGAGTATTCTAAGAGGTTCCAGAATCTGAAATCTTGAAGGTCTCAACACTTGGGAAATGGCTTGGATTCGAGTGTTGAGTTTGGCTTTGAAGCGTAAAGATTTCTGGATAGATTTGGCTTTGAAACTCTGGTTTCCTCTCTCTATTTTTCTCTCTTCCCCGTCTATTTTCCCCTTCTTTCGATTCTGGGATGGCTTGAAGTATTTATATGACTCCAATTTGAATTAGAGCCGTTGGAGTTGCAGAGGTGTCAGAACCGTACTGCTGACTGGACTTCTAGCCGTTGAGGTTTTCTGTACAGCTTGAACCATCGAGGTTGGCAAGGCACAACTTAGGTCGGACTGGGAAGGTCGACCTTTTGTACCTCAAGCTGTCTTTATTTTCTGTGGTCTTCAAGCTTGATCTTTGTATTAGAATCTTCATCTTGAGAAGCTGTTGACTAATAGCAGTTTGACTCACAACAGCTTGACTAAGCATATTGGCTTCAGCAGGTTGGCCTATGCAGGTTGGCCTTAGCATGCAGGTTGGCCTTAGCAGGTTGGCCTCAGCAGATTGGACTATGCAGGTTGGCCTATGCAAGTTGGCATCAGCAGGTTACACGAGCAGGTTGACTAAGGAACAGGTTGACAGATTGATCTAACTAGGTACAAGGTTGCACTACCAACCTTGATCTTTACATGGAGCAACCTGTCCGAGTTAAGCTTGATTGATCCAAACACAGAGATCAGTCTGTTCCTATCAATCCTATAACTAAGTCCTATAACTAAGTGTGGTTTCTAATAATATCATCAAAACTAAACTAAACAGGGTTCCCAACAGTCTTTAAAATATCGAAATCATGAACATTAATACTAAAGTTAAAAAAATTAAAATTGACTTGTTGTTAATTGTTTGAATTACTTTTCAAATGTAAATCGAATGATTAACATATACTACCATATAAAATACGTATATTATTAGATATGGTATGCAATTTCCGAAAATCATAAACAAATAAAATTGAATATAATAATTTACAGAAAGCTAATCGTATTGGGATAATTTATAATGCATTTAACATCTATTGACATATGACAAGTATTGAATAAATAATAAAATGTATTTATAATAATAATATAATATCAATTTTAATTTAAATATTTATCATAATTAAATAATAAAATTTATATACTTCTTGGACTAAATTAAATTATATTCAACCTTCTTGACAAAAAATTAATTATGTTAATCATCAAATATATATTGTAGTAAAATAAACTAATATTATTAATATGAATTTACATTCATTAAGAATTAGACTTGTCTTCGTGTTTCTAAATGCACACAAAGTCTTATAAAATACAAACTCTTATTGGAATGGCACATACACGAAAAATTCCATATAAATATTAGTATTGAATGTTGGATTAATATTTTATTCTAATATTCTTCAGTTACACAAGTGCATATGTAATTTACTTATGCAATAAAATATAAAAATTAATAAATTACTTTATTGTCCTTAATTTGAAATATATTATAAAGTTATTATAGGCGATGTATATTTTGTCACAAGACTTTTTTTTATATAGGTATAGATTTTTTCTTTCATCCTATCCTTATCGTAAATATAAATAGCATTACTTTCCAGCATGGAGAATAAAGGATAAGTTACGATAGGTACGACCGACATAACACGAAGCTCGAAAAGTCGAAACTTCCAATATTGTTTATCTTCTTCAACCCAAACAACTACCACGTGGCCAACCAATGCCAGAAACTGCATTGCTACGTGCCATCCCCATGCAATTCAGAAGACACGTGTCGCCTCACAAAGCAACCGAATCAGCCCATATATGTACCTCCTCGTTCATCAAAATCTCACTTCCAATTCATCAACAAACAGATCAAACACCAGTACGTGATTTCTCAAAATCCCCTAATTTATTCTACAACTTGATAGTGTTTTCTTTAGGAGTTCAAGCTCAAGCTCAAGGCAACAATGGAATCGAAGCAAGCAGCGAGGGAGGAGAAAGCTGAGGTTGCGGCCAGAACCGCCGCCGACGAGCTCAGCAAAGTTAACAGGGACAGGAAAGAACGGGAGACTGAAGGCGTGGTGGTGGTGGAGAAGCAGCCGGAATTGTACCGGAAAACGGAAGTCCGGCAAGAAGAAAGGTCTCCCGGCGTGATCGGCAGCATAATCAGGACGGTGCAGGGCACCGTGGGCCACGCTAAGGATGCTGTAATGGGGAAGTCCTACGAAGCTGCTGACAGTGCGAGGGAGGCGGAAGATGCTGCCGCCCGGAAGGCGGTGGAGTACAAGGACTACACGGCGGAGAAGACCAAGGGAGCTGCGGACACCACCGCTCGAAAGGCGGTGGAGACGAAGGATGCAACGGCGGCCAAGATGGGCGAGTATAAGGACTATACGGCGGACAAGACAAAGGAGACAGCCGAGAAGGCCAAACAGGCGAAAGATGCCACTGCCGGAAAACTAGGAGAGTACAAGGACGCGACGGTGGATAAGGCTGCTGAATACAGAGACTACACGGCGGAGAAAGCGAACCAGGCTAAGAACGTGACGGCGAAAAGTGCTAAAAATGCGAAGGATGCGACCGCGGAGAAGGCGGCTGAATACAGAGACTATGCGGCTGACAAAGCAAACCAAGCTAAGAACGCGGCGGCGGAGACAGCTAAGAATGCGAAAGATGCGACGGCGGAAAGAACTGGCCAGGCAAAGGATGCGACGGTGGAGACTGCTAAAAATGCGAAGGATACAACGGTGGAGAAGGCGGCAGAGTACAGGGACTACACGGCGGATAAAGTGGGCCAGGCAAAGGATGCGACGGTGGAGAAAGCTGGGGAGTACAAGGATTACACCGCCGAGAAAGCTAAGGAAGGGAAGGATACGACGGTGGGGAAGATCACCGAACTGAAGGACTCGGCGGCCGATGCTGCGAGAAGGGCGGTGGGTTACTTGACGGGGAAGAAAGACGAGACGGTGCAAGCAGCCTCGGAAGCTGGTGAGACGGCGAAGCAGAAGGCCGTAGAGACTAAAGAAGCTGCCAAGGAGACTACAGAGGAAGCTAAGGTTAGCCGTTTGTGAGTTTTGAGATATTTGGTTGCTAGTTTTGTAATCTTTACTTTTAAATAATAATCAAAAACTTTGGATTAATTCTAATAATATATAATTATTTAATCATGCTGCGGCTATAGGAGAAATATGACGAGAGTAAGAAAGAGGCACGGAGAAAAATGGAGGAGATGAAAATAGAAGGCGAGCTTGAGCGTGACACGTTGATGCGGGCCACGTCAGCAGAAAGGTATCAAAAGGATTATATTTTTATTTGTGCTCACGTTTAACAGAACAAGCTTTCGTTTTTTATTTTCCCCGTAAATAACAATAGATTCCGTTGCTTCTTGCCTTTTCTGCATCTTCCTTTTTTCGTTTCAATAATTTTCTCTCTTTCATAAAGCAAATAAACTCCATCGGCAATAATATCGAAGATAAAAGGAGGCTAATAAATATCATTTCGAAGAAATGAGTCATCGTTCCACTAAAAAATGTGATGTGAGAAATTAATTAATGTTGGTGATTTGATTAAATAGGGGCGGTGGTGGTGGCGGAGTATTTGGAGCTCTAGGAAGCATGAAAGATGGGATCACGGAGAAGCTGACACCTCATCCAACGGTGGAGGAGGATGAGGCGGTGTCGTATGGAGGCCAAGGGGAGGCCAAGGGGGGCCGGAGGCTGGGTGTGGACGAGGAGGGGGTGCCGGTGGTGGTCCGTGTCGATATGGGGGCCACGCCGGCAGGTGCTGCGGCCTCCCGCCTGAAGGAGGCGGACCAGATATCCGGCCAGACTTTCAACGACGTGGGACCGTTGGATGATGAGGGCATCACTGCGCGTGTACGCGTGGATCGCACGCGCAAGATATGATCTCACAACTCCGTTTGATTTTCAAATATAAAAAGAACCACCACCTTTGGACTGGCGTATTTTGTAGTTTTTTGTGTATCCTTTATGTTTTTCAAGAATTTGGAGTATGACAGTGTAAAGTTGAAGCGCCAGTTTACGAAAGAAAATGAAGTATGGTTGATGTATTTTTACCTGTATAAGGCTTCATCTTTAAGGGCCCGTTTGGTAGCAATACCGAGAAAAGGGCGGATAAGAAAATGTGTGATAAGTTGAGATAAAAAAGGTATGATAAGTTGGGATAAGAAATATATTGTGTGTTTGGTACAAACATAGATAAGTTGATAAGTTGGAATAAAAAATGTATAAAAAATTGATAATCAAAATTGAAAATAAAAAATTGATAATCAAAATTGAAAATAAAAAATTAATAATTAAAATTAAAAATTGATAATTGATAATTAAAATTGAAAATAAAAAATTAATAATTAAAATTGAAAATAAATTTTTTTAATTAAAATTAATAATAGAAAATTGATAATTAAAATAAAAAATAAAAAATTGATAATTAAAATTGAAAATAAAAAATTGATAATTAAAATTGAAAATAAAAAATTAATAATTAAAATTAAAAATAAAAAACTTATCACAATTTATCCGGGGGTAGAGGCGGTATAGTATATGCCAGTGTAATAGTGAATTTAGTCTGGGCCCAAGTAATTTTGCGGGCCGATGACATTATTTTTCTCGAATACCAAACACTGGAAAAGCCGAGATAAATTTTCTTATCTCGGCTTTTCCTGGGTTATACTGGCTACCAAACGAGCCCTTAAGTGTATTGTGTTTAGTTAGTGTAAAGTGTTTATGTATTTGTACTTTTTACTGTTCTTTAAATAAATAAATAAAAAGAAAATTATTTATATTTTACTCCCTCTGTCTCAAGTATTCCGACACCTTTCCTTTTTGGGAAATAATTAGCTAACTAATTGTACAATTAGTCAATCCCTTATTACAATTAACATAAAAATCATTTAATCACCAAAAATAATTTTTAAAAACAAAAAAATAAATTAACAATATCCCTAAAATTAAAACACACCAACCCACATTCAATTCCTCACCTAAAACTAATGCTGAGACCTAAATTCTAACCCTCCGCCCCATCCACCCCATTTCAGCCCCAATATTAAAGTTCTTCCCCATCTTCATCTGCTCCGTCTCCACAGCCCTAGCCCTAATTTCGCATTTCCAATCTCCTCCATCTCTCTCTCTCTCTGTGGATATGGACTCACTTCCGCCCACGAGTGAAAACACATCTCCTCTGTCGCGGTGGAGATCCACTCGTGGCCCCCCCGCCACGATTCGCGGTGGCCGCAGATGCCGGCGTAAGTTCCGTCGCGGCGGGCCTGCAGGCCACGTGGTGGCTCCCGCCGAAGGCATAGGTCACAGACGCCGATCTCCCTTCCGTCATCTTTCCTTTCGATGTAGAGCTTTTGAGGTTGACTCCAGCCCTAGCCCCCCATGTAGTCCTAGCAAAATTCGGCTACCCATTCTTCCTAGCTGTTATGGCCCTCTTCGCAACCCCTCGGCGATTGAATGGCCGGCCCGGTCTTCGACGCCGCCGTCAGCCCCAACTTTCGATCCTCCACCACTGCCGCCTCCAATCGCCGATGAGGAAGGCCCTCCCAGATCTCTAGCGGCAACCCCTCATTGTGCGATTGAATCACCGCCTCCGTCGACTGCAATCGCCAAGGAGGAGGAAGGCCTGGAGGAAAGCGAATGGGAGAGTTTGGGGCCACCTAATTACTACCGCAATGGTAATCTAATTTGGTTGCCCTTCTACCCCTCAACCGAGGAATGGGCAATCTTGGATGCTGAAATGGCGGACGCAAGTGCGTCTTAGATTGATTAGTGTGGGTGAACTTACTCCATTTAATCAATTAGTGAGACGCACTTGCGTCCGCCATTTTAGCATCCAAGATTGCCTATTCCTCGGTTGAGGGGTAGAAGGGCAACCAAATTGGATTACCATTGCGGTAGTAATTAGGTGGCCCCAAACTCTCCCATTCGCTTTCCTCCAGGCCTTCCTCCTCCTTGGCGATTGCAGTCGACGGAGGCGGTGATTCAATCACACAAGGAGGGGTTGCCGCCAGAGATCTGGGAGGGCCTTCCTCATCGGCGATTGGAGGCGGCAGCGGTGGAGGATCGAAAGTTGGGGCTGACAGCAGCGTCGAAGACCGCACCAGCCATTCAATCGCCGAGGGGTTGCTAAGAGAGCCATAACGGCCAGGAAGAATGGGTAGCTGAATTTTGCTAGGACTGCGTGGGGGGCTAGGGCTGGAGTCAACCTCAAAAGCTCTACATCGAAAGGAAAGATGATGGAAGGGAGATCGGCGTCTGTGACCTATGCCTTCGGCGGGAGCCACCACGCGGCTTGCGGGCCCGCCGCGACAAAACTTACGCCGGCATCTGCGGCCACCGCGAATCGCAGCCGGGGGGGGGGGCACGAGTGGATCTCCACCGCGACGGAGGAGATGGGTTTTCACTCGTGGGCGGACGTGAGTCCATATCCACAGAGAGAAAGAGAGATGGAGGAGATTGGAAATGCGAAATTAGGGCTAGGGCTGTGGAGACGAAGAAGATGAAGATGGGGAAGAACTTCAATATTGGGGCTGAAATGGGATGGATGGGGCGGAGGGTTAGAATTTAGGTCTCAGCATTAGTTTTAGGTGAGGAATTGAATGTGGGTTGGTGTGTTTTAATTTTAGGGATATTGTTAATTTATTTTTTTATTTTAAAAAAATATTTTTGGTGATTAAATGATTTATATGTTAATATTAAATAAGGGAAATTTAATTATAATAAGGGATTGGTAAATTGTACAATTAGTTAGCTAATTATTTCCCAAAAAGGAAAAGTGAGACGGCCTAATAAGGAAAGGGTGTCGGAATACTTGAGACGGGGGGAGTAATTTACTCCCCAATTTCTCGTCCGGCGCATCTCAACCCAAACCGGCACAACAACACTCTTCACCGCCTCCGCCACCGTCTCAGCGACGATCCACGGCCACCGCCACCGCTAGCTTTGCTGACGAAGATGGCCTACAGTAATTCCTTGGGCTCGCGTATCATAGTCAGCCTGCAATTGGAGCCCTAGTTCCTCTCCTTCATCCGCCGTGAAGAAACTTATTGCTGCCATCACCGTCGTCGTTTTACCCCTCCCCTCTCTTTATCCTCTATCTCTCCTACATAATTTCAGTCTATTTTTACTCCATTTGTCCTTTGGTTGAAATCGCATGAGAAGAGGTGTTATTTGGAATATTATGCTTTGAAATTTATAATGATGGTGAAATGGGGAAGCATTTGTGTTTGCTATGTGAATGAGCGGAAATGGGGAAGTGATAGGATATGGCCTAGCTACTAGGCCCAAGCATCGAGCCCAATATAATTGGGCCCCGACAGTTAAGCTCGGCCAATGCAGCTTGGCCCAGTCAACTACGACCTACTTCAAAGAGACTTCTGCATCAAGGCAACTCTTACCTCGACTCCTACGTCAACTACAATTCAAGCTCCAAGAGATATAGAAGCTCGGTGTTTTATCCACAAAAGGAGGAGATCAAGATCAAGAGTCCAAGTTGGAGAAGAATTATTATCCTAGTAGGACTCTATGTAAAACTATCTATAAATAGGGGTTTAAAATAGATGAAAAGGGAGAATGATCTTTGGTAAGCCTCACGCATAAAGCTAATAAAGCTTACATACTTTCCGCCCCGTGGACGTAGATCTCTCGATCGAACCACGTAAATCATTTGTGTCATTTACTTTCGTGTTCCTTAATTCCTTGTTTTCGTGCCTAATGCATCCTTGAAAAGCAAGACTCATCACTGGCGCCGTCTGTGGGAAACTTTTGAATTTGTGAATTATGATCAAAGGTTTTCAAGGTAAACAAGTCACGATGACAAGACAGACACGATCGACTGCCGCTGCCAACAAAGAAAAGGAGAATCAGCAAATCAGTCAAGACATTCCAACGGTTGAAACAAGCCAGATGCAGGATCAGAATCCACCGAATCCACCAGTGGATAGACGACCTGGGAAAGAGCCTGTGAAAGACAAAACCCCAGAGGGTCATGTCGCTCATGTCCCGGTGGATAAGTTCGGCCGTGAAAAGGAAGGCCGTGGCAGCAGCAAGGAGGATGTCCTTTCCAACTTCCAACAAGAATTTGACGATGCAGTAAAAGCGTATCTGGCAAAGAATCGGCAGGATTTCCTAGAGTTTGCTAAGCAGCAAACAGATCGCAATTGTGAAGGAGGCCAACCTCCGCACGGCGATTATCGAGAGCGCGAGGCGACGTATGGGTCGAAACACCGGGAAAAGTCTCCAAGTATCAGAATCCTAGGCGTACGAGACGTCAGATTCCCTCCCAGGCGATTTGCTGATGATCGCCAAAGGAACCAGGATCACGTCTCACATCGGCGCGCTACGGTCTCACCTCGTCGCCGTGTTGACTCACCTCATCGACAGGCTGACTCACCTCGGTGCGATGTAATCTCGCCTCGTCGAAATGAGGAAAATTACTACGGTGGGAGGTTTGGTGTATATGGGAGAATCTCTACGCCCTTCACCAACCGAATCCTCTACACGCCTCTCCCGACTTCGTATAAAGTTCCGCCGGTGAAACCGTATAATGGGTCGTGTGACCCAAGGAATTTCTTGTTTCAATTCCAGTACAATATGGTCAATCAGGGGCTCGGCGATGATATTTACATGTGCAAAGTCTTCCCAGAATTGCTGGTAGACAACGCGCGAACGTGGTTCGATAGCCTACCATCTCGTAGTATCGGGTCCTATGACGAGCTGATGGAGGCTTTCGAGAGAAGGTTTTTCCAGAAAGACGAGGCAAAAACTACCACGGCACATCTTCTCACCATCAAACAAAGACGAGGCGAGTCTATTAGCGACTTCATGACCAAATTCAATGAAGAAAGTCTAAAGGTCGATCGTCTGACGGACGAGGTCCTTATCTCAGCTTTCCAAAATGCTATCCAGTCTGACGCCCTATTTAGGGAGCTCGTAAGAAACGAGCCCCGTACTGCGAGGCAACTATGGAGCATAGCTGATCAGTTCGCTAAAGCTGACGAAGCCGACAGGCGCAAGCGCGAAACTGATAGGGCCGAACCGTCAGATCGGAAGAAAGAAGATCGCAATGACCGAGGTCAAGGTCGGCGAAGTGCCCTCGACAAACTTCAGCGCGGCCCAATTGAACCTAGACTTGGACCTCGGCAGAACCAAGAAAATGGCCAGTTTACTCCACTGACAAAGTCGAAGACAGAAATTTACGAGCTCCATACCAATGTGTTCGAGAAGCCTCAGCCAATGTCAAGATCAGGGTCGAAACGCCGAGCCAAGGATAAGTATTGCCGATACCATGAGGATTATGGCCACGATACAGAAGATTGCTGGAACTTAGCTAAAAATATTGAGAATTTGGTGCGCGACGGTATGCTTAAAAGGTACCAAAGTCGCAGCCAAAATGAAGCCCGACCTCAGGGCAATAGAAAAAGAAAGCAGAACAGAGGAGGGAACAAGTGTGGCCCTCAGGCCGACAAGAGGCCGAAGAAGACGACGAAGATGAGGACCAGCCTCAGTATGATGGAGTCGTACAGGCTATTACCGGGCTCCCACAGGGAGCTACGAAGTCGTCATTGAAGGCCGAAGCTCGAAGCCTGCAACATGAAGAACCTTCTCAAAAAAGGTTCAAAAGGGACGAGGCAATTACTTTCTCGGACCAAGACCCAGTGCCACCTACCATGCCCCACCAGGATGCGATTTTGATTGAAGCAGGAGTGGCTAATAATCTTGTACGACGAGTTTTCGTTGATACTGGAGCCTCGGTCAGTATCCATTTCAAGAATTGCTTCGACCAGCTAGGAGTAGAGAAGGCGCAGCTCGCACCAGCACCAGTCCCGCTAAAGAGCTTCGTCCAACAGGAGACGCAAACAGAGGGGGTTGTACAACTGCATGTAACAGTGGGGATTCATCCGTTATCAACCACTAAGGTCATCAACCTCTTCGTCGTTAAGGCGGATTCTTCATATAATGTTATACTTGGAAGGGATTGGCTGGTGGCGGTTAAAGCGATCTGTTCGCCATATCACTTAACAATCAAAATCCCGTCAAAAAACGGGGTGATAGTAGTTCGAGGTGACCAAAAGCGAGCAAAGGAGTGCATGCAGATCGCATTACGAGGTGTCGGGGCACCTTAGCACTCCCAAGAATAGCAATTACAGTTGCCCGAAGAGTTGGAGCAGAAACAAGAATCTGCATCAAACGAGCCGGTGAAAAACATAGTAGTCTATGAAGATGACCTATCCAAGGTTGTTAAAGTAGGCTTCGCGGGAGGAGCCGAACTCCATAGGCAGATCGTTCAACTTCTTCGGGATTACAGAGATGTCTTTGCCTGGACACCCCTCGACATGACCGGAGTAGCACCTAGCATCATCACTCATCGGCTGAATATCGACCCCGGAGTAAAGCCAGTCAAGCAGAAACAACGAGTCTTCGCTGCAGAACGAAGTCAAGTCATTTATGACGAGGTGCAGCAGCTTCGGAAAGCCGACATTTAGTTCGAGGTCAAATATCCGACGTGGATAGCTAACCCGGTCATGGTCAAAAAACAACAAGGAGGTTGGCGTATGTGCATTGACTATACCGACCTCAACAAACACTGCCCAAAGGACTGTTACCCCTTGCCCAACATTGACAAGAAAGTAGAAGCCCTGGTCGGTCACAAGATTTTCAGCTTTCTAGATCTATACAAAGGGTATCATCAAGTCCTAATGAGTGATGAGGATGCGCCGAAGACAGCTTTCATCACAGACTTTGGCGTCTTTGCCTACAAGAAGATGCCATTTGAGCTTAAAAATGCAGGAGCGACCTATCAAAGGATGGTCGACAAGATATTCGAACATCACATTGGGAAGATTGTTGAAGTCTACGTCGATGACATCGTCGTCAAAAGCAGAGAACCAGCGACCTGCGTCGACGACCTCTAGATCATTTTCGGCCTACTTCGAAAGGTGAATCTGAAGCTCAACCCCGAGAAATGTACCTTTATGGTCCGATCAGGAAAATTCTTGGGGTGTTGGGTTTCGCAAGAAGGTTTGAAGGCCAACCCCTCAAAAGTCCGAGCTGTCCAGGAAATGAAGGTCCCGAAAACCATTCACGATGTGCATCAACTGACGGGCTGTTTGGCAGCACTAAGTCATTTTTTATCTAAAGCCGCCGAAAAGCATCTCCCATTCTTCAAAATTCTCAAGAAGGCACCTGACTTCGAATGGACGGACGAGCACAAATCGGCGTTCGAAGAGCTGAAGAAGTACCTAGCCAAGCTCCCGACTTTGTCTGTCCCGAAAGATGGAGAAGTCCTCTCCCTATATCTCGCAACCTCGGATGAAGCTATAAGTGATGTACTAGTTCGGGATGAAGGACGTCAGCAGCTTCCTGTTTATTTTATTAGTCGAGCTCTGAAAGGACCGGAGACGAGGTACCAGCCATTGGAAAAAGTCATCCTTGCACTAGTAAATGCCGCTAGAAGGTTGAGACCGTATTTCCATGCACACCCCATACAAGTTCTAACCGACCTCTCACTTCGCCAAGTACTGACCAAACCTGAAGCATCAGGTAGAATACTAAGTGGGTGGTCGAACTTGGCGAGCATGACATAAATTTATGTCCTCGGCAAGCTATAAAGGGACAAGCCCTAGCAGATTTCCTAGTAGAGGCTAAGTTCTCCGAAGCACCAAAACAGGACGAACTCCCCCCAAACAAAGCTGAAGCCGAACAACCAAAGGAACCTCCAAAAGACTGCTGGAAAGTCTATGTAGATGGTGCTTCAGGTCGCACAGGCAGTGGGGCAGGAGTGATGCTACTTAGTCCGGATGGAATGGAGACATCGTATGCACTTCGGTTTAGTTTCCCAACGACGAATAATGAAGTCGAGTACGAAGCGTTAATTGCTGGACTCCGCCTAGCTCATTCTTTGCATATCCGAGTTGTTCAAGTTCATAGTGACTCCCAAGTCATAGTGAGCCACATGTTAGGCAGATACGAGGCAAAGGGAGAAAGAATGAAGAAATATCTGCAAAAGGCAAAAGGTTTGCAAGAAGGCTTCGAATACTTCGAGCTGCGGCGGATTCCTAGAGGGGAAAATAACTAAGCTGACGCCTTAAGCAAATTGGTCTCGTCCTCAACAAACTCGCCTGTAGAAGAAGTCAAGCTTCGAAGCATTGAAGAAGCCGAACTAAACCTCGTACAGGAGGACGAACCAAACTGGATGACTCCCTACCGAGCTTACTTAGAGAAGGGGGAACTGCCCCACGACAAGCTCGAAGCTAGGAAACTCCTAAGCAAAGTCCCGAAGTACACCCTGGACCAAGGAGTGATGTATCGAAGGTCATATCTCCAACCCCTTTTAAGATGCGCCGGGCCGAATGAATCAAATTATGCACTGAGAGAAGTGCATGAAGGAGCATGTGGGAGTCACATCGGAGCTCGAGCACTAGCAAAAAAGGTTATGAGGTGGGGATACTACTGGCCTACAATGTTCCAAGATGCAATCGACATTGTCAGAAAATGCCCGAAGTGCCAAATCCATGCGACGGTACCGAGGTTACCTCAGACAGACCTCGTAAGCATGCAAAGCCCCTGGTCATTCGTGCAATGGGGGGTAGACATCGTCGGACCATTCGACAAAGCTCCTGGACAACTTCAATTCCTCATTGTAGCCATCGACTACTTTACTAAGTGGGTCGAGGCTGAACCCTTGGCAAAGATCACAAGCAAGAATGCCCTAGACTTCATCTGGAAGAATGTAGTTCGTCGCTTTGGCGTACCTCACATCCTTGTCTCGGAAAACGGAACGCAGTTCACGGACCGAGCATTCAGAGAATGGTGTGAAGGGCTTCATATTCAACAAAAGTTCACTTCGGTTGCTCACCCTCAAGCGAATGGCCAGACTGAAGTTACGAACCGAACAATCGTCAAAGGACTCAAAACTCGCCTCGACAAAGCCAAGGGGGATTGGGCAGTAAATTTATCCCAAGTCCTATGGTCATACCGAACAACTCCCAGGACCTCGAATGGAGAAACACCTTATAGTTTGGTGTATGGAACCGAGGCAGTGATCCCGGTAGAGATCGGCTTGCCGAGCCATCGCACACTTAACTTCTCAGCCGAAGCCAACGACAAAGGGCTTCGAACCGATCTAGATCTGCTGGAAGATAAACGAGAGCTAGCCTACATAAGGGAAGCTAAGTACAAGCAGCAAGTAGCTCGGTATTATAACCAAAGAGTGAAGTATCAGCAGTTCCAAGTAGGCGACCTCGTACTTCGAAATAACAAGGTCAGTAAAGCAGAAAGGCTCGGCAAGTTGGAAGCCACATGGGAAGGACCTTACCGAGTTGAAGAAGTCCTCGGCAAAGGATCATACAAGCTCGCCCATTTATCTGGTGAGCCAATACCCCGAACATGGCATATTTCCTATTTAAAGAGATACTTCGCATAGGTGGAAAAAATTGAGTTTAGAGTTGTTTAGCTCATATAGGTCATGGGTCAGGTCGTCCTGTTATTTTATTTTTAACTTTGTTTTTTTTTATCAATAAAGTTATTTTTTCCTTAACTTTGGTCTTGCATATTTCATACTGCATATCTTCTTTCCACTCATGCATATTATCTCGCTCCTTTATTCTTAAAAACCCTGACGAAGGTAATTCAATATCCTTTTAAGGATAAAAATAAACTCCAACTATGGAGTAACACCTAAACGCGCGTAAGGGGACCACCCCTATCGATAAATTCGACAAATAAGGAACTATAAAACCTTAACCTCGCCTTTCGACGAGGATGGGTCGTACAGGTCAAACTTCATTTTATGACGAAGTGAGCCAACTGAAGGCCAAACTTCGTCTTATGACGAAGTGAGCCAACATGTCCAAACTTCGTCTTATGACGAAGTGAGCCAACCCAGGCCAAGCCTTGTCTTATGACGAAGTGAGCCAACTAAAGCCTAAACTTCATCTTCGACGAAGTCGTGCTATTCAAAGCCTAAACCTCGCCTCATGACGAAGTAATTCTAATTATGGCCTGTGAAAGGCTTATACAAGCACACAAAATTCTGTTTTATTTCAAAAATGGAAAAGTACAATTACATGGTGATCAGGACGAACTCGAAGGTTTAGGGTTGCTAAAACTAAGCCATCTTGTGGGAAAATCACCGTTGGGGTTAAAATTTAAAACTTCATCTATACTGAAGCTGCTTTGACTTCGTTCACCACCACCTCGTCCTTGACCCCTACCCCTACCGGATCGAAGGTTCCGACCTCGTCCTCGTCGAGCCAACGATTGCCGTTCTTGTTCATAAATCTCCTTAGAGTGGCGCGAGAATCTCATATCCGATCGACCCGCGGGAGTGGACGAACTAGAGGGACCAACGGAGGGGGATGAACTTGAAGGATCAGCGTTCCTTGCCAACTGAGCAGCCAACTTCGAGCGCCGAGCTACGATCACTTCGTACATGCCGGCTACTCATTTCAGCTCGACCATTTGATCTTTGATCATTTGATCTCTGAGCTGCCAGGAGTCAACTCTGTATCTTTCTTGGTAATCCTGGCACCGAGCTGCGAGCTCTGTCACCTTCGCGTCCACTTCAGCAATGGTCTTCCTGCCGTTTCGGCGGAATATGGCCTCATACTCAGCATGCTCCTCAGCGATCTTATCGGCTTCTTCCTTCACGGCCTCATACTTATCTCCAAGCTCCAAGAGCCGAGCTCGAAGCTCGTCATTTTTTATTTGAGCGGCTCTAAGTTTCACGTCAGCCTCATTCTGAATATGGCCGCCTTGGTCTTTCCAATGAAGGACTTCGACATTCTTAGCTTCAAGAGCTCACAATAAGTTATTGATTTGTGCTACATACGGAGATGCATCGAAAAGTTCCGGAGAAGAAGAAGACTACAAAAAGGGAAACAAATTTCTAATAAGAAATAAAGTTTTCATTACTTCAGCAAAATGCGCCATCCTACTGATGACGAAGTACATGCTACAAAAAAAAAAAAAAAGAAGGGAGGAGGCGATCAACTGACCTCCTCCTCATTTTGAGATACATTCTCTGGAACTTCGGCCTCAAACCCGGCATCGCCATCAGCCTCGGCCTCAGTCTCAGTTCTTTTCGGGGCGGCATTCAGATCGGCAACAATCGCATCCATGTCTGGATCGCGATCCACCGAACTATCTCGAATAACTTCGGCAGTTAGCAGGTCGGTAGAGGCCGCCAGGCTCTCAAGTAGAGGAACCGCCTTCAGATTTTTCAGGACGATTTCCGCGAAGGCGCGGTTCAATTCCTCCTCGGACACCTCTTTGTGCCCGTACTTCGCCTTATCGAGGTCTGGAATGTCCTCGGCGACAGCCTCCACGGTCTCGGCGACACTTCGGGCTGTCATCAACTCCGCCACGTCGCCGCACAAACCCGAGAAGAACTCAGATAGGAAGAGCCTCTCAGTATAGGCTCGTAGAATTGGCCCTTGACGAGCCACAGCGTCGGCCTCGGCCGTCTCCAATTTAGCCTTCAGCGAGGCTATCTCTTTCCGAGCCGCCTCAGCTGCGGCAATAGCTTCACTCTCTTTCTTTTTGGCCTCCCTGGCCTCCAGCGTAACAGCAGCAAGCTCGCCAGTTAAGCTGGCCTTCTCTTCTTCCAGCTGACGACGAATCTGATTTGTCTTGTTGAACTTCGAGACCCCATCGTTTACGAAGCTGGTAAGGGTGGACGCACTCTTCACCAACCCGTCCACCTAATTTTGGAAGCTCGCTGAGACCAGATCGGCATCCTGTCAAATTCCAAACAAGATCAGCACCGGGGTAACATAAATCCAAATTAAAGGGATGAACTTCTTACCTCAGGATAGACCCAGCGCTGCTCTTCCAGCTCCCCCACCGGGCAAGCCGCACTAACCGAGGACTGGCCTACGGTTAGAGTCTTATCGCCAGTTGTTGTAGTTTGCTTTTTCGGCTTCGGCACCTTCACCCGACGAACTAAGGATATAGGAGAGGGCAACCTCAGTGGAGAGGATCCCGGTACACTCGCAGTTTGTTCCGAGGACGCCTCGGAACCCCCCTTTTCCAACACTACAAGATCCTCGGACCTAGGCCTCTTCCTATCTTTTACTAGCTTCACTGCAAAAGAAACAAGGCTAGTCAAATGATATTCATATTAAGAACACAATAAAAAGAGAAACGTAGCCTCACCCTTCACCGGCTCTTCCATCGAAGCGGGATCATAAGGGCTCAACCCCGCAAGAGCCAGATCGGCCTCGGAAAACACTTCCCCAACGTGGCCATGGAGTTTCCCTTCTAGCTTACTAAAACACAACTCCGTCTTTTGTTTCCCTAACTTCCCCACCTTCCATATAAACTCAGGGACTTCACCGAACTGACAGAAGAAAAATTTTGATTGCCAGTTCGTCACCTTCGACTTCGTCTCAACTTTGAAGCCGAGACGAGGTGAAAGATAAAACCAACCACCGGACGTCCTAAGCTGAAAAAACCTAAGAATCATATCTACACTAAGATCGTACCTGTGTCGCTTGGCCATCACACCGAGAGCGCACAACTGACAAAAATAGTTTGGAAAAAGTTGACCCAAAGGTAGCTCGCACTTTCTTAGAAGTCCGGCAAATACAGAAGGTAAGGGAAGACGAAGACCGTGGTGCAAACAGTCCTCATAAACAGTAAAAAATCTATGAGGGGGCTCCGAAGCCCTATCCTTAGCCCGAGGAACCATCCATTCCACATAATCGGGAAATAAATAGTTTTGGGCTAAACTATGAATTTCTAGGCCCTTAAGGACGGACGAAAATCTGAAAGCCCTATCCTTCGACTTCAATGGCGGTGGAAAAACTACCCTATGCCTAATCGGATAGGTAGACTTCAAAGAAAAAATATCTACTTCCACCTCCCCGCCCCAACTGGAAGTCGCCGGCGGCGAGTCGGAAAACCCAAAGGACCTATTTTCACTCGAACTAGGAGAGGAATTCGTAGACATGATCGAATAACTTACTTGTCGATGGCGAATGACGGGGCAGATGGAGGAACGACCGGTTGAAAATTGTGCGAAAGCGAGCGGCAGAACGACGATAATGCAATAGAGCAGCAACAAATTCCTCTCACTCTCAATTTCAGAAATTAGGGCAAAATGAGGGAGAATGGTGTACAGTGGAAGTTTTATTCAAAAAACTTCCACCCTTTTCAACTCCCACCACCACAGTACGACACGTGTCCCACTAACTCGGGACTCCAACCGTCGCTCCGTTTTCGGCTTCGCTATTCCAACCAAGACAGCCTCGTCTTAACGAGGCGGTAAGCATTCTAACTTCGTTGAAATCTCAATTTCGACGGGGCAATGCAAAATTTTATACCCACCTCGTCTTACCGAGGTGGCAAGCATTCCGACTTCGTCAAACTCCAGTTTCCGAAGGGGCAATGCAAAATTTTATACCCACCTCATCTTACCGAGGTGGCAAGCATTCCGACTTCGTCGAAATCCAGTTTCCGAAGGGGCAATGCAAAATTTTATACCCACCTCGTCTTACCGAGGTGGCAAACATCCCGACTTCGTCAAAATCCATTTCCGAAGGGGCAATGTGAATTTAAATCAACCTCGTCCTAACGAGGCGGTACTCATCCCGACTTTGTCGAAATTTAATTTCCGAAGGGGCACTGTAAGTTTTAATTTCACCTCGTCCTAACGAGGCGATAAGCAATCTGACTTCGTTTAAATCCAATTTCCAACGGGGCCATGCACTTTAAGCTCGACCTCGTCCTAACGAGGCGGTACGCGAATCGACTTCGTCGACATGCACTTAAATACTACTTCGACCTTCTACCCCGAAACCGCACCCTCGCTTCCATATCTTTTTGGGGGGGGATGTGATAGGATATGGCCTAGCTACTAGGCCCAAGCATCGAGCCCAATATAATAGGGCCCCGACAGTTAAGCTCGGCCAATGCAGCTTGGCCCAGTCAACTACGACCTACTTCAAAAAGACTTCTGCACCAAGGCAACTCCTACATCGACTCCTACGTCAACTACAATTCAAGCTCCAAGAGATATAGAAGCTCGGTGTTTTATCCACAAAAGGAGGAGATCAAGATCAAGAGTCCAAGTTGGAGAAGAATTATTATCCTAGTAGGACTCTATGTAAAACTATCTATAAATAGGGGTTTAGAATAGATGAAAAGGGAGAACGATCTTTGGTAAGCCTCACGCATAAAGCTAATAAAGCATACATACTTTCCGCCCCGTGGACGTAGATTTCTCGATCAAACCACGTAAATCCTTTGTGTCATTTACTTTCGTGTTCCTTAATTCCTTGTTTTCGTGCCTAAAGCATCCTTGAAAAGCAAGACTCATCAGGAAGCATTTGTGTTTGCTATGTGAATGAGCGGATAATAAATTTTCTTATTTTAGTATTTCTCAGCATCATTTGCAAGTCTGCTGTTGCAAATGCCATTGCATTTTCTTGTTCATCTACGGTGAACAACCTTCTACTCAAGAGTGCTTATTCATTATTGAAGTTATAGTTGTTCCGGATCTGGTCTAGTTCTAAACTTGCTGATTGAACTGATTGTGAATCAGGTTCTCAAGGTTTGCCTTTGTTCCTTTTATTTAACAAACAGAGTACAATAAATTTCTGGCATCTGATTTTATGCTGATTCTCAAGTAATAGGTTTATATTGTTTTGTATATCTAACTTATTGAAGGTCTAACTCTGAAAATTTAGCACGTTCACCTTTGTACTGCTGCTTTTGATTCTGTTGTGTGAAGTATGGATGATGAAATAATTGCTTAGTGATTAATCGCTCTACTTAGGTCTAATTAGTAGTATAATTTTTAGCATGGAAGTTGGGCTTTTAAGGCTATATGAATGCTATCTATTTGAAAAGCTTGAGTTCTAACTCAAATTCTTTATCGGTTTTGCAGCATCTATATTATCCTGATTTGGATAATCATCAAATTCTTTGTTGGTTTTGCAGCATCTCTTGTTTAACACGTTCACCTTTGTACTGCTTATTGCGTAAGTATTGACTGAGTTCTGGTATTTCCTTTATAACTATTACTTTCTTTCCATGAATTTGGATATATTTTTAAGAAAATACTCTAGGACTACTACCTTTATTTCTTTTTCATCAAAATAGGCTTTTACATGTACATGTTTCAGTAGCAATTTGCATTCTATTGAAACAAATTGGATTGGCCAAGTGTACTGTTGATAGAGAACAAGTTAATTTCATATCCTTAACAACTCTTGTCATTTACTTTTTGCCATTCTTGTAGGAATCGGTTTTTAGTTTCTGATTTGTAAATACTGTAATATTCTCATTTTTATCATTTAGTGGAGCTCCAAATGCAAAGTATTTGATGATTTTTCTTTTTTTTATTTTATTTTACATTTTACAGGTTAAATAAAATGTCAAGGGGTATTGCTTCATCGGACTTTACAAGCAACAATCTTTGAAGTTGATAGGCTGCATGAAAGTGCTGGTGGTGGTGGGAATTTCTTATGCAAGGTATGAGCTAATTTGATCACGTTTTTATTAAAACAAATTTATTGAATATAGAAATAACTGTAAATTTGTGCTCTGTTTTTCTTCTTATTGTGTGATAATTTGTTGAATCATGGTTGTAGCTGGTGGAGAACATCGGAGAATCCGTCGGATTAGGCAAAGGAACTCGGAAAATCTATGCCACCGTCGATCTAGAGAAGGCGAGAGTTGGTAGAACGAGATTGATCTATGCACTCATCTTCTTTAAAGCTTTCATCATATTTGGATTCTAACTGTCCAATCTTCTTTTTCAACAAGAATTATAATTTTAGTACGGAAAAGCTTTATTTGTGATGATTTTGTGGCCTGCTGCCTTACTGAATATAAGGAGTAAAATGACTTTTTAATCTATTGTACATTATTTTGCATTAGTCTAGGATATAATGTTTTATGTAGGGTAAACTGCAAGATACTACCCTGTGTTTTGGAAAACCTACACGAAATCCCCTTGTGTTTTTTAATTTGCATAAAACACCCACGTGTTTTAAAAAACCCTGCACGATTAACCCAAAATCGTGAGCACCTATCGCCGTTTGCTCACTTTAGCATTATTTTGTTCGATTTTTTCGATGGTTTTATATTCTAATACCTTAAAAATTAATATTGCAATCATTAAACTTCAAAATTTTAAAAAATCGACACTCGATTTGTCATATTATTCATTTTTTAAAGTTTAATGGAAAAATTGCAAATCGAATGTCGATTTTTATAAATTTTGGAAGTTTAATTATTGAAATATTAATTTTTAAGGTATTAGAATATAAAACAATCGAAAAAATCGAACAAAATAATGCTAAAGTGAGCAAACGGCGATAGGTGCTCACGGTTTGGGTTAATCGTGATGGGTTTTTTAAAATACGTGGGTGTTTTATGCAAATTAGAAAACACAAGGGGATTTCGTGTAGGTTTTTCAAAACACAAGTTAGTATATTGCAGTTTACCCGTTTTATGTACAACATGCTATTTATGCGGCATCTTACGAGTTTACAAACCATATTCTCGTCATTGAAATAATAAATTAATCCGTTATTTTTATATTTTTCATAAAAGTTTCATAAAAGTGCTAATTTATATGAATAAAAGTGACAATCTATATGTACAAAAGTGTCAATCTTTGTAATTACCGAAATCGACCAATTTTTATTTTTCCACTTTTCCAAAGGCTATTTATGTGACACATTACAAGTGAGTAAACATATTTCCTCCTTTGAAATGATAAATTTATATGTTATTTTCATATATTTCGTGAAAGTGACAATCTATATGAATAAAAGTGACAATCTATATGTGCAAAATTGTCAATCTTGTGATTCTTGAAATATAAATTTTTTTATAATCTCATTTTCCAACAACTATTTGTACGACACCTTCCGAGTGTGCAAAACAAATTCTTGCCCTTGAAATGATAAATTAATTCGTTATTTTCATATTTTTCGTAAAAGTGTCAATCTATATAAATAAAAGTGTCAATCTAAATGTACAAAAGTGTAATGTCCCGTAATTTCCTACCTATCATCAGAAGTTTAATTACACCACTAAAAGAATTATTAGCTGTTAGCGATCCAATTCCTTTTCTAATCGTGGTAATTTCCGAGAAAGAAGTTCTCGAGTAAGAATCAAGTAGCAACTTGAAACTAATCGCTTTTTGTTAGTTAGTTATTAATTGATTAAATGTTCAATTTGAGTTTCCATTATTTTCTTAGCTAAGAAAAATCAACTCATTTGCCTCGACTAATTATTCGTGAGATAATTAGTGTGCGATAAGTTATTTGGCCAAAGCCCACTTTTGAATTTGGGCCGAGCCCATTAGTAGCTTCGAGAGTTGAGCCTGTTTCCTAATGGCCCAAGCCCAATAAATAGAAGTGTATTTTATGAAAGCAAATTCCGCATCACTGCAAAGAAGGCAATCAGCCGATTTATATATATACAAATGCATAAGACTCACTAACAAAATTAAATAAATTACATTACAACCTTGGGAGAGTATTATATAATTACAAGTACTACATCTAGTCAAGAAATGAATAATACAACTATTAACCAAAGGATTTACTAGATAACCTTACCAATGAAGATTTACACGCTTGTCATCAAATTAAAAGGGGAAGACTACACGTTTTTTTTACCAAAAGAAGGGGAACACATCAGTCTTGTCTTCTTCTCATTCTCCAGCAATTCAGCCCTGCAACAACCCCCTTGAACCAACAAAATCTGCAAAATAAGAAGTGATGATCAACTAAAAGATTATGGAAGGCTATTGTCCAAAGAATAAACCATAGTTTACAACAAGAAACTAGTTACAAGGGCTGCACACAATCAAGTATAAATACCCCTTCTCCACAGCCATTTCTTCTACCATACTTCACCAAAATTTCAACAACAATTGAGAGAACTTGAGAGAGTAAGGAGGAGGAGAATCCACAGCCACAAGAGAAAGAGGAAGGGGAGAAGTAGCTGGCAACTACAGACCCCATCTTTAAGGTAATAGCACAACCCTCAAACCTTCACATTCCAAGCATGAACTGATTAAATATTCAGCTTTCAAACCAAGCATGCTAGTTCCATATTCGAATCAATTTCACAAAAGAACCTGAACCTTGTAGGGATGCCGTTTTTCCTTAACCAAGAATTCAGAACCATAGCATGTTATAAACCTCAAAAATCTACCCTAAGCCTAATAACTTAAGCAAGCATCTTGCTCCAAAACTTGTAACTCAAAACTTAGAACAATAAAACCATAACTTATTGAAATCGGTATACATAAGCTATTCCGAAATTCGATAAAGAAGCTCGATAATTAGAACAACGGAGCTAATGAAAACTTAACTTAAGAAAGAAGAGAGTAGAACGAAATCGAACCCCCGTCGGAGCTCGAAGCCCTGACGGTGAAGTTTCTGGTCGGAGAAGAAGGCAGTGGCAAGCTGCGACGAATGGCGGAATGCAGCCACGACGTCGACGCATAGCCGGAACCTCCAGAACCTGCAAACAGAGAACAAGAATCAGTACCTACGATTTATTAATTTACCTACGATTTATTAATTAACTCTTCGGTATTAAATAAAAAAACAAGAGAGGGAGAGATTCAAGATTTAAATCGAAGCATTAACAAAATCGAGAGGGACAATGTCCCCTAGTTCGAACGAACTAGGTTTTTAATTTAGGCGAATCACGAAAGGAGAGTCGCAGCCGCGGGAGTTGCGATCAAGCCACCAGAGCCATGCCTTCTCACCGCGACGACGAGAGCCCCAACTAAAGGGATAGTCGCCGGAAGATCGAGCTACAAGAAATTTCCCCAAATTCGAAGTGGGATTCTCGAATTTGGGGGCAATCGACCCTGATTTCAGAAAAGAGAGAGAAAGGCAACGGTAGAGAGACGACGGCCATTGATTTGGGTCGCCGCTCAGAGCCTCGCCGGAAATGGAAGTAAGAATTTCTCCCCAAATTTTCGAACTTAGGGCTTCCGATTTGAGGAAGACACCAAAGAACAGAAAAGACGGAAAAGACGAGAGAGGAAACGAAGGCCAGCGACAATGACGGTCGCCGGAGAAGACGACCGAGGAAGGGGCCATAGAAGTGAAGAATCTCGACCAGTTAGGGGGAGAGAAGAGCTCGATCGCGATGAAGAAGAAGGGGAGGGGGATATGTTTATGATTATTTCTCTTTCTTTTCTTTTTCCTTTCTTTTAAATTATTTTAGTCAACGGGTCCGGGCCGGGTCGGATGAAGAATGGGCCAAGTTTGGGCTAGACTAAAGATTGGGCCAAAAAATTATTTCTTGAGAAATCGAAATTCCTTAATTACGAGCCTAATTCCTAATTAATTACGGATCGAGTCACGACGATTAAATCATATGTTACCAATAATTAAATTCGATAAATATTTTGCAATCTCGACGATTAACTTGTGATAAGTTAATTAATCAAGACTTCATAAATTAGATTAATTGATTCAGATAATCAATTACATAATTATAATTAATAATTTATAATTCTTAGGCTAATTATTTTCTTAATTAACTTATGGTAATAAGTTAATTAAATCAGACATTGTCTTAGCCTCCGATTAATTAATAAGCTAATTAATTATTGAGAAGCTTCTCAATTAATTAATTCTAAGATAACAATAAATCAATTATTGATTTATTAAGAGACAGTTACATAAACCGTTCATATAACGGGATTCATAACTCGGACTTAGATAACAGTAACCACGTTACTGAAGTTATAGTAACCCCCGATCATACCTAAGACTAGAATCTTAAGATAAGATGTTATTCGTTGGAACACGAATCTTACCTCGATTTTTCAATCGAAGGTCACGTAGAGGAGGAACAGTAGACGGAGATCATCTAGTAACAGTTCAGAAGAGCACACGAGGTGGGCTTTCTATAAAACAAAAGCATGTTTTATTAGATGTTAGCTCTTTTACTATTGTTATGCCATAAATGTTTCAGTTTTTGGATGATACCTATCTGAGTTGGTTGTGCCAATTTGTTAATCGAATTCGGGTCCTAGTAAGATGTCTATCTTACAAGGGCTAGTGTACACTGTGCGACTACGCTCAACGGCAGTTGACTAGTCAGGTGCCGTGGAAGGTGGCCACCTTCTCGGTACTCATGTTTCCAGATATGGTAGATTACGCAAGAAGAGACTGATCATTCGCTTTTAAGCATGTAAATGTTTTGTGAACATAGGCATTTTAAAGCAAAACCCTATGATTCACCAAATGATGGCTTGACAATAAATGATTTTGGGCATGTGTCCACTGAGTACTCTGTACTCACGCCCTGTACATTATTTCCGATGTGCAGGTTGAGCAGAAGTTGAAGGCGAAGTGACCAGCGAGCATCTTTTGTCAAGTAGATTAGAATTGAATACTCTTGGTAGTACGTGTCTCCATACACGTGCTTACACATTTTCGCTGCGTACACTTATTTAATGCTGTCTCTTCTATTTGGAAGTACTTAAGTCAGAATCACGGCATAATTATTTGGGTGAAGTCAGTCAACAATGTTCATCTCTTTTGAATCATGAAGTCTAATCTATCGAGTTTATGAGCCAGTGCATTTAATATTTCCTCTTTTATTCCATAATCCACATACATTTTCCGTAGTCACGAATTTACCGAACTAAGCTATCGATTAGCGAAGTGTGGTCGTGACAAAAATTGTCAATTTTTGTGATTCCCGAAATATATTTTTTTTATAATCTCATTTTTCCAACAACTATTTGTACGACACCTTCCGAGTGTGCAAAATAAATTCTCGCCCTTGAAGTGATAAAATAATTCGTTATTTTCATACTTTTCATAAAAGTGTCAATCTTTATGATTCCCGAAATCGACAATTTTTATTCTCACACTTTTTCAATTGCTATTTATGCGACACATTATGAGTGAGTAAAACATATTTCCACCCTTGAAATGATAAACTTATACGACATTTTATATCTTCCGTAAAAGTGTCAATATATATGAATGAAAGTGACAATGTATATGTACAAAAGTGACAATCTTTGTGATTCTTGAAATATACAATTTTTTTATAATCTTACTTTTCCAACAACTATTTATGCGACACCTTACGAGTGTGCAAAACATATTCTCGCCCCTGAAATAATGAATTAAATCGTTATTTTCATATTTTTCGTGAAAGTGTCAATCTATATGAATAAAGTATCAATCTATATGTACAAAAGTGTCAATCTTTGTGATTCCCGAAATCGATAATTTTTTATTATCACACTTTTCCAACGGCTATTTATGCGACATATTACGAGTGAGCAAAACATATTCCCGCCTTTGAAATGATAAATTTATACGTTATTTTCATATCTTCCGTAAAAGTGTCGAGCTACATAAATAAAAGTGACAATCCATATATATAAAAGTATTCTCTATCTTCTACCTTTCTTATTTAAATCAAAATATTATAATAACATTAAATTTTCTTATTATATTATAATTTTATTGTATTAACAAGAACATTTGATAAATAATGTAAATATATTACAAATAATACGAAGCTTTTATGTTGCAAAAGCAAAAAGGGCTGGAAAAAATTGGTCCAGGTCAACTGTATTGGGCAAGCAAAAATTGGACCAAGGCAATTGTATTGGGTCAGCAAATTTGGGCGGATTCAGGTTAGCAGAAATTGGGCCTCTGGATCCGGGTTGGCGGGAATGGGGAAGCACTATTAGCCCGACTCACCCAAGTGTGCCCCAATTTTAAATTGAGTGATTCTATCCACAGCCCCCCATTTACTCCTCACAGCCCCTCTATTAAAAATAAATTAAATATAATATTAATTTTACTAATTTACCCTTTATCTCCAAATTAAATTGATGAATAGCCTCACCGTAGAAAAAGCTGCAATTAAATTGATGAATGACTGCAGCATACAGCCACACCACAGAAAGCTGCTGCAGACACCATAGAAAGCGACGCCAAAAACGGTGGAAGATTGGTAGAATACGTACGAGATAATAATTGATTAACACGTATTTTATGTGCATGATGAGTGTGTTTTGAGTGTGTTTAAGTCTCGATTCATGTGCTTAAAGGGTAAAAATTCTAGGGTTTCTTAACTTGTAGAATACTTTATATTTTTCTCATTTTTTCCCGATTTTCGATCCATTTTTGTAAGAATTTGAAAGAGCATTCAAGTAGCTAAGGATCGAGGGCCGGAAACGAGGAAGAATCGAGCTCTATTAGAGTGAAACTTGTGTTTAAAATGTGGAATTTCAAGTTCTATAGTTAGGGTTTCACTAGTTTGATTTCATTTATATTTTCCTCGTTCTCTCGAGTCTATTTATGCTTTTTGCAGAAATAATGGAGAACTTACTTGGCCAAGTTAATCATTCCATGATGAAGAGGAGCTCGTTAGGAAGCCATAGCAAAAAGTGGATCGAGAATCGGAGTTCGGACGAGAGAGAACGAGCAAAAACGGTGAAGTTGCGCAAGAGAAGGAAAACCGGCGGGTTGGCCGGCGGTTTGTCAAACCGCCGGGAACCAACATCAAACCGCCGGTTCACCACCTCATTTGGCAGCATAGACGGCGGTCTGGCCGGCGGTTTGCCAGACCGCCGGCTCCCCTTCCCACAGACCGCCGGTTCGGCGAGAAGTGCACTTAAGGGGCGAGTTCGGCTCGTCCAAACTCGCCCCGGTTCGTCCCGTTTCACCCCGATTCGACTCAAACTCGGTTGTGATGTATTTAACCTTAAAATTCACCCCATTTGGATATCTTTTTCATACTTTAATATTCTTAGAACCCTAAATATATTTTCCCTCTTTCTACTTTAGTAATTTGAAGATTGTTGGAGCTATACTTTGTGGATTCAAGATTCAAGACCATATTCTTCTTCCTTATTGAATTCTCTATCATTTAAGCATTATTTCATTTACTTTTATGGTTTATTTTCTTTAATTATGTTTAGCTAAGTTCCTTTTGGTTTCAAATATATGAAGACATGATCTAGATTAATAGGTTTTTGGGTATTGTAGTTGGATTTGCCTTCCAATTCATATATCTTGTGGTTTGGGACTTGATTTTATTGCATGATTGATTGACCATCATTGAGTACATACAAGGTGTTTGATTATATGCTTAGGAGACTTTAATTCATAACACTTGGCATCAAATCACACCATATTAGTAATTCTTGCTAGTAGGAGCTTCTAGATAATTAATTGAGTTTTTTGGAGTTAATTTATGCATCTTGAGACCTAGCGGAGATAGATGTCATAGGTTAATCCACTTACAATGATTGCTGTTGGGAACCCTGTTTAGTTTAGTTTTGATGATGTTATTAGAAACCACACTTAGTTATAGGACTTAGTTATAGGTTTGATAGGAACAGACTGATCTCCATGTAAAGATCAAGGTTGGTAGTGCAACCTTGTACCTAGTTAGATCAATCTGTCAACCTGCTCGTGTAACCTGCATAGGCCAACCTGCGGATGCCAACCTGCATGCTGAGGCCAACCTGCATGCTGAGGAACCTGTATGCTGAGCAACCTGCATATTGGCGAACCTGCATGCTGAGGCCAACCTGCATGCTGAGGAACCTGCATGCTGAGCAACCTGCATATTGGCGAACCTGCATGCTGAGGCCAACCTGCATGCTGAGGAACCTGCATGCTGAGGAACCTGCTTAGGCCAACCTCCTGAGTGCAACCTGCATGTTGTGCAACCTGCATGTTGTGGAACCTGCTTAGGCCAACCTTCTGAGGAACCTGCTGAAGCCAATATGCTTAGTCAAGCTGCTGTGAGTCAAGCTGCTATTAGTCAACAGCTTCTCAAGATGAAGATTCTAATACAAAGATCAAGCTTGAAGACCACAGAAAACAAAGACAGCTTGAGGTACAAAAGGTCGACCTTCCCAGTCTGACCTAAGCTGTGCCTTGCCAACCTTGATGGTTCAAGCTGTATAGAAAACCTCAACGGCTAGAAGTCCAGTCAGCAGTACGGTTATGACACCTCTGCAACTCCAACGGCTCTAATTCAAATTGGAGTCATATAAATACTTCAAGCCATCCCAGAATCGAGAAGGTGGGAAAGAAGGGAAAATAGACGGGGAAGAGAGAAAAATAGAGAGAGGAAACCAGAGCTTCAAAGCTAAATCTATCCAGAAATCTTTACGCTTCAAAGCCAAACTCAACACTCGAATCCAAGCCATTTCCCAAGTGTTGAGACCTTCAAGATTTCTGAGTCTGGAACCTCACAGAACACTCTTCACAAGCTTACTACACATTCGTTCAAGTAAAGAAGAATCTGTTAGTTTAGCTGCAAGGTTGTATGTATGTTTGTATGAAAGGTTGTAAGGGTCACGACCCATAACTCGTGCTCGGCCTAAGTCTAAAGATTGACGAAGGTTGAGGCTGGTACTCAGCCAGTATAAATAAGAGAGAAGTAAGGAATTTCAGATACGACGGTATCTGACGTGGATGTAGGGACGTTTCCCGAACCACGCTAAATCGACTGTCTCGATCTCTCTCTCTCTATCTTTTATTTACAGTCGACCTTACAATGTTCAACTAACCTTCATTACATTGCACTTCATTGATATAATCAACCTGCACAAAGCAAGAATTTTCTAAGAGATAGTCAACCTGTCCACCAAACTTCCGCACACAGTTCGGTTTAGCAAGCTCACCAGTTTACTGACTGAGCTGGATAAACCGAGCTGCACTGATAAGCTGAGCTGACAACTCAGTAAGATCGACTTTGTTTTTAAAGTCAAAACTGTTGGCGAATTGGTGTATTCCCCCCCCATACACCAATATCTATTTATCGGGACCTACAAGTGGTATCAGAGCGGTGGTTCTTTTGACCATCGTATCTGTTTACTAAAAGTTCTTTTCAAAACTTTTGGTCAAATTGAACTGATCTAGGAAAATTCTTTTTGTAACCTTCATATCAACCTGTCATCATGGAAACTGCACTTGTTCGCAATTGCGAAGATTTTTCTATACAGGGATATGAAGATTGGAGCTTCAGGATTCGCATGTGCCTGCAAGCTCGTCACATTCGCATGTGGGATATCATCGAAAATGGATCCTCTCTTATCTACGGAGAAAAGGTTCAGATTGAAGGAGAATCTCCAGGCGAGGCCACGTTCAAACAAGTGGTCAAGAGTCCTCGTAAGTACACTGCCGAGGAAAGATTAGAAGCCAGCCTGGACAATTATGCGAAAGCGCTCATCTCAAGCACAGTCAAAGGAGTTCACCTTGCCAAGATCAGAAATCTGCAAACTGCAAAAGAAATGTGGGATACTCTAAAGTCTCTCAGCATAGGATCTGAAGAGTCGCAAGAGAACAAGCTCTCCATGGCCTGCAACAATTTCAATGAATTCAAGATGTTGTCTGGAGAGACTGTGGAGCAGATGAGAGATCGCTTCATGAAGATCACTCTCGAGATCGCTGCTATCAAAAAGGACAAATTCACTCAGCGAGAGTTGAATCTCAAGGTCATTCGTGCCCTCCCAGCAAGTTGGCATGTGTATGTTGCCCTCCATCCCAACCGACCTGACTTCAATAAGCTCACAACCGAAGAGCTTTTTGACATTTTGATGGGGAATGAGTACGAGATCATTCGTATTCATGGATCAGCTCCAGCTTGCTCTAACAAAGGAAGTAAAGCTAAAAAGAAATGGTATCAAGAGGAAGAAAAAGATGCTGCATTTCGAGCTGATCTGGCCAAAGATGTTCCTCCCAACTTATCTAAAGAGTTCACTAGGAAGGATGAACTGCTGCAAGATCTCGCGATGATGACAAGAAAGCATGAGAGGTTGGAATCTCGAATGCTCAAGTATAAGCAGTTCTATCGCGAGAACAAGTACAGAGTCGGTAAACACAACCTCGACCACTCTGATTAGCAGAGCACTGGTAAATCCCTCGAATTTCAATTCTACTAACTTTTGGGGTACTTGTTGTGATTATGGCAGGTCAGGTCACTACAAGTCAAACAGACCAGATCTGATCAAAGCCGACTGAAACAAGCTTACTGTCAAGCTAGAAACACCAGCACTAGTCACCCAAGCTGGCTACTAAGATCGGTGGTACCAGTGTGATTCATATGAGCAGTCTCTCTTTCGAGATTTCTTCCAAAGCTGCTCATCAAGGTCAAAAGTATCAGAGAATCCAAGCTGCTGAGGAGCCATCTTATCATGCAGATTGCTATCAACCTGCTCCTCAACCTCTCAAGGGAGCTTGACCTCCCACTTAGCATCCGATCTCAACAAAATGCTAAGCCTATCTAAATTAAAGACTTTCAATTGCGAAGTAAATTCTGGAGTATTTCTATGGAAACTCTCTATTGATCAACAAGCAGATCACAATACAAGTGGTATCACAATGTAAGGTAAGAAGACACAGGTTACAGGAAGAGCTAAGAAGGCACAGGTTGCTCAACCTCCCCAACCTGTGATGCCAACTGCAGCTGCTCAACCTGTATCAGCTGCCCAACCTGCTACTGCCAAGCAGCTGTCTGCTCAAGAGAAAGCTTCAGCTGAATCCAACCTCATCCGGCTCATGGCAGAAGCTGGATACACTGCTGAAGACTGCGCGGATGAAGGCAAACAGAAGCTGTTTTTGGCTGAGCTGAAGAGACAAAGGGCAAAAGACAAAGCTCGCGTCGCAAGCTTCAGAGGCCTTGAAAGCTGCAAGGAACAAGTGGTACAAAAGGCAAACATGATCTTCCGGAGGAGCTCACTGTTGGGAACCCAAAGGATGGTGCATCGAATCGATGATCGTGGTGAACAAGATAATGGAAAGGCTGTCTCAAGATGCAGATCGAGAGCAACAGATCAGCTAAGCTTATTTCTCGAGTTGACCTGATCAGTCTGCTCAGTCAATCAAGCTGATCTCATAACCAAGCTAGCCTCCTAGTCAAGCTGATCAACCTTGACACATTTTAAGGGGGAATGATCACTGATTTGCCAGCCCAGCCGATATATCCGTAAAACACCAGATCAACAATTAAGGGGGAAACAGAGAATGCAATGATCTTTCCAAGCAAGTCAAGCTCAAGGAAAAGAACTCTTCTTTTCGCCAGAAAGCACAGACCCTTATTGATAATGTCGAAAAGGGGGAAAGATGTAGAACGAGCATGGAAAGATGTAGAAAAAGGGGGAAAGATGCAGGATAGATGCACTAGTGGTATCAAGATGCAGGAAGAGCATAAAGCACAAAAAGCAAGTTCATCTTGCTGAACTTTTAGTTCATTGATCTTATATTCTTATCTTTAGGAACTATTTGTAAAGTGTTGGTTTCGACATCATCAAAAAGGGGGAAATTGTTGGGAACCCTGTTTAGTTTAGTTTTGATGATGTTATTAGAAACCACACTTAGTTATAGGACTTAGTTATAGGTTTGATAGGAACAGACTGATCTCCATGTAAAGATCAAGGTTGGTAGTGCAACCTTGTACCTAGTTAGATCAATCTGTCAACCTGCTCGTGTAACCTGCATAGGCCAACCTGCGGATGCCAACCTGCATGCTGAGGCCAACCTGCATGCTGAGGAACCTGTATGCTGAGCAACCTGCATATTGGCGAACCTGCATGCTGAGGCCAACCTGCATGCTGAGGAACCTGCATGCTGAGGCCAACCTGCATGCTGAGGCCAACCTGCATGCTGAGGAACCTGCATGCTGAGGAACCTGCTTAGGCCAACCTCCTGAGTGCAACCTGCATGTTGTGCAACCTGCATGTTGTGGAACCTGCTTAGGCCAACCTTCTGAGGAACCTGCTGAAGCCAATATGCTTAGTCAAGCTGCTGTGAGTCAAGCTGCTATTAGTCAACAGCTTCTCAAGATGAAGATTCTAATACAAAGATCAAGCTTGAAGACCACAGAAAACAAAGACAGCTTGAGGTACAAAAGGTCGACCTTCCCAGTCTGACCTAAGCTGTGCCTTGCCAACCTTGATGGTTCAAGCTGTATAGAAAACCTCAACGGCTAGAAGTCCAGTCAGCAGTACGGTTATGACACCTCTGCAACTCCAACGGCTCTAATTCAAATTGGAGTCATATAAATACTTCAAGCCATCCCAGAATCGAGAAGGTGGGAAAGAAGGGAAAATAGACGGGGAAGAGAGAAAAATAGAGAGAGGAAACCAGAGCTTCAAAGCTAAATCTATCCAGAAATCTTTACGCTTCAAAGCCAAACTCAACACTCGAATCCAAGCCATTTCCCAAGTGTTGAGACCTTCAAGATTTCTGAGTCTGGAACCTCACAGAACACTCTTCACAAGCTTACTACACATTCGTTCAAGTAAAGAAGAATCTGTTAGTTTAGCTGCAAGGTTGTATGTATGTTTGTATGAAAGGTTGTAAGGGTCACGACCCATAACTCGTGCTCGGCCTAAGTCTAAAGATTGACGAAGGTTGAGGCTGGTACTCAGCCAGTATAAATAAGAGAGAAGTAAGGAATTTCAGATACGACGGTATCTGACGTGGATGTAGGGACGTTTCCCGAACCACGCTAAATCGACTGTCTCGATCTCTCTCTCTCTATCTTTTATTTACAGTCGACCTTACAATGTTCAACTAACCTTCATTACATTGCACTTCATTGATATAATCAACCTGCACAAAGCAAGAATTTTCTAAGAGATAGTCAACCTGTCTACCAAACTTCCGCACACAGTTCGGTTTAGCAAGCTCACCAGTTTACTGACTGAGCTGGATAAACCGAGCTGCACTGATAAGCTGAGCTGACAACTCAGTAAGATCGACTTTGTTTTTAAAGTCAAAACTGTTGGCAAATTGGTGTATTCCCCCCCCCCCCATACACCAATATCTATTTATCGGGACCTACAATTGCTTTGAGAAAAGAGTTGATGTATATCCTATAAAGAACTCCCATATGAATTAGATTAAATCGGTTCATCCTTGCAAATCCCAAAACCTATGCTTCTAGTGAATGTCGGATTATATTTGGAACCATATTTTCTCTTATTGATTGTTATCGTTTGTTACTTGTTTGCTAGTTGATTTTATCATTTTAATTTGTCATTAATCTTTGGGAAAGCACAAAAACATGATATCTTGTAGCTTGGATAGTAGTTAAATAGCTAGATTACTAGTTGAAACTCTTACGCCATAGCATTCCCTGTGGATTCGACTCGAATATACTATTCGATATCATTGCTCTCTCTCTACTCTTAAAAAGTAGGACGATCAATAATTTTCTTTAATTCTTCTGGGTAGAATACATAGACGGGTTGCTATATGCCGAGTCAGGTGTAGAATTCACTCACTATGAGATTTTGACACGTGGCTTTTTTATCAGTTTGTCATCGTTAGCTCCGTTAAGTCACGCACCTGCCATCCCACCATAGATAGCCGACACCTGTTTCCTTTCGATTATAAAATACTACCTCCATCCCATTATATTAAAGCTTGTTTGACTTGTACAGAAACCAATGAATGAAAGGATATGTGGCTATAATCAATTCTAAGGAGAGAGAGTTAATTGTAACCAAGTATTTTTTGTCATTTTAGGAAAGAGCTCTAATATAATGAGACGGACCAAAATGAAAATAAGCTCTAATATAATAAAATGGAGGTAGTAGTTTTCAATTTTACTGTCCGATTTGCTTCCTATTATTGGTTCACTAATACTCAGGATTACCTTTACATATTTTATTCTTTTTATTAGTTTTACTTTTCCTTCCTCTCATTTTCTGCTTCCACCCAAAAATTTAAACTTCCGGCACCACAATATCATCGCCGCACGAAATTGGTTAGAAATTAATATTCAAGACCTAAGGATATAGAAGATCAGAATTCAGAGAGAACAATAATTTAGCAAAAAAAAAAAAAAAAAAAAGCTGAAACAGAAATAACTTTGAACTAGTTGGTTATGGTGCAGAAAGAGGAGGCGCTGGGTTTGCCGCCGGTTGATATCGTCTTTTAAAATTGTTCGTGACCGGGAATGAGGAATGAAGAAAGTGGGGAAATCTTTATTCCGGGGAAATTTTTTCTTAAAATCCGAGAGAAATAAAGTGGGTTTGCCGAGATTTATGGAGAAATGGACGAGATAAAGGGGGGCCGTTCCATTTATTGTTTTTGGGGGAAGGGAAGATTTTGGTTTTCTAAAGTGAAAATGGAAGTGGGAGCGTTTGATTAGAGAGAGAGAGAGAGTGATAAAACAGATTTTTTTTTAATTATTTATTTATAAGAGATTGGAGATAAAGCAGATATTATTAGTAAGCGTCCATCGAAATTTGCCGGGATCACTTTATATTACAATTTTCAAGTAAAATTTAAAAGATAATATACTTATTTATTTTTAATTGATAAAAATGAAAAAAATCATTTAAAAATATTAATATGAAATTATATCAAAAGAAAAAGATAAACGAGAAACAATATTTAACATTTAATATTATATATTTGCAATATCAAGTCATCCAATTAACTGTGACAGAAAATTAAATTAATAGAAGTTTTCAAGTAGTCTTATGTTCAAATTTTGATTTCATCAAAACGTTCGTCATACATGTAATAGAAAAATAGATTTAGTACTGATATTATTTTTCAGGCTTTCGTTTTGATGTCTAGCCGCCCGTTGTTTGGTTCAACCATTTGAAAGTAACATTTGTTGGCAGCTGTATGCACTTTTAAAGTAATTTTTTTTGAGTAGTTATATTTATTTTAAAAGTCTCATGTTGTTTGGGTCAACTATTTTGAGGGATAATATTTGTTGTGTTGCATTTCTCAAGTCGAGTGGTTATATTCATTTTGAATATGAAGCCGCCCGTTATTTGGATTATTGGTCAGCTATGTTGCATGGGTACGGGAGTGTGGGTGCGGGGGCGATACGAATTTTAAAAAAATTAGGGTGTGGTTCGTTAAGGATACGTCTATATCACCGAGTTTATTTGAAATTTCATTTTATTATTACTAATCCACTAATACGGGATTGACCATTCGACTACTTTCCTTACCGTTTCACTAATTATCCGAATATTTCAATTTCGAATACCGCAATTCAAATACGAATGATGAAGTGAACCAACAATATTTTATTTTTTTTGCATTCCTAATATTCGGTAAAAACATAATTAACATGTAAAACTATAAAATTCCAATTAACTCCAACTAATTCCTAATATTCAGTCCAAACATAATCAACATAATTAACTCCAACTATTTCCTCCGTATACATTATAACTACCACCCAATATATTATAAATTTCCCCCAAAATGTCTTCCTCGCGAGAGAATTCATGTCGTTGTATGATAAATTGCGATCGATCGACGTAAATTCCTGTCGCTGTATGATAAATTCCGATCGACAAAAAACGACATAAGTATAATTGTGAGAGGTCAGTCAACATCACATTAGAAACCAAGAATTTTTGTCTTCATTATAGGACAAAATACGAAGATCACTATAAAAGTGGGTAGTTTGATAGGAGAATTATGAATGTGGGTATCTTGCAAGTTGTGTTATGAAAAGTGGGTACTTGTCATATGCCTCTTATTAATATATCAATTAAAATAATCGTATCAACTATTATAAATTAAGATTATCCATATATAATCTTATAAGTAAAAAGATAATAGAAATATGAAATCCACTAGTCGAAGAGTAGATCCCGGATTAGTAGTTTAGTAAAAATGAAAAATGCTCTTGATTAGTCGCTAATCGAGGCGAATCGGTGGAGATCCTCGAATAATTAGTGAAATGTGAAGTCCACTAGTCGAAGAGTCGATCCCGGATTAGTAGATTAAGGAAAACGAAAAGTGATTTCACTTGATCGGTCACTAATCGAGTTACATTAGCTCCGATTTTCAAGAGTTTTTCAATTATTTCAATTGTTTTTTTACTTTTTAAGAGGTATTAGGTGCATCGATAACATTGGCTCCGATTTTTAAACACATGCTAATAAATTGATGGGAGAAAAATTTAAATACCCACATTGAGAATTGACATGTAAAAAATACCCATTCTCAAAATTTGGATATAAATAAAATTAATTTTTCAGTTCGGGCTTCCCTGTATTTATGTAGAAAAAGACTATTACTTGCACAAAAAAATATGTTTCTTTAGAACGAAAGACATGCATATTTAGTAGAAAAAAGAAGAAGATATGATTATTAAACAATATGCATTAAAAATGCTTATTTAGAACAAAAAACATGCTTATTTAGTAGGAAAAAAAACAAGAGATTATAAACTAGAGTAATGCTCCGCTATCCATCGTGTGCATACTTAATATGTCCACGCGCGACGTGACGGTATTATATTAATTGAAAAATTATTATTAATATACCTTATTAAAATAAATCCTACCAAAAAAATACTAAACTCTAAATCCATATCCAAATGATGTCGTCGTGTAGACGTCAAAAGAAGGAATATAACAATCTGACTGCGAAGTATCAACACCAGCATTCGAGTGATTCTGAATGACATATGCAATTGAATATGTTTCACACACGAATAATTGCTCCAATTGCTCATCGTCAACCAATAGAGATTCTACAAGACGACCGCTTTGAGAATGCGGTAGGTAATAAAGCTCATACGACGATCCCAGATTTGCACCTTGCAAAACGTTGTTAATATTGTACCGCAGAATAGAGAGAGACACGGGCTGAGTCGCTATACTCGTAACTTGTTCGGTTCCGCCAACATAATCACAACCGGCCCATTCTCCACCCGATTTAGTGACTACACACTTCCAAGAATCCATATTTGCATAATAGAGGAACAATCAATAAATATACATCTAATTAATTACAAAACACTACTGGAAAATACATATCACGCACAAAATATAATATTCCCATTGTATTATATTTTTTACAAACCATATGCGAGCGTAAAATCACAGCCATCGATCGAAATTTAGACTTTTTCAGTAATAAAATGTGAGATTACTGATTAAACTTCTTTCTACACAATGCATATCCATATATAAGTTTACAACAACAATGACCGAATGTAACTCTGAAATTTCCAAAACTATACTCTAGGCAATTAGAAATCAAAATTAAAATCTTACGCAACAAGACTTTTTTCTATAGCTATTCAAAATTCAAAATAAAACAATAAAATAAAATATAATATTTCAACTTATAACCCTCTACAGAATATGAACATAATATTCATAAAGACTAACTAATTTGTTCTAATTGGCTTACATTTGTTAAATATTTTATGATAATTCCGGATAAATAAGAACACAGGGAATCCTCTCGAAATATTTTTGTTAAATATTTTATGATTCTTACCAATAAGAAGTTATGTCATGTAATTTAATTAATAAAATATATTTTTTATCAAGTTAAATTTGTAATGTGCAAATCTCATAATAAGTTAATCATATTCATGTGAAAAAATATTATACATCTGTCAATTAGTTTATAATGGTAAAATAAATACAATAGTCATTATAATAATATATGAACGTATGATTAATAAGTTCATATTAATGTTAAACCATAATAAGAATATTTTAATTGTAGTACTAAATAGGAATCATAATATTTAATTTAATTTGATTGTCCTACTTATAATATTAAATTTCACTACAAAAATTTCCTGAAATCACGACGGAAAAATCCTTCGTAATAGGGCAAAAATCCGTCGGAAAAGCACAATTCCGACCGATTCCCGACGGATTCTTTCCGTCTTAAAAATAGGCGTCGGGAAGTCACTACCGACGGATATTACATCCGTCGTTAACGGTTACCGACGGAATGCCGACGGACATGTCGTCGTGCGAGATGCCGGCCGGTCACCGTCGCCGGTGCATATTCCGACGGACTAACGACGGATAATTTACCGACGGATATGCCGACGGACTTGCCGTCGTGCAAGACGCCGGCCGGTCGCCGTCACCGGACGGAATCCGTCGGTAGTCCGTCGGAAATCCGTCGGGATTTAAAAAAAAAAAGAGGAAGATTCTTTCAGTTTTTTTCTGTTCCAGCACCCAAATTCAATTTAATCAACAAGTAAACAGAAGAAATAATGTCCAACAATACAACAATATCCAACAAAAATCATAACATCCCATAATTTAAATAAACAAAAGTTAGAATTACATAGTTTCAGTTTTAATAATCCACACATAACATCAAAAGTATAAATATTAGTAAATCCATAAGTTCAATACTACTATGTCAACCAAGCTCAATGGCTATCATCACCTCTGGACTTGACTCATGAACTGCTCAAAGAGTCGCTTCCGAGTGTGCAGTGCTTCCTGGAGCTCCTTTGTCTTCTCAACAAGTTGCATACGTGCTTCGCGCTCCTCCTCTAGCTGCTGCCCCATCTGTGAGAAACGATCTTCACAAGCTGTGTCTAAGTGAAAATGAGACGTGCCAGTTGAGAGATCACTGGTGATGCTCTTAGCAAGTTCAAGTATACCTATACACTAAACTGACATGACAAGCACAAATATGCAAATAATGCTCCCCCCAAGGATGCAATAGATAGTAGTCCATAACAGCAGCAATTTACAACAGCTAGCAGCTAACGAACAACTAGATAAATCGAAGGAAGGAAGGTGCAAATTTAGGGGAAGAAACTAACCTTAGAGGAATTGATTCAAGTTTGGGTGGCACTCTTCCGCATAGAATTAATATTAATATGTGAAGAAAAATCAGAAAAAAAAAAAACTCAAAATTAATTCTATCTCATATGAATCTACTCTATACAACACCTCTAAAAATAAAAATATATACAATGTGATTAATTGTGAAAGGAAAACAAAAAACAATATTAGGAAAATAAGGATAATGGAAGTCAGGGGAATGAATACCTGCAAAGAGAAGTTTAATAATTATTATGAAGTCAATGATGATTAAAAAAAATTAAGGATAATGGAAAAGAAGAACTGCAACTCCTACAGCTAGCTTCCTTCTTTGAACTAATATACAGAGCTTATATTATATATTGAATAGCTACAATTTAACACAAAATCATGTGAATTATGCAGTGGGATGAAACCAGTAATTAGGTACTAATAATGGTGCTGAAGCAATTCAATATAAATACACCAAATCAATTTCTGGATCACAACTAATGTTTATAAATCAGAAATCACAAAAGTTCATGTAATTCCTCCTTGTAATTAATTTTAGAAATCATAAAATCTTATAACCTAAGTCACCCTACCATCCTTGTACCTATAGGGTGATTCTTTATGGGAAAAGACGGAAAAGGAAAATTTTCCACCATTATCACTTGGTCTCATTTCCTTTTGTATCAAAGAGAACACAACCATAATCACATATACAAGTAAAAAGCATAATATCTACTAAACACAACACACATTTTTCATTGTCATCACAGCCTTAGCAAGAGCAGGGCATAAATATAGTATATGGTCTGATACAAATACCATAAACACTTCATAACAAAAACCATGCATAGATATGATGCTAGTCAAGACACACAACATTAATACTACATAGTAAGTCTAAAAGCAGAAGCTTCAATGCTACCTAGCTACACCGAATTCATGATGACTTTCCACATAGCTTTCATATTGGAATGAAGCATCTTCATAATTTTAATTCCAAGTAAACTTTCAAATTATGTATTTCAAGTGCTTTTATAAATTATTATGTATTTCAAGAGCTTTTATAAATTATGCTACTTTCGAGATATGGAATATTTACCAGCTTACTACAAGTGAAGTATTGAGATTTAATGTAACGAATTGGAATCTTAGCAACTACCAACTTCAACAAAATATAAGCCTACTTTCAATATTCAGCCATCATTAATTGTCTAAATAAAAATACATTATGCATATAAAGCAAAGTATACGTGTCATAGGCAACATGAAAATGAAAGCTTGGAAAAGAAGGAAAAGAAAATATATGAAAACACACATTGAAAAAGGGCCAGAGTGCTTCATAACATAATAGAAATGCCGACAAATTCAGATACAATAGTTTGATATATATCCAGTTAGACTCTAATTTTCAGTAAAAAACTTTCATAAAATAGATTGTGGATTTTGACATCATAAAACATATTGTGCTAAGTACGAATCTGCCTATGGCTTTGGGGGAAAACGCAAGGAAAAAAACACAAAAAAAATTATTTTCGCAGGTTAATAATATACAAAGAAGAAGAGAGACTTTGTCATACCTGAAGCTTGTGTTCCTCACTTCCCCGGTGAGGCAAATTTTCCAGCGAAGTAAACTGACATTTAACAGAATGGGTAAATCTGGAGATTAGGGCACAAACCAATGATGGGTGAAATTGTACAGTACACAAGAATGTCACCTTGAAGACTGAAACGTACACCGCCGACGAGGACACCGGCGATGGAGATGGCAGAGCACCACTGTTAATGGAAGTGGAACCGTGCGTGCATTATTAGAGAGAGAGAGAGAGAGAGAGAGTACCAGAGGGAAACGATAGGAAGCAGCAGACGCGTTAGGGCTCACCGGCGGAGAATTTGGGGGAAACTAAAAGTTAGGGCGCACAATGATATTTGGGGAAGAAAACATCGTTAATAATAAGAAAAAAAAATTCAAAAAAATATAAAATTATAGCAAAGACGACGGATAGATATCCGTCGTGCCACATCCGCCGTGCGTCCGTCGTAAGCACCGTCGTCTTTGGCCGGAGGAAATTAACGTCGTAATTCCGTCGTTGATCCGTCGGAAAACTGACGACGGATGTTTGTCCGTCAGCTAATCCGTCGGAAAACGCACAGTGTTTTGTAGTGTTTTAAACTGATATTCAATTATAAATTAGTGAAATTATATAAAACTAAAATAAGATATTTTTAGAAGACTATAATAAGATTTAAATGTATAAGCTTTACATTAAAGTTCAATTCATGAGAATAATTGATTTATAATACTAATTTTTATTGAGATTCAATTATAATATGTGTAGTCAACTTACAATATGGATAATCAATTATAATAAGAATACATCTTAATTAAAATCAATCAATATCAATATATTATACGTTCCGATGCGAATTCGGAACACCAAAGCGATCCTAGCGCCTACGTGGCACCTCCTACGTCCTCCGTTCCCTATTTATCTAAATTCTATATTTTTATATATATTAAATTATTATTTAATATAATAAATTTACATAATCACGATTCATCAATATCTTATTACCATGCATATATGAGAAAATCCATAAACACATATCTAGGGATTCTAAGAATCTAATTCTATTTGGTATCTAATTATAACTAGTGTCGCGTCCGTGCGTTGCACGAAAGATATAAATAAAATATTAAAAATTATATTTTTTTTCTCACATCATTATTGAACAATGTAATACATTATATTACATTATTGTTATCTTCAATAAAAGTTTAATTCTCATAATTTTAGAAACCTAAAATAATTTTAACAGAATATAAGTAAATATATTTTTATATATTTATGCGATAGAAACATAAGCCCCCTATAGGCTATTATAGTGAAACTACTATTAAAATTAAATTATTTAAATTAATTTTTTTTTTTGGTATTTTATTTAAATACGTAATAGTTATCTAAATAATTAGTAATTACTATGTTCTTTTAGTAATTTAATACATTTTTTTGAAAAAAAATAATACAACAAGATATTAAGCAATAAGTCATTATTATAGTAAATTTATAGAACAATAGCTTTAAATCTAACTTAGTATTATTTCACCAAGTTCAAGTAATAATTAATTTTGTCTGTGACAATGTATCTATGTTTTGTATTGTCATAACAAAATTTTACAATAAAAAATAGGATTGAAAAAATAAATAAATAAATTCTACTAACATATAGATATAACAAAATAAGAAAATTAATAGAATAATTTAATAAAAAAATAGATATATTAGCAAACAATGAAACAATACTTATAATTTAAAATACATTTATTATCAATTCCATTTAACAATTCATAACTTTTTAAAGTAAATCATCTTCAAAACCATTGGACAATGCATGTTACTTTTGGAGGGAAAATGGAATTGTTGTAATTTTTGCCAACAATTCTTCTTTTATATATTGTATAGATTATCTTCAATATATATATCTATACCCAATAATAATCTTGCAACGTCTTGCTCCCTACAACAATAATAATCTTGCAAGACATACGAAATCATTCATCTATCTCTCTCGTTTCCTCTTGCTCCATACAGCACACTGATTCGTCCAAACTCTCTCATCGTATAAAGGTTATTTTGATATTAAGTTTTGGATGCAAGAATCTGTTTCTTTCGGAAAATTAGATTGAAATTTTTTGCAGAGCTATCCCTTTACATCTTCGTATTCGTTGTAGGACGGAAAACTTGTAGTATGTTCCGATTGTTGATATACGACCAATCGTCTCAGGTCTCTCATATAGAACCTAATTTAAAATGCATAACAACAAGTTAATGCATAATTTCGAGAATTAATGACATACAAATAAGGTTCAGCAAATTACGACCGTGATACGATCGTAATATGTCTTATTACGACCGTAAAATTTATTTCAATTATAATTTATTTTATTATCCGATTGTGGAATCATGAATATACAATTTTAAGATTTTTTATAATTTTAAAGCCATCGATTAAGGCCGTGTCTTGCGTATTAATATAATAATTACAATCAAAGTAGTCACATAGTTAATAATTACTAAATTGTTATGAAATTATAAATCCGGACTACTTAAGAGCATAAGTAAGTCGATATTCATCATACTATTGCGAAAGAAAAAAATTATTCCACTTAAATTAGCAGCCAAAAGCAAAATTGGAAAGACAGTGAAGGGAAAATGTAATTTGGACGATTGTAATTTTCATACGACGGAAAAATTATAAAATCCCTCATGTATAAGGCAAAATCTTTACATAATGTTTCTCATGTAAGGCAAAATCCCTCATAAGCAAAAATAAACCTTTTATATATTTTGATGTCGTTTTCATTTCGCTCTTATTGTTGTACTTAATAATCTATAGATTTGTTTACTTATTTTGTCAAACCAAGTATTATATTTCTCATAAATTAGCATCATCTCACAATAAAATTCATTTTGTTTGCCCAACCTTGTCACTTGATGGGAAACCTACAAATGTCACTTATTTTGTCAAACCAAGTATTATATTTCTCATAAATTAGCACCCTCTGACAGTAAAATTCCAAATACATCGAAGGGAAAATATATTTCCTCGATCGGAATTTATCATACAGCGACGAGAATTTACGCTATTCACAGCAACATAAGAACCTTTTTGCCTGCTCATTCTCTCGCGAGGAAGATATTTTGGTTACAGATCTGAAAATACAACCGCAACAAACTTTATAAATGAAAACCCATCGCCCTTATCACATTATTCCTTCCAGCAACCTGCAAAACCAACCGATTTTGAGCACATTCCCATCGGACAATCAACAAAAAAGATGAACAATGAAATTCTGAACTTACTCGGTTGGAAAATGGCTTTCCTGCCTTCAATAAGAATAATTTAATTGTAGTACTAAATTTCAATCATAATATTCAATTTAATTTGACTGTCCTACTTATAATATTAAATTTTAAACTGATATTCAATTCTAAATTATTGAAATTATATAAAACTAAAATAAGATATTTTTAGAAGACTATAATAAGATTTAAATGTATAGGCTTTACATTAAAGTTCAATTCATAAGAAAAATTAATAAAATTAATGTTGCACCAGATTCGACTAGTGGACTTCACATTTCACCAATTATCCGAGGTTCTTCACCGATTCGACTCGATTAGTTATTAATCAAGTAAAATTCCAATTTTTTGTTTAATTAATATTCCACCAACCCGGGATCGAATCTTCGAGTAGTGGACTTCACCTTTCACTAATTATCCACATTTCACAAATTATCCGGGGATCTCCACCGTTTCGATTTGTCACTAATCAAGTGAATTTTTATTTTTTATTTAAACGAATCCACTAATCCGGGATCGAATCTTCGAATAGTGGACTTCACCTTTCTCTAATTATTTGTGGATCACCACCGATTTGACTCGATTAGTCACTAATCAAGTGAAATCACTTTCCGTTTTCACTAATCCACATATCTTAGATCGAATATTCGAGTAATGGACTTCACCTTTCACTAATTATCTGAGGATCACTACCAATTTGACTCGATTACTGACTCATCAAGTGAAAATCACTTTTTGTTTTCACTAATCAACTTATTCGGAATCCAATTTTCGACTAGTGGACTTCTCATTTCACAAATTATCTAAGAATCTTCACCGATTCGACTCGATTAGTTTTTATGCCTCCACTGTGTACAAATGTCTCAACCGTGTACAAATATTTCAAGCTTGTAATGTTAATATAAAATTAAAAAAAATCCATTCGAGTGTATAATAAATATAAAATAAATTAAATTAATTTTATAATACTCAATTTTAATCCATATAAGCAACAAAATTAATTCAAAGACTATAATTTTTCTTATAGAGGTAATGGGCTTTTATATGAAAGCCCAAATTCATTCACAATTAATTAATAAACCTAAAATTATTGTACTTCTTCTCCATTCCAGGCCGTCACTTTCCTCTGCAAATTGATGTGTTTCTCCCTTCACCATCTCCATTTTCTTTTATTCTATATAGACAAATTAATAATTTTCAGAATTGGTCAATGGTTTGTAGGCGGAATATGCAATAACCGAAACATCTAAAGAGATTTGCGTTTTGCTACAGTATAACCATAGTTGAACAGCACCGCCTTATCAGCTGCCGTAGAAAGTGGCGTGCGCCGTCTTCCACCCGCCGCCGGAGTAAACTCTGGCAACTGAACCGTGATTGTGAGGAGTTGGGAGCAATGGGAGGAGGAGAAGAAGAGTACTTTACTGGCTGGGGAGGAAAAAAATATATGGGATAAAATATTAAAAGTAACTAACGGCGTCAGTTTTGAATTAAAGCTAGCCGATAATAATTGCTTACGTGTCAACATCACATGGCGAGTGAATTTTGCGCCAGACTCCCATAGTAATTTGCCGAATACATACGAGATAATAATTTCTTTAATTCTTCTGTTCTAGTACAATAGCTTATTTAATTCATTCTAATTTCATTCCATTCTTCTTCAACTTCCGGATCCTAGTTAGATTTGGAAAATTTGAACCATCTCTCTTTCCACAACTGGAATTTGAAGTTGTCAACAGATTGCAAATTCATGTTACAAGTTCATACTGAATCTTGTGTAATTTGGGTTTTAATCTTTGGAAAAACAATGCGACTTCATTATTTTTTACTCATTATTGTACATAATTTTTCAATTTCTTGAGCAAACATTAAAACTGTGAAGATTTTACATCTTATTAATTGCTGATATATTTTTCTTGTTCGAACTTGAGGATATAGGCCACACCTGAAGACGCATCTCAAAAAACCGCAAGCTCTATCCACATCGGCCGCAGATTGCTTAAACGGAAGGACTTTCTTGATTGTCATTGACGGCGTGTTGCAAATTCAAGATCCAAGAACACTGCTACGATAAACAATTGTGTTTTCTCCGAGTTATGATAAACAATTTGGGGGCTGTACGATTCTTTTGTTTCCAAGTTTCCTCCTCTTTTTACGGTGGCCGATGCCTAGACATTCATCGAATCATCAATTTAATTTGGGACTGAAGGGTAAATTAGTAAAACTGTTATTATTTTTAATTTATTTTTAATAGAAGGGACTCAAAAGAGTAAATGGGGGATTGTGGATAGAATTACCCTTTTAAATTTTATGTCCAAAGAGTTGGGCTATAATGTGAATGGAGGTATAAAAAAATATTATGGGCCCGAAATTTTGGGGGAGGCAAAGTGCAGTTTCTTCAATTCCTTCTATTTTTTTTTTGAGAGGGAATTCCTTCTAATTTTACTGTCAAACGTACATAATAATCGGCTATACATGAGAAGGGGAATTTTAAACATAGCCCCACTTTTTCTCCTAAATAAAATAATAAAAAAAAATTGAAAGTACTAATATACCCTAATATAGCCCCTACATTAAACTCTAATTATATTCTAATTTTATAGCTCCCAATAACCGCAATACAATCCAAGATTTTGATATATAAAGGAGCAATTAATATATATTTTATAGCCGCGCCCCTTGAAGAACGAGACGTTGAAGAAAACGGCGGTTCATAGAAAAAAAATATTTTTTGAAAAATAATCATAAAAAATATTCCTTTCAAATATACATGGTATGAATCTTTCTCTATTTGATTTTCTATTATCTTCTGCGCACGTTTTGGAGTTATGCAATCTGTGAAATTGGTGATGGCCCCAATTTGTCGCACTGTGTGTATTCAGGGATCAAAATTGCCAAGATTTTTTTTTTTTTGAGGCATTTGACACTCGGTGGTCAATGTGAAGATTCCCACGCTTCGCGTACATGTATATTATATTGCTGGTACCGACAATCTGGCGGCGGTTGATAGGAGCATAAAAGTAGAACGAAAGAAAAAAACACACACGGCAAAGCCGTTCAGCCTAGGGCTCAAAACTCTCGATACTTCAATAATAATCTCTAAAAACCCTAGATAACAATCTTTATGCTAATGCTGAATAGAATCCTACCATAAATAAACTTCTACTATAATAAAACAGAAACAACCCTTATCTAATAATAATGGACTACTAACAAAATAAATATAGAAGATAATAAATAAGAACCAGGCCCGCAAGGTGATCGATCTTGTTTTCGTAGGTAATTAATGAACGCCAATAAGAAATAAATGAACACGAAAGTAAAAGGAACACAAAGGAATTACGTTGTTCGATCTATCGGAATAAATCTACATCCACGGAGCGGAAAGAGTATAGATATTATTGCTAGTATAAGTATTGGTTACAAGATTGTTCTCCCCTCTCATTCTATTCTAAACCCTTATTTATAGATGCTCATATGGAGCTCGACTATAATACGAAGTCTATTCCCATAAGGACTCTTTGAGCTTATCTTCTTCTTATGGGTTGGCATCCGAGCTTCTATATCTCTCTTGGAGCTCGAGTTATAGTCGATGTAGGAGTCTTGGTTGCCTTGGTGAAGAAGTCTCTCTCTTAGTTGGGCCGAGCTGCGTGGGCCGAGCTTAACTGTTGGGGACAATTATATTGGGCCTAATGCTTGGGCCTAGTAGTTGAGCCATATCCTATCACATCCCCCCTAAAAAAGGGTGTAGAAATGAGGATGTGATTTAGGGGTATAGTTGAGTGAGGAGAGATGTAAAAGAAATGTCTTTTGTCCCGTCGAAAAATGATATTTGACGAAGTTAAATGCATACCGTCCCATCAAAAGACGAGGTAAATAAGAAATGTCTTGCCCCGTCGAAAAATAAATTTGACGAAGTCAAGTTCGCATCATCCCGTCAAAAGACTGTTGGGGTTGTTGTATATAGCTAAAGCAAAAAACGTGTTTTAGTATATATGACATGTATTCCACTGGTAACAATCACCTATCTGAATAAATATATTAATAAGAATAAGCCCTATATCTCATGTTTTAGAACACGTGGACAGCTCGGGTGTCAGGGAGATCACGCAGCGTTCGACAATAATTATGAGATATAAACAGTGTCACAGTCGAGATAGCTTGGGAAAACTATCGGTTTAGACTGCAACATAACGGTAGTGGCGGGTCTCAGTCGCTAGTTATGTTGGTACGGTGGAACGTATTGACATGATCGAGTGAGATAAGGTTCTTCTGATACTGACCCTAGCAATAGGTGAAGAACTAGAGATCTCGGGATTTAGAGATATGATCTTAATCTCGATATGCTATTAGAGATATATGTGTTGTTCACTGTTACTTTGACTTGTATAGCTAAGGGTCTATCGCAGCATCCCTGATGACTTGCATCTTGGGTAACATGAGGGCACATAGTATGTCTAATTAGTTATATCGAGACACCGTGTCCGTATTAGGTTGAGAGATATCCCCTCAGGGAGTTCACAAGGTTTATTATACCAAGTCATGCATGCTGATTAAGTTCAGGTATAATAATAAGGGGTGAACGGGTACTACTTGAGGAGAATAAGATGTTAATTAATTATGAGCAGTCAGAGGAGCTCTAATTAATTAATGGATATCGGAGTCATTAAACACGGGGATAGCTCTAAATAAAGTATCAGCCCCAATCTACAAATTGGGATAGAGCGGTGATTCAGTTGTGATTCTTTAGTGGAATGCATCACAACTTTAATGAAATAAATGTTCTGGGTTGATCATGGTTATTTCATTAGGTAAGACTAAACTCTGTCTGGTACATAGATCCCTGGGGTGGCCCAAGAGCTCTTCAGGAAAGGAATTCAAGGTATTATTGAGGGATATCAGTTTTGGACTAAAAAGAGGCATTATGGGCTTGAGCCCATTAATGTGGCGCCTACTGTAGTGTAGGTGTCACGCCCCAATTCCTGAGGGAAGGCGCACGCGCCAAGGGTGTGAGTAGGGGTTGGAATAAAGAAGCGGGGATAGAAAGGGGATTCAACTCATTTCAATAATCAACTGATACTTCCCGAAAAGTTGGGCAGTATCTCTTTTGCAAAGGGAATAAGCCACAATAAATACAACGGCAATATACCCAACATAACAACATATCATTATACTAGGATCGCATAAGATTCGATGGCTCAACGGATCAACATAAGTCCATCATTCCAAAACATAAAGTCGAGTTCGATTTCTCGAGAATAGATAGTGAATAAATTCAGAGTGCATATCTCTAGTTCAAGACGAGAAATACATTTAGCGGAAGCTTAACAAAGAGAGATTCCTAGCCTCAGCTCCGCATCGCCATCACAACTGCATCAACCTGAAAACATTTGAAAACATTTGGGCTGAGTACTAATGTACTCAGTGGGCTGCGCATTTTATCAATAGCTTGGAAACATAGCAGTTTATCCATATCATAGGCATGACTTAAAGGTTTTGGGAAACAAAAATCAACTAAGCATGCTAAATCATTTTACTTGTGCCATGGCCTCATGTCGCTCTCTACAGTTACTCTTACTGTGATTCCGGACCTCTAGCCACCGACGAATCCATATATCCAGACTTCGGGTCGAAACCGGAGAGTCTATTTGAGCTGGTGAACTCCGGGTCGAAACCCAGGAATTCCATTAAAATAGTATGTGAGAGAGATCAACCAATCACATAACTACCAGGGGAGTGTACACGATTCAAGGCTAGTTTATAAGGCTAAGCGATGAATCTCGATCGATTACTTCAGAGCATTAAACATGTAGAGCGCACATTAAACATTTTTATGGATAACCAGTTTTTCATCATTTAAAACCTTGAGCATACATAACTCATATACTTTGGAAAAATAAGCCCACCTCTTGTAGCGTAGAAGAATGACCGGTCTTGATAGGCAACGTCTAAATTAATGTCCTCGTCGAACCGCGCCTATTCATAACGATATAATAAGAATTCTAAGATTCTTAAAATAAATCTAAGGGAAAATATATATTCGCCTTTCTATTTTTCTTGATTATAAATCCGTTAGGGATAACAGATTTGATTGAATCATTAAAATCTTTTTATTAAAAGAATAATCATTTCCTTTTTATTAAGAGAGTTCAATTAAATAATTAATTGGGTTCAAATATTCGTTAAATTATTTAATCCGAAATTATGATAAATTCCAGAATTTATTTATGGACTAATTAGAGCTTAGTAAATTAATTAAATCCTAATTATTTAGAGCCCATACAAATTACAACCCAGCCCACACCAAATTAATTAAAAGCCCGATTAACCACCTTAAGTCCGCTCCACTCATTGAAGCCCAGCCCAAACAAAAGAAAAACCCATTTGCCCAAAGGGAGAAAATCCATCATTCCCCAACCCTCTACAGCAATTCCCAATTCGACAATACGCACACACACAAACAGGACCACACCCATTTCTTTCTCGAACTCATCCACTTCCTCTCTTCTTCATCCGATTCAACATCGGCCAAAGGCCGAAGCTTCGCCGTGTCTGAGCCTCGGCGCCGCCGTCGTCGATTTTTAACCCGCGCTGCCTGCTGTAGTCGTCCTCCTTGTTCCAGCTCCATCGCCGACAATGCCCGATGCTGCCATGGTTGCTGCAGCGCCGCCGTCATCTCTTTTTCCTGCCGCTGCCGTCGAAGCTCGCTCGAACGCAGCGTCTCTGCCAAAACGCCGCTGCTCAGACCCTCTCCTTCGACTTCCGCCATCGATTTGCTTCTATCGCAGCACCTCCGCCGCTGCAAGTTCGCCGGTGCCGCAGCCACACCCCTATTTCAGCACCGCCGCCGTGGTTGCCTGCTCGCGACGCCGCCGTCCTTGCTGCAGTGCCACCGTCATCTCGCCGACTTCACTGCCGCCGACGAGCTTCTTCAGCCGCCACCGCTGCAGCAGTACAACGGCTGCACCTCCGTGCTTCGCCCCGCAGTTCCCGTACCAGCATCGCCATCGACAGCAATAACCAGACGCGATAGCGATCAAGTTTCGTCGTTGCGCCCCATCTCCGGCAACAACCCATGAGTAAAAACCGTTTCCTCACACATTAACCCCTTTCACTCTCCTCTCATTCGATAGCCCGATTTTCAGATTATGAAGAAGTGTTTAATGTCTTCGATTCCAATTTTGTTTGCCTCTATTCTTTAGGTTTGTTTTAATCATCTTGTTTGCCTCTCGATTATAAAACTATAAATTTTTAGAGTTTGTTGGTGTTCTTGTTCTTCAGTTTTCATGCTTGTAGTTTTGATTTGTTTCATTGTTCCTCTTTAAAGCATTAAAAGAAGTGGGGCTGGAAAATGCTTACTCTTAATAAACTTGGAATGGTGGCGATGATTGTAGGTTTGAGAGGATGTAAGGCTGCAACTCCTCTTATTCTTCTTCTCCTTCTTCTCTTCTGCTCCTTTTTCTTAAATTTTCTGCATTGTTTCTTTAAAGAGTTTGGTGTTTGATTGGTGCAGAGAATGAAGTGAAGAAGGGTGATATAAGGATGGTAAATCGGATGTGATGTGTTGAAAATGTGGTGAAGAAGCCATGCCTACTACTGTACATCATGATGAAGTTCCAGGATTGTAGGGATCATGTAGGGATTGGTGTACTTACTAGATTTGCTGAAATCTTCTATCTCCTTATGTAGGCGGCAGATAATTCATAGTACAGTAGTTTGGATAGTAGATTTGGTGGGGAGTGATGTATTGTTATTTATTATTATATTTTCTTTTGTAATTTAACTTGGCCATGGTTTTTGGGCTATAAGTTAGCTTGTGATACATTGTAATGGGTCTGGCCCAATTTTATATTTTATTCGATAATATCGTTCTTGGCCCGACATTAATCGAATTTGGAATTTAATTAAGTATTCTCTGATTAATACATTTAGAAATATTATACAGGTATATAATATTTTAGTTTGTTATTTCGCAATAAAAATTACGAGATATAAATATAAATTTATATCTATTTTCTAAATTGCAAAGTGAAATGCAATTTCATATAAGTAGAACAACAATAACCCTTTTATTCATTAACGATCGAAACAAAGTTACACAAAGTTTCAAATTTTTACACATTTTCTATTTATTAAAAAGTCGGGGTATTACAGTAGGGGACGTCAGTTTCCTCTTTTAGTGTCCATCTGATCTCAATAATTGTACTCTGGTTAATTATATAATTATGGAATAAATTAATATCTAATTAATTAAGATTTATTCTTAATTAAGGAATTAGATAATTAATTTAATAATTATATATTATTTTCCTTATAATAATTAAGATTAATTCTAATTATATTTAATTAGAATTTGTTCCAGTAATTATTAACTAAACCGGACTTTAATTAATTAAAGCCCGTGACTTAGTGGACAAGGAATAGGGGCGGCACTTCTCCTTATAAATAAGGAGGAGGAGATTCTCAAAACCTAAGTTTTGAGTGTAGAGATCGGCGCCTATCATCAGAGGGAGAGTTCCTGGTTCCAAAGTTCCTAGACGCCCACACAGTCGAAGAACTTCGAGGAAAGGGATCACACCTCAGTAATCTAGACCTGTAGATTACTCCGTCGGCACAGATCAAAGGTATAACATTCTAAACTCGATTATGTGATTTAGTTGCATTTAAATTATCACATCCAATTCGAAGATCCTGAGGGAAAAAGGAATGCTTTCAAGCAGCAGTTCCAACAAAGACGAGGTAAAGAAGAGCGCATTGCCGAGGTGGAATGCGTATAGTGTCGCCGAAGAAATGTCTTGCCCCATCGAAAAATAAATTCGACGAAGTCAAATGCATCGTACGGCGCCAGTGATCGATCTTGTTTCTGAAGAAGTCGGGCCTTCGAATTCGTCCAATCCCGGCTCCAGCTCGAGGATCATCAATCGTCATCCTCGGGAATTCTTGGATCGAGAGCGGCAGCTGGCGGATGTACGAAGCCGAGGTCGAGGGACTCAAAGTGCCCGAGGTAGAGGTAGAGATAGAGAAAGGATTAGTATAGAAGACCTCTTAAATAGAGATTTTGCCAGAGATTGGCTTAGCTTTAGTCAGCCTCCGGGCTCCTCTTCTTCATAATGTATATAACATTGTACCTTTCCTGTTTATAAAATAAAATGGAAACTTATGTACTTGTATTTAAGCTTTTCATCCTCGTTTTTAACTAAGGTAGTCTTCCCTATTTTAAACGAAGGTAAGCTTTAGGTAGCTCATCCTTGTCATAAGATAAGGTTTGGCTTTGAATAGCTCGTCCTCGTCACAAGACGAGGTTTGGCTTTGAATAGCTTGTCCTCGTCATAAGATGAGGTTTGACTTTAAATAGCTCGTCCTCGTCATAAGACAAGGTTTGGCTTTGAATAGCTCGTCCTCATCATAAGACGAGGTTTGGCTTTGAATAGCTTGTCCTCGTCATAAGACGAGGTTTGGCTTTAAATAGCTCGTAATCGTCATAAGATAAGGTTTGGCTTTGAATAGCTCTTCCTCGTCATAAGACGAGGATTGACTTTAAGTAGCTCTTCCTCGTCATAAGATGAGGTTTGGCTTTAGGTAGCTCTTTCTCGTCATAAGACGAGGCTTGGCTTTAAATAGCTCGTCCTCGTCATAAGACGAGGATTGGCTTTAAGTAGCTCTTCCTCGTCATAAGATGAGGTTCGACTTTAAATAGCTCATCCTCGTCATAAGATGAGGATTTGGCTTTGAATAGCTATTCCTCGTCATAAGACGAGGATTGGCTTTAAGTAGCTCTTCCTCATCATAAGACGAGGTTTGGCTTTAGGTAGCTCTTCCTCGTCATAAGATGAGGCTTGGCTTTAAATAGCTCGTCCTCGTCATAAGATGAGGATTGGCTTTAAGTAGCTCTTCCTCGTCATAAGACGAGGTTCGGCTTTAAATAGCTTGTCCTCATCATAAGACGAGGATTTGGCTTTGAATAGCTCTTCTTCGTCATAAGACGAGGTTTGGCTTTAAATAGCTCTTCCTTATCTTAAGACGAGGATTGGCTTTAGGTTCCTTATTTGTCGAGAAGTATCGATATGGGTGGTCCCCTTACACGCGTTTATAGTTTGCCTGATTTTAGGGTTTCATTCATCCTCGTCAGGATTTTCAATTATATATATGAGAACATGAAATATGCAAAACCAAATACATGAAATATGCAAAACCAAATACATAAAAGAAAAATAAATATTTTATTAATAGAAAAGAAACAAAAGAACCTCTTGAGATGAGTGATGTGCCACGTACGAGGGATTTACTCACCAGATAGGTGGGCGAGCTTATACAACCCTTTGCCAAGGACTTCTTCGGCCTCAGCCTCGGTCTCCTCGGTCTTCTCTTTTCTTTTTGTCGGATGGTTTGGCCTTATCAGCTTTGCATTTTCTCCGATCAGCTTCATCGGCCTTTGCAAACCGATCCGCTATGCACCAAAGTTTCTTCGTAGTACGAGGCTCGTCCCTCATGATCTCCTTGTATAGGGCACCCGATTGAATAACATTTTGGAAGGCAGAGATTAGGACCTCATCAGTTAGGCGCTCGACTTTTAGACTTTCTTCATTGAATCTAGTCATAAAGTCGCTGATAAGTTCACCTCGCCTTTCTTGATAGTGAGGAGATGTGCCGAGGTGGTTTTCACCTCGGCTTTCTGGAAAAATCTTCGCTCGAAGGCATCTATCAGCTCGTCATACGACCCGATACTGTGAGGTGGTAAACTATCAAACCACATGTGTGCATTGTCTACCAACAATTCTGGAAAGATCTTGCACATGTAGATATCATCGCTGAGTCCCTAGTTGACCATGTTGTATTGGTATTGGGACAGGAAATTCCTTAGGTCGCACGATCCATTGTATAGCTTGATAGGCGGGACTCTGTACTTATCCGGGAGAGGAGTGTAAAGTATTCGGTTGGTGAAAGGGATAGAGATCCTCCCGTACACGCCGAACCTACCTCCTTGGTAATTGTCCTCGTTGCGCCTAGGTGAGACGGTGTCGCGGCGAGGTGAGATGCGATGGTGGTCCCGTTGGCGATCGTCAACAAATCTCCGAAGGGGAATCCCGGTGTCCCGTGCGCCTACGATCCTGACGCTAGGGGACTTTTGCTGATGCCGCGATCCGGAGGTAGCTTCGTGCTCTCCACCTCGACTTTGGACTTTTTGTTGCTAGAAAATTGGAGAAAATCTTGCTTATTATGCGCAAGATATCCCCTTACAGCCTTATCGAATTCCTCCGGTTGGAGATGAACGTCGTCCTCCTTCTGGCTGCTGTTGTGACCTTCTCCTTCCAGGTACATCGGATAGATTGGCTTACCATGCTTATCCAATGGCACGTGCTGAACGTGTCCGTCCGGAGTTTGGCCTCTCGCGTGTTCCTTCCCGTGTCGTCGGCGGGTTGCAGGGTTTGGATCTTACGCCTGGCTTGCCTCGGCTTTGGGGATTTCTATTTCCCAAACTGGTGGATTTGCTACCTGACCTTGTCCGGCTGTTTAGTCTCCTTTTCCTTGTTGGCAGCGGCAACAGCGGTTGATCGTGTTGGCCTTGTCATGACAACAGATTACCCATAAAACTTTTGATCGGAAATCACGAATTTATGGTTCCCACAGACGGCGCCAGTGATCGATCTAGTTTTCGTAAGGTAATTAATGAGCGCCAATAAGGAATTAATGAACACAAAAGGAAACGGGACACAAGATATTACGTGGTTCAATCTACCGGAATAGATCTACGTCCACGAAGCAGAAAGAGTGTAAATATTATTGCTAGTATGAGTATTGATTACAAGATTGTTCTCCCCTCTCATTCTATTCTAAACCCCTATTTATAGATGCTCATATGGAGCTCGATTCTAATACAAAGTCTATTCCCATAAGGACTCTTTGAGCTTATCTTCTTCTTATGGGTTGTCATCCGAACTTCTATATCTCTCTTGGAGCTCAAGTTATAGTCGATGTAGGAGTCTTGGTTGTCTTGGTGAAGAAGTCTCTCTCTTAGTTGGGCCGAGCTTAACTGTTGGGGCCCAATTATATTGGGCCTAATGCTTGGGCCTAGTAGTTAGGCCATATCCTATCACAAGGCCTAAGCCCGTTCCCAGTGATTCAACCCACTCCACACTGCTCTCTAACAATTCCTTTCCCCTTCGAAACAACCTTGTCCCCAAGGTTGAAATCAAGTAACTGCTATTGAAACGACTCTATCTCATGGTAGAGAGTTGGGTCCCCACGTAGCTTGACAGAAGTTCCTTTCCAAACAAACTTCATCATCATTGACTCCAAATTAGTTCGCACGTCCCCCAATGTTGCCTACCATGCCACCCCTAATATGATATCAATACCTCCGAGAGCAAACACAAAACAGTTTGCCACCACCTCACAACCAGGTAGTGACAGCGTCGTTCCTTGACAAATTCCCTCCAATTCTTGTTGGCGCATATCTCCCAGCTGAATTCCAAACTTCCCTATTTTATCCGAATTCTTGCAACAAAAACACAACCCGTTTGCCCTCAGGTCCGCAAAATCTTGAGGCGAAAGGTGGGTGAATAGCGATCGTGCGTCTGGTGGGCGGTCGGAAGACTTTAGGAAATTGCTCGCTGAACTCCCATGGTTATTGCTAGCTGCTGCTACAGATCGAGAGAAAGTGTTTAATCGTTGCACAAGGCTATTGAAACTTCGAAACGAACATCCTCGAGCCTGCACAAAGAAATTATCATCAACATCCCTTGATAACTCCATCACCGTCTCCAAGTCACTTGGCCGCAGGAGGCGCAACGAGCTCCTGATCAACTCATTCAAATCCTTCATGAAATATTCCACGTAATGTTCATCAGTTAACCCAGGCACCTTGCTAGCTAACTAGACAAAAGGATTGACATAATCTTCCACCGATCCTGATTGTTTCACGTCAGTCTCACGTTCGAAGGAACTACCATTGAATCGCATATCAAAGCGCACTACCAAGGCCCGCGAAAATTCCTCCCATGTTATTATTGGACTGCGGGATCGCAACCAGGTTACCCAAAATAGCGCTGCTTCCTCCATGGCCACCACCGCAGCCTACACCTTCACCTCATGGCTCACGTCATGAAGCTCAAATTGCTGATTGGCATAGCTCACCCAGCCAATCGAATCAGCACCGCTAAAAGGCGGTAGCTGCACTGTGCCTTTCACTGCAGCCAGGGAATTCACGGGCTGCTCGTTCCCCGTTGCATCTTGTAGCGTATCTCCAATCATAGGCAGCTTCTCGATTATTTTCGAAATCACCATCAAAATCGATGTAATCTCCTTCAACAATTTCTTCATCTCAAATTGATTGGTTTCAAGCTTGTCCAATCATTCTTCGATTGTACGCGTCATCATGTTGGTGGGAACGGGATCCGGCAGGTCAGACCAAATTGATAGAAGCAGAAAAGTAGAATGGAAGAAAAAAACACACACGACAAATCCGTTCAGCCAAGGGCTCAAAACTCTCGATCTTCAATAATAATCTCTAAAAACCTTAGATAACAATCTTTATGCTAATGCTGAATAGAATCCTACCATAAATAAACTTCTACTATAATTAAACTTAAACAACCCTTATCTAAGTAATAATGGACTACTAAAAAAATAAATATAGAAGATAATAAATAATAACCAGGCCCGCAAGGCCTAAGCCCGTTCCTGGTGATTCAACCCATTCCACTCTGCTCTCTAACAGCGGCGGCTGGGCAGTAGTGTACGGTGTGCATATAGCGACGAAGTGCTTGAGCTATGTTGATCATATAATATGTTCTTGTAGCACGTGAGTTTAGAACAGTATGTATATCTTGATCTGTAACGTACTGTGTTTTTCTAATTACTTTAGAAGTGATTAGAAGAAATTAGTCGCTCTTAGCGATTTAATTTCACTTCTATGTAATAGAATTCTCTAGAAGACTCTTTGCTTGCAGGTTTATTGGGGCTCAAGAAAGTTACTAAGTTGCAACTTGCAGCTATGTTGGTAGCACAGGAGAAGAGATTTGTTGCAGGAGAAAGATTGTGTTCCCCTTATGTGAACTAGAAATTAGAATCATGTACCTCTCCCTTTATCTCCATTAATTGCTCACTAGCCCACAATTGTTGACTTGAAGAAAAGTGTAATATGAATTGAATTTGTTCCCTTCCTTCTACAGTTAATTATGCAAGAATCCATTTTGTAGATACTCCATAAATGGCTCCCAGCCTATTGTTTTGACTTTGGAGTATTGTAAATAAATGCTTTACCCTTGTATTATTTATTTTCTTTGAGCTTTGGTTGTTCAAGTTGTGTGTTTGGCTAGATCGTCACTTGCTTTGAATCAATATGTAATTGATTGGTATTGCATAGAAATATATATATATATATATATATTTTTTTTTTTTTGGCTGCAGCTTCAATTTTCTTTCATTAAAATGGGCTTGGCCCAATAACATACAACTATGTATATCTCGTGAATAAGTAATCGACACGCTAGAGTCGATTAACTTTATAACTTACAATAAAGGAATAATTTACTACTTAGTAAAATATCAAAAGCAGCCTTTTAGTTAAAGTAGATTTGGGGAAAGATTTTGCAAAGAAAAATAAACCAACCATAAGCATATACATGCACCCTCCTACTGCAGCCATCCCCACCATTCATACTTCACCAATATACTAAGCACTTAGAGAGAAAAACAAGTGGAGAAAGGAGGAGTAGTGCAGCAGCTAGGAAGAGGAGAAGGTCCAGAATCCATCTCTTTTCCCCACTACAACAGCCACCCTACCACTCACACTACTTCAAGGTAACAATCCTTAAAACCCCAGCACTAAGCTAGAAGCATGATCAGCTTACAATTCATAAACCTTGATAAGCATATCAAGATTCAAAATTTAAAACCAAGACTTGAGCCTTTTTCCTAGAAACATTCCCTTTCTAGCAACTGGATTCATAAGCATATACCCAAACTGAAAACCAGAGCATGTTATCTCAATCCAAATTCTAGCTGAGGTTTATTCAAAAAACGCACACACACACGACAAGAATACACTCTGAATTTCAAAACTCAAGCATAATACACATCTTCCACCTAAGCATGAACCTAGAACTCATTAACAGAGAAGAACCGAAAACCAAATTTACAGAGAACTAGAACGATAAATTCAGTAATAATAAGTGAGGGTGAGAATTGAGATCGAACCACCGCCGAGGCTCGAAGCCCGACGGCAGAAGCTGCCCGGAGAGGGAGCGAACAGTAGAAATCTGTAACTTGAATCAAAAACCATAGACACTAAATAATTAAAAATTTTAACCTAATTCAAAACCACGAATATAATAGAATAGAATAGAGAGAGAGCCGGAGGGGCCGAAGCTGCCGGAGCCGCCTCGTCAAGGACGGGCAGAGCCCAGCTCTGCTCCGGCAATAGCAGTGTCGCCATCACGGCGTGGCAACAGAGGCGAGCTCGCGGCGATGGACGACGAAGGGCTGGAGGCGGAGCTCGAAGAGAAGGGCATTGCTCTTGGAGGAGGGCCATTCTCGGCCATCAGCGACGGCGGTAAGGAGCTGCCACCACACCGGAGACGACGGAGATAGCAGCCAGACGCCGGCGAAGAGAAAATCAGAAAGAGAGGGACGAAATTCAGGGCTAGGATTCCTAAATTTTGGGGAAATTTCGAGAGAGGGACGAAGTAGAGAAAGAAGATAAGAACCAGCGACAGCCACGGTCACCGGAGATGATGAACGGAGGCCGGAGATGGTGACTGAAAGAAAGAAATTTTTTGAGAGAGAGAAGAGTTCGGTCGCGTGAAATGGGATGAGGAAGAAGGGGAGATTTGGGGGTGATTTGTTTCACCCGGGCGGGTTTTAGGTTTCCGGGTTGGGGCTTGGGTTTCAGGCTGGACTGAGACCACTGGGCCGGCGACCTGGGCCAAGAAGGCTGGGCCGAGCTTGATCCAATTGTGGGCCGGATTAGTTATATCTTTTAGCTTTAATTAATTTGTTAATTTATTTACCCAACTCAAATTAATTATATAGTTCAAGATACCACTAATTATATTATTTTACACATATAATATTAATAATTTAGAGATTAATAATTCACGAGTGAATCATTACGAACTTAAGGAATCAACTTATAGAAATAAGTTATTAACCACGAAATAATACTCAAGATTAATTCTTTAAAGCTATCAATTATGCAAGTAGAATTAATTATTGGGAAGCTTCTCAATTAATTTAATTCTGAGTTATCAATAAATCAATTATCTATTAAGAAATATTCCAAATAAACCGTTCGTATAACGGAATTAATAACTCGAGTTTAGATAGCAGTGATGCCGTCACTTAAAATTTCAGAATAATCTACGAGGAGACATAGAGCTAGAATTAGTCGATAAGCTTTTATCATTCGAGTTAAGAATTTTATTGTATTCTTTCATCAAGGTCGAGCGAAGAAGGAACAGTCGCCAAAGCGAAGCTAGAATTCAATAGCAGTTATGCGAAGTAAAAGAGGTGGGCTTTCTTCTAAAATAAAGCATGTTTTATTAGATGATATAGCTATTTTTAAGATTGTCATGCCATAAAATATTTTGATTTTGTATGATGCCTAGCTGTTATTAGCATGACCAATGTTACTTAATCGAATTCGGGTCCTTGTATGACAAGCTATTATACTTGGACTAGTGTACACCAGTGATCATACCATCCAGGGTGATGATCGATCAAGTGACGAGTAAGGTGGCCACCTTCTCGGGCACAACAACTCAGATATGGTGGATTACTAAAGAAATTAGTCTGCGCAGACGCTTTTGAGATAACAAAGGATTTTAGTGAATATAGACTTTTAAGCAAAACCCTATGTTTCACTGTATGAATGGCTGACAATAAAATCAGTTTTGAGCATGTGTTCACTGAGTACATTCGGATTCAGCCCTGTACATTGTTTTTGATGTGCAGGTTGAGCAGGTTGGAGTGGAGTAACCGGCGGAGCTTTTGGTCAAATTAGTAATTAGCAGTTATTGAATTCTCTTGGTAATACATGTCTTCATACATGTATTTATAACTACTTTTCGGCTGCGTACACTCTGATATTCCAAACCTTTTCGATTTGGTTGTATTCTAAGTCAGAATCTTAACAAGTAACACCGTACCTTATCAGTTATATAATCACTTGAAGTTCTTTTATAAGTTGAATGAGTCCAATTTCCAACGATATTCCACATTTCCACCCATTATTTGATGTTATATCTATAGTCACGAATTTACCGAACTTAGCTATTAATTAGCAAAGTGCGGTCGTGACAGAGTGGTATTAGAGCACTAGGTTGCTCTGAAATCCAAGAGTCTTCTTCAAAGTAAAGTCTAGACTTGAATCGCTAGACTTAGTAGATTCATTTGACAAAAGCTCGGCGCTCCGACTCATCATGCTCAACGAGGTAAAGAATAAAATATTTTTTTCAAGTGATTAAAAGTTAGAAACTTTCTTTTAGCAAGAACATAGTAGAAATTAGTTCTTAGATCACTTAGAGATGAATCAAGTTTTCATAGAGAACATAGTTGCTTTGCCGCACACTTTGAGTAAGTATGCTTGAACTTAGGATTGAAAACGAGGTTTTCCTTCCCTATCATTCAATTAAAGAAAAGAGATGGAGAGTATTGCAAGAAGCAAGAGGAGCCAAGGCAAGAAGTATGACGCGAATTGAGTCGAGTTCAGTCGAGAAATTGTTATCCATTGCCCGAGACAATCAAATAACCTAAGGCTGCTAATGCCTTCAAATTTAGCATACATCAATGCTAAAGTTAGAATAATATACATAGTGGCAGAATAAGTAAGCCCACTTCAACCCAAGGATGTTACTGCATACTTGGAAAGAAAAACAAAAAATTAATAAGGAAGAGGAAGAATTTTAAGATGAGATAAGTTCATATACTATTAGATATAGTAGTAAGCACCAGGGCGTAGCGCCGATTCCAGCGAATAACAAATTCACCAAAATGTTGCAACCCAATTTGCAACTTTTAAGAGAAAGGGGTTGGAAGAAGAGTTATTCTTTTAAAATCGTTGAGCCATATCCCAGATATTTTACATCCTACTCTGTTAGATTTTCAAGCTATGATGATCGATCGTCGAGACGTCGCTTAAAGAAAAAGGGTAATAAATTAGAAATTTATTTTCACATGCTTGTATGCGTCGTTAGCAACAATAACATGTTCCATTGCCAGTATAGACCCCTATAAGAAGTAAAGGAATAACAATCTCCTACATTAAGAAATAGTGAGTGCGGGGAATCAACAAAATTTTGAAAGTAGTAAATTAAGAGAGAACCTTGCGTTCATATGCCTTATAATGTGACATGTATCCTTTTTGCCCCCTTGGAGTCAACAAAGTCTCTTCTTTGGAAAAATATCAAGTTTGGAAAGTTTGAGCTAAAACGTAAGTTTGCCAAACCTTGAGAATTCTTCTTCGTCATTTTGACCAAGTCACCAAAGTACGACAAATGGTTTCATACTGAGGAGGTGCTTATATGGAACTGGCCACTCCACATAATCTCAATCTCAGAAGAATCATTCCCAGACCAGAATTCAGATGAGTATCGACAAGAGGGTCCCTTTCTTTCGACCCTTTTGTCATATCATTTCTACCCTCTGATTATTCTTTCCACACTGCTCTGATAATTTATTGAGGAAACCATTTGATTGAATATCATGCCTAAATAGAAATGTTATTCCTATGAAATTATCTTTTAGTGTCAGTTCACAAGTTATTTCATTTCGTATTGCCCTCCTTTAGAAACCAACGAGACGTAAGAATTTAGCCCACCCGAAAGTTCAAGGTGTGATAAAAAGCACAGTACCTTTTTGGAAATACCAGAAGTTGGTGAATAGATCAGAATGAAGAAAAATTAAGAACTAGAATAGAAAGGGTTGAGACCCAGTACCCAAAAGAAGATAGACCCAGGACACACGGATAACTAAGAAATATCAACAAGAGATTTAAGTTTATATAGAATTGTAAAGAACCTTAAGGATTCCTTAAGAAGATCTTAAGAACCCAAACGAAGAAGGGGAAGAGTCGGATACAAGTATTACAACCCATATTGATATGGGGATCAGTTTTAGAGACACATATAGCAAGTAAATCAAGGGAGCTAATACGCTTGTCTATTTGGTGGTGGAGACCCATTAACAGTGAGGATCTATTGAGCTGTCACGACCGCACTTTGCTAAATAAATAGCTAAGTTTGATAAATTCGTGACTATCAAATATGAATATGAAATAATGGATAAATGAAGAACATTTCTTGAATCGACTCTCAGGGCAATCTCATTTCTAGATAATATGATACTTATAACTGATAAAATAGGACAATGCTTGTCATGATTCTGACTCAGAATACATCTAAATCGAAAGGAACTTTAAGAACATTAGAGTGTACGCAACAGAAGTTTGGCTATAAATACATGTGTCAAGACATGTATTACCAAGAGTTATCAACAACTAAATCTTCACTAAATTGACAAAACCTCCGCCGGTCACTCCGCTTCAACCTGCTCAACCTGCACATTAAAAACAATGTACAGGGCTAAGTACAAATTGTACTCAGCGAACACTTTGCCCAAAACTGATTTTATTGTCATCCATATACTGAGTGAAACATAGGGTTTTTCTTAAAAGTCTATGTTCACTAAAATCTCTTAGTTCTCAAAAGTGACTGCGCAGTCCAATTTTTTTAGTAATCCACCATATCCGACCTGTGGTGCCCGAGGAGTTGGCCACCTCACTCGTCACTTGATCGATCGTCACACTAGACAATTCGATCACTGTGTACACTAATCCAAGTATAGCAGCTGGCCATACCAGGACCCGAATTCGATTTAATAATATTGGCATAACCAATAACATATATGCATCAATAGAAATTCAACATTTTATGGCATGACAATACTTTTTAAAAGAACTATATTATCTAATAAAACATGCTTTTTGTTTTATGGAAAGCCCACCTCGTCTGATCTTCTGCTGATAATAATCTCTCACGCCTCCTTGGCTATTGCTCCCTCTTCATTTGACCTTCGTTTAGAGAGTGAAATGAGATTCTTGCTTATCGATATAAACTTATCGAAATTAATTCTAATCTCATGTTTATTCTATCTTAACTCCAGTAACGTTGTTACTGCTATCTAGACTCGATTTGTCTACTCCGTTATGTGAACAGATTATGTGAGAGTAAATCACTGATTAGCCACGGCTAACTAGTGCTTAAATTAATTGAGAATTTCTCAATTAATTAATCTTAATCGTTTAATTGATTTCTATATCGCTTTATTCTTGATTAAGAACTTAGCTTATTAAACTTATTTCCATAAGTTAATGCTTTAATTAAAATTTTTAATTCACTTAAGAATTATGAATGTACAAATTGTAGTTGTGTAATTGATTATCTAAATCAATTAACATAAATTATTTAATCTAAGTTAATTAACTTATCAAAAGTTAATTAAGAAAATTCGTAGATTAATTCCTTATGAATTAATGAAATCTAATTACGAATAATTTACGAGATAATAGTCGAGTCGAGACTCGTATATTAATTTAAGTTCGATTCATAGTTAATTAGGGATTTTCGCCCATTCTTTGAAAATTATCGGCCCAGCCGAATAAGGGGTCAGGCCCAGCATCTCGGCCCAGCATCTCAGCCCAGTTGCTGCGAACCCAGCCCGTCTGAGGACCCGGCCCAGCCCGAAATTAAGCCCAGCCCGGCCTGAGGGTGTAAAAGCAAAACTCTAGATCCCCCCATTTTTTCTTCATTTTACGCGGATCGAATCCGCCTCTCTTCCTCTGCGATTTCTTTGCTTCCTCCGATCGTCTTCTCCGATCGGCTTCTCCGGCTCCGTTGATGATGAGCCGCAGCCGTTCTCGTGTTTAGTCCCTCTTTCTCTCTGATTCTTCTGTCCCGCTTCGAACACCCTAGGCGTCGATTGGAGCTTCTGCCCTCTGTCGCTCCCGATTTCTCCGGCAAAATGTTCCGGCGGCAGCGTCGCTATCCATGGCGTCCGCCGTCCGTCGCCGCGTCCCATCTTATGTGTTCGAACCCTAATCGAGAAGTTTGGGGAAAAATCCCCCCCTCTTCGATTCCTGACGAGACACGTCGTCTCTGGAGAGAAGGTGGACACCGTGGTTGAGATGGCGCCGCTACTGCGTTGCTTGCCATCGGCGCAACTCCCGCGATCCGGCGACCTTCTCTCTCTTTATCTGAGGTTAAAATCCCTAAATTAAAAACCCTAGTTCGCAGAACTAGGGGACATTGTCCCGATTCTCGATCGATTCTCTTATCTTTCTATTATTAATATTATTACTACTCGATTGATTAAGTTCTATTTAGCATTTTGAAAGATTTCGATTCTAATTTCTTCTTTCTCTGTTTCAGGTTTGGTGAGGACCTTGGAAAGAGGATAACCACACACCCGATTCATCAAGATTTGATTGACTAGAATCATGCGAGAGATTAGGATTTTCTCCAATCTTGTCCATCCCTTCAACTCTATCTATCGCAAGATGCGATTTTTCCGGAACAAGATCATTCGCAAATTCGTTCTTTCCAAAATCAGAGTGGGCTTGAGCAGCGCGAGACGAAGCTGTTCTTCGTCATAAGCTCCATACTTATCCATCAAATCCTGTAGCCTTTTCGGATTGTTATGCGAGATGAAGATAATCCACTCATCATCACGTATCTCGCCTTCATCGAAAAACACCTCATCATCTTCATCTTCTCTGTTCACATATTCAAGCAGCATCTGTGACGGTTTTTCACGAGGGGACAGAACTTCGCATTTTTGCCGTTTGTCCGATTGAACAACATCATCCATAAAATCTTCTTTTGGGCAAAAAGGCACCAATGCAAGAGATTCCACAGCTTTTGTATCAAACTCATACTGATTCTTCTCACAGCTTGAGTGTTCCATGGTGGCAAAAGATCTCTTAACCTTCGGCTCGGAAGGAGGTGGCGGGGAGATCGCCATGGCAGAAGCAAGGACAGACCCAAAGGGTCACCGGAGAGCAAGACACAGAACACACCGGAGAAGGAAATGGAAACGAACAAAATTAAAAGGAAGAACAAGAGATCGAGACACAAAGTATGCAAAAAAGAAGAATGAATCACGTAGAAAAGTATGAATTTTTGAACTTGTGTGTGACCTTATTTAGTTATATGCAAAACTTGATATACATTTGATCTATCTCAGTTTTCTCTTAGGTACAAGCATTTTTAGGTCATCAAGGTAATCTTTGTTGTTGTTGTATAAGTGTGAACATAACACCAATCAACTAAACTATAACAAATTCAAACAAACCCATATAAATAGGGCTACATCAACCCATACTTAGTGGGATCTAAACCCAAGACTTCTCACTAAGGAAATACATGTGGTGTCTCTGCTATGCCACTTGAGCTAGGCTTTAGCGGCCATCTTTTACATTTTTAATTCCCCAAGAACCCTAAAAACATTTCCCTCTTTCCTTTTTAGTATTTTGAAGATTGTTGAAGCTACATTGATTGGATTTGCAATTGGAGACCATCTTCTTCTTCCTTATTGAATTCTCTTTCTTTTAAGTATGATTTCAATTACTTTTTTATGGTTTATTTTCCTTAATCATGTCTAGCTAGTTCTCTTTGTGATTTTAATTATATGTAGATTAGGATTAAGTGATTGGGTTTAGGCTTTAATTGTGAATTTACCTTCTAATTTCATGTTCATTTTTCTTGGGGCTATGTTTTATTATGTAATTGTGATTGATCACCATAGTTGCATACCAAGTGTTTGATCTAATGCTTAGGAGGCTTATATTAGATGCTAGGATCAAGAGATTTGCATGCTAGAGTATAGTAGGGTTAAGGAACTCCATGAGCTATTGGGAGTTAATGAATTGCTTGATGTCTTAGTCGGAATTAGGCCTTTCATTAATTTACTTGTCTTCATTGCAATGAGAATTGAGTGAACCATAGTTAGGAGGTTTTCCACATGAAATTAGATTAAATTGGTTAATTATAGTTAGAGTTCTAATCACCCATCACTTGAGCCTAATCGAAGTATAATTGGAATCACGTTTATTTCCTATTGATTTTATATCCTTTGCTTATTTGTTGATTGTTTAGTTAAGTTTGAAGTTGACAATTACTTTTTGGTGTCATTAGTTAATCAAAAACACAAAAACATGCTTGTCGGTAGCTTGAATAGTAGGTTTAGTATCTAGGTTACTACTTGAGACTTAAGCGTCCTTGCATTCCTTGTGGTTCGACTCGATTACTTAATCGATTATTATTGCTCTCTACCCTCACCCTAAAGTGAGGGCGGACCAATTTACTATGCTAGTAGAACATTGGATGGAGCTCAAAGGAACTACACAACAACGGAGAGGGAATTCTTGGCTATCGTCTTTGCTTTTGATAAGTTCCGATCCTATCTTGTTGGGAATCATACCATTGTCTATTCGGATCACACGGCTATCCGATATCTCATGGCAAAGAAGGATGCAAAGCCTCGTTTGATTCGTTGAATTCTCCTTCTTCAAGAATTCGACATGGAGATTCGAGATAGAAGAGGTCGTGATAATCAAATAGCTGATCACATGTCAAGGCTAGAAAAGCCGGTTGAAGGTGAAGAGTTGAAGTTGAGCATTAATGATTGTTTTCCCTGATGAGAAAATCATGGTAGTGAAGTGCAAATATTCTTGGTTTGCGGATTTTGCAAACTATATTGTCCTCCAAGAATTACCACCAAGCATCTCGGATTATTAAAAAGCAAAGTTCCTTCGAGATGTTAAGTTCTATTATTGGCAAGATCCATATCTATGGAGGAGATGTACCGATGGCCTTATTCGTAGATGTGCTATGGAGAGTGAATGACTCAAGATAATTGGAGATTGTCATGAGGGGCCTAATGGGGGTCACTTTGGGGCTAATCGTACGGCTTGGAAGGTATTTCAAAGTGGATTCTATTGGCCTTCTATTTTTAGGGATTGTCAAACCTTTGTGAAAAATTGTGATAGGTGTCAAGATGGGGAATATCACTAAGAGGGATGAGATGCCTCAAAACATCATGATTGAGGTTGAATTGTTTGATGTTTGGGGGATAGATTTTATGAGACCATTTTCTAATTCTTGTGGTTTTTCCTATATCCTTCTCACTTCAACAACAAATGGTTGGGAAGTTTACTTGCTAAGTATAGAGTGAAACACAAGGTTACTACACCTTATCACCCTCAAGCTAACGGTCAAGCGGAGCTTGCAAATTGGGAAATTAAACAAATCTTGGAGAAAACAATCACTACTCGGAAGGATTGGGCAAATAAACTCGATGATGCATTATGCGCCTATAGAACCGCCTATAAAACCCCCATTGGTATGTCCCCATATCAACTTGTTTTCGGAAAGTCTTGTCACTTGCCATTGGAAATTGAGCATAAGGCGTTTTGGGTTACAAAGAGAATCAATTTCGAGTTCAAGGAGGCCGGGTTTAGTAGGAAGAACCATCTTGTAGAGTTGGAGGAATGGAGAAACGAGACCTATGAAAATTCTCGGATTTACAAGGAAAGGGCCAAGAAGTTTCATGACTTGGGGATTCGAGGCAAGGTAATCATTCCGGGAGACGAGGTTCTTCTCTTTAACTCTCGTCTTCGTCTTTTTCCCGGAAAACTCCAATCAAGGTGGACCGGCCCTTATGTTGTGAGCAAGAGTTTTAAGAATGGAACATTTAAACTTTTCAAGAACGATGGTTTTACTTTTGTTGTCAATGGACATCGACTCAAGCCCTATTTCAATTCGAAGAAGGTTAAGGAGGAGTCGACCATCCTTCTTCATGATGCATGATTTTGGAGGTAATGCCGAGCTAACTACATTAAACAAAGTGCTCGTTGAGAGGCACCTCAACACGTATCCTTTTATTTTTCGTTTTAGTTAGTTTTTATTTCATTTTCGATTTTTGTGTCGTTTATTTTATTTTTCGTCTAATTTTGAGAAAAACCATAAAAAATAGAAAATGCAGAAAATAAATGTTGAAAAATGTTTAGGGAGAGTCAAGAGGAGGTCGAAAAGGGCCCGATACTTTGAAAATAGGCGGGATCGGTCAAGAAATGCATCAGAAAAGGCCAGAAGTTGATCGCGCGCAAAGGGCCGACGGCGGCCTGCCAGGCCGCCGTTCAGGTAGCTGGAATGCAGGTTGGTTGGCGGTCTGACCGACGGTCTGCCAGACCACCGCCGTCCCTCTCTCCCCCTTAAATTTCTATTTTTGATTTTTCACTCCATTTTCTTTTATTTTGTGTTTTTCATCCTCTTTTTTTAGAACAAACCCACTTTCTCACTCTAAAAACCTAGATTTTCTTTCTCTAATTACTCTCAAATCACTAAGAATTGAGTTAATTCCTTCCATAGGTTCATTACCATCCCAAAACCTACATTTTGAACCAAAGAAATCACATTTTCACCCCTTCTAACTCAAAAAAGCGAAAACTTGTGTTTCTTGGTTAAAGAGTTAAAGTTCTTCAAATTTCTTCAAGAAGATGAGGTAATGTGCTCTATACCTTTGCTCTTATGGATTTTTCCTTGCAATATATGAAGTGGTATGAGTGTTTATTGTATCATTTTCATTGAATTGAGAGGCAATTCTAGCTTACGGTTTTTCTTGAATTTTGAAGAAATTTTTGAATGAAGAATGTGGAAATGAGCATAAATTGAATAGCATTTATTCTTTCTTTTAGGAATTTTGCTATATATATATCCTTGAAAGTGCATTCTCTTATGAATTGCGTCTCTTTATACACTTGGGCATACTTGAAATGAGATTGGATGAAGGTTTGCATAATTCATGAATTTTTAATAGATATGCTTGATTTTTAGTTAGAAATTCATTTCTTGAGTGCTTCAAGGCTTGAAGAGGTCATGAGTTCATGAATTTTTAATTTGCAAAATGAAATTTCATAGCATTATTCTTTTGAATTGAACTTTCTTGTGAATATGCATTCATTTTCATTTGAACATACATGAATGAGCTTAGAGGAAGTTTAGTGAATTTATGAAGGAAGGGTGCATAATTTGCTTGATTTTGGTTCAAATTTCATTTCTTGAAAGCATGAATGCCAAGTGGGGGGTGATGACTATGTGAAAATTTGCTTATAACTTGAAAATGCTTTGGTTATTTTCTCAAATCTTACTTGGAATTGTTCTTGGTTTGTAGGAAAAATGATTCTAAAGGGAAAGGAACGACAACCACCACTTCTAAGGAATTGATTGCTTCTCTTTCCAAAAATAGAAGAAAGGATGCCTCTTCATCTTTACAACCACCAAGAAGAGATCCGAAGACATCGGAAGCTCATGATATTTACCTAGAGACTTATGAGGAAATGGCAAGATTTGCAACTCTTGTGATAAGAACTATTATATCGACTCAATTCCCATCTAAGGAGGCCTTGGAGAAGTTAGGGCTTTATGACAACATCAAAGCCCTCTTTGATAACATAGGATGGGGAAGTCTCCTAGATGACACTCTTGAGGATAGGGGGACTTATAAGAAGGTGGTTCTTGAAGTCACGAGTACATTAGATGAGGAGAGCATCCACTCCATGCAAAGCCTCAAATTTTAATTGTTTGGAGAGCGTCATGAGTTGAGGTTGGAAGAGATTGATGACATTTTTGGAGTGCCACATGGAGGTGATGTGTTGGTTGAAAGAGCCTTTGAGCACTACTCCATATGGAATAAACTTGCTCTAATCACAATGGAAGGCTTTAGGTCGGGGTATTCAAAGTCGAATGAGGTGAGAAACCTGGTCCTTAGAATGGTGTTGAAGATTCTTGCCCACACCGTTGTTGCAAGAAAAGAGAACACTTCGGTCCGGATTGATGACCTTTTCATTATCCATGCCATGTTAACAAAGAGGCGCATTAGCTTTACTCACATCTTCCTTTCTCAATTGATGAAGCAAGCAAGGGTGAATAATGGAAAGGTTAACATAGGAGGAATGCTCACTCCTTTGGCTAGGAAAATCAAGGATGATCTTGGTGGCTTCCCTCCGATGAGAGATGTATATTTATTGGACATTGAGAAGTTGCAATATTTGAGGTTTCTCACATCAAATAGACCTCCACTTTATTTTATTCAAGAGGATGGTGAGACATTCCCTCTTCCTAATGCCATGAGTGTATTGGTCACTGATCTACATGATCGTGAGAATTGGCACTTGAACTCTCCCACTTATAAGTTTATCAAGGAGAATCGTATTTTCAATTATGAGTATACAATTGGAGGTGGGGAAATGCCTTTTGATGAGCAAAATGAGGAAATAGAGGATTCTACAAGAGGAGAGCCAATGTCAAGAGGAGAGCCAAGTTCAAGAAGAGAACAAGTTCCAAGTGGTAGAGTTTATGATAAGAGATTTGAAGCCCTTGAAGGTCGGATGACAAGCATGGAGCGTGGATTCAAGTCCCTTGATGCACAAGTCACCGTAATGAGGCAAGAAGTAACCTCTATGAGAGTTACTCAACTTAAAGAGACAAAAAGAAGAGGATGGAAAAGCAAGTCACGTCGATGATGGAGCTATTGGAGAGTTTCCGGGCGCATCAAATTGCTCAAGGGGTGACATGGCCCCGACATCCTCCATCGTAGCTTGGACCTTTGTGAGTGTAATTTAAATTTCTTGTATATCTTTTCCTCCAAATTTATTTTAGAATTTATTTTCTAAAATAAGTTTGGAGGAAGGGGTAGGATAAGAAATTTAAATTACTTACATTTCTATGTCCTTTCCATTCCTTTACTTGTCTTTTGTTGCTTGCTTTATTTTGTTGCTAGTTGATCGCCCTACTTTGTAAGAGTAGAGAGAGACCAATGATATCGAATAGTATATTTGAGTCGAATCCACAGGGAATGCTATGGCGTAAGAGTTTCAACTAGTAATCTAGCTATTTAACTACTATCCAAGCTTACAATTGTCATGTTTTTGTATTTTTGATTAGCTAATGAGAAATATAAAGTAAGTAACAAACTAGAGAACAACTAATAACAAGAATTAACAACAATAGTAGAAAGCTTGGTTCTAAATATAATCCGATAATCACTAGAGGCCTAGGTTTTAGGATTTGTTAGGATTAGCCATTTTAATCTAATTCATATGAGAGTTCTATATATAGTAAACATCAATTCTTCTCTCGAAGCAATCAATATTAGTGGATTAACCTATGACATCTATCTCCGCTAGGTCTCAAGATGCATAAATTAACTCCAAATGGCTCAATTAATTATGTAGAAGCTCCTACTAGCAAGAATTACTAATATGGTGTGATTTGATTCCAAGTGTTACGAACTAAAGCCTCCTAAGCATTTAACCAAACACCTTGTATGCACTCAATGATGGCCAATCAATCATGCAATAAAATCAAGCCCCAAATCACAAGACATATGAATTAGAAGGTAAATCCAACAACAAAACCCAAAAACTTAGTGATCTAGATCATATCTTCATATATTGGAACCAAAGGAAATTTAGCTAGACATAATTGAAGGAATTAAACCATAAAAAGTAAATGAAATCATGCTTAAAAGATAGAGAATTCAATAAGGAAGAAGAATATGGTCTTGAATCTTGAATCCACAAAGTATAGCTCCAACAATCTTCAAATTACTAAAGTAGAAAGAGGGAAAATATATTTAGGGTTCTAAGAATATTAAAAGTATGAAAAAGATATCCAAATAGGGTGAATTTATGGGTTAAATACATCACAAATCGAGTTTGGTTCGAATCGGGGTGAAACGGGATGAACCAGGACGAGTTTGGACGAGCCGAACTCGCCCCTTAAGTGCACTTCCCGCCGAACCGGCGGTCTGTGGGAAGGGAAACCGGCGGTCTGGCAAACCGCCGGCCAGACCACCGTCTATGCTGCCAAAATTGGTGGTGAACCGGCGGTTTGATGTTGGTTCCCGGCGGTTTGACAAACCGCCGGCCAACCCGCCGGTTTTCCTTCTCTTGTGCAACTTCATCGTTTTCGCTCGTTCTGTCTTGTTCGAACTCCGATTCTCGATCTGCTTTTTGCTATGGCTTCCTAACGAGCTCCTCTTCGTCATGGAATGATTAATTTGGCCAAATAAGTTCTCCATTATTCCTGAAAAAAGCTTAAAGAGACTCGAGAGAACGAGGAAAACATAAATGAAATCAAACTAGTGAAACTCTAACTATAGAACTTGACATTCCACATTTTAAACACAAGTTTCACTCTAATAGAGCTCGATTCTTCCTCGTTTCCGGCCCTCGATCCTTAGCTACTTGAATGCTCTTTCAAATTTTTACAAAAATGGATCGAAAACCGGGAGAAAACGAGAAAAGTCTAAAGTTTGCTACAAGTTAAGAAACTCTAGTATTTCTAACATTTAAGCACATAAATCGAGACTAAACACATGCAAAATACACTCAACATGCACATAAAATACGTGTTAATCACTAGTTTACATGACTTTGTGGGTTTTTGGTTGATCTTGTATGCCATGGATGTTGCTATTAGATTTCTTTTTGATTGATGGAGAAGTCTTGGGTTTGAGATGTGGAGAAATTGGTGGTTTTTGGGTGAGGAATGTCTTTTAGAGGATGAATGTGAAAGTTTGTTTTGTTTTGGTTTATTTAGTTTGTTTTTGTGTTTTGTTGGTGTGGTTAGTTAATTGGAAGAATGATTGGGGTTAAAAGAAGAATGTTGATTGCTTAATGTTTGGTTTTGATGAGTTTGGGTCAATAAGTGTAATTGATGATAAGCTCTTCTTTGATTTGTTGGTTTTTGAATGTGAGCTTGAATGTGAAAATTTTTGAAAAGTTAAAAAGTTTTTGAGTTGAAAGGTTGAATGAATGCTTGCATGCTTGAATGTGAAAGAACGTGTTTAATTTCTCAAGTGCTTTTAGGTGAGATGCCAATGATTGATGGTAACATTTTTGAAAATTTTCAAGTTTAAGTCAAGCATGATTAGGATTATTTCACTTGAATAGCTTGATATGATTGATCTTAAGCACTTAGACTCTAGGCAAAAAGCTTGGAAGGATTTTGAGCCTAAAAACTATGCATTTTACATAGTTAACATCCTTTCTTGAGAGCTTGGTCATGCATTGCATTCTCTTTACTAGAACTTGCCTTGATACTCATGTTAGAAATAATACATGTGTGTATAATTAGGAGATGATCTTAGGCCATCATTGTGTAGCCCATTTTTCCTAAACACTAACCTATCTTTCATCACCATTATTGTCCCATTTTGAGCCTTATAGAGCATTTTCTTCTAAAACCGGATGATAAGGGGTGAAGGATGGTTAAGGGAACCTTAGTGAAAGTTGAAAATTTATGAGAAATGGTGGGTGATGGTGAAAGGTTTTGTATTTTGCTTTGAGTTGAAAGAACACTCCTATAAGCTCATTTTTAGAAAAGAAAAGAATAAGAACAAAATTCTTATTGAAAAAAAAAAAAAAAAAACTGAGAACAAAGTTCTTACTAGAAAAAGAAAAGAAAAAGAAAGAATAAGAGCATAAAGGAGTGTTTCTTTAGATATTTGGTAGAAGCTTGGGTTTCATTTGATAAAAAGGGTTGGATAAGGTGGAAGATGAAGAAATTCATACTTAGAAAGGTGAAGAAAGGAGGTGAAAGAACTTAGATGAAGATTTAAGCCACTTAGCCTAAAATTCCCTACCTTAACCAATGTCCCTACATTACAAGCTTAAGAAAGACTTTTTTGATCCTAAATTGTGCATGCATTGTAGTATTGGAAACTTGAGTTGATAGGCAAGTTTATGGTTAAAGTTGTGTATTGCATGATTTCGATGAGTGCTTACCCTTTTCCTTATATCGAGTGATCGAGTGATACACACACTTCTTGTGAGGTCTAGGGTTGAATGTGCTTAAGTGATTGAGTTCTAAGCTAGGATAGTGAGTGATTTTATGAATGCTTGGCTTGACTTGATAATTTCCTTGAACTAAAATGGTTTTTGAAGTGATATGAGGCATCGATGAACTCAAAATGCACACTCCATATGTGTTAAGTAATTTGATTGCTCGTTCCATTGTTCGGGATGAACAATGGCTTAAGTTTGGGGGAGTGATTTACATGTATTTTATGTGCATGTTGAGTGTGTTTTGTATGTATTTGAGGCTCGATTTGTGTGCTTAAATGTTAGAATTGCTAGGGTTTCTTAACTTATAGCATATTTTATATTCTTCTCGTTTTCTCTTAGTTTTCATTCTATTTTTGTAAATTGGAAGAGCATTGAAGTATCTAAAGATCGAGGGCCGGAAACGAGGAAGAATCGAGCTTCAAGAGGTGAAAATCGAAGGTCAAAAGCTGGTTTGAAGAAAGAAAATAAAGAATCGAAGAAAGAACCGAAGATCGAACCGAACGGGAGAATAACCGGACCGGGAAGGGCCGACGGCGGCCTGTCAGGCCACCGGCCAAACCACCGTTTAGGTGGCCGGAGTGCAGCAAAGATGGCGGTCTAAACGGCGGACTACCAGACCGCCGTCCAGACCGCCATTGAAGCGTGTCTCACCCCTTTCTTGACCAAGTTGGTTCGACCAACTCGGTCCAACTTGACCCAAAACTCATTTTTAATGTATTTAACCCCTAGATCTTATCCAATTAAGTAGTTTTAGCTAGAATACACTCTTTAGAACCCTAATTCTATTTTTCCTCTTTCTACTTTGGTATTTTCATCAATTGTTGGAGAAATACTTTGAAGATTTGAAGATCCTTCCACTATTTTGTTCTACTTTGAATTCTCTATCTTTTGATTATGGTTTTATGCATTTCTTATGGTTTAGTTTCTCTAATCCTGTCTAGCTAGTTCTCTTTGTGATTCCAATTATATGTAGATTAGGGATAAGTAATGGAATTAGGCTTTAATTATGAATTTACCTTCTAATTTCATGTTCATTTCTCTTGGGGCTATGTTTTATTATGTAATTATGCTTGATCACCATAGTTGCATATCAAGTGTTTGATCTAATGCTTAGGAGGCTTAGATTAGATGTTAGGATCAAGAGATTTGCATGCTAGAGAATAGAAGAGCTAAAGAACTCCATAAGCTATTAGGAGTTAATGAATTGCTTGATATCTTAATAGGAATTAAGCCTTTCATTAATCTACTTGATTTCTTTGCAATGAGAATTGAGTGAATCATAGTTAGGAGGTTTCCCACATGAAATTGGATTAAAATGACTAATTCTAGTTAGAGTGTTACATTGTAGGCCCCGATAAGTAGTCATTGGTGTAGGGGGGGGGGGGGATACACCAATTAGCCAACAATTTTGATTTTTCAAAACAATTTGATCTTACTGAGTCGTCACTTCAGTTTATCAGAGCAGCTTAGTTTTTCCAGCTCAATCAGTAAACTGCTGAGCTTGCAAAACTAACCTGCGTGCGGAATTTTGGTGGAAAGGTTGGCTAACCATTTTCAACATAGTTTTCAAAAGATTTCAGTTCAGACAACTGCTCATGCAAGACAGGTTACAGTAGCGCAGGTTGTGAACATGCAAACTGTGTAAATAAAGATATAAAAGTAAATAGCAAGAGAGAGAAACACGAGGAGTTTTTATCGTGGTTCGGAGTAAACAACTCCTACGTCCACGCCAGATCCCGTCGAATCTGTAATCCCTTAACTTGAGATATTCGCTCCTTTTAACACTGGTGGATGTCCAGTCCAAATTCAAGTCTTTCTTTAGACTGAATCTAGCATGATTCTTGAGTCATGTCTCTTCTTACTTTACATACAATCTTTCATACAATCTTACCAACGCTAAACAACTAACGCTAATATCCAATCTAGAAAGCTGTGAATAGCTATCGTCATTAGGAATACACAACTCAATCAACTACACTAAATATCAACTGTGATGGTAGTGAGAGTGTGTGTTATGTGTTCTAGTAAGACAGTTTCCAGAGAGATCAGAAATCTACAAAGATCAACACTTGGGAAAGCTCTAGTGATTTCGAGTGTTGATTGAATGATTTTTAGCTTGAGATTTCTGCAGCGTTTCGGCTTGTGTATTGAGTTTCCCGTAGATTCTTTCTGGAATGAGTTGAGGTATTTATAGTGAAGCATTTGAAATAGAGCCGTTGGAAGTGTGTCAGGATATGCAGTACCGTACACTGACACAATTCTTGTCGTTGGGTGAGAACAGGTTTCTCAACCACAACTCAGGCTGGTCTTCACAGGTCGACCTTCCTATACCTCGAACTGTCTTCGGTCTTTTATAACCTTCGTGTGAAATCTTCGAGTATGGTAGGAGCATGTTACATAGACAAATTACATAATGGAACAGTATGACAGATTGAGTAGATTAGGTACAAGGTTGCACTAACAACCTTGACCTTTACATGAGCAACCTGTCCGAGTTAAGCTTGACTGATCCAAACATGGAGACCAGCCTGTTCCACTTAAAACCTATATCTAAGTGTGGTTTCTAATAGCATTATCAAAACTCAGTTTCAAAGGGTTCCCAACATACATCCCTATCATTTAGACCTGATTGAAGTATAATTGGAGTCACTTTCATTTCATATTGAGTTTATATCATTTGATACTTGTTGATTGTTTAGTTGGGTTCTAGTTTGTTAATTACTTTTCTTTGTCATTAGTGAATCAAAAATACAAAAACTTGCTAGTTGTTAGCTTGGATAATAGTTAGGTAACTAAGTTACTAGTTGAAATTCATACGTCCTAACATTCCTTGTGGATTCGACTTCATTGTAATACATCGATTATCATTGCATCTACCTCACTCCTAAAAGTGAGGGCGATCAGTTACCCCCTTGATTTCCATAAGAATAACGACTTTGTTGATTCCCTTGAAATCCCCCTTGGTGATTTCCTTGGAATCCTCCTTAACCCTTGCTTGTTGTAATTTCCATAAGACCCTTGATTGACATATCTCACGTCTTCACTTCTATTGAACTCCCAATTCTCTTGAGTTTGAACCCTTTGAATTTAAGCTTTCCTCTCATCTTCATATTTTCTCTTCATATTAGCAAGCTCCAATGCTAATGCTTCATACCTCTCATCCTCAATCGAAGCAACCTTTCTAGAAGGGCCCCTCTCCATTGGCCATTGATAGCTATTAGCTGTCATCTCTTCAATGATTCTCAAAGCTTCCTTTGTATTTTAATTAAGAAGGCACCCACCGGAAGTAGCATCTAAAATGCTTCGTGTATGAGGTGTTAACCCACTATAAAAGTTGGTCATTTGTTGACCCTCGTTGAAGCCACGTTGAAGACATTTCCTTAGGAGTTCTATATATCGCTCCCATACTTCACACAAGGTTTCGTCACCTTGTTGAGAAAAATGTGAGATGTCGGAGATGAGCCTTTGAGCTTTGGAGGGTGGAAAGTACTTGGAGAGGAAGACCTTGCACAAATCTTCCCAAGTGTGGATGTTGGCCTTGTTCAATCCCTTGTACCAATCTTCAGCCTGGTCTCTTAGAGAAAATCCTAACATTTGCATGCGAATAACGTCATTCGAGACTCCATTTTGCTTCACGGTGTCGCAAATATTAAGAAACATTCTAAGATGGGCGTTTGGATCTTCCGTAGGACTTCCATCAAATTGTTCACTTTTGACCATTTGAATAAGACCGGATTTGAGCTCAAAATTGTTGGCGTTGATCGTCCCCCACTCTCCTCCTTGGAATTGCTCCGTAGGAGATTGAAACATATGATTGAGAGGAGGTGGTTGAGCTTCATTGGCCCTTCTTTCTTGCTCATCTTTCCATACTCTAAACTCTTCCATTTCCTTCATAAAAGCTTCCATTGCTTGATGATTTGCTCCCATAGCTTGGTCTTCACAATTTACTCTTCTATGTCTTCTTTCAAATTTCAAGATCAAGGGTTTAACAAGTCTTCCCTTGGATCTTGTGTGCATGCACCTACAAAACAAAAATCAAAAGAAATAAATGCTTGAATTAGCAACTTAATAACCAAATCAACTATTGAAATTCAAACTAAAAAATATTCCCCGGCAACGGCGCTAAAAATTGATTGCTCACTTTTTAAGGGTGAGAAATGCAATGATATCGAATAGTATATTCGAGTCGAATCCACAAGGAATGTTATGGCGTGAGAATTTCAATTAGTAACCTAGTTATCTAATCACTATTCAAGCTACCAAATATCATATTTTTGTGTTTTTTATTAACTAAGGAAAAGGAAAGTAATTAAAAAACTTAAAATTCAACTAAACAAGCAACAAAGTATCAAATGATATAAACTCAATATAGAATAAAAGTGACTCCAATTATACTTCGATTAGGTGTAAGTGATAGAGATGTAAGACTCTAACTAGAATTAGCCATTTTAATCTAATATCATGTGGGATACCTCCTAACTATGATTCATTCAATTCTCATTGAAACTACATCAAGTTGATTAATGAAATACCTAATTCCAACTAGGACATCAAGTAGATCATTAACTCCCAATAGCACATTGAGTTCTTTAACCTTACTATCTCTAGCATGCAATTCTCTTGTTTCCTAGCATCTAATCTAAGCCTCTAAGCATTAGATCAAACACTTGATATGCAACTATGGTGATCAAGCACAATTACATAATAAAACATGGCACCAAGAGAAATGAATATGAAATTAGAAGGTAAATTCATAGATTAAAGCCTAATCCCATCACTTATCCCTAATCTACATATAATTAGAATCACAAAGAAATCTAGCTAGACATGATTAAGGAAATTAAACCATAAGAAATTGATGAAACCATAATCAAAAGATAGAGAATAGGAAATAGAATCAAAATATGGAAGGATCTTCAATTCTTCAAAGTAAATCTTCTTCAATGCATCAAAATACCAAAGTAGCAAAAGAGGAGAGTGTTTAGGGTTCTAGGAATGTATTAAAGTGTAAAGTACCCAATTGTGGAAGATTTAGGGGTTAAATACATAAAAAATAAGGTTTGGGACGAGTTAAACCGAGTTGGTCCGACCAACTCGGCACTTTAAAAGAGGGTGGGGCGGACACAAGCGGTCTGGCAAACCGCCGGGCCAGACCGCCATCTATGCTGAAGGTGGTGAAGGAGAAATGGCTGTTTGACAATCCGCCGGCAGCCTGGCACGCCGCCGGTTCCCCTTCTGGCCGGTTCTCTTGCGCAGCTTCACCGTTTTCGCTCGTTCTCCGTCGTCCGAACTCCGATTCTCAATCCGCTTTTTGCTACGGCTTCCTAATGAACTCCTCTTCGACATGGAATAATTTAATTGGCCAAATAATTTCTTCATTTTCCTGCAAAAAGCATAAAAAAACTTGAGAAAATGAGGAAAATGCGAATGCAAGCAAACTAGGAAAAACCTAATAATATCACTCAAAACTCCAAATATTCAAGCATGAATTCCACTTTAAATGAACTTAACATGCACATAAAATACGTATTAATCAGTTCTCTCTACCTTTTTCTCCCCTCCTCACTCCCTTATGCCGTCCCCTCCTTCCGCTGTAGGCGCTCCACCAAGTCCGCCTCCTTCTCCTTTCCGGGCACAACTGAGCATCTGGCGCCATCACGGAGAAGATATCCGCTGGTAGACTGTTTCATCACTGAAAAATTAGGGTTTATCGCTCCCTGTGTTCAAGAGGTTTATGAGATCCCCAATTTTCAAAATCGATTGTGAGTCTACCACTTCAACGACGACTTCGATCGCCATGAGGAATTTCTTCACCCTTCCGCCTTCTTGCCGGTGGCGCTTTTCTAATTTACTCCTTCGCTTGCGCCGGCTCCTTCCAGCGGTGGAGAGTCGTGTGTTCGTTGTGAGTTATATCTTATCTCTGTGATTTTATCACAAATTCTTCTCTCTCCCCTTTTCTTCTAGAATTTTTAGGAAATAGCAGATTTAGTTCGTTATTGAGGCATCTGCATTACTTGCTGATTGTTTTGGTGGCTGTTGAATAGTATTGGTAGTGGTGGATGAGGATGAGTTTGAATTGTAGATAGATGAAGTGAGGGAAGAGTTGTTATTTTTCTGGAATGTTGATCTGATTATGAAGAAGACGAGGAAAAACAAGAAACAAGAGATGATGATTTCCTTGAAATTGAAGGAGTTGTGTTGCTTACCTTTCATTCTCAAATGTCTCAAATGTGTGTGTAGTCTCTCTTTCTCTCACATGCCTCTTAATTTGTGCAGGAAATAGCAGAGAAGAAAGACAAGAGGGGAAATATTTAATTTATTTTATTTTATTTTATTTTTATTTTTTATTTTTCTTCTGTAAATTGATGTTGAGTATGTTGTCCATGTGTTGAAATTAGAGTTACAACTGAAGCAAGAAAAAAAAAAAGAGAAGGAATTTTTTTTTTTTTTTTTGATCGGGAAAGAGAAGGAATTATTATTTTCCTTTGTTTGTGGGAAATTATTAATGTTGAGTATGGAAGCTATGATATGTTTGAATTACTGTCCGTTTTTGAGGAATTTTTGATGTTGTTGGAATAGCTATTATTTGGTATAGGCTAAAATTAATCATATAAGAGCATCCACAGCGCCACTGAGGGGAGGGGCTTGAGCCCGACGGAGAGCCCCTCCTGCGAGCCCGTGCACGACTGGCGAGCCCGGAGGAGCTCGTGCCCGACGCGCACTCGCGAGCCTCGCTTGCGCCCCATATTTTGTGGTGTGCTGACATCATTATGACATCAACCACCTTATATATATATATATATTATTTTATTTTTTTTAAAAAAATCATTTTCTGGCAGAAAATTAAAAAAATAATAATAATATAATTTTTTTTGACCATTTGAGGCCCAACGGCCATCTCCCAAATTTTTCCTATAAATTCATACATCCACCTGACCCGCCCTCACTTTAGGGGTGAGGGTAGAGTGCAATAATAACCGATGTAATACAATCGGGTCGAATCCACAGGGTATGCGAGAGCGTAAGAATTTCAAGTAGTAATTCGATTACCTAACTACTATTCAAGCTACCAAATGACATATTTTTGTATTTTTGATTAGCTCATGAAAAATATAAAGTAAGTAACAAACTAGATAACAAATAATAACAAGAGTTAACAAACAATAGTAAAAAGCTTGGTTCCAAATATAATCCGATAATCACTAGAGGCCTAGGTTTTAGGATTTGCATGGATTAGCCATTTTAATCTAATTCATATGGGAGTTCTATATATATTAAACATCAACTCTTCTTTCGAAACAATCAATATTAGTAGATTAACCTATGACATCTATCTCCGCTAGGTCTCAAGATGCATAAATTAACTCCAAATGGCTCAATTAATTATCTAGAAGCTCCTACTAGCAAGAATTACTAGTATGGTGTGATTTGATTCCAAGTGTTATGAACTAAAGCCTCCTAAGCATTTAACAAAACACCTTGTATGCACTCAATGATGGCCAATCAATTATGCAATTAAATCAAGCCCCAAATCACAAGACATATGAATTAGAAGGTAAATCCAACAACAAAACCCAAAAACCTAGTGATCTAGATCATATCTTCATATATTGGAACCAAAGGAAATTTAGCTAGACATAACTAGAGAAATTAAACCATAGAAAGTAAATGAAATCATGATCAAAAGATAGAGAATTCAATAAGTAAGAGAATAGTGGAATGGGTCTTCAAATCTTCAACATAAATCTTCAACAATCTTCAAAATACTAAAAAGGAAAGAGGGAAATGTTTCTAGGGTTCTAAGGATGTTAAAATATGCAAAAGATACACAAAATAGGAAGATTTTGGGTTTAAATACATAATAGGTGAGTTTTGGGTCGAGTTAGACCGAGTTAGACGAGCTAACTCAGTCAAGAAGTGAAGGAGAAGGGGCGACGGTGCCCTGGCCGGCGGCCTAACCGACCGCCACCTGGGTCGCCGCCTGGGTCGCTGGAAATGCAGTGGCTCAGCCGGCCAGCCGGCGGCCTGGCCGGCGGTCCAGCTGGTCGCCGTCCGGGTCGCCACCGGTTCGGCTCTTTTGCGCAGCTTCACCGTTTTCGCTCGTTCTCCCTCGTCCGAACTCTGATTCTCGATCCGCTTTTTGCTATGGACTCCTAACCAATCCCTCTTCGACGTGGAATGATCAAATAGCCCAAATGACATCTTCATTGTTCCTGAAAAAAGCATAAAGAGACTCGAGAGAATGAGGAAAACATAATTGAATTCAAACTAGTGAAACCCTAACTCTATATATTTAAATTGCACATTTCAAACCTAGGTTTCACCCTAATTAAGCTCGATTCTTCCCCGTTTCCGGCCTTCGATCCTTAGCCACAGGAATACTCTTTCAATTCTTACAAAAATGGATCAAAAACCGAAAGGAAACGAGAAATGTAAAAAGTATGCTACAAGTTAAGAAACCCTAGCATTTCTAACATTTAAGCACATAAATCGAGACTCAAACACATTCAAACACACTCAACATGCACATAAAATACGTGTTAATCACCACCCTCACAATTTCTACACAAATTCGCACACAAATCTATCTCAAATATCCCTCAATTTCTACAATTCTACTCCCAATTTTTTTCATTTTCAATATGTCAAGCTCCTCCTCAATTTCAATTTCATCTGAATCCTCCTCGTCCTCCGGCGAACTCAAAGCGATGTACCAACACATATAGAGCTCGGCCGAAATGTGGCAAAAACATCAAGAAGCATAGAAGAAGAAGAAGGAAAAAGCTAAGGAGCTGACAAAACGCCGAAGATTTCCTCATAGACGAATGATCAATCGAGATTGAGTCACAGGAGCAACTCAATTGTTCAACGACTATTTTGCTGAACAACCCACTTACCCGGATTCTTTATTCTGTCGGTGTTTTCGGATGTCAAAGCAGTTGTTCTTGCATATCGTGGAGGTGTTGGAGAGTCGTGATGAGTATTTCTAACAACGAAATGATGCACTAGGCAGGTTGGGTTTCTCAACCATCGAAAAGTGCACCACCGCTGTCCGTCAAATAGCCTACGGAGGCGCCGATGACCAATATGACGAATACTTGCGAATGTCAAAGACAACCGCACTAGAGTTATTGAAGCACTTTGCGAAGGTGATTCGATCCATCTTCGGTGGTCATTATTTGAGGAGGCCAGACGAAAGAGATTGTGCACGAATTCTTGAAATGCACGAGGTACGCCACGGTTTTCCAGGGATACTTGGTTCGATCGACTACATGCACTGGGCTTGGTAGAACCGTCCGGTGGGGTGGAGGGCCCAGTACATAAGTGGGAATAAGGGTCACCCTATGATGATCCTTGAGGCTGTTGCATCTCATGATCTGTGGATATGGCACGCCTTTTTTAGAGTCCCCGGAGCGCTCAACGACATCAACGTTCTCAATCAATCGCCAGTGTTCAGCGACATCGTCAAAGGAATAGCACCTCCGGTTCATTTCCTCGCCAATGGCAATACATATAACATGGGCTACTACCTCACCGACGGGATATATCCAAAGTGGCCGGTCTTTGTGGCAGCCCCCCCCCCCCACGCCACTGATGTGAAAGTCGATCGTTTCAAAGCAATGCAGGAGTCGGCTCGCAAAGATGTCGAACGAGCTTTTGGAGTTCTACAAATTCGTTGGGGAATGGTGAGCGACCCATTATGACTTTGGTATCATGACTGTATACAAGATATTATGTATGCTTGTATTATCTTGCATAACATGATAATCGAGGATGAAGGAGCGAACGCCACAAATTGGGCCCCTCCTGAAGAGGAGGCATCTACTTCTTAAAATGCACGAGTCCATCGAGGAGCCCCTGGTTCGTTTCAGGCGTACATGGATCGCAGCACGTCGTTACACGATAGGAACAAACATGGCCTTCTGTACACCGATTTGGTCAAAGAGATTGGGCGCGTAGGGGCAACAATTAGAGCTTTTAATTATTATTGCGTATTCTAATTATTTCAAATTAAGTTGTACTTTGTTTGTTTGAATTATGTTTGTTTAAATTTAATAAAAAAAATTCAAAAAAATGTGTTTTTTTTATTATTATTGAAAGTAGAATTAAATAAATAAATAAAATTGAAACAAAAATTGAATTAAAAAAACCAAATTGAAAATCGATTAAAAAAACATTAAAAATAATATATTAAAATAGAGAAAGCCCGGGAAGAGAGCCCGTGGGCTGGAGGGGCTCTCTCCCGAGAGCCCCTTTCCACTTACTGGTAAATAGTACTAAAAGAATAAAAGCATACTGCGTAATGCAGTTACAATTTGATATTATTCGTTTTTCACTTACCACTTACCGGTAAACAGTACTAAAATAATATACACGTACTGCGTAATGCAGTTACAAATTGATATTATTTGTTTACCACTTACCGGGTAAACAGTACTAAAAGAACATAAACGTACTACGTAACGCCCGACCCTTAAATTTTCAAAAGCCCGGGGGCTCGGGGCCGGGCCGGGTCACTATTTTTCCAGCTCTAGGAGAGAGAGAAGGGCATTATTGTCCACCCATATCAAAAAATGGGTATTTTTGTATAAATTATCTTCCATATCTAATTTGATATTTTTTTTATCTTAAAGTGGTTTGTTTTATTTTTTGACTCTTAGTAAACCACTATGTATTTGTATACCTTAACATACGGTTCCAAGCGAAGTGTTATGTTAGAGCGTTTATTTTGAAGTAATTAAAAATATTTTTTTTAGCCATAGGGTAATTCAAATTACAACTCCATAGATTTGTGCTTCGTTTCTTCTCTGCCTCGCCTTCAATTTCTCTCTTTCTCGTCGGTGTTTTTCCCGTTCTCCTTCTCCGCCTCTCTGTATCTTGCCACGTCATACCCCTGCCGGTGCCCTAATCCCTGATTCTTTCTCTTGCCGACAATTTCACCACCTCGTCTCTACAACCGGCCTTCTCTAGTCCTCTAGGGTTTTCTGTTGCCATCGCTGTTGAGATTCGACGCATCATCTCTTTGTCTCGGCATAGTAGCGCCAAAGCCTGAAAAAACATGCAACTCAATGGAAGAAGCTCCGAGTATCTTCTCCATGTCACTCGCCTAGTCTCTCTCCAATTCCCTCCAATTGAATTCTACAATAGGTGTTACAGCAACAAAGGCATTAGGTGATTAAAGATACGATTTATGACCTTTAATTTCATTTCTTGCCTGTTAGTTTTATTATGATATGGTTTATTTTGATTTTTATTGTGGTTTGATTTAGTTTTTAAGTCACATAAGTAGTGATTTTTGTTTCATTCTTTATTCAGGAAGAGGATTAGGGATATTCGTAATTTCATGTGTTTTGAACAAGCATATCTATAAATATTTATAATATATTGTTATCTTTACAGGGCATAAGACAAAGGTTTCCTCCTTTATCTTCTTGTTCAATTTTGTCTTATTTCTCTCATTCATTAGTTGATATTTTTTGTTTAACTTTCCTGGTGGTGGAAAATGCTTTGCTAGATTAGTCCTTCGAGTATAATCATATATAGTTTGATATAATGCTCAGATGCTTCTACTTCAGTTGGAAGATTATCAAATGATTTATTACAGTCGTAGACCAGCTCTTTAGTCCACTTTGTTTATATAAACTTATCAAAACTTTTTCATTTAGTCATACTTCATGTTCTTACTTTATATGTTATGTATGTGATTGGTCGTTATTGTTCTGTAGTTTCAGGTCATGATTAGAGTAGATCTTGAATAATGCCTATTATATCTTGAATGACCAATTCTGATGCTGGTTTTACAACAATTGGTGAGTAGGGAAGGATCTCATCAGCTGGTCGATCCAGTAGTTTTATAGGCCTTTAGTGGTTACCGTGAAATTGTTGGAGATAAATAAATTTCCACTGTAAATATTTCCTTTTATATTTCTGGAAGGAAGGAGTATTTAATGGGATTATAGAGAAAATAAATTTCCACCGTAAATACTGGAAACATGTTAAGGTACGAAAACTTCTTTTAATGCACAAATTGGGTGCACATATTTGGTTGTTTTTTAGTCTGCTATTCATGTAAGTTTTATTTACCTCTCGTCTATCTCCCCTTATTCTCTTTTGAAAGCACAAGTAAGTATCATTTGCCATTCAGTCCTTGAAACTACAACATGGTTAAGATGATATGTTAGTTGATGATGATATCTTAATTCATATACATGATACAGTGGGATATGCATAAGGATGCTTCATCAGGTAAACCTTTTGCTTTAATATGTTTATTGCTTTGTTTGTTTATTACATGAAATTGGAAAAACTATAAAAATATCCTATCTATGTCTTGCTTTAGCATTTTTTTAATGGATTAGAAATTTGAATACACTTGTTGTGATACTCGGTTGAGGTATCATTTACAAGTTGAGAAATCCTTTAATCAGAAACAAAATCATAGACATAGATAGGACATTATTAATCTCTAAATTAAGGACCTTCATTACTCCCCCTCCTCGTACTCCTTATTATAGATTGTTTCATTTGTACTTCTGTGCAACGTTCTTTATTATTCTTATCTTTTTCTTTTTTCCTTCTTGTGGTTTGATTTCTTGTTTCCTCTTAAGAGAGTGCGTGTGAGAAAGAGAAACTGGTTTAGCATGTCACTGAATGTATTCTACTCAAGTGTACTTAAGTCTTAAAGCCTAAATTTTGTATCTCTGTTGATTTTTCCAATAGGGTGCAGCTGGTGGTGCTGAAGCTAGGCCATTCATTACATACCATAACTCTCTTAGGTAAGATCTGTATCTGCGAATTGTAGCTGAGCTATATTTGAAGAGAATACTGGTGAGGTTTGTTTTTTTTTAACTTTTATGTCTGAAATCTCCTTGGTTGTGCAAAGATGATTTGCCTGTGTAGCTTTCTTGTGGAGTAGCATATCTCTATCTATGATTCTTATGCATTTCCTAGATTTCCTTTCAACCACTTCTCCTACTTAGCATTAGAAAGGTTTCGAACAGAGTAAAGTTATTTTATTGCATTAATTGAGGAGAATAAACATATGTATTACTTCCTTCTTTGGAAACAATTTTTTCTGCTATATTTTTTCTTTTCTGATACTAATCACTGGAGGCTGAAGTGTGTTAATTTAGTAGGTGTAACACCCCACTTTTATTATTATTATTTTTATAATTATTATAAGAACAAGAGTTTTTTTTTTTTTTTTCATAGATGTTACGGGCCATAATAATTAAAAAAAAACGATTAGGAATTTTTTTCTCACGTGAATTATGGCTCACGCTCTATAAATTAGTAAAAGATGGTCAAGCCCATTAAGAGTCTCTCAAGAAAAACTTTCGACAGAAATACGTGAGAGAATAGAATAGGATTGTGATTAGATTAAGAAAACAAGAACTCCGATTCTTTAGGAACGATCATTCTCACGACTACCACTTCTACTGAAATTCAAACTCTTCTCTCAAACCCTACTTCCGTCAATTATATATGTTTTTCCTTTACAAATCTCATTCATCTTCTGAAATACGCTCTCAAACCTTCTCTCCAAACAAGCTTACAAGTTCGATCGAGGTTCGCGAGTTCGAATGATATACTTCACTCAAGCTTTTGGTTCACGAATCTCTTACGATCTCAAAATCTTTTCCTTGAAACGTTTCTTTCACCGAAAGGTTTAACACCGAAAATTTTATTCTGCAGAAAGTAGGAGCCCTTTTTCCACATCATCACTGCGAGGAGGCTCGCCGAGTCGAGATTCGAACGGTAGTAATTTTCGCTCTTGTTTTTCTTCCTTACGAAATTCTACAGCCGTGAGAGTTCGTACTTAAGTTGTGGAATAAACTAGGTGTTCTCGTGCTGATCTTAGTCATAAGATTTAGCCTGCTAATACATATATATGAATAAGAAGTAAAGTTACGAGTGGAACGGATGATTTAGGTTGGAGGAAATTTTTCTGTGCTGAAATTAGGCGCCTTCCAGGTGTTCGTATAAATGTTTGAATGAAGGATGAAAGTATAAAAATTATGTGTGCGTGTGTTTATGCTAAAATTGGGCGTGGGTCGAGGAAAACGGTGAATTAAAGGGAAGATGGTTGGTTAATTCAGCTATTTAAACTTGGTGTTATCGGCAAATCAAGGTTTCAATTGTTGTTGTCTCTTTTGTGTTAAGCTGCAGAGACAAGAGATAGGAATTTATTTCATAATTAGGCGCCTTCTACTTGTTCGTATAAATGGCCGAAATAAAAAAATAAAAAAAGAAGAGAAAAACGTTCATGGGGGAGAGAGAGATGGGTTCGATTGTTTGTTGTGTGACTGTGTAAGCATTCTCGAAATATTAAGGATTTGATATTGGTCGAGTTTAGGCCTCCTAAGATAGTTTTATTTATTCGTATTTAGAGAAGTTTTTTTAGTTATTTACTTATTATATTATATTACACTTGGATAGGTGCGAACGACTAGGATCCTTGCCTACGACCAATTTTCCCTGTGCTACTTGTGCTCTACATTGAGGTGGGTAAACTGTTTTCAAGTAAATGGTTTTGGAAATGCTAGCAATGTGGATTTGAGAAAGAAATGATGATTTATAAATGTTTTGAATGTTTTATGTCCAACATGTTTTATCGATTTGGATTGTGATACATGTGATGAGAATGAATGAATGAATGAATGATGCATATAGCTATATGCCTAGTCCTGTGCACAGTTGACTATTTAGACAACCTTGACGTGAAGAGTCTCGTGTGTCTAAACCACCAAGAATGATGAATGATGAATGATGAATGATGAATGAATGATCGTGTTTCACTTTCCTGCGATAATTATATGTTGGACAAAATGAAAAAGGATCCACTTCCCCAACCACTGAGTGCAATTTTTGTGTACTCACCCCACGTTTTCAAAATATTTTCAGGTCCGTGAACGGAGTTGGAGCGGCGTGGAAGAAGCGGGGGTATTAGAAATTATTGTCGTTTTATGATGAAGATGATTAAACTTTTTCTTTTCCGCATTTGAAGGACTTATTCGATATTAGTATTTAAATTAGGGTTATTCCAGTTATGTTTAGACTGAAATAAGTACAATATTATATTTTATTATCTTTCTCAAAATTAGGTGTTGACTTAGATATTATTGTTCTTATTCATTTAAGTAAGAATGGTTTTTATTTCATTTAATGAAAATTACTTTAGGATACAAGCTTCGAATAGTTTTTAATGAAAATGTGCGCGTATGTTTTGAATAATTGTTGTTCTAAGTTTCGTATTTTTATATAGTTATGAGGCAAAACCTGTTATAACTTATTTATTTATTTTTAAAAAAAGGGGGGGGGGGGGGGCTTCCGCATTATTTTTGTTTAAGAAATGGTATCATTTTAAATTAGATATTTAAGGTGTTACATTTAGTGGTATCAGAGCAGGTCTGCGTTTCTGTAGACTTGTTCAAAGAAAATGTATTGAGTTTAAAAATGTTCTAGTAGTGTCCACCCCGTTTCCTACATGCACTCCAGCTCGAGGTACATTTCTTATCTTTGATATATGAGTTATTTCCTTAAATTTTAAGGATGTGATATGATATGATATATGAGCATGATGTTGCATACGTGAGGATATTATGCAATTTATGACATGAAGTTTACGAAAATGGATTGTGTAAAAATCTTTTATTTGTTTTGTTTTTTTTTTTTTATAAAAAAAATGGATGTTTCGAGAATATGATTTTCTATGATATAAGTCGAGCCTTAGAAAGAACATAGACACGTTATAATTGGACTTACATGTGGGATAGATGGCAAACATACCGGCACAGTACCTACATGCCTACGACGTGCTCCGATTTTGGAATTGAAGGTGGAATAAAGAGGCCGGAGTTCCGGCGAACCTAGCAGCCATAAGGGACCTGTGGCATCAAACTGGCATCCATGGACCTCGCGTGCCAGGCTACAGCGCATCGTGGAGTGTGGCGGCCCGCATACCTTGGGAATTACAAGGGATGGCGAACCACACGCTCAACATGGCGACTACATATCATGATGGAAGGCCCCACGTCAACTTTGAGACCTATGTGGGAGCGCTCACTCAAGTCGCGAACGATCTGTTTCGAGGTATTGTGATTATTCCCGATGATGAAGTGCCGGAGCAACAACAACCTGCTCCGCAAAACCAAGAGGGCGAAGAGGAAGACCCGGAAGAGGACCCGGAGGAAAACTTGGAAGAGGATCCGGAGGAAGACCCGGAAGAGGATCCGGATGAGGAGAAGCCACATGAAGATATCGAGACTGAACCTCAAGAAGAACAAGCTGCTATGGAAATTATTTATATAAGTGATGATGAGGAATAGGTTTAGAAATTTTTTAGTTTGGTACATTGGCAACGTTAGCAGATTTTGTTTATCCTTTTAGGATCACGGCTTTTGTTTGGTTCTTATTCAGCATGTTATTTATGGATTTTGGATCTTTTTGATTTGAATGGTTATGAATGTCGTTCATTGATATTTTGAATGTACCATATAAGATTTCTTTGTTTTGTGTTAAAAGTTGAATTTTATAGTAATAACATAAGGCTTTAGTTAATAAATGAGAACATATGGGTTTAGACAATGGCAGGTAGACCCCGCAACCAACGAAACAATGCTAATAATAATGTGATTCAAGCGTTCGTTAACGCAATCCAAGGGCTGGCGCAAGGAAACCAAAATCCCCCACCTGGAAATGCAACAAGCCGAGTCATCAAACAATTCCGCAAGTACGCATCCCCGAAATTCAACGGTAGGAGCGGACCGCTTGCTTTGGAAGAATGGCTCATGGAACTTGAACGGATCTTTGAGCACATTGAATATGAGGACGTGCATCGAGTTTCATGTGCGGTTTTCCAACTGACAGAGGATGTGGGACAATGGTGGAAGTCCCATTGCACCGGGATGATAGAGGAGGAAAGACAGAACCTCACATGGGAGAGGTTCAAAGAGCTGGCTATGGAAAAGTATTTCCCTTGATCTTTCCGCAACCAGAAACAGACATAATTCTTGGCACTCAAACAAGGGGCAATGAACGTGACAGAATATGAGCGGAAATTTATCCAATTGGCTCGTATCGCCACTCGTTTGGCAGCTACAGAAGCGGACAAAGCTTAGTACTTCTTGAAGGGTTTGCGATCAGAAATTCGAGGGATTCTGGCTATGCAAGAAACCAACAACTATGGACAGGCCGTAAGGCGTGCCCTTAAGGTAGAAGCTGCTTTGGAGGTTGACAAGGTGGTCGCAAGAAATGACAATCTCCAAGGAAAAAGGAAATGGGATAACAGAGGCAGAGGAAATGGGAATTTTGCTAACAAAAGAGAGAGAAATAACCATCGACCGGCCACATCAGCACAAGGAGAGAAGCCCGTGTGCCCACAGTGCAACAAGCAACATTATGGGAAGTGCTTTCACGGAACTGCCATTTGTTACCGGTGTCACGAGCCTGGTCACTATGCAAACAATTGTACCAAAGGGGGGAGAGATAAGCCAAGGAAGGGTGGAAATGCAGGGTTGTTCGCCTTTACTCAAGAAGAGGCTGGCGAAGGTAGTGGCAATATGACAGGTATGATTACTATTTATGGAATACCAATTTTGGCGTTATTTGATTCGGGTGCATCACATTCTTTTATATCTACTGAACTCTATAAGAATATTGGCATGACGAAAGAAGTAGAGAACCTTGCACTCGATGTTAGGATTCCCTCGGGCGAAAACTTAAGAACGGACTTGATGGTCAAGAATGTTAGCTTGATTTTAGGAGGTAGGGAGTTAGTGGCAGATTTATATGCTTTAGAAATGCGTGATTTTGATCTTATTTTGGGGATGGACTGGTTAAGTGACAATTATGCCACCATTCGATGTCACGATCGAGAAATTGTTTTTCAAAGGCCACAAGAAAAGGAGTTCATCTTTTATGGGGCAAAGATTGGGAGATATCCACAAATTATATCAGCAATGAAGGCTATGAAGATGTTAAGAAAAAGTGGGTGTTAAGGATATTTGGTGAATCTAATGGGATCAACACCGTCAGAACTTGATATTGAGAATGTGCCGGTAGTTCAAGACTTTGGAGACGTTTTCCCTGAAGAGATCCCGGGATTACCACCAAATAGACAAGTGGAATTTACGATTGATCTGGTGCCCTGAGCTGCACCCGTATCTAAGGTACCATATAGAATGGCACCTAAGGAGTTAGAAGAGTTGAAGATACAACTTCAAGAGTTGTTAGATAAGGGACACATTCGACCTAGTGTTTCACCTTGGGGAGTGCCACTTTATTCGTAAAGAAAAAGGATGGCAGCATGAGGATGTGCATAGATTATCGTGAATTGAACCAACTCACGATAAAGAATAAGTATCCTCTACCTAGGATTGAAGACTTGTTCGACCAATTGAATGGTGCTGGAGTGTTTTCAAAGATAGATTTGAGGTCGGGTTATCATCAATTGAAGGGGAAAGAGAGCGATATTCCGAAAACAGCTTTTAGAACAAGGTCTGGTCATTATGAGTTTGTGGTAATGCCATTTGGATTATCTAACGCCCCAGCCGTCTTTATGGATTTGATGAATATAGTGTTTCATCAGTTTCTTGATAAGTTCGTCATCGTCTTTATTGATGATATTTTGGTGTATTCGAAGAATCAAGAGGAGCACGCTCTCCATCTATGGACGGCCCTAGAGGTGTTAAGAAAGGAAAAGTTGTATGCCAAATTCACTAAGTGTGAGTTTTGGTTGAGTCGAATCGGATTTTTAGGGCATGTGGTAACCTCAGATGGAATTGAAGTTGATCTGGCGAAGGTAGAGGCCGTGAGTAATTGGAAAGTACCAACAAACGTGGCGGAGATACGAAGCTTCCTTGGGATGGCAGGCTACTATCGAAGATTCATCGAAGGATTCGCCAAGATAGGGGGCCACTCACTCAACTTACACGCAAAGGAGTACCGTTTGAGTGGACGGAGAAGTGTGAAAGGAGCTTTCAAACTTTGAAGGAAAGATTGGTGACTGCACCAGTACTAACTATTCCGGACGGCTCGAAGAACTATGTCATTTATAGCGATGCTTCGAAGCAAGGTCTAGGATGTGTGTTGATGCAAGAAGGCAAGGTGGTGGCTTATGCCTCTAGACAACTTAAGACTTACGAGCTAAATTATCCCACTCACGACTTGGAATTGGCTGTAGTAGTGCACGCTTTGAAAATTTGGAGGCACTATCTGTATGGCGGGAAATGTGAGATTTACACAGACCATAAGAGTCTAAAGTATTTCTTCACCCAAAAAGAGCTTAATATGAGACATCGTAGGTGGTTGGAGTTGGTTAAGGATTATGATTGCAAGATTTTATACCACCCGGGAAAGGCAAATGTCGTGGCGGATGCTCTTAGTCGAAAAAGGGAAGAGAGTCAAAAAGGGATACCGTCACTGCAAGATCTTGTGAAGGATTTTGCAAAGCTAAGTCTCGAAGTAATCACCACCCCGGAAGAAGCAAACGCTATCATTGCCGGCTTGGTAGTTCAACCTACACTTCGAGATATAATTAGAATGGCGCAAACAAAAGATATATTCTTGGATAAGATGAAGAATAATAAGGTGACCGAAGGTGTGGAGGGTTTTTCGATTTTGAGTGATGGAACACTTGTATACAAGGGGAGAATATGTGTACCGAAAGATGAGGTCTTGAGAAAAGAGATTTTAGATGAGGCGCACCGGAGTGTGTATGTTGCACATCCGGGAAGTACTAAGATGTATAAGGATCTCAAGAGAAATTTGTGGTGGAGAGGCATGAAGTGATCGATAGCACAATATGTGGAACGGTGTTTGGCATGTCAACAAGTCAAAGTCGAACATCAAAGACCGTTTGGATTGCTAAAACCTTTGGAGATTCCAGAGTGGAAGTGGGAGCATATCACAATGGACTTTGTGGTTCGACTTCCTAGATCGACGAGGGGCAATGATGCAGTTTGGGTTATAGTGGATAGATTAACAAAATCTACACATTTTGTACCTGTGCGAATGACTTATTCCATGGAACAACTTGCACAACTTTATGTTTGGGAGATAATTTGTTTGCACGGAGTGCCTATTTCTATAATTTCGGATAGAGATCCGCGTTTTACATCAAGATTTTGGGAGAGTTTGCACCGAGCTTTGGGTACTAGATTAAAGTTTTCGATAGCCTATCACCCTCAAACTGACGGTCAATCTGAAAGAACTATCCAAACTTTGGAGGATATGTTAAGAACTTGTGTGTTGGATATTGGAGGTAGTTGGGAGGCACATTTACCTTTGGTGGAGTTTGCTTATAATAACAGTTTTCACTCTAGTATTGGAATGGCACCATATGAAGCACTCTATGGAAGAAAGTGTAGGTCACTTGTTTGTTGGGATGAAGTGGGTGAAAGAAAGATTTTAGGCCCGGAAATGATAGAGACAGTCGATGTGATAAAGCAAATCCGAGATAGGATTAAGGCTGCTCAAGATCGGCAAAGGTCATACGCCAACAAGAGAAGAAAGGATTTGCACTTTGAAGTTGGTGATAAGGTATTCTTGAAGGTGGCGCCGACGAAAGGGGTGTTGAGATTCGGGAAGAAAGGGAAATTGAGACCTCGTTTTATTGGACCTTTTGAAATTTTAGAAAGGATTGGAGACTTAGCCTATTGATTAGCCCTTTCACCTGAGTTATCTTTGGTACACAATGTGTTTCATGTCTTGATGTTAAGAAAATATCTGCACGATCCAAGCCACATAGTGTCACACGAAGATGTATCTCTCAACAAGGATCTTACATACGAGGAGGTACCCAATGCGATTTTAGACCGCAAGACTCATTGGTTGAAGAGTCGTAGTGTGGAGCTAATTAAAATCCAATGGAGTCGACACGGAGCTGAAGAAGCAACATGGGAACGAGAGGAAGAGATTTATGCCAAATACCCGTCGTTGATAACACCCGGTAAGACCAAATTTTGAGGACGGAATTTATTTTAAGTGGGTCTAACACCCCACTTTTATTATTATTATTATTATTATTATTATTTTTATAATTATTATAAGAACAAGAGTTTTTTTTTTTTTTTTTTTTTTTCTCTTTCATAGATGTTATGGGCCATAATAATTAAAAAAAAAAGAACGATTAGGATTTTTTTTTTCTCACGTGAATTATGGCTCACGCTCTATAAATTAGTAAAAGATGATCAAGCCCATTAAGAGTCTCTCAAGAAAAACTTTCGACAGAAATACGTGAGAGAATAGAATAGGATTGTGATTAGATTAAAAAAAACAAGAACTCCGATTCTTTAGGAACGATCATTCTCACGACTACCACTTCTACTGAAATTCAAACTCTTCTCTCAAACCCTACTTCCGTCAATTATATATGTTTTTCCTTTACAAATCTCATTCATCTTCTGAAATACGCTCTCAAACCTTCTCTCCAACCAAGCTTACAAGTTCGATCGAGGCTCGCGAGTTCGAACGATATACTTCACTCAAGCTTTTGGTTCACGAATCTCTTACGATCTCAAAATCTTTTCCTTGAAACGTTTCTTTCACCGAAAGGTTTAACACCGAAAATTTTATTATGTAGAAAGTAGGAGCCCTTTTTCCACATCATCACTGCGAGGAGGCTCGCCAAGTCGAGATTCGAACGGTAGTAATTTTCGCTCTTGTTTTTCTTCCTTACGAAATTCTACATCCGTGAGAGTTCGTACTTAAGTTATGGAATAAACTAGGCGTTCTCGTGCTGATCTTAGTCATAAGATTTAGCCTTCTAATACATATATATGAATAAGAAGTAAAGTTACGAGTGGAACGGATGAGTTAGGTTGGAGGAAATTTTTCTATGTGCTGAAATTAGGCGCCTTCCAGGTGTTCATATAAATGTTTGAATGAAGGATGAAAGTATAAAAATTATGTGTGCGTGTGTTTGTGCTAAAATTGGGCGTGGGTCGAGGAAAACGGTGAATTAGAGGGAAGATGGTTGGTTAATTCAGCTATTTTAACTTGGTGTTATCGGCAAATCAAGGTTTCAATTGTTGTTGTCTCTTTTGTGTTAAGCTGCAGAGACAAGAGATAGGAATTTATTTCATAATTAGGCGCCTTCTACTCGTTCGTATAAATGGCCGAAATTAAAAAAAAAAAAAGAGAAAAACGTTCATGGGAGAGAGAGAGATGGGTTCGATTGTTTGTTGTGTGACTGTGTAAGCATGCTCGAAATATTAAGGATTTGATATTGGTCGAGTTTAGGCCTCCTAAGATAGTTTTATTTATTCGTATTTAGAGAAGTTTTTTTAGTTATTTACTTATTATATTATATTACACTTGGATAGGTGCGAACGACTAGGATCCTTGCCTACGACCAATTTTCCCTGTGCTACTTGTGCTCTACATTGAGGTGGGTAAACTGTTTTCAAGTAAATGGTTTTGGAAATGCTAGCAATGTGGATTTGAGAAAGAAATGATGATTTATAAATGTTTTGAATGTTTTATGTCCAACATGTTTTATCGATTTGGATTGTGATACATGTGATGAGAATGAATGAATGAATGAATGATGCATATAGCTATATGCCTAGTCCTGTGCACAGTTGACTATTTAGACAACCTTGACGTGAAGAGTCTCGTGTGTCTAAACCACCAAGAATGATGAATGATGAATGATGAATGATGAATGAATGATTGTGTTTCACTTTCCTGCGATAATTATATGTTGGACAAAATGAAAAAGGATCCACTTCCCCAACCACTGAGTGCAATTTTTGTGTACTCACCCCACGTTTTCAAAATATTTTCAGGTCCGTGAACGGAGTTGGAGCGGCGTGGAAGAAGCGGGGGTATTAGAAATTATTGTCGTTTTATGATGAAGATGATTAAACTTTTTCTTTTCCGCATTTGAAGGACTTATTCGATATTAGTATTTAAATTAGGGTTATTCCAGTTATGTTTAGACTGAAATAAGTACAATATTATATTTTATTATCTTTCTCAAAATTAGGTGTTGACTTAGATATTATTGTTCTTATTCATTTAAGTAAGAATGGTTTTTATTTCATTTAATGAAAATTACTTTAGGATACAAGCTTCGAATAGTTTTTAATGAAAATGTGCGCGTATGTTTTGAATAATTGTTGTTCTAAGTTTCGTATTTTTATATAGTTATGAGGCAAAACCTGTTATAACTTATTTATTTAAAATTACTAGTAGATATGGTAGCATTTTAAATTAGATATGTGTTACAGTAGGGTTCGCCTTTCTATGCTAGTATATAGTAGTAGTATATGTTTATTGGAAGAACATGTATGGCCTAGATAGGTTGGTTGATGCAATTTCTTACTTGCTTATTGATTTAAAGATTGGTTCTTCATATTTAGGTTGATGAATTTCTTGTCAACAAGTTGCCATTCTTCACTACATTTAAAGTGTTGAGTATAAATTTCCTCCGGTGATTATTTTTAATTTAGTTTTAGATAAGCTCAAATCATTAATATGTATTACACTGATAAACTTTATAACATGTTGACTATTTTGATTAATGCAAGTTAATATTTTCTCAAATTTTGATTTATGGAATTGACAACAGTTAATTAACAGAATTAAGAAAAAGAAATACAAAAACTAGCAAAAATAATATTAATTATAGCCATAAGTATACATAACGGTCACTAAATAAAATCGTTATCTTTACCTACAAATACATAACGGTTCTAAAAATACATACATAACAGTTAAAAACCGCTATGTATAAAGGTATACATACCGGTTTATAACCGTTATCTATGATAGGCAGTATTTATAACACCACTATATCTAACGTTTTTGTTGGCACATAGATAACGGGTTTTAGCCGTTATCTATGTGCATTTTTCTAGTAGTAATTGGTTTATGCCTCATTCCAATTATACGGGTGAATTGTTGTTTGACCTAGAAATTGAGAAAACAACAAAGCAACTCAGAAAACAGGCAAGACAATAGGCAAATATCAATCTACTCCATCAAGTGTGGAATCCGATAGTCAAGAAAGTGAAGAAAGCGAATACGACGTAGAAGAAAAAGAAGTGATAATGGCAGCTCGGAAGATTATTCGGGAGTTGGTTAATCCTGAAATTAACCAACAACCACTTTGCATTGCCTATCCTGAACTCGAGGTATCTTTTGAGTTAAGGTCTGAACTTATCCACTCCCTAGTTTTCGTGGTCTTGCAGGTGAGGATCCTCAAAGACACTTGAAGGACTTACATGTCGTATGCTCGACTATGAAGCCGCAAGATGTTACAGAGGAGTAGGGGTGTAACGAACTGAATCGAGCCGAACTTCGACATGTTCAAGCTCGGTTTGCCTAAAAAAAATTGAGCTCAAGCTTAGCTCGGGCACGTATTGAGCTCGGCTTGATATATATGTATGGCGATCGAGCTCGGCTCGGTAAGTATTTGAGATAAAAAATACTCGAGCTCGGGCTCGGGTTCGTTCATTCTCATATATTCAAAATGTTATTATAAGTAAATCATCTATAGTATATATTATATATAATGACATATTACACTATCCCGACAAGAAAAAATCTATTATTATCATTTATTAAACTATTACATTATATACAAACTATATAGTTGCATATTGTATAATATATGAATATTTGGTGTAGAATTATTTATATATTAATATAAAATATATAGATTTATATTATAGAGATGTATAATGTAAGTAATACTATGATTTATGGTGTACAAATATAATTATTTTTGTAAAAAAATTATATGAATATACATAATATTATATTTATACATATAATAATGGTGAAGGCGTTTGCGAACTTGTTCGGCATTGAGGCTCGCAGACACGATCGCAATCTTAAATACTTAATATATTTGCGATCTTTCGAGCCGAACATATATAATCTTGAGCTCGACACGTTTTTAAACGAACGAAATTTGAACGAGCTTTTTATGAGTTGAGCTTTGAATAGCTCACGAGTAGCTCTGCTCGTGTACGCCCCTATAGAGGAGCAAATTAAATTGTGAGCTTTTCCTTTCTCACTCGGTGACAAATCAAATGATTGGCTCTACTACTTGCCACCCGGTTTGATTACAAAGTGGGAAGAGATGAAGAAGAAATTCCTAGAGAAATTCTTCCCAGCTTCACGAGTTTCAACCATTAGGAAGGCGATCTGCGGGGTACAACAACAACAAGGAGATAGGGTTTCTTCATCTTGTTTGGGTCATGCAATTTTTGGATTGAAGTCATGCTTTTATTCTTATTATATGAACTAGATTTGGGAGTTGCAGTTGATCCTATTGAGACTATTTGGTGCTCATAGTCCCAATATGTCCAATTCTCATTTATGTGATTTTCTGAAAAAAACAGTCATAAATTAAAATTTTGAAAAAATAAATTCGAAGAAAACATAAAAAATCGTTGAATTTTTTTTTAAAAAAAATAATAGAAAATCGAAAAATAAAAAACGTTAAAGAAAATCGAAAGAAAAACATAAAAGAAACTTTAGAAAAAAAATCAAAAAAAAGTAAAAAAAATCAGTCAAAGTCAAACTAATTAAGGGTATTTTGGTCAAAAAAGGCAAAAAATGATATAATATTTTTTTAAAGTGGTGAACATAATTTGACATTTGTTAACATCTATGGACATATAAAAAAAAGAGGAAATACCCCCATATACCCCCTTACACTTAAGGAAGTCAATATTTGACTAAAACTTAAAAAACATCAAATTCTACCCAAGTTTCCTATGAGTTGACAGAAATACCCCCCATCACAAGTTTTTAAAATACAAATTCATCTCATCTTATTCTCTCCATTCTTCAAATTTTTTCTTTCATCTTGCTCGCTGCTCTTACCTAGGCGCTCATAGACGAGGAGCTCATCCACCTACGCCTCCGACCTCCGCCGCCTCCGACCTCAGCTGCCTGAGGTCGACGTCGTCTCCCTCTCCGCCGGAGCTCGTTGTCGCTGTTTTTTTGTAAGGTATTGGAATCTAGGGTTTTGTTGCTATTTTGGTTGTTTTTCGGCCAAATCTGAATATTTGGGATGCAATTGACCATTGGGATTTTTTCTCCTCAAAAAGATGAAGAGATGAAGGGGTGGTTCGCTCATTTTGGTGAAGAAATGAGGGAGAAACGCGCCGGAGAAGATGAAGCAGGCCGGAAATCGCGATTTTGTACGGCGGCGGAATCAAATGATAGGTAAGAAATCAAATAATTAGAGGTAAAAAATTCACGATTTCTTACCGGGGTAGAGATAAGAAATCAAATAATTAGGGATAAGAAATTGACGATTTCTTACAAGGTAGAGGTAAGAAATGGTCAAATTCTTATGATACGAGTCTTTTTTTAGGTTTTTGAATTTAAGCATTTTTTTTGTTGTATTTTCTGGAATCTGATGTAGAGATAGAGAGAGAGACGCAAATTCAAAGGATTATATACTGTGATTTGAAGGATTATATTCAAATCATAATAGTAATAATTGAATTGAAATTCAGAAAATATAATATTCAAATTCAGAAAACAATGGAGTAAGAAATCATTTACATAGAGTAAGAATTCATCATGATGTCTGCTTCAGATAAGAATTCAAAACTTAAGTGTAAGAATTGAATAGAAATTCAAATATAATAGAAATTCAAATATATTTTAAAGAATGTAAGAATTTACATAGAGTAAGAAATCAATTCATAGAATATGAATTCTTACCTATCTTATTAATTTCTTATATATAAATGAATTCTTACCACGAAATTGGATCATTTCTTACATAATCATACACAAAAAAATATACGAACCATTTATTCGATGTTAATCCAGATAGAAATGTATCAATTCTTACGTATTGAACGCAAGAATTTGATCATTTATTACATAATCATATTAAAAAAAGAAAACATCTTTGTTATTTTTACCGTTGTCTCTTGAATTCATACCTTTATAATTGGATTCTTACCTTTATAATTGGATTCTTACTTTGTTATCCATGAATTCTTACCGGTCAAACAAAACTTTTTCATGTCTCATGAGTTCTTATCTATATAGATGAATTCTTACCACGTTTTTTGCATCTTCTTACCACGAAATTGTCATTTCGTGTTTATAATCATTTAGAGTTTGAAGAATTCCAGAAACAAGAACACTAGTGCAGTTGTACAAATAATCCTTTAAAAACATATATATTCATTCAAATCCCAACATATAATCCTTCGAATTTGCGTCTCTCTCTCCCTCTCCCCTAGCATCAGATTCCATAAAAATACAATAAAAAAATACTTAAATCCGAAAACCTAAAAAATGACTCTTACCATAAGAATTTGACCATTTCTTACCTCTACCATGTAAGAAATCGTCAATTGCGTACCTCTACCGCCGTACAACTCGCGATTTCCGGCCTGCTTCATCTTCTCCGGCGTGTTTCTTCCTCGTTTTTCCACCAAAATGAACGAATCACCCCTTCATGTCTTCGTCTTTTCGAGGAGAACAAAGCCCATTGGTCAATTGCATCCCAAACATTCGGATTTGGCCGGAAAACCGCCAAAAATAGCAACAAAACCCTAATTTCCCAAAACCTCCCAAAATAGCTCCGGCGAGCTCCGACGGAGAGGGAGGCGACATCGACCTCGGGCGTCTGAGGGGGGAGGCGTAGGTGGATGTGAATTTTTGGAGCAAAGAGAGAGAGAGAGAGAGTTTCAATTACTTTTGCCTTTTTTTAAAATTCAGGGGTATTTTGGGTAGTTCCTCCCAAACTTGGGTATAATTTGTGTGTTTTTAAGTTTGAGGTAAAATTTAGTTTTTTTTATCTCTACAAAGGTAGAATATTTTTTGCCCCTAAAAAAAAATTTCTATATACAAAATTTCTCAAAAAGAAATTAATGCGATATAGAAACCGGAGTAGATCCAATTTATAAATCGGAAATTCGAATAATTTTAAGTGCATGAGTGTGTATGGTAAAATAAAATAAAAAACCAACCACTAACTAGTCAGCTGGACATAGTAATATTAAATGTTACAGTGGATTTGAGCCTCACCCTAAAATTAAAGCACCTAATATAAATAGGTCGACCTAGCTAGCTACAAATCTAAGCATTAGCATAATTCCTCAAGTTTGAAAAAGAAAAGATATACTACAAACCACAACTAATTAAGCAACAGCTCCATTATTGAATTAATTATAATTATTCAAGGACACGAATTGATGCTAGAGGCAATAGAAGTAGCCCAATAGGGAGGTGTTGTTGAATCCATTCCTGCAACATTAGTAACTGCCTTCACCGCCACCGCGGCGGTGGGATGGTGCTTGCCGGAGGTTGGAACGGATGTGCTTTCCGGAGTTTATTCTATCCCCCCCAAATACAACTTTCTTTTATTTTTTGTCGGTGGTATTAGTAATATACTATAATTATACTTTGCCTTGTTTTAATCACTGCTAATTAATTAATATACTCCGTATATATAGTATTTTTTTAAAATTTCAGTCGTCGAATTGGTGACGCACCATAAAAATGGATGGTAGAAATATGAAATATTCAAAATATAGTCATACCTAGGCAAGAATTTCCCCATACGTAGATATATATATTCTTTTTAGGGGCATATACCTAACCTAGAGATACTTTTATTCGTATTGATTCATTTTTTTTTCCTGAATTTGTACAGAATAAAGAGTTATCATGACTGACTAATCTCCATGTCAAATACTACCTATGTCTCATATAATTAGACATGTATTACGTTTTGGTCCGTCTCAACAATTAGACACATTTCCTAAAATGACAAAGAATACTTGGCTACAATTAACTCTCTCTCCTCAAAATTTATTACAACCACATATTTCTCACTCTCTTGGTTATTGAATCTACAGTAAACGTCATTAATTATATGAAACAGAGGTAATATATATATAAGGTAAATGACCAAAAGACTGAAGTAATTTCAGTTCAGAGTGAACTGAACGTACCCCTATATATATTATATGTTACAAAGAGAAAAAAAATATATTTCGTCCCATTTCAAAAAAATAAAATAAAATAAAACAAATACTTGTATCATACACAGTATTCTTGATCATTAATAAAATCTCTGTATTTCGTTAGTAATTTATGATCCGGTATCTTCTAGAAATCACAAAAAAATGAAAGGTGAGATAAAACAGATAATCCAAGCAAACGAATCTGAGGGTAATTAATCCTCGATCGAATTATTTTTATTTTTTTATATTATTTATTTTTGTTTTTTTAGGATTTACAAATTAACCATGTATGTCATGTGTAGTTTCCTGGTGGAGTGGTTTTGGCTGAATTAATCTGTTACGAACGCAATAGAATATATGAAACCATATACATTAGTATAGAGAATATAAAGTTTTTATTAGGTTTGGGAATACGTTAAAACCTCAAAAATATTAGCACTAGTAGAAAAAAGGCCTATTAATGCATTTGAAAATGCCACAATAAAAAATTTATTAATGCATTTCCTTTATTAAGACTAGGCTTGTAAACAAATCAAATAATTTTGATTCGATTCGAGATTCGTATTCGATTAGATGTATTCGTATTCGATATTTTACAATTCGAATTCGAAATCAAATAATTTTTATGATTCGATTACTTATCAAATACAAATAACAAATTATGATATTCGATTCGATATTCGTAAATATTCGTTTAGATATATATATATATATATATATATATATATATTATAGTAGTATATGATAATTTATCAACTCCAATTAAAAACTTATTTCTTAAGTATTTTAAAAGCCCATAGCTCAAGTCTAGACATTAATTTTTTTATTAATCATATTAAAATAAAATGAAATAAAATAAAATAAAATGACAATACATGAAAATTCAATAAACTTAAAAGATTAACCGGGAATCACTCCAGCATCTTTTCTTTTCTTAATTTTGATCTATGTAACTAACGAAGTGAGACGGAAGGAGTACTTTTCTTAGTAATTTCTATAAGTCTATTTAGGAGTTTAGTTCTTAAATGCTTGTATACTCCATAGCTCCAAACTCAACCTATTAATTTAAGCTATTATCCAATCGAATAATTTCAAATACGAGTAATTTTTTAAACGAATATACAGAATCTAAGTGATTCGATATTCGATTCGGATTCGTTAAATTATTCGAAAAATTCAAAAATAAATCGGATTTCAAATTCGCATAATATTCGAATTCGAATTCGAATTCGCAAAAAATTCAACAAATTCGATTCGAATAGTGTAATATTCGATTCGATTCGGTTCGTTTACAACCCTAATTAAGACATTTAAAAAAATGTCATCTCTATCAATGTAATGATAGGGTTAAGTGCATTGATAAATATCTTGTAGTCGCACTCTTCACAAATGCATCAATAGATTAGTGTAAGGATAGATAGTGTTTTGATGCAATTTAAAGTGTCATAATATAGTTTATATCATGACATTTCAGAATGCATTGAAATGTTGTGTATGAATACATTTAATATTTAATAAAAAACGAAAATATTCATATTTTTTTTGTCAATTATATACCAGATTTTATATATATTTATTTGCCTTTTTTATTTGTTTGTTTATTAAATTTAAATACAATACTATTTTACATTTATTTGGCCTTATTTTTTAGATTTTTTTTCGAACAATGTTTATATTGGGAAGTGAATACGTAAGCAAAGAGAACTTAAGCTTATACAATAAACAAACAAAAATAAATACCAATCCGTAATACAATAATTGGAAGCAATCAGCATAAGTTCAAAATAAAGCATATGTTTTGATACAACTAAATAGTAAATAAAAAACTATGTTCAATCCTAAATAGATATATATCTATTAATCCTAAACTAGCTAGAAACTGAAACATTGAGTGATGAACTAAATTTCAGTAAGTAAGTAGCTTCACCCACTGCTCGGGCAGAACTCATGGATCACTCTCGTCTATCAAAACCTCGATTGGTTTATTATCGACCCAATATCTCGTTTTTAAGTAGTGCTTCCAGTTTCTCCATTTACACCCAATGGAGGCCAAAATCCATTTCTCTGCAATAACAGGCACATGGAACCTCAACTACATAAAATGTTGTACAAACCAAGAGCAGTAGTAAGAACATGAGTAATTAGATAATCAGAGAAAATAAAGAAAGCTCAATAAAAGGAAAATGAAAGCATGGACTGAAATAGATTTAGTTGTATGGAAACATTCATACATAATTACCTTAACAGCTTCCAGCATCTCAGCTCTTTGTTCAATTGACATACCGTGCCAAGTCTTAACATCTACAGGACAATATTTGACATTTCTTGCAATGGTACCTAAGAAATGGCAAAGCGTGCTATGTTCACCATCTATGTTCATCCTCATTATCAATACCTTTAATCATAAAAGGAACCATGCAGTGAGTTTATTATTGAGAATAAGGAAAACTATCATAATGTTGAACTTATAATAAATCACCTTCTTCATCTTCTTATTCTTCTAACATACCACTCATCAACTCGTTCTCATCTATACGATCCTCTCCAAGCAGGTTTTCCATTACATTATTTTGAATAAATCTTGGAGGTTGAGTTTCTACGAGATAGATAATATAGTATACTAATGCAATTACAATCACTTTTATTATAATAAAATAGAGTACAAATGAATAGATATTATGACATACCAGATTGAGATACTGATTGTATACTCTCATTCCTTTGATTAAAATGTGTTACACCCAGAGCTCGTTCTTTTTCTATATTTCCATTATGATCTCTTCTGACCATTTGTATACCCTCGTTCCTTTGAATGAAATTTGTTAGACCTGGAGCTCGTTCTTTTTGTAAATTTCCATTATAATCTCTTCTGCCCACTTGTATAGTCTCGTTCCACTAATTAAATAGTGTTGCACCTGGAACTCGTGCTTTTTGTATATTTGTATTAGAAATTCTTGTGCCAACTTGAGTCCTGGTTGTGAAGAAGTCTAGAGTTCACAAACAAAAGGTGAAATAGTCATCGGAAAATATTTAAGTAGTACGATAAGAAGATCCAATTCGACATTATATAGCAAACATGACTTTTAAAACATAATAAATGCATTAGAAGTTTGTTTTTAATACTTGTATTCCCACGATCCCTTGCGGAACTTTCAACATGAGTAGAATGAGGATGATCTACAGTTGTTGTTATCCTTGGTGGTAACATATTTGACTCTTGATGAATAATATCATTATTTTGTCTACGTTTCTGCTGTGTAGGCACCATAACTGCATAAAGTAGAATTTCAAATAATCATTACATACATAATGTCAACCATAACATAAGCAGAGTTTTTCTTCGAGTCATTGGAACATATCCTCGAACAGTTTGGCTTCACCCTAATGATTCTAATTTCTTCATTAGAACATTCTGTGTACATCTACCAAAATTATTTTAAGCAAAATAACATCTGAATATATTTCATCAAGCAGAGACAATTCATAATACTGAACAAAACCACTCGAAAATATAAGAATCGATTATTCTCGATCGACCAGCAAACACCTCCAACTGAGAACATATGTACGTACCTAAAATTTTTTTGCTTTTCGTCGATCTGAGGGAAGAAGAAAGGCGGAATCACATTATTTTAGTTTTGATTTCCTTTGCTTGGACTGAGAGAGTTCGTTCTTTAGTTCATGGGTGTGAGGGAGTTGACAGTTTTCTTCTATTTTTGTGGTGTGGGGAATCACGTTTCTCCCCTTTCATTTTCTTTAATTGTTTTTAATTGTTTTTCAACAATTCATAATAGAAAATAGATTATTTCCTATTGGAAAGAATAATGGTAATAGGCGCCAATTTTTTTATTTTGTTTTTTTGGCCCTCTCTTTTTTATTTTTAAAGAAAAAAAATACCTATTGCAAAAACACTTAAAATAATAATTGTGAATCATTTATATCAAATATTACCTATATGTATATATAGTTGATTCCAGCACTCCCAAATCTCATAAGCATTGTTCGGATGTTAAAAGAAAAGAAAAATGATTTAAAATTATCTGAGATATGATGGAGTACATGAAGCAACGGTGAACGAAGAGAAGAGATCCCTCAAAAAAAAAAAAAAAAAAAATAGAGAAGTGAAAGAAAAAGAAAAGAAAAGATAAGAGAAGAGAAGAAAAGAAAAGAAAAGAAAAGAAAAGATAAGTTGAAGACGTAATTTTGAGTTTTATTTTTCTTTTCCGTCTTTTCGTTCTTTTTCTAATTCTTTTTTGCTTTATCATTTTATATTTGGTGAATTAATTAAAAGTGTCACAAAATGTGAGTTATAATGACATTATAAAGAAAATGCCTTAAAAGCATGCAAGTAAAATGCATTTATAGCCTAGTGTACCACTTGAATGCCTGTGGTGACATTTTTTATTAAGTATCATAAATTAAATGCATTATTAGGCATTTTTTCTACTAGTGTAGACATAACTAAGCGTAAAGTCTCCAACTCTTTTAACAAGAAACATGCATGCAGAATATGAGAATAATTCATGTTCATTAATCCACACACACACACACACACACTATGTCGGTCTTTTGATAAATATAGAAGGTGAAAATGCAATAATAGAGCAGGAATTTAATAAGGAGCTATACAGTACAAGAAGCAAATACAGTTGAATGAATTAATGTTGCATCTAATCCATGCTTCAATTCATGTAGTATTAATGTAACACAGCTAGCCTGAAAATAATTCAAGAAATTAACTCACTAAATTAAATTATACGTACCATCATCTCATGCACTGCATCAAAATCAATTAACAAAATTTCATAATTAAAACCAACTAGTGAAAATATCCCTAAAATATCCAACATTACAACTTATATTATATTTCACAGATACAAAATATCATCAAAAAAGATAATACATGAGTGAAATACGAGAAGTAATATGAAAGTGCAGAAACGAAAATCCGACGACTAAAAGACTAACTAAGAAGACTTACCTAACTGAATAGCTAATTAATTAATTAAACCGATCGAGTAACTAATTAATTAACTATGACAGTGGAGCTAAACACCTCAACCTAAGAGCACCTAATAAAGTTAGGTCGACCTATCTCAGCTAGCATTAGATTTAGAGCATAACATCGATCTTAACAAGTTTGAAAAGGAAAATTGAAAATATACAAATGAAACAGTAGCAGCAACTAATTAATTAAGCCTCACCACCTCCCTTTCTTTATCCATAATTGAATTTAATGAATTAATTCAAGGACAAGAAGGCATAGAAGTAGCCCAGTAGGGAGGCATCATAACTGAATTATTGTAGTCCTCCATGTTCATGGGGTAGTTGCACTCTGCCATGTGCTGAAGGTTGCTCGTCGCCGCCGCCGCCGCCGCCGCTGTGGGAGCCGCCGGGTGGTCGGAGCTCGGGATCGACGTGCTCTCAACGGTTTCTTCTCCAGATATGTCTGTGTACCCAGTTGACACTTGATTTTTCGCCACTTGATCCTTCAGGATTGCCCTCAGTGCCATAACCTACAATTCATTCATCTTATTTATATCAGAGGATGCATATTAAAATAAACAATTGAATATTTAATTTTGGAAATCTGACAATTTTTATTCTTTTTTTTTTAATTTTTTTTTTAATTTTTATTCTAAGTAAAAAAATGAAAGATAAATAATACTCCCACAACTAAAGTAACTATCTTCTTCAAAATCATGACTAATCACCTTTTATCATACTATTTTTCCACCTTTCATTTTCAGTTTTTTTTTTTCTTTCTTTCTTATTTTTTGCTGTTAATCATAACCACTTATGGCAGGAATTTAAATTAGGAAGAATCCATAGTAGTATTTTTTAACTATATATATATGTGTGTGTGTGTACATCTGCAAAAATACTAGGTTTCTTGGTATGTAAACACACATTTAATTCTTCATTTAATAACATTAATTTAAGTTCATTATATCCAAACATGCACACACACACTATATCGGTCTTCTGATAAATACAGAGGGTGAAAAAAGTAATAATAGAGGAAGACGCAGTTACGCACAAGAAGCAAAAACGGTTGAATTGAATTAATGCCGTATCTAAATTTCTAATCCATGCAGATGCAGTAGAAAATAATTATAAAATAGAAAGAATTCAAATATTAGTTTTAAAAAAAAAAAAAAAAAAAAGCGAAAGTAAAGTACCTCCTGTTGCAGCTTCTGTTTATCCCTAGAAACGGCGTCGTACTCCTGCTTAAGCGCATCGTACAAGCGCTCGAGCTGCTTCCCCTTCCATCGAGCCCTCCGGTTCTGGAACCAGACCGCGATCTGACGTGGCTGCAGCCCTAGCTCCTTAGCCAGCTTCATTTTCCGGTCCGGGTCGAGCTTTATTTCCTCTTGGAAGCTGTTCTCTAGCAGCTCGAGCTGCTCGTTGCTCAGCCGTTTCTTCTTCGGGTCTAACCCTAGATTGTTCATGCTTGATGGCAGCATCGACTGCTGCTTCATTTCTAGTAATATAGTATAATACAAAAAAAAAAAAAAAAAAAATAGAGGATTAGACATAAAGAAACAAATATTGAAGAATTAGTTTTGAGCAGTTGTACATGTGAAGAAAACCCTATCTTTACTGAAAGATTTGAAGTAGAAATGAACTAAATCACTAAGAGAAATAAACCCTATCTTCTTCAATGAGCTGAAGAGGGAGAGATTTTGGTTAGTTCAAAGTGCAAGTTAAGATGAAGATTATGATTTTCTTGGTCAGTTTCTTGAGCAATTTGTGCGTGCGAAGAAACCTTTTTCTTTACTGCTTTAGATTTTAACTAGAAATGCAGTTCATTCATAATTAAGAGTTAAGACTCAAGGAAAATATTTTGGATTGACCTAAAATGGTTGCTTAATTTTATGTAATGCACGAAATCATAATATATATATGTATACTAAGCAACCAAAAGAAGCATAAATTATAAAGTTGAAATATATATATATAGTTAAACAACAAACATGATACCTGGGAACTGGTCAAAAGAGCAGTTGTAGAGAAAGTTGAAATTAGAGGTGTCGGAAGTTCGAGAAACAAAAGGCATTCGAAGATTGCCATTCCAATCCATTATATGCTATAGTAGTGATCTCTTTGTTTCTTTTCTTTTTTTCTTCTTTTTCTGCCTCTTACACACAGAATTCGAGGTATTTTTGCTGCTCTCTTTAATTTTATTAGTGGAGAAAAGTTATGGCTTGCTTTCTTGTCTTTGTATGGCTTCTACATAATATATTAGGTCTCTCCCAACACAGGAATATATATGCACTAGAGCACCACCACCCACCACTGCGTTTCCTACATGAGAGAGAAACAAGGATTTATAAAGAAGAGAGAGAGAGAGAGAGGGAAATGAGGATTAAAATAGCAATCTAATGGTCCCGGTTGATTAATTAGTACCATGGCTCCATCATAGTACTATTACTCATCTCTCTCTCTCTCTCTCTCTAGCTCAGCAATACCAACAATTGGGAAATATAATTTCATTCTTTATTCAAAAGGAAAATCAAAAGAAGGTCGATGCTCTTTATAAATTATGTGTTGCAATGCTTTGTTCACTGTAACCTAACATTTGTATTGAAGTTGGTGTTTATGTGAAAATGCAACCTTCATTTTTCTCATTTTGTTAATCAATATCATATCATCACTATAGATAGTGCAATAATAATAAATGAGATGGAATAAATAATCTTCTATAAAAGAATTAATAACCTTACTGAAAAATATATCTAAAGTTGAACCCTAGCTAGAAAATTAAAGGCCGTGTTTAGGGTTTGTGAATCTCCAACTTCATTAACGGATTATTATATTACACTAGATATATATCTTTTTAAATAAATCAAGAAAATTCATCTGATCTAATTTGATTCAAAAAAAAATTACAAACTGACCATCAATACATACTCCCTTCGTTACTAGTTGATTAAGAAATTCCTTCTTTAATTTATATACTCCCTCCGTTCCATTGAAATAGCCTGGTTTCTTCAATATATGTGAGATATAAAATAAAGAAACAAGGCTATTTTGACTGGACATAAGGAGTATTAATTATCTGAGTTTCTCAAATGTGTTGGTAGAAAGAGAAATGTTTTCAAATCCATTGTGGGCATATATTTAATGTATTCACTGTTGATGTGGTAAAGACACATATTGAGAAATATAACATAAAATATATACCCTAAAAATTAAATTATACTAAAAGAAATTAAAATCTACTAAAACGAAAACTTAAGTGGCATTGTCACATCAACTGTATGCACGTTAACTATATATGTCTACTGGCGAGCATTTCTAAGGACAGAAATAGGGGAAGAACAACCAATTAAACTAGCATTAATAGAGTTTGCTGGTTCTGGTGGTATGCATAAAGGAAACTGAAGTTCGTATTCATGAGATTCTTTTTTGTTCCTATTTGGTAGTAAAAGTAATTACTGTGCTTGCAATATTTAATGAGCAAGGAACTCAAAAAGGGTAGTTAACATTTTTTTCAATTATATTATCTCTTTTTCAGTTAATCTTATTTTGAAATTGGAATTCTTTCATTGTTACTTATGAGTATAAAGGCAGATAGGCACACTATCCATCATTTTTTTTTTTCCTCTTTTGTGTAAGTAAATTATATGATCGATCGTCGATTTTAGAGTGTTTGTGATGGTGAGATTTGTAGAAGACTGGGAACACAAGGATTTACGTGGTTCGATCTTTTGGGTCGATCTACATCCACGGAGGAGAAAGAGAATGTGTATATTCAAGTATCTTTTCTAAATAGTACAGTGCCGACCCCCCCCCCCTCTTACAAAATGGCTCTTATTTATAGATAGTTTCGGTCAAGGGTGGTTGAGAGATCATGGATGTTGCTGCTCTCGCACGTCCGCCTGTGCAGTGGTTGAGAAATCATGGATGTTGCTGCTCTCGCACGTCCGCCTGTGCAGTGGTTGAGAAATCATGGATGTTGCTGCTCTCGCACGTCCGCCTGTGCAGTGGTTGAGAAATCGTGGGGTGGCTGATCTTTGTTGACTGTGTTATTGGGCCTCCCTTTGGATGGGCCGAGCTGGTCTGGGCCATTGGGCCTATCCTATCACTTCCCCCCCCCCAAAAGACCGGAGCAGCGAGGTCATTGTGGAGGAATTGTACTTGCTTCATTGAAATTGAGATTTTGACGGAGTCGAAATGTATACCGCCTCATTTTGACGAGGTCGAGCTTGAATTGCACTTGCCCCCGTCGAAATTGGTATTTCGACGAAGTCGAAGTACATACCTCCTCGTTTTGACGAGGTTGGAATCGAATGGACGTGATGTGAGGTGCGACTGCTGTTGTCAGCGTAGGTAGGACACGCGTCGCTTTTTTATTGGAGCAGATGAAGAGACGGGATTTGAAAAGGCGTGCCTTTGCTTTTAAAAGCTTCTCATGTACGCTAAACAATATTTTTCCCCCTCAATTGATTTCCAATTTCGCGCAAGAGAGAAAACCCTAAGCCTCAAAATTTTGCAACCGCCGCCGCCGTCCAGTCAGTTCCCGGTGATTTTTGATCGGAAAATCTGTGACAAGTAAGTAATTTCCTTCACAATGGATGCTTCTTTTCTCCCAGTAGATACTGATAGTGCGAACGTAGAGGTTTCGCCTTCGCCGGTTAGGGAGTTTCCGGTGAAGGTTTGGCTAAATGTATATACCCGCGCATTAGTCCCGCCGGCGTTTAGGGAAATTGAATTCCCGTCGTTGGTCGGGTCTGACGTGTCTCTGGCTGTGGCCTCCACCATGTCTGTATCTCATATGCAGGGTTTGGCCCGCAGTTTTTTATTTCCCGAGTCAGTCGAACTCCTTTTACCTCGCGATGTTGATAGGGGTAGTTCGCCTCCCGTGGGTTTTTTTACCGTATATGAAGATTACCTTCATTTCGGTTTACGGTTCCCTTTGAACCATTTTTTTGTCGAGCTCTTAGAAGAGCTTGAACTGGCGTTAGGTCAGTTGCAACCACCCTCTGTCAAGCAGATCATCGGCTTTTGCTTCGAGGTCAGCCGACGTGGAGGTACGCCTACCGTAGAGTCGTTCCTTAGGTTTTTTAGGCCTAAGCTTGGTCCGACGGGGTGGGCTTACCTTTCCCCTATTAATAGGTTCAAGTTGGGGACGCCTTCTAAGGTGCCGAACTGGCAAAAGAAGTTCTTCTTTTGCCGGTGTGAAGGTGTCCCGTTATACCCTTGGATGAAGGGTAAGTTCGCTCCTCGAGACACTGGGAAACTGACCGGTGAGCTTGAGACGAGCTTGGTTCGGCCTCGTTGAAAGGAATTATGCCGAGGCCGAGCTTGCGAATCATGGGTTAAGCCCGTATAACTCCGTGTCTGACGCGGACTTGGGTGAGGCTCTGCTTCGCTGATTTGCGTTTCGTGATTTCTTTCGTTTTTTACTGACATATATATATATTTTTTTGTAGTGGATGCCCAAGCTTTCCAGGCCGCTTTGCAAGGCAAGAATAAGAGGAAGAGGCAGAAGCCCTCTGTTTCCGTGGTGGAGAAGGCGACTTCGGCGACGTCATCAGAGAGGACGACCGACCTTCCAAGGTCGGTATCCGTGAGCTCGCAGCTGGACGCGCCTGTCCGGGGTTCCTCTCCACTGCAGTTGGTCGGCCGACGACCTCGAGGAACCGTACCTTCGTTGGATGGCGAAGTGACGATCGTCGAGAGTGGCACGACCTCGAGCCAAGGATTCCCTGAAGTAAGTGTAAAACTGGATATTACATACATATATATAGTGCTTGTACCCTTTTTAATTTCTCTCCTTTGTTTTTGGGTTTTAGGGAGCCGAGGCGGTTTTGCAGGGCTTGGCGAGCTTCATTAGGAGTGGAGTCGCCAAGTTCCATACACAGGCTGCCGAAGTTGTGGCTACGGAGGATCGGCTGAAGGCCAGGGTCCGTGCCGCCGAAGCCGCGGCACAGGCAGCACAGGAGAGGGAGGCGGTGGCTTTGGCTGCCGCCGAAGAGGCGAAAAAGAAGAACGCCGAGCTGGAGGTTGAAGTGGACCGGCTGACAAGCGAGATTGCCGGGGTGGTGGCTGGACAGGGAGACGTATTCCGAGCTGTGGTGGAACGTGTCTTCCGGTCGAGGCATTTCTCCCAAATGGTCGTTCAGTTGGCAAGTGCCTTGAGTACCCCGATCGTCTCTGCAGCGCTTGACAACATCGCCGCCGACATCCCCGAGCTTGATAAAACCAAGTACGGGTATGGATTCATGACAGAGGAGGAAACGCTGCAGGACTTCGCCGGGGTGCTTTTGGAGCACGGTTCTTCAATCCCGGTGGTCGAGCAGCTCGCCGCGCAGAGGGTTCTGCTCACTGAAGGGGCTATTCGGCGATGTCCCGTCGACAGGTATGAACTCCTGGAGACGGTCATTGCCGACCTCGAGAAGACCCCGGCTGCACAGACCGCCGAGGAACCAGCTCGCGACGACCCCGAGGAACCAGAGGTCGGCCTAGAAGGAGAAAATCGTGATGGAGTGAATTGACACTTCACGATTTTTGGCTTCTTTCCCTCTTCTCTTTTTTTTTTTTTTTTTTTTTTTTTAGTTTTGTACTTCGTCACCGTTAGGGTGGCGTTTCTTTCGCCGTGCTCGGTTATATAAAAAGATTTCCTTTTGAACCTTGCTTGTATTTGTTCTGTAGTCTGCTCCCGAGTTTTATGATGCCTCCCGCCTTGTTCAAGAAATATCTGAGCTTCGCCGAGCTGTAGAGGTAGCCGAGCTCGATGTTTCGAACTGGAAGAAGCGGGCTAATAACATTGAGATCGAGGCCGAGGTGAAACTTCGGGCTTCTTTGGAAAAACTTGATGAGATGCATGCCAGATACATGGAGCTTGAAGACCAGTACCAGCGAGCTCGGGACGACATCAAGACTTGCAAAGAGATCGTCGAGGAGCATATGGAGTACGAGACCATAATTCACCGAGCTGGGGGATCCACGATTTCCGAGACTTACGATAAGGTCAAGGAGCTCCAGGCCCGATGCCGAAGTTACAGGGATGAATATGGGAGTGAATCCTGGCAGGTTAGAGGTGAGTTTGAAGAGCTCATTCGCGTGGCGAGCATTTATGAGACAGTCCTTGATCGCTTTCCGAAGTTGAAGCGACGTCTGTCTTTAGAAGCTGGTTCTACGACTCCAATTTCTTCCGATCCGGATCCGAGGTTGCTCGACCGTACTTCTAGAGAATTTTTGGAAGGTGAATCTTCGAGGTCTGCTGAGCCGGACCCGAAGATTGTGACACGTCATTCTTGAGAAATTTATAGTCAAGAGCGGCGATCGGCGTCGGGACGGGGTCGGGGTCGGGCGAGCCAGAATGTCCGAGGTAGAGGCCGAAGTTCGGCTTCTGGACGTGGTCGGGGCAGGTTTAGTATAGACGATGTTTTGAACTTTAATTCCGGCAGGGATTTTGCTAGAGATTGGCTTAACTTTAGTAAGCCAAAGCCTCCGGGTTCCTCGTCTTCTTAATGTAACAATTGTACATTTATTTCTATTCAAATAAAATAATTTTTTTTTTTTTTTTGTTTAAGCTTTCTATCCTTGCCTTTAACCGAGGCAGGTTCCCTTGTATTCAACGAAGGCAGCTTTCTCATAGTCACTTCGTCTTGTGACGGAGTTTAGGCTTTCGGTCGACCACTTCGTCCAGAGATGAAGTTTGGGCCTTTTAGGCTTTCTAGGTGGCCACTTCGTCCAACGACGAAGTTTAGGCTTTCTAGGTAGCCACTTCGTCTAACGACGAAGTTTAGGCTTTTTAGGTGGCCACTTCGTCTAACGATGAAGTTTAGGCTTTTTAGGTGGCCACTTCGTCTAACGATGAAGTTTAGGCTTTCTAGGTAGCCACTCCGTCTAGCGACGAAGTTTAGGCTTTTTAGGTAGCTACTCCGTCTAGCGACGAAGTTTAGGCTTTCTAGGTGGCCGGTGGCCACTTCGTCTAACGACGAAGTTTAGGCTTTCTAGGTTCCTTATTTGTCGAATTTATCGATAGGGGTGGTCCCCTTACGCGCGTTTGGGTGTGACTCCGAGGCGGAGTTTATTTGCGTATCCTCGTCAGGATTTTTTAAAATCGAGATACTTAGTATAAATGAGAGAGATGCAAAATGCATGCAAAATAAATAAAAAGTTTTACGAAGTCAAAATAAGACAAAATTTTTACGAAGTCAAAATAAGACAAAATTTATCAAAATAACTCAATTCCTACGACCTAAATGAACTTGGACATCACCCTCTGTTTATACAAAGTACCTCTTCAAGTCGGTAATGTGCCATGTACGGGGTATGGGCTCACCAGATATGTGGGCGAGCTTGTACGACCCTTTTCCGAGGACTTCTTGAACTCGGTACGGTCCTTCCCAGGTGGCTTCTAATTTGCCGAGCTTCTCCGCCCTGCTGACCTCGTTATTCCGAAGTACGAAGTCGCCCACTTGGAGTTGTTGATGCTTCACCCGGCTGTTATAATACCGAGCTACTTGCTGTTTGTATCGAGCTTCTTGTATGTAGGCTTGTTATCGTTTTTCTTCTAGCAAATCCAAGTTAGTTCGAAGTCCGTCTTCGTTGTCTTGGGCCGCGAAGTTAAGCGTTCGGGGGCTCGGTAAACCGATCTCTACCGGGATCACTACTTCGGTTCCATACACCAAGCTGTATGGTGTCTCACCGTGTGACGTCCGCGGGGTGGTTCGGTACGACCATAGGACTTGGGGCAAGTTTGCTGCCCAGTCTCCTTTGGCCTTATCCAGCCGGGTTTTTAACCCCTTGACTATTGTTCGGTTCGTAACCTCGGTTTGACCATTCGCTTGAGGATGGGCTACCGAGGTGAACTTCTGTCGGATGTGGAGTTCGTCACACCATTCTCTGAACGTCTTGTCTGTGAACTGGGTTCCGTTATCTGAAATGAGGACGTGAGGTATGCCGAAGCGACAAACTATGTTTTTCCAAACGAAGTTTAGGGCGTTTTTACTTGTGATTCGCGCCGATGGCTCGGCTTCGACCCACTTCGTAAAGTAGTCGATGGCCACGATGAGGAACTGTAGTTGGCCGGGAGCTTTTTCGAATGGACCGACGATGTCGATTCCCCACTGCATGAACGACCAAGGGCTTTGCATGCTGGCCAGTTCGGTCTGTGGCAATCTTGGAACCGTCGCATGGATTTGACACTTCGGGCATTTTTTGACGAGGTCGGTAGCGTCCTGGAGCATGGTGGGCCAATAGTATCCCCACCTCATGATCTTTTTGGTCAGGGCGCGGGCTCTGATGTGACTGCCGCAAGAACCTTCATGGACCTCGCGCAGTACGTAGTTCGCTTGATTGGGCCCCGCACATCTTAGGAGAGGTTGGAGGTAGGATTTTCTATACAACACTCCCTGTTCAAAGACATACTTGATGGACTTGGCCAGGAGCTTTCTAGCCTCAACCTTATCGGTGGGGAGCTCGCCTATCTTTAAATAGCTGCGAAGTGGAGTCATCCAGTTCGGTCCGTCTTCGGTTACTACATTAACTTCGGCTTCATCGATACTTCGGAGCTGTACTTCTTCCACTGGAGAGATTGTTGATGATGACGCGAGCTTGCTTAGCGCGTTAGCTCGTCCGTTATCCCCTCTTGGGATTCGCACCAACTCGAAGTACGAGAAGCCTTGTTGTAGGATCTTGGCCTTATGAAGGTACTTCTTCATTTGTTCTCCTTTGGCCTCGTATTTACCTAGTATATGATTCACTATGATTTGGGAATCGCTGTGGATTTGAATGGCCCTTACCTGCAGAGCTTGGGCTAGGCGAAGTCCAGCGATTAGAGCTTCGTACTCCACCTCGTTATTTGTGGTCGGAAAATTAAACCGGAGTGCGTGGGTGACCTCCTTTCCTTCCGGGCTGATGAGTAAAACCCCGGCTCCGCTTCCTTTGTTACCTGATGCCCCGTCCACGTAGACCTTCCAACAGTCTCGCGGTTGTGGGTTCGGTGCCTCGGCCTTTGATTTATCCTCAGTAGGTTCAACGGATTGCTGCGTACCCGTGAACTTGGCTTCTACCAGGAAATCGGCCAGGGCTTGCCCTTTAATTGCTTGGCGAGGTACAAAGGAAATCGTATGCTCGCCGAGTTCTATAGCCCATTTAGTGATTCGCCCAGATGCTTCCGGCTTTGTAAGCACTTGCCGAAGTGGTAGGTCGGTCAACACTTGTATCTGATGTGCATGGAAGTACGATCGGAGTCTCCTTGCTGCATTCACCAACGCAAGTGCGACCTTTTCCAATGGCTGATACCTCGTCTCCGGTCCTTTTAGGGCTCGGCTTATGAAATAGACGGGTAGCTGATGACGTCTTTCTTCTCGTACCAGGACTGCACTGATTGCCTCGTTCGAAGCGGCGAGGTATAAAGAGAGGACCTCGCCCTTCTTTGGTGCAGATAATGTAGGGAGATTTGCGAGATACTTCTTTAAGCCATCGAAAGCTCTCCTGTGCTCGTCGTTCCATTCGAAGTTCGGCGCCTTCTTTAGTATCTTGAAGAATGGGAGTTGTTTTTCGGCGGCTTTAGATAGAAAACGACTTAGGGCGGCTAGGCAGCCCGTCAGTTTGTGCACGTCATGGATTGACTTCGGCACTTGCATTTCCTGGATAGCTCGGACTTTTGAAGGGTTGGCTTTTAACCCCTCGCGTGAAACCCAACACCCTAGAAATTTTCCAGATCGGACCATAAAAGTACACTTTTCTGGGTTTAATTTTAGGTTTACTTTACGAAGTAGGCCGAAGATGATTTTAAGGTCGTTTACATAAGTGGCGATCTCCTTGCTCTTTACGACTATATCGTCTTCATATACTTCGACAATGCTACTGACGTGGGCTTCAAAAATTTTATCGACCATCATTTGGTATGTGGCTCCGGCGTTCTTCAGTCCGAAGGGCATTTTTTTGTATGCATAGATGCCGAAGTCCGTGACGAAGGCGGTCTTCGGCGCGTCTTCGGCATTCATGAGGACTTGGTGGTATCCCTTGTATAGGTCCAAGAAGCTGAACACCTTGTGGCCAACAAGAGCTTCGACCTTCTTGTCAATGTTGGGGAGGGGGTAGCAGTCTTTTGGGCAGTGCTTATTTAGGTCCGTGTAATCAATACACATCCGCCACCCGCCTCCCTGCTTTTTCACCATCACGGGGTTGGCCAACCAGGTCGGATATTTTACTTTGAATAAAATATCGGCCTGTTGCAGTTGCCGAACCTCGTCGTGAATCACTTGACCTCGTTCGGCTGCGAAGGGTCGTTGCTTCTGCCGAACTGGTTTTATTGCAGGTCGATGTTGAGGTGATGAGTGATGATGCTTGGTGCCACCCCGGTCATGTCTAGCGGCGACCAAGCGAAGACATCTCTATATTCCCGAAGGAGCCGGATAAGTTGTCTTCGGAGCTCGTTTTCGCCGACAAACCCTACTTTGACGACCCTGGCAGGGTTATTTTCGTATAATGCGACGTCTTCTACCGGCTCGACGGATGGAGGCGACGTCGGCTCCACCTCTTCGGGTTTCTGTAGTTGCTATGCCTGGGGGTGTTGATTCCTATCACCTCGGAGTGCGACCTGCATGCACTCCTTAGCCTGTTGCTGGTTTCCTCGAAGCGTGATCACTCCGTTTCTAGACGGAATTTTAATCGTTAGGTGGTAGGCCGAGCAGATTGCCTTTGTCGCTATTAGCCAATCATTTCCTAAGATGATGTTATAGGGAGAGCTGGCTTTTACGACGAAGAAGTGGATTATCTTCGTAGTAGACAACGGGCTCTTTCCAACCGTCACGGGCAGTGAAATTATACCTTCCGTCGTCGTCTCTTGTTGTGTGAAGTTCTTTAATGGCATGGGTGCTGGCCTCAGACGTGCTTCTTCGATATCTAGCTTATTGAAGCAGTCTTTAAAGAGCACACTCACAGATGCTCCACTATCAACGAATACGCGGTGGACCAGGCAGCTTTCAACGATGACCTCGGACCTCAGCTTTCAACGATGACCTCGTCGTGCCTTCAGGCAGTCCGGTGATGGCAGTGATAACTGCATCATATCGGGGTTGATCTTCATCCTCATCCTCGTCATCGCGTTTTGGCCTTTTGTCGGTTTTGGAGGCGCAATTATGGCCTCCCTTATTTTTCTTTCTCTTGCCCTTCCCTTGAGGTCGGGCCTCTTTCTGGTCGCGACTTTGGTACAGTTTAAGGGTACCGTCGCGCACCATATGCTCTATGTTCGAGGCGAGGTCCCTGCAGTCCTCAGTTTCATGACCATAGTCATTGTGGAGCTTGCAGTATTTTTCTTTGGATCGACGCTTCGAGCCACCTCGGGATAAGGGCGATGGCTTCTCGAACAAGTCTGAGTGGAGCTCATATATTTCGGCCCTGGACTTTGTCAGCGGTGTTTACTAACTTCGGTCTTGGTTGGGTCGAGGTCCTAGGCGGGACTCGAGGGGTCCTCGCTGTAACCTTTCGAGGGCACTTCGGCGGCCTTGCCCAAAGTCAGTGCGCTCCTCTTTTTTTCTCTTATCGTTGTTTTCGGGCCGATCTGCCGCCCGTTTCTTCCGATCGGCCTCGTCCGCTTCGGCGAATGTGTCGGCGATCCTCCATAGCTGCCTGGAGGTCGCGGGACGTGCCTTTACGAGCTCTCTGAAGAGAGTTCCGGACTGGATGCCATTTGGAAGGCCGAGTAAGCACGTCGTCGGAGAGACGATCGACTTTTAGGCTCTCGTTATAAAAACGGGCTAGAAAATCACTGATCGTTTCTCCCCGCCCTTGCCTTAAGGTGAGGAGCTGGGCTGGGCTGATCTTTGCCGCGGCTTTTTGGAAGAAACGACGTTCAAAGGCGTCCAGTAGGTCGGCATATGACCCTACGCTGCAATTAGGGAGGCTATCAAACCAGCTCCTAGTAGCTCGGGGAAGACTTTACACAGGTAAACGTCTTCGGCCAACCCCTGGTTCATCATGTTGTATTGGAACCGGGATAGAAAGTTGCTGGGGTCTTGGGTTCCGTTGTAAGGTAGGATAGGAGGTACTCTATACGTCGACGGGAGGGGAGTATAGAGTATCCTATTAGTGAAGGGAGTCGAGATTCGACCGTAGACGGCGAATCTTCCTTGGTAGGCGTTCTCATCGTCGCGCTGAGGTGAAACGTGATCGTTCCCACGACGATTGCTCTGTCGCCTTCGGGGAAATTCGGCCTCAACGTCGAATCTTCTCTGATGGACGTTCCCTTCGTCACGCCGATGAGGAACGACATTTTGACGAGGTGACGTTGAACCGCGCCGAGGTGAAGCGCGATCGTTCCTACGGCGATTGTTTTGTCGCCTTTGGGGAACTTCGGCCTCCCTGTCTCCAATGATCTGGAGACTTAGGGATGGCCTTTGTGACGGTTCGACTTCGTCTTCTTTGCTTTGACTTTGTTGTCGGTGTTGATCGGCGATCTTGCGAAAATCCTGCTCGTGGAGGTTCAGGTACGCCTTCAGTGCGTCTCCCAGCTCGGGTTGGAGTTCGGTATTTCCGCGTTGGCTGCCACTTTGATCTGGTCCGTCGCCGCTAGCTGAACCCCCAGATGGGACATCCTCCGGGTGGCCTTCAGGAGTTCGGCGAATGGGCTGTTGGTCACGTTGGATCTGGGAAGCAGTTTTCTGAGCTTGACTAACGTCACCTTCTTCCTCGTTGGCCGGCATGTAAGGCGGATTGGAAAAGAGGTCAGCTCGTTTCTGTTTCGCCTTGGCAGCAGCGGCGGCGGCGGTGGTGGTGGCGGAGCGGGTTGGTCTTACCATCGTATTTTCACTCGAAAATGTGCTGATCGGTTTCACAAAATTCTTTCGATTCCCACAGACGGCGCCAGTGATCGATCGTCGATTTTAGAGTGTTTGTGATGGTGAGATTTGTAGAAGACTGGGAACACAAGGATTTACGTGGTTCGATCTTTTGGGTCGATCTACATCCACGGAGGAGAAAGAGAATGTGTATATTCAAGTATCTTTTCTAAATAGTACAGTGCCGACCCCCCCCCCCCCTCTTACAAAATGGTTCTTATTTATAGATAGTTTCGGTCAAGGGTGGTTGAGAGATCATGGATGTTGCTGCTCTCGCACGTCCGCCTGTGCAGTGGTTGAGAAATCATGGATGTTCCTGCTCTCGCACGTCCGCCTGTGTGCAGTGGTTGAGAAATCATGGATGTTGCTGCTCTCGCACGTCCGCCTGTGCAGTGGTTGAGAAATCGTGGGGTGGCTGATCTTTGTTGACTGTGTTATTGGGCCTCCCTTTGGATGGGCCGAGCTGGTCTGGGCCATTGGGCTTATCCTATCATTATACATGCTTTATTAGTCTGTATATTTTAACTGTTAGAATAATGAAACACTTAAGGATGTTAATGCTTATGTAATGTTTGCTTCTTACTAATTTGAACTTCTTAAAAAACATTCTCCAATAAATACGGAGGCTCGTTGGGCAGCTCGGACGGTGAGCATGCCCCTCTCCCGGGCTCGACGACCGCTGTCTAGCTCGGGGCTCGGTGGTTGAGTCCCGCTGGAGCGAGCGGGCTCAGGTAAATATATATATTTTAAGCTTTTTCTATTTTTTAAAAGAGGCCGGTTAATAAATAATTTAATATGCCTTATGTGTGGGAGTTATGGGTTGACTTCCTCTACTAGTAATTTAATTTAAATTTATATAATGTAAATTTTTTATTTTAAGTTGAATGAGAATAAAGTTTTTTTTTTAATTTTTTTATTTATAATTTTAAATGATATTTTTTTATTGAATACAAAAAAATACTATTAGATAATTAAAGTGCAAATAGTGATTAATTTTGGAGTAAGTATGTGGCCAATAAAAAGGTGGATTTATAGACCCCCAAATTTGGGGTCTCCATCGGAAATACTCTAAGCTCTTTCACAACTCAAAATAAAATTAGAAAAAGGAGGACATGTGAACATGAAAAGAATCCATTAGGTATTGAATAGTAACAAAAATAATATAAAAACTACTTCATATATATGTGGTTATTAACCGTTTGGGACGTCTCCATATATGTGATTTCCATAAATAGAAATATTCCATTATGAAAATTAAATATTCACCCTCATTTTATTTCTACTTTTTCCCCTTTCTATCTATTTTTTCACTTTCTCCCTATTTTAATTTATTTTACTTTTCTCACTTTATACTAACTTTATTCTTAAATTGCATGCCATTTTTCTCCCACACATATATGGGGTACGGAGGGAGTAGTAACCAAACCATTTCCCTCCTAAAATATGCCAAATCAAGCCATAAATATCCATTAAACCCCAGTCCATTATTGAAATCTATCTTTAAAGCTAAAATCCCTCCGGTGAGTAAAATAATTTATTGGCACACGATTAATTAATGCGAGAAAAAAGTAATGTTAAACGGATCAACATGCAAATCAGATTCTCTATTATATTTTCGTATTGTGTTTTTCAGGGCCGTTCCTGACAAAAAAAGGGCCCGGGGCAAAATTATAAAATAGGTCATATTATTTTAAAAATCAATGCATACATCCATATATAACAATGCAATATCGCTATTTTATTTTCATTATTCAATTGTAAAAAAATTTGGGATTTAAATTTTTTGGCGGTGGCAAGCCGAGAAGAAGAAAGAAAAGGATGGAGAGACGTCTTCATGCCTAGCGCTGTCACGCAGGCAAGAAGATGCAAAATAAATAAATTTGAGATGTCACGTTTTCAAATGGAATGAATTATGATATTATAATAGGCTTGAACTATAACAAAAATGGTATTTTTTGGCTTGCATATATTCTTGTTTAGGGCCCTTTATATTAAGCAGCACATATAATATTTTTTTTTTCCAAAAATTATACTACCTCCATCTCATTGACTTAGTCCCATTTGCCGTTTTGGTCCGTCTCACTTACTAGTCTCATTTCCTAAAATGGCAAAGAATACTTGGCTACAATTAACTCTCTCTCCTCAAGAATTTTTGACATTAATACTATATCGAGACGTCTACAGTTTTTTAACTCTTTCTATTTTGGGACGTGGGCCCTATAAAACACTTTAACACTTTAACATATTAATACAATTTAAAATATTGAATGGACCCACAATTATTACACTTTAACACTTTAACGTTTAATTTATTAACACGTTATAAAAACACATTAAATTCCATAAGTAAAAATTTAGTCCGAGAAAATAATAAATGAATAAAATAATAGTATAATAAATTTAATAAAAAAAAAATTGGGCCTCTGAAATGGGTGGGCCCTGGGCGGTCGCCCATGCTGGCCCACCCTCAGGGACGGCCCTGGTGTTTTCTATTGCAACGATGGATGATTGACACGTATTAAAATTATTTCTAAATCCAGTATTTTCGTTTATGGAATTTCTTAATTATATGCTGGTTTGGAAATATTTTTAACATATGTCAATCGCCCGTTGTTGCAATAGAATATGCAACATATAAATGTAATAGAAGATCTGATTCGATTAATGTAATCAAAATAAAAAACATTTGAATTCATACTGGAAAAAAAAATTAATTATTAGTAAGTGTAGGTGTGTGAGTATTGTGTTTACCTGATAAAAATATATATATATATATATATATATTATTTTATTTTTTTTCAAAAACACCCCTAAAGGTGAATGGTTAGGTAGACCCTCAAACATGTATATAACACAAAGAAATCATACAATGTAATTTTAGTTCTCGCTTTGGATTTGTAACCAATGTTTTAAAATAAGTGGGAATGGAACGGTCTTGGGTGGCCTAACGCCGCACGTCTAGGCTGGCCTAGAGGGAATGGAAATAAAATTTATTTCTTACAATTTTTACACCTTGTCCTGATATACATGTATATATACATATTTTATTTATAATTTTATTAGCCGACTAATTCATAGTAAACGAACATAATATGATAATTAATAGTCAAATTTCATAAGCTTTGTAATCTTCCATATAAATTTTATTGTTTACAACAAATTTAAATATATGCATAATATCCATAATTATTGAAATATATGTAATCCAATTATATTTAGAGGTCAAATACTCACTTTCATGTAAGAAAATCAAGTTATACCCACCCCATTTAATTTATACACTAAATACCCAATATTTTCAAATGGGTCTAAATTACCCCTCAATCTCCCCCAAACCAAATTCAAATTCTGAAAATTAGAATCCTCAATTTTATATACCCGTCTTTTCTTCCTCATCCTCTCTTTCTCTCTCTTCCTCTCCCCCTCCCCCTCCACTCCCAAACCCAAATCCAGTCGGAGCTTCTCCACCGGCGAAATCGAAGCTCTGGAGGTCAGAATCGGCACGGCACACAGCCTCGTACGAGCTCAGATCGGGGCTCGACGAGCTTCCCTCTTCCTCCTCCCCCTCTCGGTCTCTCTCTCTCTCTAAAAATCAGCTCCACCCCTTTTCCTCTCCCGCCGGGAGGCTGCGCCTGAGCCTCTAGCCGCAAATTGCTGCCATCCTCTCCTCTATCTCCACAATTCGTCATCCTCTCTCTCTTTCCTCTTTCTTTTTTTTTTTTTTTTTTTTTTTTTTTTTCATTCAGATATTTTGCTGCTACATAGATTCAATTTTTGTGGTCAAACGCAAACATTTAGGTTGTGATCTCGTGGTTTGGTTAATTGTGATTGTGTTTTGGGCAAAATGTTCGGAGAACAAATTTGTGATTCAATTTTTTATATATATTTTTTTCTGTGTTTTGGGTGGATAATTCATGGAAAAAGAAATTATTGAAAAGCAAAAGCCGTATAAATTATTAATTTCGATGTGTTCTAGGCGTGTGATTGTGTTTTTTGGTTGACGATTAATATTATTCGATAAAGAGTAATATGCTTTTGATAATTGCTGTTTACATTTTTTTTTTCCTCCTCCTTCCTCTTCTTTTGAGGTTTTGGATATAGACATGTTATGCTTTTGGATCCCCTTTCATATGCACCAACAATGATAGGAATTAATTCATATACGTACTACTAATAATTTTATAGTTACTTATATAATTTGTACTATATTATAGGTAATTGGTACGTTTGACTCATATTTGTACCAATAACTTCATTAATTCTGTCTTTGGTTCCTAATAAATTTGTTGTAGATATGTGAAGAGTTTTGATTTCTTAAATAATATACGTGTATGTGTGCTTTCTTTTCTTAGGCTTGCTGTTGTTAGGTAATCTATTTTTTGTTTGATTGGTGTTTGGGAAAGATTTTTATTTGGATGTGTTCGATTTTGGAGCTGATACATGTTTTCAAATGTAATCGGTACGAATTGACTGATATTCGTACTAATAACTTCATGCTTAATTATGTTATTCGTATTACATTATAGGTAATCGGTACGAATTGACCGATATTCGTACCAATAACTTCATGCTTAATTATGTAATTCGTACTATATTAGAAGTAATCGGTACGAATTTACTCATTCTCGTACCAATAACCTTATACTTATATTATTATAAAATTTTTATCCCAATTATTGGTACGAATATAACATTTCGTATATCTTCTAGAAAAAAAATTGTAAGCAAATGTTGTGCTACTGTTAGGTACGAATATTCGTATTTGTACTTGTTCGTACCATAATTAGTATTGTTTTGGTATGAATTACACATGTCGTACCTATTCCATGTTCGTCACAATTGATCTTATTTTTGTGCATTTGAATATTAAATGAATTATTAAATTCTTACCTGATTTTTATTACGAATTTGACATTTCGCATCACTTCCTTGATCATACAAAGAAGAAGAAAAAAGACTGAAAATAATACTCCCTCCGTCTCCCATATTAGTGTGCATATTTCCCGTTTGGGACGTCCCCCATATTAGTGTGCATTCCAAATATGGAAAGATTCTCTAAGCAAAAAGACATATTCACCCTCACTTTATTCTTATTTTTCTAACTTTTTACCTATTTTTTCCACTTTCTCCTTACTTTATATTATTTTTCCCACTTTATACCAATTTCGTCTTAAACTGTTTGTTGTTTCTCTCAGCACACTAATATAGGGGACGGAGGGAGTAATTAAAAAAAATTGAAAAAAAATGAAAAAAAATAAAAAGAAAAAAGAAAAGAAAAAAAGGCTTAAAATCTCTGAAAAAAAAAACTGAAAAAAAAGAAAAAAGAAAAAGGAAAAAAAAGAAAATAAAAAAAGGCTGAAAAAAACGAAAATAAAAATAAAAATAAAAAACAAAAAAAAAAATAAAAAAAAAATAAATCACTGAAAAAAAAAGAGAGAAAAAAAAGAAAGAGAGAGTGCTCAAAATAAAATAGAGAGGAAAAAACAAAAGAATGGTATTTAAGGAAAAAATGATTACCAATGTGCACAAAAAGACAAAAATGAGTATTTGGAGTGTAAATTAAAGAGGGTGGGTAGAACTTGATTTTTTAAATGAAAGTGGGTATTCCACAATTTGCCCCTTATATTTAGCCCTAAATCCCTCCAGCCCACCTCCAACCCACCTAGAACCCCCTAGCATGTCTATGCGCTAATTAGTTCATGCTAGAGACTACTAATTACACTTTAATCAGGCCAATGAGATGCCACCAAGACATGGATTAAGCGTTGATTGGCTTGATGGGGTGCCATCTAACGCCTAGGCGGGTTCTAGGCGAGATTTATACAACAATATTGTTTGTAATTGTATTATTATTATTATTATTATTATTATTATTATTATTATAAAACACACACACACACACACACACACACACATATATATATATATATATTTGATTTACTAGAAGATATCCCATATATTTTTGCATAATTATCATGTATTAGAATGATTATTTTATTATATACATATATCACGTGTCGAAAAAAATAGTTATACAAGTCATAAGGAGTAACATCCTTACTTTTGAGTGAATCTTGTTCAGTATTAGTTGGCTATCAAAACAACTTTTCTTCACGTGTTCTGGGGCAACCCTGAACTGATCAACAAGTCACTCATCATTTCTTTAAGTGTTCGACTCTTACGTTCAGCGACGCTATTGTATTGTGGTTCGTATGGAGCAGTCGTTTGGTGAATTATACCACTCTCGTTGCATAATTCTTCAAATGAGACTACATACTCGCCACCTCTATCACTTCGAACCATCTTAATTCGACAACTTAGTTAATTTTTAGCTTCATTCTTGAAGTTTTTAAAAGCTTCAATAGTCTCGTCTTTTCTTCTTAGAATATAAAGATAACAGTATTTTTGTGCAATCATCGATGAAAGTGATAAAATATTTTTTGTGCTCTATTCTTTCGAATGAAATGGTAATTTTTTCATTTTTGCTTCAACACAAATCTCATCTCAGATTTGTTTTGAGTGTTAACTCATTTATCTTTTAGTAAATCTAAATTTACTAATCTTTTTATAGAATTTAGATTCTCATGTCATAACCTACAATGCCCAAAGTCTGAGCATTCGGTCAAATAAGATGAAGTAGTAGCATTCTCATTAATACCAAGAGGCTTAGGTACACGATGCACGACAAATACATTTAGTATAAAAAGACCCCCGGTGAGGTAACCCTTACCAAGTAACTTTCCATACTTCATCAAAGTAAATTTGTCTGACTCAAATACTAGTCTAAACCCCATATTTACTTGTATAGAACCCGAGACCAAGTTCTTACGGGTGTCGGAACATGTAGCATTGATGAGACGGAACCTAGCATTGAAGAAATTAAACGGGACTTGCAGCTTGGAGGACCAGTGACGAGATCAAGAGCCAAGAAGTTGCAAGGATATTTGCAATGCTACCTTCAAAATAAATTGGAAGATGATGGAGTCGGATTTCATCAATACAAGTTGGTGAACTTAACAAGTGTTGAAGATAAAGATTTGGGCGTCCATCAATGAAGAAAGGAAGACAAGTCCAAGAAATATAATTTCTTATATTTTATTTGGGCTTAAACTTTGTATTTATTTATTTTAATTTAGTTTAGTCACAACTTGTTTAGGTGATTAATTGGCCCGTTTGAGTATTATGACTTTTTTGAAAATAGTCAAGCCCAACACTTAATATTTTCGGCCCTAGCTTTAGGAATTAGGGTATTATTTAAGTTAATTTTCAGGACTATGTTAGACAGACTTGATTGAATGAAAAAAATAGCTTTCACGCTATTCTCTTGTCTCACAAAAACTGAAGGTTCTTGGTAGGGTTTGTTGTTGGCACTTCAAACTTGAATTCAATTGACTCGTTCGTGATATCTCGTAGTATCCGGGATAGTCGAGCCACGAAGATTGCTTGATAATCGCATTTCAGATCCTTGTAGATTCGAGGTTCAGTTCTGGTAATTTTCATCCCTTTTAATTTTGAATTTTGTTAATCATTTGTTTGATTTTCGTTCTCAGCCATTCCTCATCTTTCATACATCATAAATATCCATTACCCATCATTCGTATAACCATCCTATCCCAGAAATCCTTAGATTAATTCTAGATCCGTTTTTGAACCCTAAAACTGTTCAGAAAATAACCACTGTGACAAATATCAAAAACTACTCGTGCGTTTTCGCTGAATTTTGGATATGTTTTTCATAACCCTAAGTTTTAACTTGTGTTAAAATTTTAGCTTAATCGGAATTGAATTGCTTAGGTTTCTGTCGACGCCTATTCAGTGTGTTCGTGGGTAGTTTCAGGGAATTATCACTCATAATTCATAGTTGTAATTTGGATTGAATCTATCATAGTTGACGTGTGTTCGATTCGTAGCTTCCACATATTATAGATTGCATCATAAATTTTGGTACTAGAGCCACGTCAGTTTTGCTGATTGTGGTTCAATCCAAATAGGTGTCGTGCGTGACATATTAGGGGCAAAAGTTTCGATCGATTAAAAAAGAAAAAAAAAGAGTTAAATCGAAGACCCTAGTGTGTCACTTTGTGTTTCTTGATTGTTTAGTGAGTGAATCTTGCGTTGGGTAGTAGTAGTGTATTTGTTTTCTTCGAGATTTGTCGGTAGAACTTGAAACGGACGTATCTTTTGATCCACTTAGCCGATTCTTCTCCATAATACCTTTTGGAAATGTCTCGATGAGACTAAAAGGTTAACTATGCCGTGTTTAGGTCACGTTTAGGACCAAAAACAATCATTTTTAGGTGATATCGTCCAGTTGAAAAAAAAAAATCCAGATTTGTTATTTGTCCAGTTCTGCATTCGTATTCTTATTCATCGATTGGAGTTTAGTTGAATTGTGTTCTTTGAGAGAGATTTGAGTGCATTGGATAGTGTAGGTTTCAGTTCCTAAGTCGATTCAAAGTAGGATTAGTGCTCATAACTTGTTACGACTTATATCCGAAATTCCTAGTTAGCCTTTCTTTCTTCTCTTCAGCCTTTCTTCTTTCTCAGCCTTTTCGGTTTGCTTAGCCCTTACCTAGCCACCGAAATTCCTATCCTTTATTTGTACCCCTTGCCGTGAATTTTACCCCACATTGCAGCAACTTTGTGTTTCCTACTATACCTGTGATCCTTTGAGAGTCAAGTTCGAGTTCTTGATTCAAGCTGAGAAGTCCACGTCGGTTCTGCCAAGGGTTTGAGGTTCAGAGATTATAGTGACTGCAAATTGAGTGACATACACGAGTGATTAAAAAAATCTGAGAGAACAAACGAGTGATTGTGATGAACTGTGAGGATTTTATTTGTTTCTTTTACGTTTGCTCGTTTTGCAGGTACCATGAAATCCAGAGACGGTTCCAAGAATCATGACAGACAGCCCGCCCAAGTCGTCTACTACACCTCTTGAGATGTCCTCATCGTCTCAACAGCCTTGGGATGCTAAGTATCACTTTGATGCCTTGGCATAACACTTTAAGAGGCACAACCAATTACTGGAACAGAAGATCGATGATACGTTGGATAAAGTAATGACGCAGTTCGAACGTCTTAACAATCGAGCAACATTACCTCCACCAATCAGAAATCAGCCTATCCAGCAAGCTCCACCATTCAGACGGCAACCTATCCGCCAAGAGATACCACGTCGTCCCCAGCCCCAGCAAGTGTTTGAGCTAGTGTCTGATGATCATGAAGAAGAATATGATGACTATAATGAGGAATCAGAGGCTGAAATTGAGTTTCCACAGAGGAATCAGAGATGTGACCATCGACGTCCACCTCCACCTCCCAGGCGTGATTTCCACGCCAAGCAGCGCCGACACGGCGATGCAGATAGCTTGTTAAATAACATCAAGACAAGCATTCCAGAATTTGAGGGGTTACATGATCATGATGTGTACCTCGATTGGGATAGAAAAGTTAACAAGATCTTCGATTGTTATGACTTTCCTGAGTTGAAGAAGGTTCAGCTTGCTGCTTTGGAGTTCAGAGGATATGCAGCCTCATGGTGGGAAAATCAGCAAGAGAGAAGACACCGTGATCGATATCCACCTATAGACACTTGGCAAGAGATGAAGGACGTCATGAGAGGACGTTTCATTCCAGTACACTATGAACGAGAGCTTGAGAAGAGGTTGAAGAAGATCAAGCAGGGCACTCGTTCGATTGAGGATTACCACAAGGAGCTCGAGACAGCTATGAACAGGATTGGAAAGGAAGAGACACTGTTTGCCACCCTCAACCGGTACGTTGAAGGAATGAACCCAGATATTTCTTATGAAGTCGAATTGAAAGACTTTGATTCAGTTGAAGCAATGGTTCATTATGCATCTATTGTAGAATGGCAGTTCAGAGACGGACATCGTCGATCCTTCCAGTCGACGCCTGCTAGGAGTCCTTGGAATCGAGGCAACTCTTCCACACCTAGGACAGCCCCTACACATCCTCCTAACCAATCCACACAGCCAGTTTGCCGTTCTGAGCAGTCTGCACCATAGTCCTCTCGCAGACCTGACTACACTTCGCCTGCACCGAACAGAAATGCTCAGAATCGCCCCATGCAGCCTAGTCAGCATCAAAATAGTACTCCAGGGAGAGCACGTGACGTCCAGTGTCACAAGTGCAGAGGATGGGGACACTTTCAAGCACAGTGTCCGAATCGCAGAGTTTTATTCCTCACCGAGCAGAATGAGTTAGAATCAGCGAGTGAAGAGGAATTCGAAGAAGAAGAAGTTAAAGGGGACACCGAACAGCCCCTAGTTAGCAGCATCATGGGCAATGTTGTGGAGGAGCAACCGAAGCCAATGCACGTCAGCCTTGTTTCGATCCGAGCCTTGAGCCTTATTCGAGAGGAAGAACAGAATGATCAGAGGGAGAACATCTTCAACTCACGCTGTTCAATCCAAGACAAGGTGTGTTCGCTCATCATAGATAGTGGAAGCGTGATCAACGCTATCAGTCAGTATGCAGTGGGGAAGCTGAATTTGATCCCATAGAAGCATCCGAAACTGTACCGATTGCAATGGTTGACAGACAGAGGAGAGATACGTGTTGGATATCAGGTACCTGTCACCTTTTCTATTGGTCGTTATACTGACACTATTTTGTGTGACGTCATCCCTATGGAGGCGGTACATATTTTGCTTGGTCGTCCTTGGCAATTTGACAGGAAGGTGATACACGATGGGTTCGCCAATACTTATGCCGTGACTCGAGAAGGACGACCATGCGATTGTGGCCACTAGCGCCAAAAGATGTGAGTGAAGATCAGCGGCGTATGCAAGAAAAGTTTAAGGAAGATAAGGAGAAATGTGTTAAGGACAAGCAGCCATTCAACCAAGACAGCCCCCGATAGAGTCACCACGCTCTAAGGGAAATTCGACCATTCCCAAGGATTCCACCAAGGTTGTCCACGTTACCACTTCTTCTGGTTCAGATACGGCGCACCGGAACTTGTTCATCAGTGTAAAAGGAGTTCAGACCACCATTAAATCAGGTAATGTTATCATTCTAGTTAGTTTTAAGACTAATGATACTCCTGATGTTGTTATTCCTCCTATTTTGCAGCCATTAATGGAGGAGTTCAAGTATGTTTTCCCCACGGAGATTCCTAGTGGTCTGCCGCCAATTCGAGGAATTGAGCATCAGATCGACTTCCAGCCAGGAGCAGTCCTTCCAAACAGACCTGCCTACCGTACCAGTCCTGAGGAAACTAAGGAGATTGACCGTCAGGTCAAAGAGTTGCTGGAGAAGAAGCAGATCAGAGAGAGCTTGTCACCGTGCGCAGTGCCTGCCATCCTCGTACCTAAGAAGAACAACGAATGGCACATGTGCATGGACTGCTGAGCTATTAACAAAATAACGGTAAAGTATCACTTCCCTATTCCTCGATTAGATGACATGTTAGATGAACTATCTGGAGCGTCTGTCTTTTCAAAAATTGATTTGCGTTCTGGATATTTTCAAGTGAGAATGAGTGAGGGAGATGAATGGAAGACTGCGTTCAAAATGAAACATGGACTGTATGAATGGCTTGTGATGCCGTTTGGCCTTACCAATGTCCCTAGTACATTCATGCGACTTATGAACCATGTCTTACGTGATGTCATAGGGAAGTATGTTGTGGTCTATTTTGATGATATCCTTGTCTATAGCATGTGTGTTAATGAGCATGTTAGACACCTTAGGCATGTGTTTGTGTTGTTGCGTGATGCAAAATTATATGCGAATTTGTCTAAGTGTACATTCTGCATGGATGAGGTTGTATTTCTTGGTTTTGTTGTGAGTAGTCGTGGAATAGAAGTTGATAGGACAAAGGTGAAAGCCATAGAGGAGTGGCCGACGCCTAAGTCATGTGCTGATGTTAGGTCTTTCCATGGTTTAGCTGGATTTTATCATCGCTTTGTGCGTGATTTTTCATCTATTGCTGCACCATTGACTGAGTTGAGTAGGAAAGATAAGAAGTTTGAGTGGGGCAAAGCCCAAGAGCATGCTTTTAACTTATTGAAATCGAAATTGTGTAATGCTCCTGTGTTGGTTTTGCCTGATTTTAATAAAATGTTCGAGATTGAGTGTGATGCCTCCGGCATAAGGATTGGTGCTGTTTTGATGCAGGAGAGGAAGCCCGTCGCTTTCTTTAGTGAGAAGTTGAATGGCACAGCCCTGAGATACTCAACGTATGACAAGGAGTTGTACGCACTGAAGAGGTCTTTGGAGACTTGGCAGCACTACTTGAGGCCGAAAGAGTTCGTGATTCACACTGATCACGAATCATTGAAGCATTTGAAGGGACAGCAGAACTTGAACTCATGTCATGCTCGATGGGTTGAGTTTATAGAGTCATTTCCCTATGTGATCAAGTACAAGAAGGGAGAAGATAATGTGGTTGCTGATGCTCTTTCTCGCAGGTACGCGTTGATTTCTATTAGGCATGCACAGTGTTTAGGTCTTGAGTATATTAAGAGTTTTTTATGTGAATGATCCTTTCTTTGGACCTATCTTTGTATCATGTGATGGAAAATCTAGGGTTGTTGACTCGTACTATGTGTCTGAAGGTTTCTTGTTTAGGGATTCGAAGTTATGTGTCCCTAATTGTTCTATAAGAGAGTTGTTTGTATTAGAATCTCATGCGGGGAGTCTTATGGGTCATTTTGGTGTTGCCTATTGCATGAGCATTTTTATTGGCCTCGCATGAAGAAAGATGTCGAGAAAATCTATGCTAGATGTATTACATGTAGAAAGGCTAAATCTAGTTCTAATCCATTTGGTTTGTACAATCCACTACCTGCACCCTCTGCACCTTGGATTGACATTTCTATGGATTTTATTCTTGGTTTGCCTAGGTCTAAGACTGGCAAGGATTCTGTGTTTGTGGTTGTAGACAGGTTTTTTCAAAATGTCTCATTTCATTGCATGCAGACAGACTAATGATGTTGTTAATATTGTTAATCTATTCTTTCGTGAAGTAGTTAGAATGCATGGTATGCCTAGGACTATTGTGTCTGATAGGGATTCTATGTTTTTGGGACATTTTTGGCGTGTTCTTTGGGGAAAGTTAGGTACTAAACTTTTATTTTCTACTGCATGCCATCCTCAGACTGATGGTCAGACTGAAGTAGTTAATAGAACTTTAGGTACTTTACTTCGTGCATTAGTGAAAAATAATTTGAAGTCTTGGGAAGAGTGCTTACCTTTTGCTGAGTTTGCTTATAACCGTGTTGTGCATTCTTCCACTAATATGTCTCCATTCGAGGTTGTGTATGGTTTTAATCCTCATACTCTTACAGATCTTATTCCTTTGCCTATTGATCATCTTTCGAGTTTGCAAGGTTCTCGTAGAGCTGAACAGGTTCAAGAGATGCATAAGAAGATCAAGGATAAGATCAAGCTCCAGGGTGTGAAAAATGCAACCAAGGCCAATGCACATCGCAAGCAAATGTTATTCAAACCAGGCGATAAGGTTTGGATCCACTTCAGTCCAGGGCGCTTCCCTAACTTGAGGAAGTCAAAATTGATGCCTCGAGGAGATGATCCGTTTACTGTAGTTGCCCGAGTCAATGATAATGTATATCGCATTGATCTTCCAGGTGAGTATAAGTGTTCTTCCACTTTTAATGTGGCTGATTTGTCTCCATTTCATGCAGATGATCGAGATGTTGATGAGGACTTGAATTCGTAGACGAATTCTTTTCAGTAGGGGGGGAATGATGAGACGGGACCTAGCATTGAAGAAATTAATCGGGACTTGCAGCTCGGAGGACCAGTGACGAGATCAAGAGCCAAGAAGTTACAAGGATATTTGCTATACTACCATCAAAATAAATTGGAGGATGATGGAGTCGGATTTCATCAATATAAGTTGGTGAACTTAACAAGTCTTGAAGATGAAGATTTAGGCGTCCATCAATGAAGAAAGGAAGACAAGTCCAAGAAACAAAATTTCTTATATTTTATTTGGGCTTAAACTTTGTATTTATTTTTTTTAATTTAGTTTAGTCACAACTTGTTTAGGTGATTAATTGGCCCGTTTGAGTATTATGACTTTTTTGAAAATAGTCAAGCCCAACACTTGATATTTTCGGCCCTAGCTTTAGGAATTAGGGTAGTATTTAAGATAATTTTCGGGACTATGTTAGACTTGATTGAATGAAAAAAACATCTTTCACGCTATTCTCTTGTCTCACAAAAACCTAAGGTTCTTGGTAGGGTTTGTTGTTGGCACTTCAAACTTGAATTCAATCGACTCGTTCATGATATCTCATAGTATCCGGGTTAGTCGAGCCACGAAGATTGCTTGATAATCGCGTTTCGGATCCTTGTAGATTCGAGGTTCGGTTCTGGTAATTTTCATCCCTTTTAATTTTTAATTTTGTTAATCCTTTGTTTGATTTTCGTTCTCAGCCATTCCTCATCTTTCATACATCACAAATATGACCCATCGTTCGTATAACCATCCTATCCCAGAAACTCTTAGATAAATTCTAGATCCGCTTTTGAACCCTAAAACTATTCTGAAAATAACCACCGTGCCAAATCAAAAACTACACGTGCGTTTTTGCTGAATTTTGGATATGTTCTTCATAACCCTAATTTTAGCTTAATCGGAATTGAATTGCTTAGGTTTCTGTTGACGCCTATTCAGTGTGTTCGTGGGTAGTTTCAGGGAATTATCACTCATAATTCATAGTTGTAATTTGGATTGAATCTATCATAGTTGATGTGTGTTTGATTCGTAGCTTCCGTATATTGTAGATTGCATCAAGCATGTTCTTGAAAGTAAGCGAGAGGCCTTATGTAAGCTTCAGTTCCAGCTTTCCAACTCCGACAACCTCAGATGAAGCTTGGCTCCCCATGTTGAGCTTCCTCCCCTCAACAGCTTGATGGATCACAAACTTGCCCCTATCTACACAAACATGGGCGGTAGTGCCAGTGTAGATGTACCAACCACCTTGGTTTTTGATGTGGTTGACATCTTCGGTGACCATGACAGCATGTTCATCTTTATCCCACTCACTGAAGTTCTACTCGACAACGTTGGTGGCTTGCTTCTTCTTCTTGTTGGCCTTCAGCTTGCGACAATCCTTTGCCATGTGGCCATACTTGCCACAATGTAGCAATCGCCATCTGTAATATCCCGATTTCACTAACTTAGAAATACGTACCGGGACGTCACATAGGTGGGGTAGACATTTTAGGGTTGGTTTAATTAGAGGAGTATTATCGATTAATCGCCCAGACATTTGGGCAGCATCTCCTCTATACGAGGATCAATCCACAGTGAAACCAATAGATTATTCAATACCCATCAGCTGACCAGAGTTTATATAAAGCGTTACAATAGTGGCGGACCAGACTGCACTACAGTTGGATCCAGTTCATAAGTTAAATCGAAATACCGAATGTAAAGGCGTTAGAAAGTAAATGGAAAACATTACAACAGTGGCGAACTAGACCGCACTATAGTTGGATCCAGTTTATAGGTTATTATATATATATAAGCTGAATCGAAAGACATAAAGTAAATACGTTGAGGTAAATACTTGAAATGAAAGCGTTATGTTAGTATACGGAAAGTAATGACTTGAAAGTAAATAGAAAGCGATGACGACAGTGGCGGTATTCCACACTTCAGTCGGTTCCAGTTTATAAGTTAGATTGTTAGATGCGTAATGTAAATACTTTCAAAGTAAATGACGGAAAGTAAAGACCATAAGTAAACCAAATAGAAATCAAACTTTAATTATTTAGGGTTTAAGGCGGAAGCTTGAAGTTTAGAAGTTTGGAAAACAGGTTAGAGTTTATGCCAAAGCATTTGATTGAAAACAAGAATAAGACAGTAAAGCCTTCCTTTTCTTCAACATCTTTCTTTCCCACCCAATCCCTCTCGTGCCGCCGACGTTTCATTCTGCAAAACAAAGGAAGTTCGACAGGGCTGAGTACTAGTGCACCCAGTAGAGATTATTGCCACGAAAAAAATATGCAGGGAACTCAAAGAGTTTAAGAGATAGAAAGAATCCTTTAGTACGAATCATAGTCGTACGAAGTTGGGCCCACGTTTCTAACTTTTCATGTTACTCTTACTTCCATACGAATTGACAACGCGGCCAATCGTTCATTCATTTCGGCATTTCCAAACGCCGTCTCAAATGAGTCGACATACATACATTGTATGGCAGAGATCCATTGCAGACAAGACATACCGTGTGTCTTGATCATCGTCATTTCATTTCATGGAGGTGGCACTTTTCCACAACACCCAACACATGTGCAAACTCTCGGCTTAACGTATGATGTCAACCGAGAGCCCGATCATTAGTAAGAGCCTTAAACAATAAAAAGTAGGATTCACAAATACTCTTGAACAAAGCCCGCACTTTAACAATAGAGGGCTTAATAACCCGAAGAAATAGATATCAAGAAAAATCCCTACTGTTACCAAACACAACAGTTTCTCGCTTTGCATGCCCCTCGGGTTGGTCTCTAACTCCGGTTTCCTCAGGTAATATTCCTACAATGATTTTTAGGACATTTAGGAACTCTCAGTTAATAGGAATTTCCTAACTCAAAGTCTTAGCGACTAAGTAATCGAGCTTAACGTAGAACTTAATAGAAAACATATTTCGAACGTTCGCATGGCTTCGACACAGAAGGGAAAGTTATTCAAAATATTTTTCTAAGAATTTTGGTGTTGAGAAATCAGCCATGTAAGGTGTTTGGACTTTTTACAAATACCGATCGGAAGATATTTTCTAGAATTGCGTGAAAACCGTAACTCAGATAGGTTTGATATTTTAGCACATGCTAGAATATACTGAATAGGTGTTACATGAATATTTATATAATATTCGGGCAACACTTGGACTGTTTAAGGAATTTAATTTGGCATGGAGAAAAGTCGTACCGAAAGTGGACGGAATCGGAAAAACCTTCCTGATTAAATTGGCTATGGAAATGTAGGGAACAACTTTAGAAAAGGGTTGGAAGTCAAAAGGTGGCCCGAAGGCCACCCCTTGGAGGGCGGCGCCGGTGATACGATCCTTGCAGACCGTATATCGAACACGCAAGTGGAAGACTCAAAAGATACTGATGGAAAATCCCAAAACCTCCTAGATCGAATCCAAGAAGTAATATAGACGAGACGAAGCTCCCTATACCCCAACTGGTATTGTCTAAGCAACTCGGGGACGATGAATGACACACAAACGAGGGATGATTGACTCGTCGATTCGTCGGATAAACGTTTGTCTTAGACGAACAAAGAGAATTATTGAAATTCTCTAAAGAGAGAGATAAACTCACCAAAATATATTCATCAAAAGTGTAATTTTCGTCCATTACATAAGAGCCTTATTTATAGGCTTCAAAAACCTATCTAAACCTAGCCCAACTAGAAAATAACTCAAGTATAGTCAAAGTATGGGTCAAACCCATCAAATAACATAATAAAGCCTATAAATAAAGCCTTTTAAGGCACTAAAACTTGGGCTTAAAATAAAGTGACGAAAATAATAATTAAACAACTAAATAAACTACAAAATAATATCTTCACTCTTCAGCCCATATCATCTTTAATTCTTGGCCCACTCTGTCACGACCGCGCTTCGCTAATTAATAGCTTAGCTCAGGAATTCGTGACTTAAAGCAAAGATACGACGATTAAAGAATAAATGACATAAGGAGGACAAATGACTTGACTTGATCATGACAAAAAGTTTAGAATCCAAAACATAGGAAGTGAACAGAGCACGATGATGACGTCATCATTCTAACTTAAATTACAACCAAATCGAATGACATTGAGTAGCACAGCGGAAACGGATGCATGTATGAGGACATGCACCACCAAGAGACTTCGACTTCTTAAACTCGACAAAAGCTCCACCGGCCACTTCACTCCGATTCGCTCAACCTACACATGGGAAATATGTACAGGGCTGAGTACTCAAGGTACCCAGTGGACACGTTGCCAAAACATTTTCTTTAATTGTCAGCCATGCAAGGGTATCACATAGGGTTTTAGAAAAAGGCCTATGTGTACTAAAACACTTGAAACTTAAAGCGACTGCAGTCTATGTTCTTTAGTAATCAGCCATATCCGAACTAAACTTGCATCCGGGAAGTTGTACACCTTCCGCGGAGGCCAGACAGACACACCCTCGCTAAGGTGGTCTACCGCTTTGTGCACGTTAGTCCAAGTAAGGTCGCTACCTTACAAGGACCCAAATTCGATTCTTATAAACTTTTGGCAAAGCCAAAAACAGATAGGCATCATACATAAACTTGAAAACTTTATGGCATGACAATTCTTTAAAAAGAACTAATATCAGCTAATAAAACTCTTTTATTTTAGAAAGCCCACCTCGATAGTTTTTCTTCTCCTTTCAAATAGTGGAAATGCTTCCGCTGCTACGGTCTCCTTGCGCTTGACCTTAATTAAAAGAATCGAAATGAGATTCTTGATTCGCTAACCGGCTTTATTGAATTGCTACTATTGCTATTTAAATTATTAAGAATTTTTCTTTAATATTATATATATATATATATTAACTAAGGTTTTTCTTAATTAATTGAGAGGTTTTCTCAATTTTTGACTATAATTGATTATCTTAATCAATTAATCTAGGAATAATAACTTAACTCTTGGTTAAATTATAAAATTTAATTAATTACTCGAGTGAGTAATCTCGACTTAAAACTTGTAATTAATGGATAACTTGTTCTATTTTTATTAAGTATTGGGTTAGGAGATTAATTAAATAAATTTGGGCTTATTCATCTTTGGTCCAAATAGGATTAACCAATATGCCCATACTTGAACTAATAATAGGCCCACCATAAATTGAGCTTTGGCCCGCTTTCTTCTTCAGCCCAGATTCAGCCCATATTCTTAATTGGCCCGATTCAGCCCGGCCCGTAATCGACCCGGACCCGGCCCGGGTCAACAAAACCAAACCCAGGCACCCAGCCCCCTTCTCTCCCTCTTTCACGCTCGACCCTCCTCCCTGAATCGCGATTTCTTCTTCTTCCTCAATCTTCTTCACCGCCGCTTACCTCCGCCGTTGTTTGCTCCCGATTCGCCGGCCGCCGGCGTCTCCAATTGCCGGTGCGCCGGCGTTCTTTCTCTAATTCCGTAGATTTCCGTCCCTTTCTCCATTTCTGCGAAATTTCTCCCAAATCGAGCCATAAATCGGGGATTAGGGCTGAATTCGATTTCAGCCTCTAGCCATGTCTTCGACTCGATTTCTCCCGAATTTCCGGCATTAGTTCCTTCCGATTGGCTGCTCTCGACGCTGGTTTGGATTTCGGCCATTTGCGTCGAGCTTGCGCCTGCTGCTCCTTAGCGGTGAGACGGCGTCGTCGCCGGCCGTCGTTCCTCCGCCCGACGCGCTGCGATGGCGTAACTCCCGCGTCCGTCGAGCAATTGCTCGAACATCCAAAATCCCTAACTCGATGAGTTAGGGGACATTCGTCCCTCCGCCTTTCCCTTTATCGATTCCGGCGATGTTTTTCTTCTTCGATTATTCATAAATTTTGTTTATTGTTTTATTAATCTCATTTAATATTATTGCTTTTGTTTTCTGTTAGCAGGTTTCGAAGATGATGAAGACGTCGATGCTGTTTGGGCGTAGTGTCTGCAGCTCCATCGCCATCCTTCGGCTCCGGCATCGCGCTGCTTCAACCGTCGCCGCTGTTCGTCCTTGTGAGCTTCAGAACCGCCGCCACTGCGACTCGACTTCAATGTCGAGGAAAAATCCCTCACTTCGGTACAACCTCTTTCTCCCTCGTTTGATGATAGTTATTTAATTCGTAAAATTATTTAGAAGGTTTTCTCATGCTTCTAACTTTATGGAAATTATGGGTCCATCACAATTCCTTATTTAGAGTTATACTTTATGGTTGCCTTGAGAACAAGTGTAGTAGGCTCTAATTTTAGCATGCTTATTGCTGCGGTTGTTCTTGGGTTTCAGAGATGTGTATAATGTATATGTGGTTTACTTGTTATTGCTGTAGTTGCAATAGGAGTTGGATTCTACTATGCTTCTGTTTTCGGTTGTATGTTGTGATTGATCGTAGCTTGTTTCTATGTTGGAGGGGTGAAATATGCTGAAGTTTAACGAGGTTCATTTGAGCAATATAGTATGCTTTATGCTTTGATTTTAATTTATGAAGAACATGCTTATGTGTTGAGGTTTATTTAAGTTTTGAGTTAACCAACATGTTTGTTGATAAAGAGTTTGAATCCTAGCATGCTTCTAGTTCAGTTTCGATTGAGGTAAAATGGTAGAACTTACTTGGCTGCTAGACTGAAGGGGTAGAGGTGGTAGGGTGTGTGTGGGTTGAAAATGGTTTCTCCTTAGATCTTCCTTCTCCCTTCTATTGCTGTTTCGTTTGGCTTCCTTATCTCCTTCTCTAACTCTTCTCTTCTTGAAAGAACAATGAAGAAGAAAATTTGAAGATTTTGAGATTAGACTCTCATCATTTCTTGGGTGGAAAGAAGTGAAAACGTACTGTAGTTCAAGAGGGCTTTTTGAAGTGGTTACCTTTGAAAGTGCTGAGGTTTTTGAGATGGTTGGGGGCTGTAAATGTCCTAGAGCAGCTGCTCCAACTCTTTTGAAAGAAAAGGTGGTGCTAGTGTTGAAGAGGGCTGGGGATGGGGCTGAAATGGTTGCTGTCTTGTGCCGCAGAATCGATCCTTCTCCTTCCCCCCTTTCGCTCCTTCTTTGTTGCTCTAGTTCTTTCTCTCCTTCCTTAACCTCTTCTAACTATGAATATGTTTCTTGTGTGTGTTTGTTGCAGGAAAGGGAAGAGTTTGGCGTTTAAGAGAATGAGATTAAAATCTCATCATCACATTGAGGGCAAGGAAGGGCTGGGATTGGTGGTGGTTCTTCTTCAGATATCCTCTGCATATTTTGAGTAAGGAAGGAGGCAAAGATGAAGTAGGTGTGGCTTGCAGGCTTCTTTTTAGTTTTCCCATGTAATTGTAATAATTACCTCTATTGTAAATTAATGTCTTGAATTTGTCCTATTTAGGATTTTAGTTGTAATTTTCGTTCTTAATCAAATAGTGAGAAGGAGATGAAAATTTTTCTTTTCTTTTTTTTTTTTTTGAATTTTCGTTTTTTTTATTAATTGCTGAAAAGCAAATGTAAATATTTACTGTTTTTCTTACTTATTGTTGAATTCAAAATTGGATTGGCCATTGGGCCTTGATTAGAAAGTATGGACTGCCCCAATTATTCTCTTTTATACTCTTAATAGGTGGACTTGGCCCAACAACTAATTAATATCTAATTGGGTTTGGCCAGCTTGTTTCTTGCTGGGCTCGACTTAACTAAATTCTCAGCTACATTTAAATTTCAACTAGCTCGATTTAGAGAAATACGTTAGGAATTCTAATGGCTCGATTTAAATATCTGAGTGTGCTAGGCCCCAAACAAACTTAGAAATAAGATCCTTTCTTAATAAATAAAATAAGTGGCCCGTCTAGTCTATATTTTCGAATTTAATTCAACTAATGCGGTGTAATAAAAAAAATTCTAACTCACAACGGCTCGCCTCGAAGCATTATTATTTAATTAATAGTACTAAATAAATACTTAAGGTAGATAATCATATAATTAACTTAAATAAATAGGTGGGATATTACACATGAATTGAAATCCACGATCTACGGGCTGCATCAGCTGGCGGCAGTGGTAAAGGGAGACGGCGGCGGTGGTGTGTGATTCCGCCGGCCTCGGGCTGCCGGATGCAAAAATGGTAGAAGGGAAAAATGCTCAGAGCCTTGACATTACTTTAAAGCGACAAACTATTCATGCATGCGTCGAAGCTCAGGGTACGGGGATTATATCACTTCATTTCAAATAAAAACCAAACGGGAGAAACTTATCGAACACCGAAATCATCTTAGGGATGCATGCATGGATACGGACATGTGGACACTAAGAAAGCAAGAATCGGAGATAGAAAGGGAAAGAGGTGGCGGTGGCGGTGGCTACCAATGGCGATCCGGGCTGCGTGAGTCGTCACGACTTATACCCATAGGACCGTCGTCTCGCCAGGGTCGCCCTGCTTCTTTTGGCGTACCTTTTGGACTTCGAACGATCGAGAAACTTCAGGATAAGCTCTGGAAACTTTTCGTATAATATAAGTGAGTTTGGATAAGGATGAACTTCTGAAGGCCCTAGGCTCCTATTTATAGAGTTTCAAAAACCGGCACGGTCATTGGCGAAAAGTGCTTTTTGAGTATACGAACTCGGATTTCAGAATTTCAAGAGTCTATGGATTCCAAATGGAGAACTGAGAAATATGACACTAAGTATGATGGTTTTGGAGATACGAGAATAAAATAATAGGAGTATTTTATTGGCCGACACGAAAAACAGGAGTTTTGTAAAATAATTCCAAAAAATTCCTAACTTCTTTCATTAGGCTAATTAGGCTCTAAAAAGACTAAGGGAACTCTTTTTATATTTTTAGGATTTTTATTAAACCCTATAAGATTTTACGGGTCGTTACATCCATCCACCCTTAAAAGAAATTTCGTTCCGAAATTTGGCGTACCTTAGAACTCTAGATCGGGGTATTGGGCTCTTATTTATTCATCTACTTCCCATGTGGCTTCCCCATCATCGTGGTGATTCCAAATGACTTTTACTTAGGCTATCTCTTCATTTCTGAGCACCTTGATTTTCCGATCAAGTATCCTAACGGGCCTTTCCTTGTACTGGAGGTCGGGATTGAGCGTAACTTCTTCCAACTTGATAACATGCTTTGGATCGAACACGTATCTGCGTAGCATGGAGACATGGAAGGTGTCGTGAACACTGGACAGGTTTGGGGGTAGGGCTAACCGGTAAGCGACACTTCTTATCTTATCGAGAATCTCAAACGGTCCAATGTATCGTGGTCGGAGCTTCCCTCATTTGCCGAATCAAATTACTCCACGGGTCGGCGATACTTTAAGGAACACTTTATCCCCAACTTGGAACTCGAGGTCGGTTCATCGTCGGTCGGCGTATGACTTTTGGCGATCCTGAGCTTCTTTTATTTGGGCGCGTATAGTGGCAATGATTGATTCCATCTCTTGCACCAATTCCCGTCCTAACAGTTTCCGTTCTCCAACTTCATCCCACTATAACGGTGATCGGCACTTGTTTCCATAAAGGGCTTCGTATGGTGCCATGCCAATGGTGGCTTGGTAGCTGTTGTTGTAGGCAAATTCGATGAGCGGCAATATTTCTTCCCAACTTTCTGCTCGATCAGACACGACAGCTCTCAGCATATCTTCCAACACTTGGATCGTCCATTCGGATTGGCCGTCGGTTTGTGGGTGGAATGCAGAACTGAATTTAAGTTGGGTTCCCATTGTTTCTTGAAGGCTGGTCCAAAATTTCAAGGTGAAATGGGAGTCGCGATCCGACGTGATCGATACAGGGATGCCGTGCAGTCTTACGACTTCCTTTACGTATAGGCGCGCTAGTTGATCTAAGCTGAAGGTTGTCTTGATAGGTAGGAAATGCGGGGATTTGGTGAGGCGATCGATGATAATCCAAATGGCGGTGTTTCCTAGTTTCGACTTCGGAAAGCTTGTTACGAAATCCATGTTGATGTGTTCCCATTTCCATTTGGGTATAGGCAGGGGTTGTAGCGTTCCGTATGGTCGTTGATGTTTTTCTTCATGGTTTCCCACCAGAAATTCCTTCGGAGATCCATGTATATCTTTGTGTTTCCGGGGTGAGTGGTGTATGGCGTGTCGTGGGCTTCATTGAGAATTTCCTCCATGAGTACATTATCGTTTGGCATGCAGATCCGTTGGTCAAAGAGTAGGGCTCCTTCGTTCACTATCTTACATCTATTGGCAATTCCTTTTGCTCCATCGATACCGATTTATTTTCTGATCTTTTCCAAATGCTCGTCCTCCTTCTGAGCCTTGATGATTCCATCGCGCAGATCGGGCTGCATGGTTACGGAGGCTAAGTGGCCTCGTATCATTGCGGGTGGTTGGATGACACAGAGTTCGAGCTTCGTGAACTCCCGTGCTAGCTGTTCTTCATTTGTGATGATGTAGGCTAGCTTCCCTTGCATTTTCCGGCTGAGGGCGTCGGCAACGACGTTGGCCTTCCCTGGGTGGTAACTAATTATGTAGTCGTAGTCCTTCACTAGTTCCAACCATCTCCATTGTCTTATGTTGATTTCCTTTTGTTCAAAGAAATACTTAAGGCTTTTGTGGTCCGTGAATATCTCACACTTGACTCCATAGAGATAGTATCGCAAGATCTTCAACGCGTGCACCACAGCTGCCAGTTCCAAATCGTGAGTCGGATAGTTTAGCTCGTGAGGTTTCAGTTGCCATGATGCATATGCGATCACCTTCTGTTCTTACATCAGCACACAACCGAGTCCTTGCTTTGAGGCATCGGTGAAGATCACGAACTCAAGGCCGTTTCGTGGGATGGTAAGTACTGGGGCAGTGGTTAGTTGGGTCTTCAATTCTTGGAAACTCTTCTCGCATTTGTATGTCCACGTATACTTGGTGCCTTTCCTTAGAAGTTGTGTCATGGGTCGGGCAAGTTTCGAGAATCCTTCGATGAAACGTCGATAGTAACCTGTGAGTCCTAAGAGTTGGCGGTGGTTGGGGCGTTCCATTCTTTGACCGTTTCTACTTTGGCGGGGTCCACCTTAATTCCTTCTAGTGAGACGATATGACTAAGGAACATGACTTCCTTTAGCCAAAACTCGCACTTGCTAAATTTGGCGTAGAGCTTCTCATGATGTAGCGTCTCGAGCACGATTTTGAGGTGCTCCTCATGTTGCGATCGATCTTTGGACTAGATAAGAATGTCATCGATGAAAACCAATACAAATCCATCGAGGTGTAGGTGGAAAACTCGGTTCATTAGGTCCATGAAGATGGCGGGCGCGTTGGTTAGTCCGAAAGGCATTATGGTAAATTCGTAATGTCCATAGCGTATTCTGAAAGCTGTCTTCAGAATATCTTCCCTTCGAACTTTGAGTTGGTGGTATCCAGATCTTAAATCAATCTTTGAGAATACGCAAGCTCCTCTGAGTTGATCAAATAGGTCGTCTATCCTCGGGAGCAGGTAACAATTCTTGATGGTGAGTTTGTTCAACTCTCGATAGTCGATGCACATCCTTCTTTTTGATGAAGAGTACATGCGCTCCCCATGGTGAAACGCTAGGCTGGATGAATCCTAGATAGAGCAATCCTTGCAGCTGGACTTTGAGCTCTTGCAACTCTTTGGGGGCCATTCGGTATGGGGACTTTGATACTGGGGCGGCTCCAGGCTCGAGGTTGATTGGGAACTCGATCTGGCAGTCTGGAGGCACTCCATGAAAATCGGTTGGAAACACATCTTCAAAATCGCAAATGACTAGTATGGTATGGATCGGCTCGTCTTTGCTTGTTTGCTCTTCTAATATTACCCAGAAGCACTGGCTGGTCCCTTTTCGCATAATGGACACTTTTCATCGCGGATATGATTGGTACCCTTCTGATCGCCACTTTTTGTAAGTGGAAATGCAATAATAATTGAATGTAGTATTCGAGTCGAACCACAAGGATTGTAGAGCAAAAGGTTTTGAGTAGTAATCTAATATCTATCCTACTATCTAAGCTACCAAACTAACATGTTTTTGGTTTTTCATCAATAATAAGGTAAATCAAATAAACTAAACAACTAAGCAAGTAACAAACGATCAACAAACGAGTGTAAAATCAATAGAAGTAAGTATGATTCCAAATATAATCCAACATTTACTAGAGACATAGGCTTTGAGATTTGCAAGAATTAATCAATTTAATCTAGATCAAGGGGGACTTATCTATAGGATATACATTAGTTCTTTTCTCAAAACAACAATGTAAGTAGATTAACCTATGACATCTATCTCCGACTAGGACTCAAGATGCATAAATCAACTCCTAATGGCACAATTAATATCTAGAAACTTCTATTAGCATGAATTTCTAATATGTTGTGATTTGATGCTAAGTGCTATGAATTAAAGCCTACTAAGCATTAAATCAAACATCTTGTATGCACTCAATGATGGCCAATCAATCATGCAGTATAATTCAAGACCCAAATCACAAGACCCATGAAATAGAAGGTAAATCCAACTACAATACCCAAAAACCTATGAATCTAGCTCATGTCTTCATATATTTGAAATCAAAAGAATCTTAGCTAGACATAATTAGAACAAATGAACCATAGAAAATGAATAAAAGCATAATCAAAAGATAGAGAATGAAAAATATAATAAAGTAATGGAAGGATCTTCAAATCTTCAAGCTAAATCACCATCAAATGATCAAAATACCAAAGTAGCAAAAGAGAAATGTAATTAGGGTTCTAGGATTTGTTCTAAGGATGAATGATACCCAATTGGGGATAAAATTGGGGATTTAATACATGAAAATAGGGGTTAAAACTGAGTTGGATTGAGCCAACTCGGTGAATAAGTGAGAAAAGGGCTCCCAGACGGCGGTCTGGCCGGCCGTCTGGCAGGTCGCCGTTTATGATGTCTTCTTGCGCAGTTCCATGGTTTTCGCTCGTTTTCCCTCATCCGAACTCCGAATCTCGATCCACTTTTTGCTATGGCTTCGTATCAAAATGCTCTTTGACATGATCTCATTCAATTGGCTAAATATATTCTTCATTTTTCCTGAAAAAGCATAACAAAACTCGGGAAAACGAGGAAAATGCGAATGCAAGCAAAAGTAATGAAATCTTATAAAACCTAAGCACATTAGCACCCATTCAAGCATCAACTCCACTCCAAATGAACTCGAAATGTATCTAAAATATGTGTTTATCACCTTCCTCCGGTCCTCATCCCTTGGAGGCTCACTCGGTTGGTTCCTGGGCCTTGAAGAGATATTTCCCTCTTGCAGCAGTTGATGGTGGCTCCGTTCTTCTCTAACCAATCCATTCTGAGAATGACGTCAAATTCCATCATGATGATGACAAACATGTTGGCTGAGAATTCTTGTTCACCTATCTTTAAGGTTTGGGCGACGCAGGCACGGTCGGTGATCATGGACATTCCAGATGGTATGCAAATTTGGAGTGGGACCTCTATCGTGGCAGGTGTTTGATTAACACGTATTTTATGTACATGTTGAGTGTATTTTGAATATATTTGAAGCTTGATTTGTATGTTTTAATGTTAGAAATGCTAGGGTTTCTTAACTCTTAGTATACTTTAGACTTTTCTCGTTTTTCTCAGTTTTCGATCTATTTTTGTGAGAATTTAAAAGAGCATTCAAGTAGCTAAGGATCAAAGCCGGAAACGAGGGAGAATTGAGCTCAATTAGAGTGAAACTTGTGTTCTTAAATGTGGAATTTCAAGTTGTACAGTTAGGGTTTCACTAGTTTGATTTCATTTATGTTTTTCTCATTCTCTCGAGTCTCTTTATGCTTTTTGCAGGAACAATGGAGAACTCTTTTGGCCAATTTGATCATTCCATATCAAAGAGGGGTTCGTTAGAAGTCCATAGCAAAAAGCGGATCGAGAATCAGAGTTCGGACGAGGGAGAACGAGCGAAAACGGTGGAGCTGCGCAACATGACCGGACCGACGGCGACCGGCCTGGCTGAGGGACAGAGTTTCTGGCGACCTGGGCTGCAACCCACATGGCGGGTAGCTGGGTCGCCGTCCCAACCGCCGGTTGGCCGCCCTTCTTCACTCAAACTCGCTCGAACTCGTCCTGGTTCACCCCGATTCGTCCCAAGTCGACCCAAAACTCACCTATTATGTATTTAACCCCAAAATCTTCCTATTTTGTGGATCTTTTGCATTTTTTAAGATTTCTAGAACCCTAGAAATATTTCCCTCTTTCCTTTTTAGTATTTTGAAGATTGTTGAAGCTACAGTTGTTGGATTTGCAATTGAAGACCATCTTCTTCTTCCTTATTAAATTCTCTTTATTTTGATCATGATTTCTTCTCTTTTCTATGGTTTATCACCTTTAATTATGTCTAGCTAATTTCCTTTTGGTTTCAAATACATGAAGACATTATCTAGATAATAGGTTTTTGGATATTGTAGTTGGATTTGCCTTCTAATTCATATCTCTTGTGATTTGGGACTTGATTTTATTGCATGATTGATTGGCCATCATTGAGTGCATACAAGGTGTTTGGTTAAATGCTTAGTAGGCTTTAGTTCATAACACTTGACATGAAATCACAACATATTAGTAATTCTTGCTAATAGGAGATTCTAGATAATTATTGAGCTATTTGGAGTTGATTTATGCATCTTGAGACCTAGAGGAGATAGATGTCATAGGTTAATCCACTTACATTGATTACTTTGAGAAAATAGTTGATGTATATCCTATAAAGAACTCCCTTATGACTTGGATTAAATCAGTTCATCCTTGCAAATCCTAAACCCTATGTCTCTAGTGAATGTTGGATTATATTTGGAACCAAGCTTTCTACTATTGTTTGTTAACTCTTGCTATTAGTTGTTATCTAGTTTGTTACTTTTCAATTACATTGCTTGATAGAATTAAGAAAACACAAAAACATGATATCTTGTAGCTTGGATAGTAGGTTTAGTAGCTAGATTACTTCTTGAAACTCATTCACCATTGCATTCCCTGTGGATTCGACTCGATTATATTACATCGATTATCATTGCTCTACCCTCAACCCTAAAGTGAGGGTGGATCAATTTTTGGTGCCGTTGCCGGGGAATGCTTAGTTTGAGTTTCAATAGTCGATTTGGTTATTGAATTACTAATTCAAGCATTTTTCTCTTTTGATTTTTGTTTTGTAGGTATATGCACACAAGGTCAAGGGAAGACTTGTTCAACCTTTGATCTTGAACTTTGAAAGAGGAGACATAGAAGAAGGAATCTTATTGAAGAACAAGTTATGAGAGCAAATCATCAAGCAATGGAAGCTCTTATGAAAGAAATTATAAAAGTTTAGAGCATGGAAGGATGAGCAAGAAAGGAGGGCAAATGAGGCTCAACCACTTCCTCTTAACCATATGTTCCAATCTCCAATGGAACAATTTCAAGGAGGAGAATGGGGGACGATCAATGCTAATAATTTTGAGCTCAAATCCGGACTTATTCAAATGGTTAAAGATGATCAATTTGGTGGAAGTCCTATGGAGGATCCGAACGCCCATCTTAGCATATTTCTTGATATTTGCGACACCGTCAAGCTAAATGGAGTTCCTAATGATGCAATTCGCATGTGAATGTTTGGGTTTTCTCTATGGGACCGGGCAAAACATTGGTATAAAGGATTGAACAAGGCCAACATTCACACTTGGGATGATTTGTGCAAGGCCTTTCTTTCCAAGTACTTTCCACCCTCCAAAGCTCAAAGACTCATCTCTGAAATCTCACACTTCTCTCAACAAATGGATGAGCCACTATTTGAGGCATGGGATAGGTATAGGGAGTTGCTACGCAAATGCCCTCAACACGGTTTTAGTGAAGCTCAACAAATCATCAACTTCTATAGTGGTCTATCTCCTCGCACAAGAAGCATTGTAGATGCAACCTCCGGGGGTTGTTTAGTGAATAGGAATGCAAAGGAGGCATTGAGGATTATAGAAGAAATGACATCCAATAGCTATCAATGGCCAATTGAGAGAGGGCCTACAAAGAAGGTGAACTCAATCCTTGAAGATGCAAGATATGATGAGTTGGTTTCAAAATAAAATCTTCTCAAGAGGGAATCTGATGAAGTGAAGAAATCAAAGAAGGAAGTTCAAGTTTATCAAGCTCAAAATGTGTGGATTTTGATGGGAGTCAGGGAGTAAACTTCGTGGATCAAAGGGACTATAGCAACTATAATAGGGAAGGCTTTCAAGGAGCTCAAGGAGGATACCAAGGAAATTATCAAGCTCAAGGAGGTTTTCAAGGGAAGCAACAAGGTGATTATTCATATGGTCAACAAGGAGGCTATCAAGCCTACAATCCCAATACTAGGAATCATCCCAATCCCTTTTATGGAAATCCTAGCAATGCTCACGTTTCACATTCCGGAGTCTCCTTTTCTCAAGGGGTGATTGAAGAACCTAAGAAGACATCCCCTTCTCTTGAGCAAATTGTTCAACAAATGACGAATCAACAAAGTGCTTTTATCTCTCAAACCGGGCAAAAGGTTAATGCCTTGGAGAATTCACTCACTTCATTGACAAAGCAAGTGAAGATGATGGAGGGTCAAATTAGTCAAATGACTAACCAAGTCACCACTCAAAACAAGTTCGGAGAATCCTCTAGCAAGGCTCAAGAAAACTCGAAGCAACAATGCAATGCTATTCATGTAGTGGGTGAAGCTTCTTCGACACCTTCACATATACCTTGTGGGAAATCTCCGAATCTTGCTAAGAGCAATCTTGTGGAGCCAAGACATTCATATAAGCTTCCATCTTTAGAGGTAGTTATGCTTGATGAGAAGGATCCAAGAATCATAGATATTTGGCCAATCATCCCATCTATAAAAGGTTGGACAAATTGGGACATTAATGATTATTATTTGAGGATGAGGATTGCCAAGGCCGTTCCATATGATGAGCGTCTTGATACGCTAAAGGATCTACAAAGAAGGAATGATTCTTATGAAGCTTCAAAGTTGAGGAGTAAAATTGGTGCTCAAGAACATATAGAGAACGAGAGTGCTCATAAGAATCAAAAAGGTATCCCTTCTACTCTAACTCCTAAATTTTCTCAAGAGCATGTTGAGTTGAATGGTTTGGATAGTCTAGCATCTTCCCATAAGCCTATTGAGGAAAATTTACATGAGAAGAAGAGTGATTTGCTAGATGTATTCAAGAAGTTGGATATAAATGCTCCCTTAGTTAGTTTGTTGAGTAATATCCCAGATCATGAGAAATTTTTGGAGGTTGTGCTTCATAAGAAGGTGAAATGGGATGATTTGAAAACCATTGTGCTTACGGAGGAGAGTAGTGCTCAATTGAAAAAGAAGATCCCGAACAAGGAATTGGATCCGGGAAAGTTTACCCTACCTTGTGAGATTGGAGGCAAATGGTTTAAGAAAGTCTTGTGTGACTTAGGTTCGGGAGTCAATTTGATGTCTCTTTCCATCTTCAATCGCTTGAACATTGGAAATCTTAAGCCTTCATCACTTGTGCTCCAAATGGCGGATTGCTCAAGTTCATACCCCAAAGGGATTGTTGAGGACGTGCTTATCAAAGTCCGAAAGTTCATATTCCCGGTGGATTTCGTCGTAATTGACATACCGGAAGATCATGATGTCCCAATGATACTCGGATGACCTTTCTTAGCTACAAGTCGAGCCCTAGTGGATGTGTTTGAAGGAAATCTTATCCTTCGAGTCAATGGAGACAATGAGTCATTCTACATGACGAATGACTTGAATGATTGCGAGGAGACAAGTGAAAGGAACGATGGAAAGATTGACAAGAAGCCAATGGTTGATAAAGGAGGGACTTCATTCAAAGTCCCTTGAAAAGGGCAAAGAGGTATCTTCGAGCTAACAACGTTAAACTAAGTGCTCGTTGGGAGGTACCCCAACAACTATCATTTTCTTTTTCATTCTAGTTAGTTTCTTTAGTTTGAATTGGGTTTTTGTTTCTTATTTTTTTGATTTAGTTATTTTCCTTATCTCTATGCAAATACTTCTTATTCTTAAGTTCATTTCTATTTCACAAGTTCCATGTGTTTCATTGTCATTGCACGAGGTCGAATCGTGATGGGAACAAGTGAAGGAAGAGAATCAAACCGATCAAGCAAGCAATGGATTAAATGGCCTTCAAAACCACCTTCAACATAGCTATGAAACTTTGTGAGTGTAATTTAAATTTCTTATTATTCTTCCCTCCAAACTCATTTTAGAATTTATAATCTAAAATAAGTTTGGGGGAGGGGGTTAAGATAAGAAATTTAAATTACTTTAATCTTGGGATAAGAAATTTAAATTACTTTACTCTTGGTTTTTCAATTTCTATGTGATGTAGTATCATTATGATTTCATTGATTATATGCTTAGGCTTGCTTGATGATTGTGGTTGATTTGGGGTGAAATGGATGATTCTTGCTTGTTTAAGTTGGTTTGGTGAAGAGTTTGGGTCGATGAGCTTAATTGATGAAAATTTGTTGGTTTATTGAATGTGAGCTTACAATGGAGAATCTTTGGTGAGGATGATTTTGTTGATTGATTGGAGCTTGAGTGTGAAATTTTTGAAACATTGAAAAGTTTTTGAGTTGAAAGGATGAATGAATGCTTGCATGCTTGAGTGCGAAAGAACGTGTTTAATTGCTCAAGTGCATTTGGGTGAGATGCCAATGATTGATGCTAAAATGGTAACAATTTTTTGAAATTTCTCAAGTTTAAGTCAAGCATGATTAAGGTTATTTCACTTGAATGGCTTGGAATGATTGAACTTAGGCACTTAGACTCTAGACAAAAAGCTTGAGAGGATTTTGAGCCTTAAACTATGCATGTACATAGTGAATATCCTTTCTTGAGAGCTTGATCTTGCATTGCATATTCTTTACTAGAACTTGCCTTGATACTCTTGTTAGAAATATTACATGTTTGCATGATTAGGAGATGATCTTAGGCCATCATTGTGTAGTCCATTTTTCCTAAACACTAACCTTTCCTTCATTGCCATTGTTGTCTCATTTTGAGCCTTGAAAAGAGCCTTTTCTTCTTGACCGGATGATAGGGGGTGAAGGATGGTTAAGAGAACCTTGGTGAAAATTGAAAATTCATAAAGAATGGTGGGTGATGGTAAAGGGTCTTGCAGATTTGCTTTGAGTTGAAAGAACACTCCTATAAGCTCAATGTTAGAAAAAAAAAGAATAAGAACAAAGTTCTTATAAAAAAAAGAAAAAAAAACAGAAAGAAATAAGAGCATAAATGAGTGTTTCTTTAAATGTTTGGTAAAAGCTTGGGTTCATTTGATAACAAAGGGGTTGGATAAGGTGGAAGATGAAGAAATTCATACTTTGAAAGGAGAAGAAAGGGGGTAAGAGTACATGAATGCAAATTTAAGTCACTTAGCCTATAATTTCCTACCTTAACCAATGTCCCTACATTACAAGCTTAAGAAAGACCTTTTTGATCCTAATTTATGCATGCATTGTAGTATTGGGAACTTGAGTTGATAGGCAAGCTTATGGTTAAAGATGTGTATTGCATGATTTTGATGAGTGTTCACCATTTCCATATATTGAGGGATCGAGTGATACACATGTTCCTTGAGGGGTCTAGAGTTTAAGATGCTTGAGTGATTGAATTCTAAGTTAGGATAGTGGTTGATCTTATGAATGTTTGGTTTGACTTGAGAATTTCTTTGAACTAAATGGTTTTTGAGGTGATATGAGGCATCGAGGAACTCAAAATGCACACTCCATACATGTTAAGTGTTTTAATTATTCGTTTCATTGTTCGGGACGAACAATGGCTTAAGTTTGGGGGAGTGATTAATACGTATTTTATGTGCATGTTGAGTGTATTTTGAATATATTTGAAGCTTGATTTGTATGTTTTAATGTTAGAAATGATAGGGTTTCTTAACTCTTAGTATACTTTAGACTTTTCTCGTTTTTCTCAGTTTTCGATCTATTTTTGTGAGAATTTAAAAGAGCATTCAAGTAGCTAAGGATTGAAGGCCGGAAACGAGGGAGAATCGAGCTCAATTAGAGTGAAACTTGTGTTCTTCAATGTGGAATTTCAAGTTGTATAGTTAGGGTTTCACTAGTTTGATTTCATTTATGTTTTCCTCATTCTCTCGAGTCTCTTTATGCTTTTTTCAGGAATAATGGAGAACTCATTTGGCCAATTTGATCATTCCATGTCGAAGAGGGGTTTGTTAGGAGTCCATAGCAAAAAGCAGATCAAGAATCGGAGTTCGAACGAGGGAGAACGAGTGAAAACGGTGGAGCTGCGCAACATGACCGGACCGACGGCGACCCGGACGGCGCCCGGCTGGACCGCCGGCCAGGCCGCCGGCTGGCCGGCTGAGGGACAGAGTTTCCGGCGACCTGGGCTGCAACCCACACGGCGGGTGGCTGGGCCGCCGTCCCAACCGCCGGTTGGCCGCCCCTCTTCACTCAAACTCGCCCGAACTCGTCCCGGTTCACCCCGATTCGTCCCAACTCGATCCAAAACTCACCTATTATGTATTTAACCCCAAAATCTTCCTATTTTGTGGATCTTTTGCTAGAACCCTAGAAATATTTTCCTCTTTTCTTTTTAGTATTTTGAAGATTGTTGAAGCTACATTTGTTGGATTTGCAATTGAAGACCATCTTCTTCTTCCTTATTAAATTCTCTTTATTTTGATCATGATTTCTTCTCTTTTCTATGGTTTATTTCCTTTAATTATGTCTAGCTAATTTCCTTTTGGTTTCAAATAAATGAAGACATGATCTAGATTAATAGGTTTTTGGATATTGTAGTTGGATTTGCCTTCTAATTCATATGTCTTGTGATTTGGGACTTAATTTTATTGCATGATTGATTGGCCATCATTGAGTGCATACAAGGTGTTTGGTTAAATGCTTAGTAGGCTTTAGTTCATAACACTTGGCATTAAATCACAACATATTAGTAATTCTTGCTAATAGGAGATTCTAGATAATTATTGAGCTATTTGGAGTTGATTTATGCATCTTAAGACCTAGCAGAGACAGATGTCATAGGTTAATCCACTTACATTGATTGCTTTGAGAAAAGAGTCGATGTATATCCTATAAAGAACTCCCTTATGAATTGGATTAAATCGGTTCATCCTTGCAAATCCTAAAACCTATGTCTCTAGTGAATGTTGGATTATATTTGGAACCAAGCTTTCTATTATTGTTTGTTAACTCTTGCTATTAGTTGTTATCTAGTTTGTTATTTTTCAATTACATTGCTTGATAGAATTAAGAAAATACAAAAACATGATATCTTGTAGCTTAGATAGTAGGTTTAGTAGCTAGATTACTACTTGAAACTCATTCGCCATTGTATTCCCTGTGGATTCGACTCGATTATATTACATCGATTATCATTGCTCTACCCTCACCCCCAAAGTGAGGGCAGATCAGTGTTAGGGCTTGGTTATTGAATGCTTGTTGCAATATGAATGAATGGGACGCACCTGTATCAAATAATGCTAAAATAGGTACGTCGTTGAGTTGGATCATACCTACTCGGTTCTTAGGCGACTGCGCAGCCTGATCGCTATTAAGAGCGTATGCTCAGGCCTGCTGAAATGGTCGAGGCGGTGGGCACTGGTTTCCTGGGCTGCTAGGGACGTTGCGAGGTGGTGGTGGCAGATTCTAGAATCACTGGTTCCCGGCATTCATGTGAGTAGTGTCCCAACTTACAGCAGTTGAAAGACTCGATGGTCTTTCTCCGGCACTCGTCGGGGTGGTTTCTTTTGCAAGATTGGCATATGAGTGCCATGGTGCGGGGCGCCTGGTACTGTCGAGGGGGCTAGTTATGTTGATTCTGCGGTCGTTCGCTCTGGTTCCCTTGGTTGCCGTTGTTTCTGGCGTCCATGATTAACACATATTTTATGTGCATGTCAAGTGTATTTTGCATATGTTTGAGTCTCTATTTATGTGCTTAAATATTATAAATGCTAGAGTTACTTAACTTGTAGCATACTTTATACTTTTCTCATTTTCTCTCGGTTTTTGATCTATTTTTGTAGGAATTGGAAAGAGCATTCAAGTAGCTAAGGATTGAGAGCCAGAAACGAGCCTAATTAGAGTGAAACCTATGTTTAAAAATGTGGAATTTCAAGTTATGTAGCTAGGGTTTCACTAGTTTGATTTCATTTATGTTTTCGTCGTTCTCTCGAGTCTTTTTATACTTTTTGCAGAAATAATAAAGAACTTATTTGGCTAATTAAACTATTCTATGTCGAAGAGGAGTTTGTTAGAAAGCCATAGCAGAAAGCGGATCGAGAATCGGAGTTCGGACGAGAGAGAACGAGCAAAAATGGTGAAGCTGCGCGAGAGGACCGGACCGACGGCGGCCGGCTGGACCGCCGGCCAAACTGCCATGTGGGTGGCTGGATAGCAGCTTAAACGACAGTCCAGACGGCAGTCCACACAGCAGCCAGCCAGCCCACCGTCCCAACCGTCGTTGGGGCACCCCTCTTCCATTCTTGACCGAGTTGGTTCGACCAACTCGGTCCAACTCGACCCAAAACTCATTTTCAATGTATATTAACCCAAATCTTCCCCAATTGGGTATCTTTAGCTATAATACACTCTCTAGAACCCTAATTACATTTCCCTCTTTCTAATTTGCTGTTTTAAATAATTGTTGAAGATTTACTTTGAAGATTTGAAGATCCTTCCATTACTTTGTTCCATTTTTAATTCTCTATCTTTTGATTATGGTTTTATGCATTTCTTATGGTTCATTTGCTCTAATTATGTTTAGTTAAGCTTCTTTTGGTTTCAAATATATGAAGACATGAGCTAGATTCTTAGGTTTTTGAGTATTGTAGTTGGATATGCCTTCTACTTCATAGGTCTTGTGGTTTGGTCTTGAATTATATTGCTTGATTGATTGGCCATTATTGAGTGCATACAAGGCGTTTGGTTAAATGCTTGGTAGGCTTTAATTCATAACACTTAGCATCAAATCACAATATATTAGAAATTCATGCTAATAGGAGATTCTAGATATTAATTGTGCCATTAGGAGTTGATATATGCATCTTGAGTCCTAGTCGGAGATAGATGTCATAGGTTAATCTACTTACATTGTTGCTTTGAGAAAATAACTAATGTATATCATATAGAGAACTCCCCTTTGATCTAGATTAAATTGGTTTATCCTTGCAAATCCCAAAACTTATGTCTCTAGTGAATGTTGGATTATATTTGGAACCATACTTTTTCTCATTGATTTCAATCATTTGTTACTTGTTGTTTCTTGATGAATTATCATTTAATTTGATCGTTAGTTTAAAGAAAACCCAAAAACATGATGTTTGGTAGCTTGGATATTGGTTAGATAGCTAGGTTACTACTTGAAATTCTCACGCCATAGCATTCCCTGTGGATTCGACTCGAATATACTATTCCATATCATTGCATTTCTCACCCTCAAAAAGTGAACGATCAATCCCACTTCCTCTTTCCATGGTTTGGATCGAATGCCTGATTTGGTTCGACGATCCTCTCCTTCTCCTTCGGTAGTAGAGACTTGATTTCCAAGGCACGTCCAAGGGTCTGGGCGTAGGTGAGAGTGTTGTGGCTTGCCAACGGGATGCTAATTTCAGGACGGAGACCTCGGCAAATGATTGGGCATAATTTATCTCTTTATTTCTTGGATATATTGGTGAATTTTGGTGTTATTTTGAGTGAATTCACCTTGATTTGGATTAATTGGGAAATAATGTATTTTTGTAGGAGAAAGAGAATTTTTGGTAGTTTTGGAGCCAGTTGAGAAGATGTTTTAGAAGATGGAACTGAAGGAAGAAAGGCAGAAAAGGCTGTAAATTCAGGCGGAGTGCCCATACCGCATCTGAAGCCCTGTTGGTGGCGAGAAAAATATTAATTTCAGGATTTTGAAGATTTGGAAGCTTCTAATTAATTCCTGACGGGATTAATAGATTTTTAGTGTTTTTATTTAGTTAATAGACTTTTGACTATTATTAAGATATTAATTAATACTTTCCTAGTTAGATTAGGACTCTAGATTTATTTCCTTATTATGAGGAAATCTTCTAGTATATATATTTTGCTGAAAACCTATATGATCTTCAACTTTTGGAGAACTCACGCAAGGAACAAGAGCAGCGGCTGTTTTGTAGAATCCTTGGAGTTTTATTTTCTTTCATCCTTCACGCTAATTTCATCATCTTTTATTTATTTTCGTTTGTTATTTAATTATGCAATCTAGCTAATTTTCTTATTCCGGCAAATACAAGGAAGCTCTGGCTTAGATTATTTAGTGAGATCTAATTTGTGTTCATACTTTAATTTTGTGCAAGCATCTACTATTCTCCATGTTTATTTTTATTAATTGCTTTATTTTTCTAAGTAGTGTACAATGCTTAGTTGAATAGAGTTAATTTAAAGCCAATTAATTATGTCATACGTAATCGTGATTAGAATTAATTAGTGGTAAATTGACTTATTTAAAGTCAAGGGAATAATAGTCTTAATTCAATAATCCTGCGTCAGAGTTTGTTGGTTTTAAATCGGGTTTCTCTAGTTATTAATGTTGTCGACTCATTAAATCTATAGAGCGTCTCTTACGGTTGTCAGTCGATTAGGGAAATAATTGGTGAAGCGTCTTCCTAATTATCGAGAAATTAAGGAGAAATAAGATTACGTCAGAAGCGTCTTCGGTAATCATAACCGATTTGTTTGCATGTAATTAAAGTTATATTTGCATCAAGGATCAGAATAATTAAGCTAGAGTGGAATTGTTGCTGCCGGAATCATTTTCTTTATTGGATAAAACCAAATCTCAAGCTGTCTTTTGCATTCTTGTTAGTTATAAATTTCGTATTTATTTCTGTTAGTAGTTTAATAAAAATTCTCAATCTTGCAGTTGGAAATTCAGAGGAGAACTCGCCAGTCCTTTGGGAGACGACTTTGCTTGCCACTGTCTGGGCAGTGTGGGCATACCAACCGGAAGTCGGAATTATTTTTGGTGTAAAACGACGCACCAAATTTTGGCGCCGTTGCCGGGGACTGGTTTTTAAGCAGTATTTTTGTCTGAATTTTCGACTTTTATTTTTATTGTTTATTTTCTTGGTTTATGCCCCGTTCTTCGCGTACAGGGAACTTAGTCTTTGATTCGGAGATCGAGCAAACTGCACGAAGGTTGAGGAAAGAAACCAAGCTAGCAAAACTAGCTGCCACCATTGAAAAGGGTATGGAGAACCGGAACCAGAACCAGAACGAAAACGTAGATAGCCACATTGAAGATCTGGATTTGAACGGAAACGAACTTCAAAATCCGCCGGCGAACAATGCTGTGAACCGTCCTGTGAATCCGTAGCAGAACAATCAGCCACCACCTCCACCACCACGTGATCAGATGATAAGGGAGTTAGGTCGCCACCAGAACAATCGTCTACTATGCATTGTTCTACCCCCCATTAATCGTAATTCTGAAATCAGGCCGGGTTTCATCCAAGTGCTCCCTAAGTTTGGGGACTTCCCTGGAGAGAGTGCACATAAACACCTTGCTGAGTTTGATTTAGTGTGCTCGACTTTGCGTCCTCAAGGTTTTATCGATGATAATCTAAGGTTGCTAACCTTCTCTCATACTTTGCAGGGAAAAGCTAGAGATTGGCTGTTTGATCTTCCCCCAGAATCTGTTACTACTTGGGGTGACTTGGAGGAGTAGTTTTTGCGCAAATTCTTTCCCGAGTCTAGAGCTGCTAATTTACGAATGGCGATTAGTAGCATTAGACAAAAGAAAGGGGAGAGTTTAGCCGAATATTGGGAAAGATTCCAACAATTATGTCGAAAGTGTCCTGACCACGGTTTTTCTGAATATCAATTGCTTACTAACTATTTCTACGGTGGTATGTCTTCTTTCGACTGGAAAATTGTGGATGCTGCATGTGGGGGATCATTGACCAACAAAACGCTGAAAGAAGCACGTCAACTCATCGTTGATATGGTCTCCAATGGTCAACAATATGAAGATGAGGATGACGACAGATACCGACCCGTGAAGGGAGCTGAAGGAACAGTTGATTCAAGCGTCACTGAAAAGATTGATGCTCTAACTTCCTTAGTTAGAGGATTTGCTGTGGCTCAAACTCAGAATGTTCAATGTGGAATTTGCTATGAAAATGGCCATTATACTAACTCTTGTCCATCCTTGCAGGAAAATCTTACCGAACAAGCGTGTTATGGCTCCGGGGATGCCCAGTACAGAAAAAGGAACGATCCATTCTCCAACTCATACAATCCAGGTTGGAGAAATCATCCAAATTTCAGCTGGAGACCAAAAGGGCCTGGAGTTTTTGCGCAAAACCCGCAGCAGCAGCAGCAGCCGGTCGGGCAGCGTTCCCATACCGACCAACCAGAAAGTTTAGGCGAGATAGTTAAGAGCCTTGCCCTCAGCTAAAGATCATTCCAGCAAGAAACAAATGCTGCATTGGGCAACTTAGGCACGCAGATCACACAGTTGGCCACTCAACTAAATAAATTGCAAATAAGTCCAGGAAAACTTCCGTCTCAAGCGGATGTCAATCCTAGAGAAACTGCCAATGCTGTGACACTAAGGAGTGGGAAGGTGCTTGAGGATAAAAATTCCAAGGAAGATGGAGTTAAGGGAGGAGCACAAGAAGATGAAAATCATATTTCTTCTAAGGTAAGTGAAGAACCAAAAATTTCTACTCCCACAACACTAATTGCAGCTCCTTTTCCGTCCAGGTTGGTGCGAAACAAGAAGGAAGAAGATGACAAGGAGGTCATGGAAGTTTTCAAGAAGGTAGAAATAAACTTGCCTCTAATTGATGCAATTAAGCAAGTTCCCAGGTACGCAAAATTCTTGAAAGAACTGTGCACTAATAAGATGCGACATGGGAAAGATGCTAGAATTAGAGTGAGTGAGAATGTTTCCGCTGTTTTTCAAAGGAAGTTGCCACAAAAGTGTAGGGATCCTGGTATGTTTACTATTCCTTGCATTATTGGTAATACAAGAATGGAAAGAGCTATGCTAGATTTAGGAGCTTCCATAAATGTCATGCCTTACTCTGTGTATAAGGATTTGCAAATAGGACCTTTGAAAGAAACTCGAGTTATTATTCAGTTAGCTGATAGGTCTAATGCTTATCCTCAAGGTGTTGTGGAAGATGTTCTTGTGAAAGTTAATGAATTGATCTTTCCTGTCGATTTTTATGTTGTTGATATGGGTGATGCTGTCTCGACAAATAAATCTTTGATTCTTTTAGGAAGGCCTTTCATGAAAACTGCAAGAGCGAAAATTGATGTTGATAAGGGCATGCTTAGTCTTGAATTTGATGGAGAAATTGTGACATTTAATATCTTTGAGGCTATGAAGCATGTAGAGGATCCTGAATCTATGTTTGTTATTGATACTATTGATCCTTTAGTTGGCAATTTTGTCAAGAGTAATTTCAAGGAGGATAAGCTGGAGCAAGTGATTTTCGGAGGTCTGGCAAGTGAAGAAAGTGCAGCAAGCTGTGACAGTGCAGTTGGGGAGATTATCATGCAGCTGAATTCAGTTGGTGAAGTTTCTGCTCGGAATATTTCAGGCAGTATGCCCATACTGACCGAGTCAGAAAACCTGAAGCCATCCATTGAACAAGCTCCGAAGCTGGAGTTGAAGACGCTTCCTCAGCACTTGAAGTATGCATTTTTAGGTGAGGATGTAACACTGCCCGTCATCATAAGCAGGGATTTGACCGAAGAACAAGAGGCAAGGTTGATAAAGCTTTTGAAGGTGCATAAGGCTGCCATAGGTTGGACTTTAGCCGATATCAAAGGTATCAGTCCCTCTCTTTGCATGCATAGAATTTTGCTAGAACCTAATTGCAAGCCTTCTAGGGATCCACAAAGAAAATTGAACCCTGTCATGAAAGAAGTTGTGCATAAAGAAATCCTTAAATTGTTAGAATTAGGGATTATTTATTCAATTTCTGATGGTGAGTGGGTAAGTCCTGTGCATGTGGTCCCTAAAAAGTCTGGAATTCAGTTGGTAAAGAATGAGAAAAATGAGTTAATTCCTATGAGGCTTCAAACTGGTTGGCGTATGTGCATAGACTATAGGAGGCTTAATGATGCCACTAGGAAAGACCATTTTCCTTTACCATTCATTGATGAAATGCTTGAAAGATTGGTAGGTAAATCATTTTTCTGTTTTCTTGATGGTATTCTGGATATTTTCAAATTTTTGTTGCTCAAGAAGATCAGGAAAAAACCACATTTACTTGTCCATTTGGTACTTTTGCATATCGTCGCATGCCATTTGGTTTATCTAATGCTCCTGGTACTTTCCAAAGATGTATGATGAGCATTTTTTCTGACATGATTGAGAGTTGCATTGAGATCTTTATGGATGATTTTACTGTTCATGGTGACTCTTTCGATCATTGTTTGGCTAACCTTGAGAAAGTTTTGCAGAGATGTGTTGATTCTAATTTGGTACTTAATTTTAAAAAGTGCCATTTTATGGTCAAAGAGGGTATTGTGCTCGGTCACGTGATTTCTGAAAGGGGTATAGAGGTTGATAAAGGGAAAATTGACTTGATTGTTAAATTACCTTACCCTACTAACGTGAAAGAGATTCGTGGTTTTTTAGGGCATGCAGGTTTTTATCGACGCTTTATCAAGGATTTTTCGAAAATTGCCCAACCCCTAACAAGGTTGTTGCATCAAGATGTGCCTTTTGAAGTGGACGATAAATGCAAAGGAGCTTTTGATCTCTTGAAGAAGAAGCTAACTTCAGCCCCCATAATTCAGCCACCGAAGTGGGGAGAGCCTTTTGAGATCATGTGCGATGCAAGTGATTTTGCCGTAGGTGCTGTGCTAGGGCAAAAGAATGGGAAAGAGAGCCATGTTATATACTATGCCTCCAAAACTCTCAATCCGGCCCAATGTTATTACACTACTACGGAGAAGGAGCTTTTAGCTATTGTTTTTGCATGCGAAAAATTTTGTTCCTATCTTGTTGGCTCTAAAGTCATTGTGTATTCTGATCACGCAGCTCTTAAGCATTTACTCTCCAAGAAAGAATCTAAACCAAGACTAATCCGTTGGATTCTTCTGTTGCAGGAATTTGATTTGGAGATTAAGGATAAGAAGGGAGCCGAAAATAATGTTGTAGATCATTTGAGTCGACTCCAGACAGAGTCGGACGGTATGCCCATACCAGACGATTTTCCTGATGACCAGTTGCTGGCCGCTGCAAATACAGACCCCTGGTATGCGGATTTGGTTAACTACCTGGAGACAAAGAAATTTCCAAAAGGGATGGCTACTGTTCGGAAGAACAAAGTGAAGAGTCAAGCCAAGTATTTCATATGGGATGAACCCTATTTATGGAAAACTTGTTCTGACCAAGTGATACGGCGATGCATTCCCGACGAGGAAATTTCATCGATCCTTCATTTCTGTCATTCTCATGCATGTGGGGGTCATTTTGGGCCAAGGAGAACAACCTGAAAAATTCTTGATTGTGGTTTCTATTGGGAAACCATTTTCAAGGATGCCTTTGAATTTTGTAAGAATTGCGATAGATGCCAATGAACAGGTAACATCTCTTCTCGCAATGAAATGCCTCAAGTTCCTATTTTGGTTTGTGAGATTTTCGATGTGTGGGGGATGGACTTTATGGGTCCGTTCCCAAGTTCTTTTGGCAATTCTTACATTTTATTGGCTGTTGATTATGTATCGAAGTGGGTAGAAGCAAAAGCTACCCGAACTAATGACTCTAAAGTGGCTGCAGGATTCCTTAAGGCTACCATTTTTAATAGGTTTGGTGTGCCGCGAGCCATTATTAGTGATCAAGGAACGCACTTCTGCAATCGCACTTTAGAAGCTCTTTTCAAGAAATATGGAGTCCACCATAGGGTTGCTACAGCCTACCACCCCCAATCGAATGGCCAGGCTGAAGTTTCAAATAGAGAGATCAAGAGTGTTTTGGAGAAAACCGTTAATCCAAGCCGGAAAGATTGGAGTCTTCGTCTAGATGATGCGGTATGGGCATACCGCACAACTTACAAATCTCCGATCGGCTTGTCTCCATATCGCTTACTCTTTGGAAAGCACTGCCACCTACCTGTGGAGATGGAGCATAGAGCATTCTGGGCTGTTAAGCAGTTTTGCATGGATAGAGATGTTGTGGGAAAGGAGAGAAAATTCCTATTGCAGGAATTAGAAGAAATAAGGTTGGAAGCGTATGATAGTGCGAGCTTGTACAAGGAGCGGACCAAATTTCTTCATGACAAGTACATTCGAAGAAAATCTTTTGAAGTTGGTCAGAAAGTGCTCCTGTTTAATGCTCGACTTCGGATTATGCCGGGCAAATTAAAGTCGCGTTGGATGGGCCCGTATGAGATTTTGAGTGTTAGCCCGAACGGTTCAGTGGAAATTCGAAGTTTGAGCACTCAAAAATGTTTCAAGGTGAATGGGCAGTTGTTGAAGCCCTATTATGGAAAGATAGAGATGGAAGCATTTGAAGAGATGCATTTGGCTCCACCTACTGTTGCCGAATAATTCGAGCCTCATTGTGTCCGGCCGAGGACGTTAAATAAAGGCGCTACTTGGGAGGCAACCCAAGAATTTTATTTTTTATTTTTTATTATTTTATGCATTTCACTTTATATTTTTATTTGGAAAAAATAAATAAATAATAATAATAATAATAATAATAATAAAATAATAATAAAGAAAAAAATTATGCTTATTTCTTATTTCTTAATTCTTATTTTTATTTCTTATTTCTTTTTTTTCTTATTTTTTCTTTCAGGTATGCTAATAAAAAAAAAAAAAAAGAACTAAAGGACGGGGAAGGAAAAGAAGAAAAAAACAAGGAAACAATTTTGACTTAAGTCAAAATTCTCAAGCCCTAAGTTTCCTTCCCAACTTCCTCACGCAGCGGGAATTTGCAGACTTCATCTTCTTCTTCCGCCATCGTTCCTCCGCTTCCTTCCCAGAAATCCGCCGACCACCAGTTTCCTCCCACAAATCCGCTGCAACTTCTACTCGATTCACCATTGCCACTACTCCAAATCGCGACATCGATGGGAAAGAAGAGGAGGGCTGAAATTCTCGCCGAAGTCGAGCGGATTTTGAATCCCATCACTGACCCATCGTCGCCACCCCTTGCACCAACCACCTTGCCTGATGCCGGTGTGTTTCCACCGCGAAGACGAGGTCGGTCAGCAACCATTCCGGAGTCCAAAATCGCAAAACCTTCCGGAGCTGCTGTATCCGTCTCCGCCAACCCACAACCGCGGAAGCGCGGTCGCCCAACATCCTCCACCGCGTCTGAACCAATTCCCGATAACGGGATTCGAGATTTGGTGGTGTATGTTCCGCCCATCGACGCATCACCTCTCACGCAGGCGGAGCAACAACCACGCAAAAAGAGAGCGAGGAAGGCGAAATCTGCTCAGCCCGTTTCAGCTCGAGCACCGAAAAAAGGGAAGAAAAAAGGGCGATCAGAGGAGGGGACCTCTACAAAGGCTGCTGCTCAAGCACCATCCAGACGAAGCAAGAGAAGGAAGGTTGAGACCGCTGAATATGATGAGACTGATGCTGAGGAGTTCGAAGGAGAATCTGCAGAGCCTGAATCACCACATGAGGATGAAGTTGGTAAAATTCCAGTCTTCCTTTCCCGGGCTGAATATGAAATCCGAGCAGGTAAAAATTCTTTTCGGTCTCTAGTGAATGCTAGGATATTTGATTGGGCGAAACTTGAAAAATTAGGAGTTAATGCTAGAATTCAAGCTTTATTTGCGAATATTGGTTGGGAGCATTTCTTAAGCATTATTCATCCTGTCTACGTGGATTTGGTTCTGGAATTCATATCTTCGTTTCAGTTTTTCCCTCAGTTTGAGTTGCATGATTCAAATGCTATCTTGTTTACTTTGAAAGGGAAAGAGTTTCGATTGTCTGTGAATTCTTTGAATGTGTTACTTGGGTTTGAAAGTAAAGAATCTTTATTCAATGATGAGTATGTGAATGCTGTGTGTGGTCTTCCTAAAGATTTATCTTCTACTATACATGATAGATGGCAGAACATGTCCATAGAGTCTGTTCATGAGAAAGGTCATGCTAAGAGTGCTAGTATTGTAGATGATGGTTTGCGGTTGTGCCATAGATTTCTTGCTCATAATTTCTTTGGTCGTATTGATTCTATGAATGTGGTTACTCAGCAAGAAATATGCATTCTTGGTAATATGCTTCAAGGTGTCAAGATGAATTTTGGATATTGGATTGCCACTCGGTGGAAGTTTACTTCTACTCATTTTCATGGAAAAATTCCTCTTGGTGCTTTTGTCACTCTTTTGGTTGAAAAATTAGGAGTCGATGTACCTGAGCTTAATCCTATTCCTAGTTCCACTTTTAGTGCTTTGGATTTTCTGAACATGAGATTGGTTTATGTGAATAATGATGGAGATTATCAGCTGTTGAAGCCGGGTATGAAAGGCCCGAGCTATTCTTCTTTTGCAGGTCCATCTGGAGCCTCCTCTTCTGCTGATCCAGCCACAGAATCTACTCCTCAGTGGGCATCACAGCTGCCGACTGCAATCACAGCATTGGGAGAGCACATCAAGAGTCTCGATGAAGCCATTCGCCGTTTCAACCCGCCATCGGATCCATGACAAGCTTGTTCAGGGCAGTATCTATGTTTTTATTTTATTTCTATGTTTGGCTGAATTCTTCCATGAAAAAAGAGTATGTTATATGCCTAGATGAGTTCTTGGATGAGGAAACTTGATGCTAAATTGATCAATTATGAAGCTTACTTAAATGGTGAGATTTAAGCCTTGAGCAATTACATAAAAAATGCTCCTTGTTTCCTTGTTGAGAGATATATCATAGTCTTGATTGCTTGATATTTGGCTTGCCCCATTGCCATAATTGAGACCACCTTTGTTATTTTTTGCACAAAAATGATTTAGGCACTTAGGATTTACCCCTCTTGGCCTTATATATTCCCTACCTTATCATTATTCCCTTAGTTTCCCCGTTTGAGCTTTAATATCCTATTTTTCTTCTTGATTTCAGCCACTTAAATGAAAGCCTTTTTAGCCTTTTAGCCTTCTTTTGTCCCACTGATTTTGTGCAAGTTATTAAGGTAAAGAAAACATGGTGGGAGTGCTTGATTGTGTGTTTGTTAAAAGGTGAAGAGGAAGTTGGGAATTCTTTTTGGTGGTTGATTTGAAAAAAAAAAAAAGAGAGAGAAAAAGAAACTGATCAGAAGAAAAATGAAAGAGGATCAGTGTTTGGGAAATGGGGGTGAAAATAGAAGAATATAAGGGGGTTTGTTCAGTTCTGAAAAAAAAAAAAAAAAAAAAAAAAGAAAAAGAAAAGAGAGAACTGAAGGCTGTAAAAAAGTGGGAAATAAAATGGAGAGAAAAAGGGAGAAGAGAGTTGGGGAAGAAAGAAAAGAAAGGAAAAAGAAGAGGATGTAGAAGTTGTTTTGGAATGATGGCTTATCAAAGACCTTTTGATTTGTGCAATTAATTTCACAATTTGTGGTGGAGATATTGGCATATGGGCAAACTATGATGGATAGTTTTTAAGCTATGATTGAGAGTTCTAAAGCTGTCCCTATTCTTGTTTGAGAGACATGGAGTGATCTTGGTGAGGCTTGGATTGATTTGACATCATATTTTGACTTGAATGATAGGCATATACATGTTGTTTTGATTGGAAGAAGGGTTAGTGGTTTGAATGGTTGTATCCTAATCTTGACTATGATTCTTGTTTGTTGAAAAGATTGTCAAGCTTGTGTTGTGTCTTGTTTTGAGTCAGTTTTTTATTTTTGTTTTAGTTTTTGATTTTAGTTTATGCTCGAGGGCGAGCAGTGTTTAAGTGTGGGGGAGTTTGATTGGGCATAATTTATCTCATTATTTCTTGGATATATTGGTGAATTTTGGTGTTATTTTGAGTGAATTCACCTTGATTTGGATTAATTGGGAAATAATGTGTTTTTGTAGGAGAAAGAGAATTTTTGGTGGTTTTGGACCCAGTTGAGAAGATGTTTTAGAAGATGGAACTGAAGGAAGAAAGGCAGAAAAGATTGGAAATTCAGGCGGCGTGCCCATACCGCATCTGGAGCCCTGTTGGTGGCGAGAAAATATTAATTTCGGGATTTTGAAGATTTTGAAGCTTCTAATTAATTCCTGATGGGATTAATAGATTTTTAGTGTTTTTATTTAGTTAATAGACTTTTGACTATTATTAAGATATTAATTAATACTTTCCTAGTTAGATTAGGACTCTAGATTTATTTCCTTATTATGAGGAAATCTTCTAGTATATATATTTTGCTGAAAACCTATTATGATCTTCAACTTTTGGAGAACTCACGCAAGGAACTAGAGCAGCGGCTGTTTTGGAGAATCCTTGGAGTTTTATTTTCTTTCATCCTTCACGCTAATTTCATCATCTTTTATTTATTTTCGTTTGTTATTTAATTATGCAATCTAGCTAATTTTCTTATTCCGGCAAATACAAGGAAGCTCTGGCTTAGATTATTTTGTGAGATCTAATTTGTGTTCATACTTTAATTTTGTGCAAGCATCTATTATTCTCCATGTTTATTTTTATTAATTGCTTTATTTTTCTAAGTAGTGTACAATGCTTAGTTGAATAGAGTTAATTTAAAGCCAATTAATTATGTCATACGTAATCGTGATTAGAATTAATTAGTGGTAAATTGACTTGTTTAAAGTTAAGGGAATAATAGTCTTAATTCAATAATCCTGCGTCAGAGTTTGTTGGTTTTGAATCGGGTTTCTCTAGTTATTAATGCTGTCGACTCATTAAATCTATAGAGCGTCTCTTACGGTTGTCAGTCGATTAGGGAAATAATTGGTGAAGCGTCTTCCTAATTATCGAGAAATTAAGGAGAAATAAGATTACGTCAGAATCGTCTTCGGTAATCATAACCGATTTGTTTGCATGTAATTAAAGTTATATTTGCATCAAGGATCAGAATAATTAAGCTAGAGTGGAATTGTTGCTGCCGGAATCGTTTTCTTTATTGGATAAAACCAAATCTCAAGCTGTCTTTTGCATTCTTGTTAGTTATAAATTTCGTATTTATTTATGTTAGTAGTTTAATAAAAATTCTCAATCTTGCAGTTGGAAATTTAGAGGAGAACTCGCCAGTCCTTTGGGAGACGACTTTGCTTGCCACTGTCTGGGCAGTGTGGGCATACCGACCGGAAGTCGGAATTATATTTGGTGTAAAACGACGCACCAGCAAAACTTCTCGGCGCGGCTGTGGTCGGTGTAAACCAAAGTCGGGGCATAACATGACAGTCGGTTGAAGAGGCGGTCGTATTCAGACACGGTGCGCTTCCCTTGGCACAGGTTCAGAACTCGTTCTGACATTTCTGACGGTAGCAGTAGGGAACGTACTTCCCGTAGAGTTCTTCCTTGAAGTCATCCCAAGTGTAGTTCTCCCATTGTTCCGGTGAAAGGGTCCTTTTCATCGATTCCCACCAAAAGTCGGCTTCGTCGGAAAGTTGGTTGATGCCAAAGGCGAGCTTGTCGTCCTTGGTGCACTTGATATAGTCGAAGATCTTTTCTATCGCTCGTACCCATCTCTCGGCACTAAGGTCGCCTAGACCATCAAAGGATGGCGGATTCTGCCTACGAAAACACTCATCATTTCTAGCTGTATCTAGGTTCACTCTGGAGATGATTCATCTGCGAGCTATTGCTAAGTCGGTTTTTCTCCTGTATTTCAACATAACAAATCACTTAGAACTCATAAGTTTTGGTAATATTGGTTAGTGACTGAGAGGTGTAAAGTAATATATTCCGGATATAGCAACAATCCATAACTCAACCATTTCCCATCGTAATAAGAGATTCGTTAGCATCCTTCCAAATCATCGTAATCCACACATAAGCATGCATGACTATAATTCAACAACACAAAGTAGGGTTTTTTAGTTTTGAAAATAACGCATTTAGACACGTATGAAAAATCAAAGCAAGTAAGGTTTTGAGAAAGTGAGGTACATAAATAAGCACGTAAGTAAAATAAATAAGTTTTAAAAGAGTAATGTTTTTCCATAAAGCATAAACCTTCGGGAGGTTATACAAAACGACATATATAGAAAGTCTGAAAGCAAGTAAATCAGTCATGATGCAAAATGGATGCGAATGCAGAGATCGCGGCAGGGGTGGCTCATGAGATGCCCACACCAAAAAGCCCTGCCATCTGAGGTATTGTCAACTGTACATGTGTCCTCAACTGATTCTCTGCTCATCATCAACTCTGGTATCTCTAAACATCGGCTGCACGGGAGGTCACTGATTCCTCCTCTTACTCGCTGCTAATACTCATATCGATGTCTGACCTATCGTATCTATCATCATCACTATTTGTCTCTCCACTGAACTCAACTGCAAATCTCATGGTAGGTCCGGGTGGTATGGTCCTGATCCGTACTCCGATTTGTACTCGATCTATCTCTCTCTCTGGTGTTACCTCCTCAAACCTATCATCGTCTGGACTATCGACCGGATAAACTTCCTCATCTATGAATCTGTCAAATTCTCTCGTGTTGCTTACGTCATAGTCTCCTTCCACCATTTCCCCATCATAATCGACTATGTCTAGCATGCGAGCCCAAAATCAACGCCGTGCTCAAATCTGTCCACTCTGTAAAGCTATCGCTGGATATCTGAACTCATGTCGAACTATTGGAGGTGCAATCTAGTGTCCGTCTGGTCCCCGGATCGCACGGACTCCAAGTCCTATATCTAGGGTTTCCTCTTCCAGAAAGAAGACAAGCCAGAAAAGCATTGACCACCTATAAAAAGTTGCATTGTCGCAAGACTGAAGGGAAGTGATGAGCATGCACCACCAACCTCTCTAACGGGTAACTGGCGATCTCTCACTTTAAATAGGGGTGCATACTCAACTTGAAGACTTAAGAAACTATTCTCTCGCGCACAAGTCCATAGCAAGAACTTAAGAGCTCTCGAGTGATAGAGTCTAGTTGAGTCCTTAGAAACTTTGCAAAAGTTTCTAAGTCCACAACACCTATATCCCTTCACCCCAGGTTTTCTAGGAGGAGAATCCTTACTTTTATGTGATCTTCATTATAAAAGGATTTTCTCTCAAGTTAGAACTTTCGTAAACCAAACCCCCAACCAAAGTCTGTTTGTGTTTATCTTTTGTTGATTGTGAATGAAAGAATATAATCTGATGTTGTTTTATTATTCTCAACAAGTATATATACAAGAGTACATAAAACTCTAACCATCTATTTAGGTAACATAATATATCCTAAAAATACAAAAGATACTACTATCATATCTTCTATTACATCCCCGCAGTCGAAACGGGAGGTGAACGAACGTTGAGACTATTATGAAAATCTTCAAACAAAATTAAGGGAAGACCCTTAGTGAATATATCAGCAAGCTGATGATGCGACGGTACATGTAGAAGAAGAACTTGGCCATGAGCTACCTTTTCACGAACAAAATGAATGTCCATTTTAATATGCTTTGTTCATTGATGGTGAACTGGATTCTAAGTGTAAATGGCACTTAATTATCACTGTACACTAAAGTAGCTTTGTGAATAAGACAATGAAGCTCGAGAAGCAAATTCCTTAACCAGCAAGATTCTAAGACCACATTAGCTACTCCACAATATTCAGCCTTGGCACTAGAACGAGATAACGTGGGCTGTCGTTTGAAAGACCAGGAAAGCAAATTATCACCAAGAAACACATAATATTTAGAGGTAGAATGCCGCGTGTCCAGACAACCACCCCAATCGGCATCGGTATATGAAACAAGACTAGTTATCGAGGAAGGATATAGATCTAAGCCATGATGAACAGTGCCTTTGATGTAGCGCATAATGCGCTTAAGAGCTTGCATGTGTTCTTCATGTGGAGCATGCATGAATAGGCAAACTTATTGCACAATATATGAGATATCGGGCCTCGTGAAAGTGAGATATTGTAAAGCACCGGCTAAACTGTGATAATGGAAGGATCGGAATATGTAGCTCTAGAGATATGGGAGCTAAGCTTGGGCTTAGTATCAACAGGAGTAGGAGTAGGTTTGCAGGTGGACATCCCAGCTCGATCAATGATTTCTTTAGCATATTTCTTTTGAGATAGAAGCATACCACCTGCATAACGAGTAACAGCAATGCCTAAGAAATAATGCAAGCCACCCATATCCTTCATAGCAAAAGCTGTGCTAAGAAGAGAGATAATGGACTGACAGAGCGGCGCAGACAAAGTGGTCAGAATAATATCATCAACATAGAGAAAAAGATAAGCCAAAAGTGAACCACGATGGTAGATGAAAAGAGAGTGATCACACTTGCTACGAGAACATCCAATGGTATAAAGATAATCAGAGAACGTGGTGTACCATTCTTGGGGGGCCTGTTTGAGTCCGTCGAGAGATTTCTGCAATAAACAGATAGGATTAGGCTTGGTGATGTCACGAAAACCAACAGGCTGATACATATATACTGTATCATGAAGTTTACCATCTAAAAATATATTCTTGACATCGAGATGAACCGGCCAGTCCTTGGACAGAGCAATGCTAAGCACCAGTATGAATGGTAGCTGGTTTTACAACTGGGCTAAATGTATCACCACAATCTACTCCAACTTGTTGAGTTTTGCCATCACCTACAAGTCGAGACTTATGCTTCTGAAAAGAACCATCAAAATTATATTTATGTCAAAAAATCCACATAGAGCGAATCACATTAACACCCGGAGGTCAAGGAACTAATCTCCATGTCTCATTTTTAATGAGAGCTAGCATCGTGCTCGTTGATCCGCCCTCACTTTAAGTGTGAGGGAGATGCAATAATAACCGATGTATTACAATCGGGTTGAATCCACAGGGAATGCGAGGGCGTAAGAATTTCAAGTAGTAATCCGATTACCTAACTACTATTCAAGCTACCAACTAACATATTTTTGTGTTTTCTTAATCCTATTAAGTAATGCAATTGAAAAGCAACAAACTAAATAACAACTAAAGTTAACAAACAATAATAGAAAGCTTGGTTCCAAATATAATTCGATAATCACTAGAAGCCTAGGTTTTAGGATTTGCATGGAGTAGCCATTTTAATCTAATTCATATGGGAGTTCTATATATATTAAACATCAACTCTTCTCTCGAAGCAATCAATATTAGTAGATTAACCTATGACATCTATCTTCGCTAGGTCTCAAGATGCATAAATTAACTCCAAATAGCTCAATTCATTATCTAGAAACTCCTACTAGCAAGAATTACTAATATGGTGTGATTTGATTCCAAGTGTTATGAACTAAAGCCTCATAAGCATTTAACCAAACACCTTGTATGCATTCAATGATGGCCAATCACTCATGCAATTAAATCAAGCCCCAAATCACAAGACATATGAATTAGAAGGTAAATCCAACAATAAAACCCAAAAACCTAGTGATCTAGATCATATCTTCATATATTGGAACCAAAGGAAATTTAGCTAGACATGATTAAAGAAATGAAACCATAGAAAGTAAATGAAATCATGCTTAAAAGATAGAGAATTCAATAAGGAAGAGAATAGTGGAATGAGTCTTCAAATCTTCAACATAAATCTTCAACAATCTTCAAAATACTAAAAAGGAAAGAGGGAAATGTTTCTAGGGTTCTAGGAGTGTTAAAATATGTAAAAGATCCACAAAATAGAAAGATTTTGGGTTTAAATACATAATAGGTGAGTTTTGGGTCGAGTTGGACCGAGTTAGACGAACTAACTCGGTCAATAAATGAAGGAAAGGGGCGACGGCGCCCCGGCCGACCACCGCCTGGGTCGCCACCTGGGTCGCCGGAAATGCAGTGGCTCAGCCGGCCAGCCGGCGGCCTGGCCGGCGGTCCAGCCGGTCGCCACCGGTTCGGTCCTTTTGCGCAGCTTCACCGCTTTCGCTCGTTCTCCCTCGTCCGAACTCCGATTCTCGATCCGCTTTTTGCTATGGACTCCTAACAAACCCCTCTTCGATATGGAATGATCAAATAGCCCAAATGAGTTCTTCATTGTTCCTGCAAAAAGCATAAAGAGACTCGAGAGAACGAGGAAAACATAATTAAAATCAAACTAGTGAAACCCTAACTCTATAGCTTTAAATTCCACATTTCAAACCTAGGTTTCACCCTAATTAAGCTCGATTCTTCCTCGTTTCCGGCCTTCAATCCTTAGCCACATGAATACTCTTTCTAATTCTTACCAAAATGGATCGAAAACCAAGAAAAACGAGAAAAGTCTAAAATGTACTAAGAGTTAAGAAACCCTAGTATTTTTAACATATAAGCACATAAATCGAGACTCAAACGCATTCCAAAACACTCAACATGCACATAAAATACGTGTTAATCACTCATCGGCCATTGCCTATTTCCAATTCGGGTCATGTAGAGCAAAAATGGGAGTTTTAGGTAAATGAGATATAGAGACTTAAGAATGGAGATTGTATTTGGGGTTTGGCTTGACAATCCCATGCTGACTACACATGGTGGGTCTGTTAGTGGACACAAGAAGAGGCTGGGCTGGTGGAGATGGGGAAGCCGACGAAGATGAGTGAGGAAGAGGAGATGCTGAAGAAAGTACAGGAGAAGTGGAGGAGCTTGGTTATGAGATATGAGATGGAGAAGTCCATGCATGAATAAGATGAGATGATATACCGTCGTCGAGAAAAGGAATATGCATCAGAGCTTAGACTATGTAAACTAGCAAAAGGAAAATGGCGTTCATCAAAGATAACATGATGACAAATGATGATTTTGTGAGTGGATAAATCATAACATTTGTAGCCACGATGATGAGAGGGGTAGCCTAAAAAGACACAGGGTGTCGAACGTGCTTGAAGCTTATTTATATTGGTGGCAGGAATGAGAGGATAGCATAGACACCGGAAAACACGGAGATGAGAGTATGATGGAATTTTCTGATACATAATCTGTAGAGGAGAGATATATTGCAATGTTTTAGTGGGAAGAATATTGAGAAGATAAGTTGCCATTTGCAACGCATGAGGCCAAAATGAAGAAGGCAAGGAGGCATGAAGAAGGAGGGTTCGCATAATATTATTGATTGAGTGAATTTTTCGTTCAGCTTTCCCATTTTAAGAAGAGGTGTGGGGACATGAAAAATGAAAAGATAACCCATTAGTAGCACACAAATCCCAAAATTTACGATTATCGAATTCTTTTCCATTATCGCATTGAATAGTTTTAATGTCTCGCTCAAATTGAGTACGTATGTGAGCTTTGAACATTACGAAAGTAGAGTACACTTGGGATTTATGAGATAATGGAAGATTCCATAAGAAATTAGAAAAATTATCTAAAATAAGCAAATAACAATATGAACAATATCAAAAGGCATTTGAGTATTAGACTGAGAATCAAGGAAATGCAACTTAACATGTTTGCCGAGAGAACTAGACTTGCAAACATTGACTCATGTTTTTTTTTTACATGCAATATATCTATCTTTTCTAAGAGACTTAAAAACAGGAGCACCGGGGTGGCCTAAACGTTCATGCCACAATGAAGGAGCAAAGGCAGCAAAAGTGGATGAGGAGAAAGTCTGGTCGTTAACTGTGGAGATGGGATACAAGTCACCTCGACTCTTACATCTCATGAGTATCTGCCCCGTGTGAAAATCCTTTATAGAAAATCCAAACGGGTCAAATTCTATAGAAACATTATTATCCGTAGTAAATTTGCGAATGGACACTAAATTTTTGATAAGGTGAGAAGTATGGAGGACATGTTTTAACATGAGAGGGGGGTGTGGAGCAGAAAGATTAGTATGACCATAACCACGAATTGGAACAGAGTGACCATTACCGACAATTATACCACGATTATTGGCTATTGGTAACATTAAAATAAGATGAGAGAATACCTCCGTTCGACGTCATATGAGAAGTGGTGCCTATGTCCATATACCAATTTGCATCTGGTGGATTAAGGTTAAGAGTGTGCATAGCAGCCTCGATATCTGTAGGAGTAGAGGAGGCGGTAGCAGCAATATGAGCTTGAGGAGGACGTGGGCCAAGGATGCCGGGCTGTGGCAAAGGAGCAGACCATGACATTGTTGAATACGGGCATGGGGGAATAGCCCATGGCATCCATGGCCATGCTCCTTGTTGATTACGTGGCCAAGAAGCGGACCACGATGGCTGTTGTTGTTGCCATGCCGGTGGAGACTAGTGTTATGATTACTGCGGGAAGCTACCGCGACCGCCGGAGTTGCCACGACCTCCACGGCCACCATGACCTCCACGACTCTTGCCATTATTATTATTGCAATTATCTTTCTTCCCATGATTCTGGCGTGGAGAGGAAGTGGGATCAGTAAAAGAGGCAGATTCATCTGGAGCTCGGTGGGAATTTGCTACCATGGCTGCGGCTGCGGCAGTTGCCGCTTTCTTAGCTAAACCTGATTATTCTAGAATGAGCATTGATCGAGCTTGATAAAAGGCAGGTAGAGGGTTGCTCTGACGGATGAGGGTACCGACTCCATTATAGGCTTCGGTTAGACTGGAGACTAATTGAAGCACTAATCGATCGTTGGAGACAGTGGCACCAACATTCTTAAGTTGATCTGACAAAGCCTTGAGATGTTGGCAGTAGGCAGATGCATTTGGAAAATTTTCCACGGATGTATGAGAGAATTCTTGCTCGAGAGTGACAACATGAGAATTTTTATTATCTTGAAAGATATCCCGAAGTTGTTTCCCCGCTGCTTCTGCCGTCGAGTCGGGTTCAAGAATAGTATGAAGAAGATATGTGGAGATTGTGACATAAATCCATTGCAACACTGTCACGTCGAGAGTGGACGCAAGTGGAAGGTTGTTTGGTGTCTGTTGTTGTAGTTGTTAGGTTTCTAGAGAATCCATTTGGAATCTCTAGGTTTTAAGTTCAAGGTCGAACTTGAAACACTTCACTGGGAAGGATAAAACTAGTACTTGTTTATTCGTGTTTGTTCGATTTACAAGTGAAGGAAGTTCGAGTTGCTGAGTGAAGGCAACAAGTGGATGTAGGAGCGTAACCTCCGAACCACTATAAATCGCTTGTGTCCTTACTGCTTTCTAGCTAAGTATTTTTCGCTTTCATTTCGTTATATTTACAAGCTTTGATTATTGCATAAGGTACACACTCACTTTAAGCAACCAACACACCTTTTAACTAAGGCAAGATTTTATAAAAAGCGAGTATAATATCTCTCACTAAATTCTGCAAGCGTTTTCTCTGAAAGCGATTCGCTTCTGAAAAGCTCTCGCTTCTTCAAAAGTGAAACGCTTCTCATTTTAAAACTCACAGTTTTTAAGTAATAATTTTAGAGAAGTCTAAACTTCTCTAACGCGTGTATGCACCCCCCCCCCTCTACACGCGTAAACTCGCTTCTGGGACCAACATAAAATTAGCATAGTTATTTATTTAAAAATAACATACAATAATTCATTAAAAAACATGTTACAATTAAATTATATTATGAAATAAATTTGATCCATGCGTCATTTAAATTTTGAATGTTAAGCTAGTCATTGTTCGTAGTAATTGCAAAATAAATGAATGAGAGTATTCATTTAAATTTTGAAGTGAAGTTGCCCTTTGTAGACAATATTTGGAAAATATGTTAATGAGACATCATTTTCTCGGATTGTTGTATTCATTCAAATTTTGTTTGTCAAGTTGCCCATTGTTCATAGTAATTGAAAAATAGGATAATGAAGGTAGCATTTTCTCGGGTAGTCGTATTCATTCGAATTTTAATTGTTAAATTGCCCGTTGTTTGCGGTAATTGAAAAATAAATTAATGAAGGTAACATTTTCCTCATGTAGTTGTTTCATTTAAATTTTGAATATCAAGCCATCCGTTGTTAGTTGTTATTGGAGGCTTAAAATGTTCATGAATTCAATGTGATTTACCATTTCACAATCCCTATCTCACATAAATTATTAGTAGACCGACTCAATATTTTTAAATAAAAATTAATTTTAAGATCATTTGTATAAGAATGAAAAATATGTTAGCGAGGACACTATTTTCTCGATAGTTGTATTCATTCAAATTTTAATTATCAAGTCGTCCGTTGTTAATAGTAATCGAAAAATAGGTTAATGAGGTCAACATTTTCTCGGGTGGTCGTATTCATTCGAATTTTAAATGTCAATCCACCAGTTATTTGTGGTAATTAAGGCAATAATTTTCTCAAGCAGTTGTTTTCATTTAAATTATTAATGTCAAGCCATCCATTGTTTGTTATTGATTTTTATAAAATAATGTTGAGTATTTTCATACTAAAATTAGAATTGAGGGGGTTACTTTTATTTTCATTGCAAGTTTTTTATTTACCAAATAGAATGTGATTTGTAAATTGATAATTGAGATTTAATATTCTTGATAAATGACTATTTGTTTAGACCAAATATCTCGAATACTCCACATAAACGATATAATAAAATATAAGAAAATACTTAAAATAATAATATATTCAGTTAATTTATTCAATTCCTTATTATTATTATTATTATTATTATTATTATTATTATTATTATTATTATTATTATTATTATTATTATTATTATTTGATAGGATATGACCTAGCTACTAGGCCCAAGCATCGAGCCCAATATAATTGGGCCCCGACAGTTAAGCTCGGCCAACGCAGCTCGGCCCAACTAAAGCCCTATGCAGCTCGGCCCAGTCAGCTACAACCTACTTCAAAGAGACTTCTACACCAAGGCAACTCCTACATCGACTACAATTCAAGCTCCAAGAGATATAGAAGCTCGGTGTTTATCCAGTAAATGGGGAGATCAAGCCAAAGAGTCCTAGTAGGAAAAGACTTGTAATCTTAGTCGAATTCCATGTGTAGATACTTATAAATAGGGGTTTAGAATAGATGGAGAGAGGAGGACAATCTTTGTACAAGCTATACGTATTCTCTCAATAAGATCCAGACACACTTTCGCTCCGTGGACGTAGATCTATCACAATAGATCGAACCACGTAAATCCTTTGTGCTCCTTTTCGTGTTCATTAATTCCCAGTTTTTGTGCATTAACTACCTTGTGAAAATAAGATCGATCACTGGCGCCGTCTGTGGGAAATATCAAACCTGTAAATCTCAATCAAATTTTGTAAGTTTTGCTGCAATCACGATGGCCGAGAAATCAACACGATCTACTGCTGCCGCTAGTAAGTCTGCCGCCGAGGCTGCCGCTGCCGCTGCTAAGGAGAAGGAAGCCCAATGTAAAAACGCCCAGCAAACCCCTCATGAATCTGCCGAGGCCTCCAGCCAGCCCCCCAGCTCCAATCGAAAATGCCCTGGGAAAGAACGTGTACAGACTCCAGAAGGGCATGTGGGAGACATCTTGGTGGACCAGTTCGGCAAACCACTCCACCCCAGCCAAGAAGGTCATAACAGTGGCCATGACGAAGAGGAGATTCCAAAGCTTCAGCCGCATGAACTCGAAGATGCAGTGAAGAGTTTCCTTGCATATAAAGGCCCAGAATTCCTACGATTCGTCAACCAACAAAGAGCTGGAATACAGCATGGAGAACGTGGAGCTACATCCCGTTCCCATCAGCAACACGATTCTCAAAGCATCCAAATTGTGGGCGCACGAGACGCGGCACCTCGTCAAAGGAGGTTCGATGATAAACGCCGAGGAAACTACAGACCTTCACCTCGCCGTACCATCACCCCACCTTGTCGTCACACTGCTTCACCTCGGCGTGACGACGATCACCGAGGAGGGAGATTTACTGTTTACAGTAAGATCTCTACTCCCTTCACCAACTATATACTCTACACTCCTCTCCCTGAGAAGTATCGAGTACCTCCTATCAAGCCTTACAACGGCTCATGCGATCCGAGCAATTTCCTGTCCCAATACCAATATAATATGATGAATCAAGGTCTCAGTGAGGATACCTACATGTGTAAGGTATTTCCCGAACTGCTTGTCGATAACGCTAGTAGTTGGTTCGATAGCCTACCTCCATGCAGTATCGGATCATACGCAGACCTACTCGAAGCTTTCGAACGCAGATTTTTCCAGAAAGCCGAGGCAAAAACTACCCCGGCCTAACTTCTTTCCATTAGGCAGAGACGAGGAGAATCAATAAGTGACTTTATGACTAGGTTTAACGAGGAAAGCCTGAAAGTCGATCGCTTGACCGACGAAGTCCTTATCTCAGCCTTCCAGAATGCCATCCAATCTAGTGCTCTCTACAAGGAGATCATCAGGGAAGAGCCACGGACGTCGAAGCAGCTGTGGAGCATCGCGGATCGTTTCGCACGAGCAGATGAAGCGGATAGGAAGAAGCGCGAGGCTGATAAGCTTGAACCATCCGATCGGAGGAAAGAAGAGCGCAATGACCGAAGTCAGAGCCGCCGAAGTGCCTTAGATAGACTGCAGCGAGGCCCCCTTGAATCCCGACTTGGACCTCGGCAAACTTCGGAGAAGACCCAATTCACGCTACTGACAAAGCCGAGGACGGAGATTTATGAGCTTCATACCAACCTGTTTCAGAGACCTCAGCCCATGTCACGTGGTGGGTCAAGACGCCGGTCTAAGGATAAATACTGCCGATTCCATGAGGACTACGGCCATGACACAGAAGATTGCAGGGAGCTAGCTGCGGATATCGAGCACCTGGTACGTGACGGTACGTTCAGAAAGTACCAAAGTCGCGGCCAATATGATGCCCGACCCCAGGGTAGGGGAAAGCGCAGAAACCGAGGAGGGAACAATTGCGCCCCCCATGTTGACAAAAAGCCCAGGCCTGATGATGAGGAGGGAGACGAAGACCAACCCCAGATCGACGGAGTCGTCACTGCTATTACCGGGCTTCCACACAACGAAGTCGTCGCTCAAGGCTGAGGCCAGAAGTCCCTCTACAGACGAGCCTTTACAGAAAAGGTTAAAAAAAGACGAGGTCATTACCTTCTCAGAGAAGGACCTAGTGCCACCAATGATACCTCACCAAGACGCTATTGTGATTGAGGCAGTGGTGGCTAATAAGCTCGTCCAGCGAATCTTCATCGACAGTGGGGCCTCGGTAAGCGTACTCTTTAAGGATTGCTTTGAGAAGTTAGGGGTCGAAGAAGCTCGTTTTAACACCAGCACCAATTCCCCTTAGAAGCTTCGTCCAACAAGAGACGCAAACCGAAGGGATAGTTCAACTCCCAGTGACAGTGGGTAAGCACCCATTGTCATCCACTAAGCTCGTCAGTTTTTTTGTCGTGAAGGCGAACTCCCCCTATAACATCATCCTGGGAACAGATTGGTTGGTTGCAATGAAGGCAATATGATCGGCGTACCACCTAACGATCAAAATTCCATCGAAGAATGGGGTGATTATAGTTCGTGGTGACCAGAAAAGGGCGAAGGAGTGCATGCAGATCGCCCTACGAGGTGTTGGGACACCTCAGCATCCGTAAGCATAACAATTACAGAAATCCGAAGTGTTGGAAGACAATTCTGCATTCTACGAGCCAGTAGGAGCTGTTGTAGTGTACGAAAACGACCCAACTAAGGTTGTTAAGGTTGGCTTCGCTGGAGGAGCCGAACTTCGCACGCAAATTGTCCAACTACTTCGGGAATATAAAGATGTCTTCGCCTGGTCACCACTCGACATGACCGGAGTTTCACCAGATGTTATCACACACCGGCTGAACATTGACCCCGGAGTAAAGCCAGTCCGGCAAAAGCAGCGGGTATTCACAGCAGACCGGAACCAGGTCATACATGACGAAGTGCACCAACTGTTAGAGGCACGAATACTCTTCGAGGTCAAGTATCCGATGTGGATTGCTAACCCAGTGATGGTGAAGAAACAAGGAGGAGGTTGGCGAATGTGTATTGACTACACTGATCTAAATAAACACTGCCCCAAAGACTGTTATCCTCTCCCCAACATCGACAACAAAGTCGAGGCTCTGGTCGGCCACAAGGTTTTCAATTTCTTAGATCTGTAGAAAGGATATCACCAAGTCTTGATGAGTGACGAAGACGCACCAAAGACAGCTTTCATCACTGACTTCGGTGTCTTCGCATATAAGAAAATGCCATTCGGACTAAAGAATGCTGGAGCTACTTATCAAAGAATGGTGGACAAGATATTTGAGCCCCACATCGGTAAAAATGTGGAAGTATATGTGGATGACATCGTCGTCAAAAGCAAAGAGCCAGCCACCTGTGTCGACGATCTCAAGATCGTCCTCGGCCTTCTTCGGAAAGTTAACCTGAAGCTGAATCCTGAAAAGTGCACCTTTATGGTCCGATCCGGAAAATTTTTAGGATGCTGGGTTTCTCAAGAAGGATTAAAGGCTAACCCGTCCAAGGTCCGAGCTGTCCAAGAAATGAAAGTTCCAGAGAAGATTCACGACGTGCACAAATTGACGGCTGCCTAGCTGCCCTTAGTCGGTTCCTCTCGAAAGCGGTAGAGAAGCAACTCCCGTTCTTCAAGATTCTTAAGAAGAACCCAGTTTTTAAATGGGAAGAGGAACAGAAATCAGCGTTTGCCGACCTGAAAAAATACCTCTCCAAGCTTCCAACTTTGTCGGTCCCGCATGAAGGTGAGATTCTATCCCTATACCTCGCGGCTTCAGATGAGACTATAAGTGCAGTCCTAGTGCGTGAAGAGAAACGTCGGCAACTCCCGGTCTACTTCATCAGCCAAGCACTCAAAGGACCAGAGACGAGGTATCAGCCATTAGAGAAGATCGCACTAGCATTAGTAAACGCAGCGAGGAGGCTACGACCTTATTTCCAGGCACATCCTATACAGGTCCTCACTGACCTCCCACTTCGGCAAGTGCTATTGAAGCCTGAAGCTTCGGGGAGAATTGCGAAATGGGCAGTCAAGCTAGGTGAGCATGACATCAGCTACTGTCCACGTAGTACTATCAAAGGCCAAGCCTTAGCTGACTTCCTTGTGGAATCTAAGTTTACGGAAGCACCAAAGCCACCCGATGCCGCCTCGGATATTGTCGGAGCCGAACCCACAAGTAAACCGCCCAAAGACTGTTGGAAGGTATACGTGGACGGGGCTTCTGGAAAATCAGGAAGCGGTGCAGGCATCATACTTCTCAATCCAGACGAGCAGGAGATAACCTATGCACTTCGGTTTGACTTCCCTACCACAAATAATGAAGTGGAGTACGAAGCCTTAATTGCAGGACTCCGCCTCGCTCAAAGTCTTCAAGTACGAGCTGTACAAGTCTACTGTGACTCCCAAGTCATAGTTAGCCATATGCTCGGCACATACGAGGCAAAGGGCGACAGAATGAAGAAGTATCTCCAAAAAGCTAAGAGTCTGCAAGAAAGCTTCACCTACTTCGAGTTGGTACGAATCCCAAGAGGAGCAAATACCCGAGCTGATGCTTTAAGCAAATTGGCATCCTCGTCAACAAGCTCTCCAGTGGAAGGAATCAAACACCGAAGTATAGAAGAAGCCGAGGTCGGCCTTGTAATTGATGATGAAGCACCAAATTGGATGACTCCTCTTCGTAATTATTTGGAGAAGGGCGAGCTACCCAGTGACAAGCTTGAGGCAAGAAAGATCTTAAGCAAGTCACCAAAGTACGTTCTATAAGAAGGAATTCTGTACAGAAAGTCATACCTTCAACCTCTCCTAAGATATGTCGGGCCGAACCAAGCAAACTATGCGTTAAGCGAAGTTCATGAAGGGTCATGTGGAAGCCATATTGGAGCTCGAGCACTGTCAAAAAAGGTCATGCGCTGGGGCTACTATTGGCCTACAATGTTTCAAGACGCAGTCGAACTAGTCAAAAAGTGCCCAAAATGTCAAATCCATGGGACGGTGCCGAGATTACCTCAAACCGACCTCATAAGCATGCAAAGCCCGTGGCCGTTCATGCAATGGGAATTGACATCGTCGGACCATTTGATAAAGCTCCTGGACAACTCCAGTTCCTCATCGTAGCCATCGACTACTTCACTAAGTGGGTCGAAGTTGAGCCCTTGGCAAAGATCACAAGCAAGAACGCCCTCAACTTCGTATGGAATAATGTGGTTTGCCGCTTCGGTGTACCTCGCATCCTCGTTTCGGATAATGGAACGCAATTCACCGATCGGACATTCAGAGAATGATGTGAAGGGCTTCACATTCACCAAAAGTTCACTTCGGTAGCTCATCCTCAAGCGAACGGCCAAACCGAAGTTACGAACAGAACGATCGTCAAGGGACTCAAAACCCGCCTCGACAAAGCCAAAGGAGATTGGGCAACAAATTTACCCCAAGTCCTATGGTCGTACCGAACAACTCCCCGGACCTCGAACGGTGAAACACCTTATAGTTTGGTACGGAACCGAAGCAGTGATCCCGGTAGAGATAGGCCTGCCGAGCCAGCGCACTATCAACTTCACAGCCGAAGTCAACGAGAAAGACCTCCGAACCGAACTAGATCTGCTGGAAGAAAAACGAGAGCTCGCCTACATAAGAGAAGCCAAGTACAAGCAACAAGTAGCTCGGTACTATAACCAAAGGGTGAAGTACCAACAATTCCAAGTAGGCGACCTTATACTTCGGAATAACGAGGTTAGTAAAGTGGAAAGGCTTGGCAAGCTTGAAGCCATATGGGAAGGACCGTACCGAGTTAAAGAAGTCCTCGGCAAAGGGTCGTACAAGCTTGCCCATTTATCCGGTGAGCCCTTACCCCGCACATGGCACATTAATCATTAAAAAAAATACTTTGTATAAGTGAAAGAGAGTAATGTCTAGGATCAGTTCATTTAAAGTCGTAGGTGTCAAGAGTCAGGTCGTCTTGTCAGCTGTTTTTCTTTTTTCGGTTTTTTTTATCAATAAAGTTTTATTTTTCCTTTATTATTCGTTTAAATCCTTGCATATCATATCTTGCATGTCTCTCTATTCCACTTATGCTTAGTATTTTGATCTTTTATTCTAAAACCCTGACGAGGGTAATTTAATAAACTCCACATTGGGGGTAAATTCTAAATGCGCGCGTACCGACCTAACCTTGTTAAAAATAGAAGTCCAAACTGCCTGGGCTTAAAACGAAGGAACCACCTTTGTTAAAAGCTAGGAAGAAGTACTTTTGTTTAAAACGAGGAGGCACCACCTCGGTTAAAAACAAAGATACAACCTTTGTTTAAAATAGAGAAGAGCCTAAACCTCGTCGGACGACGAGGTCGTGCTAATTAAAGCCTAAACTTCGTCTTTGACGAAGTCGTGCTATTCCAAGCCTAAACCTCGTCGGATGACGAGGTCGTGCTAATTAAAGCCTAAACTTCGTCTTTGACGAAGTCGTGCTACTAAAAGCCTAAACCTTGTCGGACGACGAGGTCGTGCTAATTAAAGCCTACACTGCATCTTTGATGAAGTCGGGCTACTCAACCCTAAACCTCGTCTTTTGACGAGGTAATGCTCATTATGGCCTACCTTTGTATAATACAAGGAAATATATCTATGTTAAAAACAAGGTAAAAGGCTAGTATGAGTACAGAGAATTCCGTTATATTTCAAAAATGGAAAAGTACAATACATGGTGATTAAGACGAACTCGAAGGCTTGGGTTTGCTAAAACTAAGCCATCTTGTAGGAAAATCACCGTCGGAGTTGAAATTTAAAACATCATCTATATTGAAGCGGCCTTGACCTCGTTCACCACTACCTCGTCCTCGACTCCGACCCCTACCCGGTTGAAGACTCCGACCTCGACCTCGTTGAGCCAATCTTTGCCGTTCTTGTTCATAAAACTCTTTAGAGTGCCGCGTGAATCTCATGTCTGATCGATCCGCGGGAGTTGACGATCTCGAGGGATCAGTGGTAGTGGACGAACTTGAAGGATGAGAGTCCTTTCCCAGTCGAGCAGCCAATTTCGGACGCCGAGCTAGAATCACATCGTACATACCAGCTATTCGCTTCAGCTCGACCATCTGATCTTGGAGTTGCCAGGAGTCCGCCCCGTATCTTTCTTGGTAATCTTTACAACGGGCTGCGATTTCTGTTACCTTTGCATCCACTTCAACAATGGTTTTCTCGCCGTTTCGGCGGATAATGGCCTCGTACTCAGCATGCTCCTCGGCGATCCTTCTAGATTCTTCCTTCATGGCATCATACTTATCTCCAAGCTCTAGGAGCCGAGCTTGAAGCTCGTCATTTCTAATTTGAGCGGCTCTAATTCTCACGTCGGCCTCGTCCTGGATATGGTTAGCTTGGTCTCTCAAATGAAGGGCATCGACATTCTTAGCTTCAAGAGCCCGCAGTAAGTTATTGATTTGAGCTATATACGGAGATGCATCGAAAAGTTTTGGAGAAGAAGAAGACTACAAAAGGGAAACGAATTTCTAATAAGAAATAAAGTTTTCATTACTTCAGCAAAATGCACCATCCTACTGATGACGAAGTACATGCTAAGGGGAGAAATATTGAAAAAGGGTGATCAACTGACCACTCCGGCATTCTCTTCGTCCTCACAACGAGCTTCATCATTAGCCGGAGCGGTTTCATCCTCACCCCTGACTTCAGCCTCCTCATTCTTCTCAGCTTCCACTTCTTCGTGGCCAGCATCCTTCACCTCGGTCTCCGCAGTGCGGTGGAGGTTAGCGATCACCTTCTCCAGCTCGTCGTCCCGGTCGACTGGGCAATTTTGAACTACCTCGGCAGTCAAAAAAGTGGATGCCGAGGCCAAGCTATCCAACAGTGGGATACCTTGGATACTTTTCAGTAAAGCCTCGGCATACATGCGGTATACGAGCTCATCTGACATCTCCTGATAACCGTACTTGGATTTATCCAAGTCCGGCATATCAGTAGCAATGCCGTCGATGGTGTCACTGACCGCGCGAGCGTTCAGAACTGAAGCCACCTGCCCGGCAAGTTCTGAGAACTTTTCAGACCGGAAGAATCGCTCTGTATACGCCCGAAGCAGAGGCCCTTGCCCGGCCACCATTTCAGCCTCGCGTCACCTCACCGCCTCCACCTCAGCCCTCAATGAGATCGCCTCTGTCTTAGCCGCCTCGGTAGCAGCTCGCTCCGCAGCCAGTTTGGCTTCGGTCACAGCCAATTGGTTGGTGAGGCCGCCCTTTTCATTTTCCAGGTTACGGCGAGCCTGGGCCATCTCGTTGTACCAATCGACCCCGGAGGTCAGGAAACCGCTCAATTCCGAGGCCAGATCACTCAGCCTCGTCACCATATCCTCGGTACCCTACATCAACATATATTAGTTAAAAAATAATAAATAAAACAAAAGGGGGGAGGGTGCCAAAGTTTAGACGAGGGCATATGATGTTACCTCGGGAAATGGCTGTCGCCGATTCACCAGTTCTCCAAAACCCTGGCCTCCCACACCACGAGACGACCGAACTACAGTAACAGCGCAATCCTCATCTTCGTTTGTAACAACAACAACCAACTTCTGCTGTTTCTTTTTACGAATGAGAGGTCGCTCTGGAAGGGATTCCATTGGTGATGAGATCAGTCCGCTCTCAGTTCGCTCCGAGGACGCCTCGGATGATGGCTTTTCAGTCGAGCTGGATCTCGTCCTCTTTTTACCGAGTAGCTTCACTGCAGACAAACAGTAAAAGCCATAACACAATTACATGACATCAAACAACAAGATAAAAACAGACCAAGTGGAGCCTCACCCTTCACCGGCTCAATCATGGAGTCTGGATCATAAGGGCTCAGACCCGCCCTTGCAAGATCGGCCTCGGTGAAATCTTCATCGACGAGACCCGTTAACACACCCTCAAGCGCACCGAATTTCTCTTCGGTGCCTTGGTTCCTCAACTTACCCACATTCCATACGAAATGTGGGACCTCACCGAACCGGCAAAAAAAGAACTTAGACTGCCAGTTCGGGATTTTTGACTTCGTCTTCACTTTAAAGTGAAGACGGGGTGTCAAGTAGTACCACCCGTTAAATGAATTAAATTGGTAATATTTTAGGATCAGCTCTACTGACAGGCTGACCCCATGACGGCTACTGATTATGCCTAAACCGATAAGCTGCCTAAACGAGTTCGGCGTTATTTGAGCTAAAGGAATGCCGAACTTCCGAAGAAGATCGGCAAAAATAGGGGGGAGGGGAAGACGAAAACCATGGCTTAAGCAATCTTCGTAGATAGTTACGAAGCCAACCGGAGGGTTGGATGCCCTATCCTCCGGCCGAGGAACTAACATCTCTATCCAATCAGGAAATAAATAATTTCTCGCAATCTTCAGCATTGCAGATGAATCTAGAGTTGAAGAGAATTTGGAGACGGTTCCGACTGAATTAAAGGGAGAAGCAAAAACTACCCTACATTTTGCGGAAACGTCCGACTCTACAGTATATACATCCACATTTATATTTTCCGGCGAATGTGATACCGGTGGCGACGTAGACCTTTCGCCAGAATCTTGACTACTACTACCGCTTGATTCGCAAATAAAAGAAGCAGAAGCCATGGAAACTTACTTTTATGGCGATAGACGACTATGGCCATAATAGATAATTCACTGGGTTCTGATATAACACCAACGACGATTTTGCAAGCGAGAATGTAGAAGATGGAGTGCCGAAAATTTTTAGGGTTTCGAAATTTCAAAATGAAATTGTTGTGGCGTCTGAAAGAAGTTTTAGTAACTTTCCGCCTCTTCACTCCAAATCTAACACGCACGCGCCTACTTTATCGGGACCCCAAACGGCGCATTTAATGTAACTGACACATCACGTGATCGTCCTAACGAGGCGGTACGCATTCCAACTTCGTCGAAATCCAATTTCCGAAGGGGAAATGCAAAATTCATACCCACCTCGTCTTAACGAGGTGGCAAGCATTCCAACTTCGTCGAAATCCAATTTCTGAAGGGGAAATGCAAATTTTATACCCACCTCGTCCTAACGAGGTGGCAAGCATTCCAACTTCGTCGAAATCCAATTTCCGAAGGGGAAATGCAAAATTCATACCCACCTCATCTTAACGAGGTGGCAAGCATTCCAACTTCGTCGAAATCCAATTTCCGAAGGGGAAATGCAAATTTTATACCCACCTCATCTTAACGAGGTGGCAAGCATTCCGATTTCGTCGAAATCTAATTTCCGAGGGGGCAATGCAAAATTCATACCCACCTCATCTTAACGAGGTGGCAAGCATTCCGATTTTGTCGAAATCTAATTTCTGAGGGGGCAATGCAAAATTCATACCCACCTCGTCTTAACGAGGTCGCAAGCATTCCGACTTCGTCGAAACCCAATTTCCGAAGGGGCAATGCAAATTTTATACCCATCTCGTCTTAACGAGGTGGCAGGCATTCCGACTTCGTCGAAATCTAATTTCCGAAGGGGCAATGTAAATTTTATACCCACCTCATCTTAACGAGGTGGCAAGCATTCCAACTTCGTCGAAATCGAATTTTCGACGGGGCAATGCACTTTCAATACTCCTACTTCAACTTTCTACCCCGAGTCACACCCTCACTTCTATATCTTTTTTTTGGGGGGGGGGGATGTGATAGGATATGGCCTAGCTACTAGGCCCAAGCATCGAGCCCAATATAATTGGGCCCTGACAGTTAAGCTCGGCCAACGCAGCTCGGCCCAACTAAAGCCCTATGCAGCTCGGCCCAGTCAGCTACAACCTACTTCAAAGAGACTTCTACACCAAGGCAACTCCTACATCGACTACAATTCAAGCTCCAAGAGATATAGAAGCTCGGTGTTTATCCAGTAAAGGGGGAGATCAAGCCAAAGATTCCTAGTAGGAAAAGACTTGTAATCTTAGTCGAATTCCATGTGTAGATACTTATAAATAGGGGTTTAGAATAGATGGAGAGAGGAGGACAATCTTTGTACAAGTTGTACGTATTCTCTCAATAAGATCCAGACACACTTTCGCTCCGTGGACGTAGATCTATCACAATAGATCGAACCACGTAAATCCTTTGTGCTCCTTTTCGTGTTCATTAATTCCCAGTTTTCGTGCATTAACTACCTTGCGAAAATAAGATCGATCATTATTATTATTATTATTATTATTATTATTATTATTATTATTATTATTATTTCTCGGGTAGATTAATCTCAAGTCTAGAATAAAATATTGCTCTAGGAGGGATAACATTTTTTGAATAGTTGTGTACTTAGTTGAAATGCCAGCCTCCTGTTGTCCATTAAAAGGATAATATTATTTAGGTACTTGTATTCATTTTGAATGTCAAATTGTCAGTTAAATTCATCTATAAGAGAGCCCCTATAAAAATATTTTATAAAGTAAAAGGATAATATTGTTCGCTGCCTATTAAAGATATTATATTATCAATTAATTTTATTTAGTTTCAATTATTCCATATCGGATTTTGGTTGGACTTTGTCAATAAGAGAGCTCCTATAAAAGGAGCCCCTAATTTTATCCCACATCTATTTTTCATAAGGCTTCATCAATAGTATATCTTTTATAAAAAGAGCCACCTTAGTTCAACTTTAATGTCATAATATCTGTCAATGTATATTCTCTAAAGGATAAAATCTATGTTTTATCTTTTCTTAGTTGAAGGGTGGGACTATATAATTAAAGAAAGAAGAAATAAAAAAGTTTAAACAAATTGAAGCTAAGAAGAGTTTTTTTGGACTTAAAAGGGTGATCTATTCACGACATTTAATACAAAATTGATGTAAGATAGTTGAGTTGCGGATCGGATCCTCTATTGCATTTTGGTATGATATCTTATTACACCGTCGATTCTCGCCACGTGTTAAAAATCTTTCCAAAATCACCAATAATTAAAGAATTCCTTAAAGAAAAATGCTTATTTTGGAAATATTTTTAACATGTGGCGAGAATCTGATGGTGCAATAGAAGATGTTATACCGAAATGCAATAGAGGATCTGATCCAAATTGAAATCAAGTTAAACTATGATAATTTAAGAAATTAATCATGAAAATTCATTATGGTTCCATGTATGATTGAAATCTATTTGACTCTTAAAATTGAGAAATGTATATATTAGTTTATAGTAGTAAATATCCATTTTAAGTATGAAGTCGTGCATTATTCAATCGAAGGTGAGAGGAGAATATGTTTTATCGGCTATTTATACTCTCTTCTCTTTGAATGACAGGTCGTCTGTTATTTTGTAACAACAAAATAGATCTTTGAGAAAAAAATAACAAATTTCTCTAGAGTTGTATTAATTTTGAATGTAGTTCAGTTTGTTGATCTAAAAAAAAATAGGATTAGGGACCATAATATTTTGTGATAGTTGTATTCGTTTTGAATGTCAAATTAAATGTCTATTGTTTGAATACTTTTATTTTTATATTAATTTATTTTATTATTTAAAAAAAAATAGTTTAGAGCTATCTATATAGGTACATCTTTGGTGAATTCTTATAAAAAATCGATGTGGGATTGGAGTCTTTATTGTGAATTAGTTAGATTAAACTATTGATCAAAAAGGCAAAAATTATGAAAATTTAGGAAAATATTCATGAAAAATAGCTAAGAGTATTATAAATTAATTGATTTTACTTAAAATAATTATCAAATACAATGTACATGGATTTTCTATAAATTAAATAAGAATCGTGAATTTTCAATTATATTTTTTTGGGGAATGGAGTATTATTAAAATGATTAATATAAAATGATTAATAGTAAAGATATGGAGATATTAGTAGAATATTATGGAAATTCAGATACCTAATATATTGGTGATATGGTTTGGTAGAGTGTATATATATGTTGATATATTGATAAATTATTGCCTAATAAAGCCAAAGACATGAAAATTTAGAAAAATATTCACGAAAATTCCACAATACTCCACGTAGGATGGAGATGTGTAATCATAATATATATATATATATATAGAGAGAGAGAGAGAAATGATATGCTACTCACCTCCCGGTGGGCACCTTCCTGGGCACCTCGTCGTTTTATCACGTTTGCATTGTTTTTTTTTTATTTTTATTTTTATTCTATATTCTAGTATCTTAGAAATTAATTTACAAATCATAAAATCTAAAAAATACATAAAAATCGAAGCTCAATTTATTTTATTACTCATTTTTTGAAGTTAAAAATAAAAAAAAATTTGAACATTGATTTTTTAGATTTTATGATTTGTAAATTAATTTCTAAGATACTAGAATATAGAATAAAAATAAAAATTAAAAAAAAGCAATGCAAACGTGATAAAACGACGAGGTGCCCACCGGGAGGTGAGTAGCATATCATTTCTCTCTATATATATATAAGTGCTCCCCTACCCACGGTGGGCACACTTAATGTGCCCACCGGTGATGTGGCAGTGCCACGTCTGCCAATTTTCCTTTTAGGGTTTAGTTTTTTATGTTAGGGTTTAGTTTTTTTATAGTAGGGTTTAACTATTTTTGGTAGGGTTTTATTAACTTCCTAATATATTCCAATGCCACGTCATCCGTGGGCATATTAAGCATGCCCACAGTGGGCATTGGAGCATTACTCTATATATATATATATTACTTTCTCAGATTAAAAAAAAAAAAAGTTACAATATTTATACTAATTACCATAGGACTAACGTAAAGTACTATGTTTTGATAAGAAAAAAAAATACAATGTAGGTTATGTATATATTTAATTTGGCAAACAAATTTTTAATAATGATTCCCCTATCTACTATATGCTTAAATCATTCAAAAGCATTTTGTATGAAAACTATTAGGTGTAATCTAATAACTTTTGGTAATTTTGTTTTATTCTAATTCATTGAGAGTTGACATTAATCGAAGTAATCATTCTAAAATTTAAGAATTTATTCAATGATTGGGAAAATTAAAGGAATTCTAAATTTTATATGTCACCGGCTTAAAACAAAGGAGAAAATATTATTCTGACCTTTAGTACCAAATACAGATAAATCTGTAAATAACATCACCAATAATTTGACATGAACCAATAAATACGAGTAAATGTTCTTCATTATCAACGTACAACTGAGATTTATGGCGCAGCTCAAATTAAATCGCACTGAATTTTTTAATCCCAATAGCTGTTCATACATTTAATGCATATATATGTTACCATATTTGTTGCTTGCAAACGTAGGCGTCATCTATTTGTCTAATCATAAATGAAGGAAAAATAATAATATCGTAAATAAAATGATTATTCTTTTATCCATCGTGGACATACTTAATATGCTTGCGGCTGACATGACATTTGATATTAAAAGAAAATTATTATTAATATACCTTATAAAAATAAACATATCGAGAAAAAACTAAACCCTTAATTGAAAAATCATTGACGTAGCACTGCCACGTCAACCGTTTGCATATTAATTGTGCCCATGATGGGTAGGGAAACATTCTTGTGTAAATAAATACTCCCTCCATCCCAACCACATAGTAGGGTGAGCATAAAAAACCGAAAAACCGAACCACCTGCCCAACCGAACCGAAACCGAACTGAAAATGCGGTTAACCAAACCGATGGTTACAGTTTAAATTTTTAATTTTAAAAAACTAAGTTAACGGTTTGGTTTTTCGTTTTTATGTCAAAAAACCGATAGTTAACCAGACCGAACCGGTATATATTAAATAATTAGAATTATATTTATTAGATATATATCATATAAGTTTCATTTAATTATTTATTCTCTTTTACTATTCTTAATTTTTTTTCGATCCAAAAATATTTGTTCTTCTAAAGTATTACTCGTTTTTATCCCACAACTCACATGTCATTTTGTATATATATACCCTATTCTTATATACTATATGCATATATACCCTATTCTTATATACTATATGTATTTGTTACATGAACTAAAATTTCATTTTCTTAACCACGTGATTTATGTACTTTTCTAAATTGTGTGTTATACATATTCATCTTTTATAATTTAAAAAATTTTCATTACATGAATTTTAAATATATATTTTGATTATGGTTAACCGTTGAATAATTGGTTAACCGAACCGGTTTTTAGGTTAACCGTACGAACGGTTTTTGGTTTTTATTTATTATTTTTTTACGGTTAACCGAACCGCCTAAAAACTGCATGGTCGGTTTTCTTATATGCTAAACGGGCGGTTAACCGACCCGTGCTCACCCCTACCACATAGTCATGTTTTATTATTTTATATCTCACATATATCTAAGAAATTGGACTACTAAATTAGGACATAGGGAGTATATAAATTTGGCTAGCGTAGCCTTTTCATCAAAATTGGAAGGGTTAATCAATATGTTTTCTATTAAAGTTTCATTTTAAATACTGTGAACGTTTTCTCAAAATAAAAAATAAAGACAATCTATATAATAATAACGATTACCTAGTAAACAATAACTTGTATTTTATGTTATTTTAATACTTATTTTAAAAATAAGATGTATAAATAGTATATCATAATTGTAAATTAATAAATACTAATCAATTAATGAATTATAGACGTTACAAATGTATAACTTATAGTACGAATTAATTTGTTTTCCTGTTTTAGTTATAGTTTTTGCATATATAATCTAAACACTTGACTCGCATTGTATTCTTTCATTTCGTCTTTTCCAACAAAATGAAACACAATTAAAATGAAAGAAATGGCGCACCAATAGAATGAAAAAGTGATCATTGAGGCCATGAAGAATACTAAAGAATAAAAATAACAGAGAAAAAAATAAATATATCATCATTTGAATTGTTTTAGGATTGTATGTGTGGCTTTGTCCTAACATATGACTTAAGAGGTTCCTATGTTGCATACAAGCTTCTTCGATCCCTTTGATTTTCTTGATAGTTGATATGTGTTGAAACAATAATGATCTGCCTATCTTAGGCGATTCCATGAGCGACGAAATCAAAATCAGATTTTTTATTTACAACAGGATTTGGATATGATCATAGAAAAAGTGTCTCAGGTTCGAATTATGCAAAAATGCCAGTGTAATAAAGACACCGATTATTGTTCCAAAAACTTTCCCTTTTTTTTTTATGAAAACATAAGAAGGGAAAGTTTTTTTTTCTTTCACGCACTATACTTTTTTTTTCTTCTTTTATTAATTTAATTAATTTATGAAAATCAAACTTAATTGGGGATTATTAAACCCTAGCTAGAAAATAATAAACCCTAATTGGGATTACTATATCTACGATTAGGGATATGACCGGCTCGACGGGTTCGTCCGGTAGACAGAACGGGCACAAGCAACCTGCCAACACAAGTAACACACGTAAGAGCCCTTCGAGGAACACCGGAGGGGGTGTCAGCCGAAGGACCTCCGACGTTCAAGTCAGTAATCAGAATAAGTAGGCGGAATAATAAATGCAAATAGACGGAAAATAATAAATAACGATTGGTTGAGGTTCTAGTCAGAAGCGGATTGGCGGAGAGTGCAGATGATGATGAGATGGTGGTGACGGGAGTCCGTCTGATGAGATCCGCTTGTTGCCTACTAGAAGAAAGCATGGGAGTGTTCGGAGAGCGGAAGAGCTGATTGCTAGAGAGTGATTGCTAGTAGTCAGAATGTGTCGTCTGTTTGTCTAGCAGGCGGAATATATAGGCCAGCTAGTTGGTCTAGGGTTTTTCACTGAAACCCTAATCTTATCCATCTGTTAAGATCGTGGGCGATCCTCTCCCGATTGGTTCGTTCCGTCTGTTACGTTCGGGGGAGACATCGCCCGACTGGCCCGTTCCGTCTGTTACGTTGGAATCGTTTAAAGTTAGACCGTTCGGCTGACAATGTAATCCCGTAGTTGGATATGGGTCTAACTAGACCGATAAATAGAAAGTTGGACCGTCAGCCTTTTGATGGGCTGATTAGGTAGGCCGTTTGGCTTGGGCCGGCTGCCGACTGCTAAATGCTTATGGACAATCGAACTTGAGTCGGTTGCCGACTACTAACTAATAATGGATAATTGGGTTTGGACTGATTAGACGGATTTTGCCCTACGCAGAGCTGGTTCGGGGGTCTCGCTGAAAGGTGTACGATATTTTTTTCCTTGGGAGTTTCCGTGGCTCCTATTTTATTTATTTCTAGATGAACGATTTGGACTAGTTAAAATAGAGCTCACGTAGAGCACACCCAATGGATCTCCATAAGTTATTTAATTTCATAGGCCCGTAGCATATGTTTGACTTGATTATGCCGTGCTCGACTGTAGCAGAACAGACTGTTATTTCAGCCAACTGCTTTATTTCAAATTTCCAAGCTGGTACCGACTACTACCTTCATCTCGTTATATTAGAGCTTATTTCCATTTTGGTCTGTCCCATTATATTAGAGTTATTTCCTAAAATAGCAAAAAATATTCGGCTACAATTAACTCTCTCTCCTTAGAATTAATTATAGTCACATATCCTATCATTCATTGGTTTCTGTGCAAGTCAAATTAGCTCTAATATAATAGGATGGAGGTAGTACTTTCTATCGAAGCCGACTACTTTTAATTTCAACCAATTTTGTGTGTAGACAGTAGTGTCCGACTACTCCCAGCTTGATAGGTGGCTATTTTTTTTTATTATTTTTTTTTACTCCCTCCGTCTCAAGTATTCCGACACCCTTTCCTTATTGGGCCGTCTCAAATATTCTGACATATTTCTTTTTTGGGAAATAATTAGCTAATTAATAGTACAATTAGTAAATCCCTTATTACACTTAATATTATTTAATTAAATCTCATCATCCACTCACCTCACAACACATATCCCAATATAATTTAAAAAATTCTAAAAGTTTAAATTATCATAACTTTCTCGTTTGTTATTCGATTTTTATGATTTTTATACCAAATTAAAGGTCTTGATACGATCTTTCATTTAAGATCAAACATGGATATGTTTTTATGCATTTATGATGCTCTAGTTTTAAAATATGTCTAAATACATAAACCACATCACATCCCTACACACATTACACTTTACACACTAAACACCCCCATCTTAAGTTCCGTGGCGAAAAGAAAGATATCGGAATACTTGAGATGGAGGGAGTATTTTTTATGCAGACTACTTCATTCCATTTCTCCAAGTAGGTAGCCCACTACATTCAATTGGATTTGAACCAGACAACTTAATTCCATGCACCTAAACAGAATAGCTGGATTCTTCTTTTTTTTTTTTTTTTTTTTTTTTTTTTTGTGCAGCTTATTTATATTTGAGGGCGTACCCGATGGTCACCCTACTTTTGAGGGTAGGGAGAGAACAATGATAATCGATGTGTATAATCGAGTCGAATCCACAGGAAATGCAATGGCGAATGAGATTCAAGTAGTAATCTAGTTACCTAACTACTATCCAAGCTACCAACTAACATATTTTTGTGTTTTTGATTGATTAATTATAAAAATGAAAAGTAATTAACAAATTTAGAACTTAACTAAATAAGTAACAAGTAGCAAATGATATAAAATAATTAGGAAATGCAAGTGACTCCAATTATACTTCAATTAGGTCTAAGTGATAGGGATGTGACACTCTAACTAGAATTAGCCATTTTAATCCAATTTCATGTGGGAAACCTCCTAAGTATGATTCACTCAACTCCTCATTGTAATTAAATCAAGTAGATTAATGAAAGGCCTAATTCCTACTAAGATATTAAGCAATTCATTAACTCCCAATAGATCATGGAGTTCCTTAACCCTACTATACTCTAGCATGCAAATCTCTTGATCCTAGCATCTAATCTAAGCCTCCTAAGCATTAGATCAAACACTTGGTATGCAACTATGGTGATCAATCACAATTACATAATAAAATATAGCCCCAAGAGAAATGAACATGAAATTAGAAGGTAAATTCATAATTAAAGCCTAATCCCATCACTTATCACTAATCTACATATAATTGGAATCACAAAGAAAATTAGCTAGACATGATTAAGGAAATTAAACCATACAAAATAAGTGAAATCATACTTAAAAGATAGAGAATTCAATAAGGAAGAAGGAAATAGTCTTGAATCTTGAATCCACAAAGTGATGCTCTTCAAATCTTGAAAATCCTAAAGTAGAAAGAGAGAAATATTTCTAGGGTTCTAAGAATATTAAAATATGCAAAAGATACATCAAAAAGGGGAGAATTTGAGGTTAAATACATTGAAATTCGTAATTGGGTCGAATTTGGTCTAACCGGGACGTAACGGAGCGAAGCGGGAGTATTTCTCGCTCAACCGGCGGTCCAGGTGCGGGGCACCGGCGGTCCAGTAGACCGCCGAACTATCTGTGGTGAACAGCGGCCTGGGTACGGTGGACCGGCAGCCCAGTGGACAGCCGGTTTGGGTCGCCGGTTGGCCGCCCTTTGACCGGTCAACTTTCGTCTTCTCTTGCGCAATATTATCATTTTTGGCCTGTTCTCTCTCGTCCGAACTCCGATTTACGAACCGCTTTTTGCTACGGTTTCCTAAAGAACTCCTCTTCAATATGAAATGATCAAAGTTGCCGAATGAGTTCTTCATAAACCTGCAAAAAGACACAAAGAGACTCGAGAGAACGAGGAAAATATAACCGAACTTGAACTAGTGAAACCCTAACTCTATAACTTCAAATTCCACATTTTTAACCCTAAGTTTCACTCTAATTAAGCTCGATTCTTCCTCGTTTCCAGTCTTTGATCCTTAGCCACATGAATACTCTTTCCAATTCTTACAAAAATGGATCAAAAAAATGAAAGAAAACGAGAAAAGTGAAAAGTATGCTACAAGTTAAGAAACCATAGCATTTCTAACGTTTAAGCATATAAATCGAGACTTAAACACATTCAAAACACACTCAACATGCATATAAAATATGTGTTAATCACTCCCCCAAACTTAAGCCATTGTTCGTCCCGAACAATGAAACGAATAATCAAATCACTTAACACGTATGAAGTGTGCATTTTGAGTTCATCGATGCCTCATATCACTTCAAAACCATTTTAGTTCAAGGAAATTATCAAGTCAAGCCAAACATTCATAAAATCACTCACTATCCTAGCCTAGAACTCAATCACTTAAGCACATTCAACCCTAGACCTTACAAGAAGTGTGTGTATCACTCGAGCACTCAATATAGGAAAAAAGGGTAAACACTCATTGAAATCATGCAATACACAACTTTTACCATAAGCTTGTCTATCAACTCTAGTTTCTAATACTACCATGTGTGCACAAATTAGGATCAAAAAGGTCTTTATTAAGCTTGTAATGTAGGGACATTGGTTAAGGTAGGGAAGTTTAGGCTAAGTGGCTTAAATTTTCATCTAAGCTCCTTTACCTCCTTTCTTCACCTTTCTAAGTATGAATTTCTTCATCTTCCACCTTACCCAACCCCTTTTTATCAAATGAACCCAAGCTTCTACCAAATATCTAAAGAAACACTCCTTTATGCTCTTTTTTTTTTTTTTCTTGTAAGAACTTTGTTCTTACTACTCTTTTTTTTTCATTTTTTTTTCAATAAGAACTTTGTTTTTATTATTTTCTTTTCTAACATTGAGCTTATAGGAGTGTTCTTTCAACTCAAAACCAATCTCAAGACCCTTCACCATCACCCACCATTTTTTTCATGAATTTTCAACTTCACCAAGGTTCCCTTAACCATCCTTCACCCCCTATCACCCGGTTCAAGAAAAAAAGGCTCTATTCAAGGCTCAAAATGGGACGACAATGGTAATGAAAGATAGGTTTGTGTTTAGGGAATATGGGCTATTCATTGATGGCCTAAGATCATCTCCTAATTATGCAAACATGTAACATTTCTAACAAGAGTATCAAGGCAAGTTCTAGCAAAGAAAATGTAATGCAAGATCAAGCTCTCAAGAAAAGATATTAACTATGTAACATGCATAGTTTTAGGCTCAAAATCCTCACAAGCTTTTTGCCTAGAGTCTAAGTGCTTAAGATCAATCTTTCATGCTATTCAAGTGAAGTAATCTAATCATGCTTGACTTTAACTCGAAAAATTTCAAAACATTTCATCATTTTTTCCATCAATCATCGGCATCTCACTTGAAAACACTAGAGCAAATCAACACGATCACTTCACACTCAAGCATGCAAGCATCCATTTCTCACAAATAAAAATCCTCCTTTATGAGCTTATTTTCCACAATTCACCCAACCAAAGAAACTCATAAAATTAAAACTCACACCCAAATCAATCAACCAATAATTTCCATTCAACCCCAATTCAACCCTCAAACGATACCAATCAAAGTAACAACTTTCACCCACATTCGTCACTCAAAAACCACTTCCAAAAAAACAATTTCCTTTCTCACTCCAATGATTCCCCAGAATGGTATATCCAATTCAACAAGACTAGACAATAAACCTCAAATCAAATTCAACCAAGTTACTCTTAAATAAAGCAAACATATCAAGAAATCTTAACAACAACTCCACACTCTCAAGATCTTCCATCTAAACCACAACTTGTTCCACATCTCAAATCCAAAATATCCCAATCACCATCAAGCAACAAAAAAAGAAAAACACCAAATCACAATTCTTTGTATCAAGAGAGACAACACACAACAAAAGAAGCAAAGAAGCAAAAACAAAGGAGCAAAAGACATACATAATTAAAAGAATTGACAAGCATAAGATATAAAAGTAATTTAAATTCATTATTCTACCCCCCTCCCCTAAACTTATTTTAGAAAATAAATTCTAAAATTAGTTTGGAGGGAAAGATATATAATGAATTTAAATTACACTTACAACTTGTCCAAGCTATTTCGGGGGCGGCCTTGGCCAAGTGCCGCCTTGGCCAATGTGATACTCCCGGAAGCTCTCAAGGAGTGCTTCCATTCTCTCGCTCCTTTGTACTTCTTGTAGTTGAGTAAGCCGCATGGATGTCACCTCTTGCCTCATCACCATGACTTGGGCCTCCAAGTTCTTGAATCCACCTTCCATATTTGACATTCGGCTCTCAAGAGCATCGAATTTTTCATCATATAATGGTTCACTTGGATCTTGCTCATTGTCAAAATGCTCCTCTTCCATATCTTCATCTTCGTCATCCACTCGGTCTCTTTCAACACCTCTTCCATTAAGTGAATACTCACTTCCTTCACCTTGAATAAAGATCCTTTCTCTCATAATCCGGGTGTGCTCATGGGAATCCATGTACCAATTCATCCTCTCATAAAAGTCCATGACCAAAATGCTCATAGCATTCGTTAGAGGATAATTCTCATCCTTGGAAATTCGGAAGTAGTAAGGTGGGGAGCTTGAGTGAAGGAATCTTAAGCATCGAAGCTTGACAAAGTCGAGGAGAAAATCACCTCTCATAGGAGTGTAGTCATTGAGATTAGGTCAAATGTTCCTTGCGATTGGAGTGAGCATGCCTCCAATATTGCATTTTCCGTCTTCACCTTTGGCATGCTTCTTCACTTGGGTGAGAAAGAAGTCACAAAAACTTATGCTTTTCTTGGTAAGCATAGCATGTAAGATGAACAAATTGTTATTTCTCACCGATGTGTTCTCACTCCTTGCCATGACGATGTATGCTATAATCTTCAATACCATTCGCAACACCGGGTTCCTAATCTCATTTGACTTTGAGAATCCCGCCTTAAATCCTTCATCCGCATTTGGAACAAGGGTACGCCAAACGGCTTGTACATTGAAATCTCTATCCACAATGCGATCACCACCATGAGGGACGTTGAAGGCATTATCAATGTGTGTGTAGCTCATCGTGTGCTTCTCTCCAAAGAGTTGAAATTTGATTGATTTGTTTATGCGCATATACTCTCCATCAAATGTGCTTAGCATCTCTAAAACAACCTTCTCATAAGTCCTCCGATCTTGATTCTCACCATCTATAAGGCTTCCCCAACCAATGTTATCGAAAAGCTCCTTCACATTATCATAGAGACCTAGGGATTCCAAAACCTCCTTGGAAGGAAATCTTGTTACCTCAATTTTCTTGGTAACAAGACTAGCAAAAGCAACCCTTTCCTCATTGTTGCTCAACTGTAAATCATAAGATTCCGGGATCTTTGGATTTTTGCTTGATGTATTGGACGATGGTCGAGATGAAGATGAGCCATCTTTCTTTCTCTTGTGTGAATAGGTAACCAAAGCCTTAGGATCCTTTTCTTTTCCTTTAGCTCATTGATTCCTAAAGTAAAATTCAAAAGTTTAAGCTGTGAACCATCACAAAACAATCACACATCATATATCCATTACCCCCCACTTTGGCTTTTATTCATTCAAGAATAGAATTTCAAACCAAACTTAGGCCAATGCAAGTAATTTTTCTTAACTTCCTCAAGTATGATCACTTTCCAAGAGATTCAAATTCATATGAAAGAAACGAAATGCAAAAGAATTCAATGAATTTTCTCTTGTAAACCACCAAAATCAATTATCATCATTCATTAATCCCACAATGAACAAATTTTTCTCCAATGCATAAAGAGACAAGATTTATAAGAGAATTCATACCCAAAATTATCTCTATCATGCTTCCTAAAAAGAATAAGCAATGATTCCAATTCATACCAAATTTCACATTTTTCATTCAAGAATTCTTCAAGATTTCAAGAAAAGCCCTACCAAGAATTTCCACTTAATTCATGAATTTACCAAGCAAAACAAGCATCTCAATTCATAGAAACCAAGTAGAAATTCATAAAAGTAAGGATGTAGATCTCATTACATCATTATCTTGAAGAATGTAGAAGAAATTCAAACTTCCACAAAGAAGAATGAATTTTCGTTTTGTAAGCAAAAGTGGCTAAAAATGTGAATTTTTTGGTTCAAAATGTGGGTTTTGGGATGGGTAATGGACCTATGGAAGGATTTAACTTGATTCCAAGTGATTTGAGAGTAATTTGAGCAAGAAAAATGAAGATTGGGAGAGAAATGAGGTGGGTTTTAGAGTGAGAAAGTGGGTTTGAGGTTTAACATCTTGCAAAATGAAAGAAAAATAGGTATAGGGGGGAAAGAAAGGGGGACCGGCGGTCCAAGTGCCAAAACCGGCGACCCATTGGACCGCCGGTGTGGACGGCCGGTTATCATAGAGGCTCCGGCGACCCACAGCTTCCAAAACCGGCAGCCCATTGGACCGCCGGTGTGGGCCGCCGGTTGCTCCCGAGCCACACTTCTTTCGGGCCATTTTTTCGGCCCTTCCAACCGGAGGGGCCGATTTCCGACCCTCCATCGAGACCCCCTAAACATATTTTTCTACTTTTCTAATTTTTTTATTTTTTTATTTTTAATTTTTCTATTTTTTTTAAGGTTTTTTTTCGAGATGAAACGAAATCGAAACAAACGATACAAAAATCTAAAATGAAATAAAAACTAAAGAAAATGATACATGTTGAGGTGTCTCTCAACTAGCGCTTTGTTTAACGTCGTTAGCTCGACATTACCTCCAAAATCAAGCATCATGAAGAAGAATGGTCGACTCCTCCTTAACCTTCTTCGAATTGAAATAGAGCTTGAGTCGATGTCCATTAACAATGAAAGTAGAACCATCATTCTTGAGAAGTTCGAATGTTCCATTCTTGAAACTCTTACTCACAACATAAGGTGTCCACCTTGATTGGAGTTTTCCGGGGAAAAGACGAAGACGAGAGTTAAAGAGAAGAACCTCATCTCCCGGAATGATAACCTTGCTTCAAATCTCCAAATCATGAAACTTCTTGGCTCTTTCCTTGTAAATTCGAGAATTTTCATAGGCCTCGTTTCTCCATTCCTCTAACTCCACAAGATGATTCTTCCTACTAAATCCGGCCTCCTTAAACTCCAAGTTTATCCTCTTTATAGCCTAAAATGCCTTATGCTCAATCTTCAAAGGCAAGTGACAAGATTTTCCAAAAACAATTTGATACGGGGACATACCAATGGGAGTTTTGTAGGCGGTTCGATAAGCCCACAAAGCATCATCAAGTTTCTTTGCCCAATCCTTTCTAGTAGTGATTGTCTTCTCCAAGATTTGCTTGATCTCCCGGTTTGCAAGCTCGGCTTGACCATTGGCTTGAGGATGGTATGGAGAGGTAATCTTGTGTTTCACTCCATATTTAGCAAGAACATTTCCCAACCATTTGTTATTGAAGTGAGACCCCCCATCACTAAGCAAAGCCCTCGGCGTTCCAAACCGAGCCAAGATGTTTTTCTTTAAAAACTTGATCACAACCTTGGAATCACTAGTCGAAGTTGGAATGGCTTTGATCCATCTTGAAACATACTCAATAGCAAGAAGGATATAGGAAAAACCCACAAGAATTAGGGAATGGTCCCATGAAGTCTATCCCCAAAACATCAAACAACTCAACCTCAATCATGATGTTTTGAGGCATCTCATCCCTCTTAGTGATATTTCCCATCCTTTGACATCTATCACTCTTCTTCACAAAGGTTTGGCAATCCCTACAAATTGAAGGCCAATAGAATCCACTTTGAAAAAACCTTCCAAGCCGTAGCCCCAAAGTGACCCCATTAGGTCCCTCATGATAATCTCCAATAATCTTGAGCCATTCACTCTCCATAGCACATATACGAATGATGCCATCGGCACATCTTCTCCATAGATATGGATCTTGCCAATAATAGAAATTCACATCTCTAAGGAACTTGGCCTTTTGATAATCCGAGAGATTTGATGGCAACTCTCTAAGCACAAGGTAGTTAGCAAAATCGGCAAACCACGAATCTTTGCACTTCAATACCATAATCTTCTTATCCGGGAAACACTCATTCATGCTCAATCTCAAGTCTTCACCTTCAAATGGCTTTTCGAGCCTTGACATGTGATCGGCTAACACATTATCAATCCCTCTTCTATCATGAATCTCCATGTCGAATTCTTGTAGAAGGAGAATCCAACGAATCAAACGCGACTTTGCATCCTTCTTGGCCATGAGATGTCGGATAGCCGTATGATCAGAATAAATAATGGTATGATTCCCAACAAGATAGGACCGGAACTTGTCAAAGGAAAAAACAATGGCCAAAAATTCCCTCTCCGTTGTTGTGTAGTTCCTTTGAGCACCATCCAAAGTTCTACTAGCATAATGAATGACTCGAAACACTTTATTTCTCATTTGCCCCAAGACCACTCCTAAAGCATAATCACTTGCATCACACTTTAAAATGAAAGACTCACTCCAATTAGGCTTGATTAGAATAGGAGTAGAGATGAGGGCTTTCTTCAATGCCTCAAATGCTTTCAAGCATTCTTCATGAAAAACAAACTTCACATCTTTTTGCAAGAGATTACAAAGTGGCTTTGTAATCTTTGAAAAACCTTCAATGATCTTCTATAGAACCCCGCATGACCAAGGAAGCTTCGGATTGATTTCGGGGTGGAAGCTTCTCTATGGCAACAATCTTTGCTCTATCAACTTCCAAACCATCTCTATAAACCTTGTGCCCAAGCACAATTCCATCTCTAACCATGAAGTGGCACTTCTCCCAATTTAAGACAACCTTGTACCTTTGCAACACCTTTGTGAGATTATCCAAACAAGAATCAAAGCTCTTCCCAAAAACTGAGAAGTCATCCATGAATACCTCTATAATATTTTCAATCAAACCTCCAAAGATAGACATCATGCACCTTTGGAAAGTGGCTGGAGCATTACACAACCCAAAAGGCATCCTCCTATAAGCAAATACTCCATAGGGGCACGTGAAGGCCGTCTTGTATTGATCCTCCGGGGCTATGACAATTTGGTTGTATCCCGAATACCCATCAATAGTATTCATAGCCCACCAATCAATCCAACATTTGATCTATAAAAGGCAAAGGGAAGTGATCTTTCCTTGAAGCCAAATTCAAAGCCCTATAATCAATGCAAACTCTATATCCGGTGGCAACCCTTGTAGCAATAACCTCATCATTCTCATTCTTGACCACAGTCATCCCCCCTTTCTTCGGAACCACTTGGGTAGGACTCACCCATTCACTATCCGAGATGGCATAGATTATTCCCGCATCTAGTAACTTCAACACCTCTTTTCTCACCACATCTTGCAAGACCGGATTTAACCTCCTTTGAGGTTGAACCTTAGGACGACAATCATCTTCCAATAAAATACGATGCATGCAAATAGATGGACAAATACCCTTGATATCATCAATAGACCAACCAATAACATCGTTAAACTCCCTAAGGACACGCAACAACTTGTCCAATTCGGACTCTGACAAGTGTTGTGACATAATTACGGGTAAAGAGTCATTGTCACCAAGGAAGGCGTACCTTAGGTGATCGGGAAGAAGTTTCAACTCTTGAGACGTGTTTGAAGAAAATTCCACCTTGGTTGAGCTTCCACTTTCCCCCGGTTGGTTGATATCAAGATAATGAACCTCATCCTTCAATGATCCTTGATTTGCTTCCAAATAAGCAATTGACTCCAATAAATCATCACAAGCATCATCTAAATCGGAATAAGAATATAAAGAATCGAAGATGATTTCTTCCGTGAGATCTTTTACCGTAGATGTAGGTAAGGTGGTGATTGATTTGCATTACTCATAGGTTAATTCATCTCCTCGCTTCATAGCATCAAAGATTGAAAGAATGAGGGTCTCTTCATTGACTCTAAAAGTGAGATTCCCGTCTTGCACATCAATAAGAGCTCTTCCGGTTGCTAGAAAAGGACGCCCAAGAATGAGGGGCATATCCTTATCCTCCGGCATATCCAAGATAACAAAGTCTGTGGGGAAGATGAACTCCTCAACTTTCACTAACACATCTTCAACAACTCCTTGAGCATAAGATACGGAACGATCGGCCATTTGGAGACAAATAGATGTAGGTTTGATTTCTCCAATATCCAATCTCCTAAAAATAGACAATGGCATCAAATTGATGCTAGCTCCAAGATCACATAAGACATTCCCAAACTTTTCCCCCCCAATCACACATGCTATTGTGAAGCTTCCGGGATCCTTCTTCTTCAAAGGCATTTTTCCTTTGAATTACCGCACTAACCTCCTCCGTTAGGCTAATTATTTCAAATGAACCAAACTTTCTCTTGTTAACAACGGCATCCTTCAAGAACTTCACATAGCCGGGCATATCTCGAAGTGCATCAATCAAGGGAATGTTGATTTGTACCTTGTTGAATATGTCCAAGAATCTTTTCATCTTCTCATCAATCTTAGGCTTGGCTAGACGATGAGGGAATGGAGCCTTCGTGATCACATCCTTGGTAGGAAGAGGAGCCTCTATCAACTCTTCTTTTGGAGCCTCTTCTTTCACTCCTTTGCTTGGTTCCTCCTCAAGATTTGAGGGTTCTTCATAAGGAATGTCTTCAACAAGAACCTCCTCTTTTCCACTTCCGGATGTAGCATGGTTCTCATAAGCTCTTCCACTCCTCAATGTGATAGCATTACATTTATTCTTTGGATTTACATCCGTATTACTTGGAAACTTTCCCAGGGTGTGTTGAGTGGTAGCTTGGTTAGCCATTTGGCTAATTTGATCCTCCATCATCTTCACTTGCTTTGTCAAGGAGGTGAGTGAATTTTCCAATGCATTAACCTTTTTCCCGGTTTGTATGATAAATGAGCTTTGTTGATTAGCCATTTGTTGCACATGTTGCTCAATAGAAGGATATGTCTTCTTAGATTCTTCAATCACACCTTGAGAGACGGAGAATTCAGGAGGTGGAAATTGAGCGTTGTTAGGATTCTCATAAGAGAGGTTGGGATGAGTTCGGTTGTTGGGATTGTAGGCTTGATAGCCTCCTTGATGACCATAAGAATTTCGTCATTGTGGCTTCCCTTGAAACCCTTCTTGATAGTTCCCTTGGAATCCTCCTTGAGGTCCTTGAAAATTTGGCTTGTTGAAATTTCCATAGGGTCTTTGGTTCACATAGCTCATATCTTCATTTCCGTTGAACTCTTCACTCTCTTGGGCTTGAATCACTTGAATATCTCTCTTTGATCTCCTTTCTTCTTCAAATTCCTTCTTGAGGAGGGTATATTGTGTAGCCAACTCATCAATTCTAGCATCTTCAAGTATAGAATTCACCTTCTTCGTGAGACCTCTCTCTCCAATGGCCATTGATAACTATTGGCTGTCATCTCTTCTATGATCCGTAGGGCTTCCTTTGCACTTCGATTCACTAGACAACCCCCGGATGTAGCATCAACTATGCTCCTCGTGTGTGGAGAGAGTCCACTATAGAAGTTGGCTATTTGTTGAGCCTCACTAAAACCGTGTTGAGGGCACTTGCGTAGCAAGTCCCTATACCTCTCCCAAGCTTCAAATAGTGTCTCATCACTATGTTGAGAAAAGTGTGAGATTTCTGAGATGAGCTTTTGAGCCTTCGAAGGAGGGAAGTACTTGGCAAGAAAAGCTTTGCATAACTTTTCCTAAGTGGTAATCTCGCTCTTGTCAAGGTTTTTGAACCACTCCTTCACACGATTTGTTAGAGAAAAGTTGACGAGCTTCATCCTTATAGCATCCTCCGGCACTCCATTGTGCTTCACCTTATCACAAATCTCCAAAAACGTGCTCAAGTGTGCATTAGGATCCTCGGTTGGCCTCCTACCAAATTGCTCGGATTGGACCATTTGGATGAGGCCCGTCCTTATCTCAAAGTTATTTGCATTAACACGAGGTCCCCATGCCCCTTCTTGGAATTGTTGGACCGGTGCTTCAAACATTTAGTTTAATGGAGGTAGAGGCTCCTCATTTGCTCTTCGTTCATGCTCATCAAGCCTTGCCCTCATATCCTCAAACTCCTTCATTAGAGCTTCCATATTCGGTATGTTAGCTCCCATCTCTTGTTCTTTAATAGAATTCCTTCTTCTATGTCTTCTTTCCAAGTTCAAGATCAAAGGTTGAACAAGTCTTCCCTTGGATCTTGTGTGCATAAACCTACAAAACAAAACTTAAAAGAAACAAATGCTTGAATTAGTAACTAAATAACTAAATCGACTATTGAAACTCAAACTAAACATTCCCCGGCAATGGCACCAAAAATTGGTCGCCCTACTTTTGAGGGTAGGGAGAGAGCAATGATAATCGATGTGTATAATCGAGTCAAACCCACAGGGAATGCAATGGCGAATGAGATTCAAGTACTAATGTAGTTACCTAACTACTATCCAAGCTACCAACTAATATGTTTTTGTATTTTAGATTGATTAATAAAAAAAATGAAAAGTAATTAATAAATTTAGAACATAACAAAATAAGTAACAAGTAGCAAACGATATGAAATCAATAGGAAATGCAAGTGACTCCAATTATACTTCAATTAGGTCTAAGTGATAGGGATGTGACACTCTAACTAGAATTAGCCATTTTAATCCAATTTCATGTGGGAAACCTCCTAAGTATGATTCACTCAACTCCTCATTGTAATGAAATCAAGTAGATTAATGAAAGGCCTAATTCCTACTAAGATATTAAGCAATTCAGTAACTCCCAATAGATCATGGAGTTCCTTAACCCTACTATACTCTAGCATGCAAATCTCTTGATCCTAGCATCTAATCTAAGCCTCCTAAGCATTAGATCAAACACTTGGTATGCAACTATGGTGATCAATCACAATTACATAATAAAATATAGCCCCAAGAGAAATGAACATGAAATTAGAAGGTAAATTCATAATTAAAGCCTAATCCCATCACTTATTACCAATCTACATATAATTGGAATCACAAAGAAGATTAGCTAGACATGATTAAGGAAATTAAACCATAAAAAGTAAATGAAATCATGCTTAAAAGATAGAGAATTCAATAAGGAAGAAGGAAATGGTCTTGAATCTTGAATCCACAAAGTGATGCTCTTCAAATCTTGAAAATCCTAAAGTAGAAAGAGGGAAATATTTCTAAGGTTCTAAGAATATTAAAATATGCAAAAGATACATCAAAAAGGGAAGAATTTGAGGTTAAATACATTGAAATTCGTAATTCGGTTAAATTTGGTCGAACCGGGCCGGCCTCTCTTTGGTGAACGGCGGCCTGGGTGCGGCGGAACGGCGGCCCAGTGGACCACTAGTTTGGGTCGCCAGTCTGCCGCCCTTTGACCGGTCAACTTCCGTCTTTTCTTGCGCAATGTTTTCATTTGCGCCCGTTCTCTCTCGTCCGAACTCCGATTTATAAACCGCTTTTTGCTACGGCTTCCTAAAGAACTCCTCTTCATCATGAAATGATCAAAGTTGCCGAAAGAGTTCTTCATCAACCTTCAAAAAGACACAAAGAGACTCGAGAGAACGAGGAAAACATAAACGAACTTGAACTAGTGAAACCCTAACTAACTCTATAACTTCAAATTTCACATTTTTAACCCTAAGTTTCACTCTAATTAACCTCGATTATTCCTCGTTTCCAGCCTTTGATCCTTAGCCACATGAATACTCTTTCCAATTCTTACAAAAATGGATCAAAAACCGAAAGAAAATGAAAAAAGTGAAAAGTATGCTACTAGTTAAGAAACCATAGCATTTCTAACATTTAAACACATAAATTGAGACTGAAACACATTCAAAACACACTCAACATGCACATAAAATATGTGTTAATCACTCGACTACTTGGATTTAACAAGGTCCGACTGCTAAGTTGGAGCTGCTTCTAGTCGGTAAACTAACTTGCAGCATGTACCTTCGATTCTTTAATGCGCCTACTCACAGGTTATAACTCTTTAATTTCAAATAAGATAACACCCACCTGTAGCTTGCTTATTGGTTGCTATCTTGGAGGCAGCTTCCGGTTGGGAAACCCCTTCGCATAAATAAGTTTGCTAGCTTTTCGAGTGAATGATACCCAGTCAAGGCACGTGACAGCATACTCGAGCTTGCCCAGTTAGGAGCGAGCGGGCCCAGCCATAGCCGATAGGGGCTACGTTCAGATCCGATTAGTTTCGAGCTGATTCGGCAAGAGTTAAACTGTTGCGGAGCATCATTCCATCGGTTCCTGTTCTAGAAAAGGTTGATGCTTCTAGTTGTAATCGACTAGTTCGATATGATTCCACTCTTATCAACTATTATCGATCTAACTGTAGATTGGGCTTTTTGGTTGGTGTCGACCGAATCAAACACAAGAGCAAGCTATGGCGGGCCTATACCGACTGAGGCTTGCGATTATTTCCAGCTCAATCAGTTTGGGTCTGACGAGCTCATGTTTAGACTAATGGAGTCAGACCTTGGCCGACTAGCAACGACATTTGCTAGAACTTATAATTAGGATGGTAGGTTTCCTTAAAGTCGGTTACCTTTCAGCTGTTTGCAACTAATTCCTTTGTATTTCTAAGTTTGTAGATATTGATTAGCCTTGTTAGGAGCCGGTGAACTCATTTAATCTGTAGAGATTCATTTCGGCCAACAATAGGTAGTGAGTACATGCTTATATTTTGTAGAAATATTGTTTTGTTTGAGACAACAAGAATTTCATTTATTTGTAGTGCTTGGTGGAACCGTCTGTACATACTTGAATGGTGAATCAATTTGTGGGAAATTAACAAAGCTTCATCACTTAAAAGCTATAATAGCAGCCAAGTTAGGAAGCCTCAAGCATATTTCTTGGAATGTTTCCTTCTTATAGCCATGGCTCTTGAATTACACGAGCTTCAAGAAATCTAACACATTAATGTGGAGCTTCTAGATACTCGACACTTGTCGTATATCCATGTCCTCTTTTCTCCTATATAAGAGGGGTAAGTTTATTTTCACTTCTCACCTCACTTGTCATTTTTCACTTAGATAATTTTGGAGAGCTTGGGAGCTTTGAAGAAAGTGGAGGAGATGAGCTAAGGAGTTGAAGGAAGGAGTCTTCAGAGAGGTTAGTTTTCTTTTTTTTCACCCTCTTTTCTTACTTGTTCTTCTTACGTTCTTCGCAGAATTTTGGAGGAATATAGTCGTAGTTGCTCTTGATTTACCAAATTATATGTTTGTGTTTGATCCATTGATGAAGTAAAAATATAATAATTTACTATTTTTCCAAGCATGCTTGATTACCTCTAGTTGCTCTTGTTGGTAGGCGGAATGGTACAATGGATATGTCTGACTGCGTATAGGTGAATTTAGTTTAGGCGTATCAAGTCCGACTACTTCTATAGTTTGCATGATAGCTTGTTGCATATGTCCGTCTACTTCCATATGCTCTATGCATGTGAGTTTGTAGTTGGTATTCGATTGAGTCTGTCTACTTATTCATGCTTTGGTATGTAGATTTGTAGTCGGTGTCCGACTAGTTCCGGCTACTTCCGTGTGTTATGTGTGTTGAGTTTTGTAGTCGGTATACGATCGGATCCGACTACTTCTCCATGCTTAGTATGTTGACTTGTAGTCGGCATCTGATTGGATCGGACTACTTCTACATGCTAAGATTGTGTTTTAGTAGTCGGTGTCTGATTAGGTCCAACTACTTTATGTTTGCTTTATATGTTGATTTTTTAATCGGTATCCGACTACTTCTTCATGCTCTGTGAAATGGTTTGTCATTAGCACACAACTGAGTCTGACTAGTCACTTTTTTGTTTTAGGTATCCGACTGCTATGTCGCTATCTAGTGGAGCAAACTCTAGTGAGTCGGTCAGCGAGGAAGTTACCTTGTGCGAATACGAATATGGTAGTAGCATCGAGTTGCCGTCTAGTTGTCAAGTAGATATTTCACAAGTTAGTCAGGGTAGTCGGGCTTAACCGGTTGTCCAAGGGATTAATTTTGGAGGCCCGGTTATTGGTTCCGGACCTCAACAAGACTTTAAGTTTGGGGAGAATCCTAAGTCGATGCTTTCATAGACAACTTGCAATCCATACACAACGCCTATGACATATCTGACCAAGTTTACCTTGTGTCTCCTTTCGGCTTAGAGAGACCACATTTGATTTATCTGGGTTGGATGATTATGTATAATATATTCTTTCAGTAAGGGACTAGGCTTCTTCTTCTTCCCCGATTGGTGCTAGAAGTCTGCCATTGTCACCATATTGCTCCGAGTCAATTGGCGCCGAACGCTTGGCGTATTTTGATAGAGATCCAAGTCTTAACCGAGAACCATGGTGTTCATTTTACGTACAAGGACGTGTCGCTTGCTTACATCCTACAAACACATAGGAATGATACTGGTCGGTTCTTGCTAGTGAATAGATTTAATGTACCTATGATCCAAAGACCACCCGATTCATATAAGAATGGGCACGCCACTACTTTCTTGTTCTATCTAATACTTTGAGTGTGTCGTCTGATTATAATATTCCAGATTCGTGGTCTCATCCGGGTATCTTTCTAATTCTCAAAAGTTATGATCCACTTTGCTTTTCTCTTTGCATGTATGTCTGCTTAACTGATTAGTTCTTATTTCTCTTTCCTTTGCAGAAAAGGTGGTAAAAAACATTACTGTGTGTAGTCGGAGTCTACTACTGTGAAGATCAGCTAGTTGTTTAACATTCCGATTGAGGAGCGTTCTGTCGACATCATCTTAACAAAGGAGAACATTGAGAATTCTTCCTTGCAAGGCCATAAATCTCTAGGTAACTAATTTCAATTTGTCAATTTTATCGAGAGTTTGTTAATTCGATTGCTAATTTAAACTTGTGTTTGTTTTTTTAGACATCATCATATTGAGGAGAATCAACTTGTGGAGATGGCTAGACAACATAAGATGAAGAAGAAGGTAGCGGTTGGCCCAAGTGGCGGAGGTCCTAAGGCGGCTGTTGGTGCCATGTCTCTCCCGCCTCCTACGTTTCCACAGTCAAAGAAGATGGATGCTTCCATCGACCTTACTGGCCTTTCAGATCAGACCACTTTGATATTTCCTTTGTCGGCGCATTTAGACTTTGGCCCGATTTCTTCGGAGGCCAAGAAGTTGTTTTTTGAGGAGGACCAGCTCATTCACGGATGGGAACTCGATCTGTAGCCATTGCCCACTACCAGGCTTCTTTTACTGTGAGTTTGGCTAGTTTTGCTTGTCAATTTCCTTATCTTTGTTGCTTAGTTCGCGTTTCTTATCATCATTTTGCTAACAGGAAATGCAGAAGGCCACCTACTTGCTGAATGAAGTTGAGGAATCGAGCAAGCGGGACATGGATCATAAGGTTAAGAGGGGCCGATGGATGAGCAAGAGGAATGCTCTCATTTCCAACATGGAGTCATCCAGTCGGACAATTGCTAGGTTGGAGGCTGAGATCCGTGCTAAAGATCAGGCTGCTACGGAGCACGAGGAGAAGCTTCGTGAGTAGACGTCCGCTACGAGACGCAAGTCAAGACTTATGCTGCTACTACTCACGCATACGAGGCTTGTTACCCCGGGCCTTGGGATGTTAGCTAATACAAGGATAACTATGAGTTGGTTTTTAGGAGGACGGACGAGGGGGAAGACGCTCCGACCGATGATGCAGCTGACGGCCATGCCGGTGGGGACACTTCGAGCCCTCCTGTTGATGATTGATTCTTACTTTGTGCTATCCGGCTGATGACTCATTCCAACCTCTTTGTTGTTATTTACTTGGATTTGTAGGATTTATACTCTGCACCATTTGATCTTTTGTCTGACTATTTGCTAACTATTCATATGGATGGTTGAATATTTGTATGAGTATGCGCATCCCGTTTCTGTTGACTGACTCGACGGGATTGCATGCCTCCTTTCGTTTAGCTTGAGTTTTTCCATTGCGACTCAAACTATTCCTCATATTATATTAGGTTGTTGACAAAATCTATGTATGTCATGTATGCATCTCTTCCCCACCTAGTGCAAGTTTAAGTAACTTGACTTGGACTTAGACTATTTGTCGTGGTACGTACCTTATATTTTTGAGATAACTTATTCTCGTTGTTTGGTTGCCTTATTGTGATACTTTGCACACTTTGTCCCCTATTTTGGTTCGACCAACTAGGTTGGTGGGGAGGGGGGGTTGCACTCCGTAGAGCTGCCTACATACCTTTGTAGGGGATCAAGTCCGATATAGTTCTGACCTGTTTCATAAAATGGTCAGAATCATGGGAGGAGATAATAAAAAATGTCTTGGCTGTACTCCGTAGAGCTGCCTACATACCCTCGTAAGGGATCAAGCCTAGATGTAGTTCCGGATTGGCCTGCATGAAAGTGTTAGCAATTATGTGGAAAAAAGTATTGGTCTCGTAAGACCAACTATATAATATATAAGAGATGTAGATAGAGTTAAGCGTGATACTATTTGAGATATGTTGCGTTGCTCCCTTTCCAACCACCTTAGTGATCAAGTAGGGACCTTCCCATGTTGGGGCTAGTTTTCCTGCACCAGCCTCTTTAGTGTTTTGGAATACTCGTCTCATGATACCAACCTTGGCAGATCCGTAATTCAACACGCAAGCGGAAGACTCGATAGATAAAGATGGAAAATCCCAAAACCTCCTAGATCGAATCCAAGAAGTAATATAGACGAGACGAAGCTCCCTATAAGCAACTCGAGGATGATGAATGACACACAAACAAGGGTGATGAACTCGATTGATTCGCCGGATACACGTTCGTCTTAGACGAACAAAGAGAATAATTGAAATTCTCAAAAGAGAGAGATAAACTCACCAAAATAATAATAATCAAGCTGATTTTCGTCCATTACATAAAGACCATATTTATAGGCTTCAAAAAGTCCTAATTCTATAAGGAAACTAGTTAAAAACCTATCCTATAATATACCAAACCAAATCCTAGTTTAAAAAGGAATAAAATCACCAAAATAAAGCTAAAAATAGTCTTACCAACTAGAGAACTAATAAAATCCGAAAATAATAAAAATAACCATCTAAATAAATAACTAAATATTAATATTACTCTTCAGCCCATATCATCATTAATTCTTGGCCCATGAACTGAAATCCATGATCTACGGGCTGCATCATTCCCCTCCTCTTGAAGAGGATTTGTCCTCAAATCCTGCCCGTCTCTCACATCAAAATGAAAGAAATTTTGCTTCTTCTCTTCAAATTTCTCTAACTTCTTTATCTCCTCGAACTCGATCTGATGTTCGCTCCCTCGAATGGATAATAAACCGTCAAATGCATCTTTTGACGAAACATCATCGAAGTCCTGCAAGATAGAATTAAAAGAAGAAGATAGATGATCATGATCATTGGTGGACCAAACTTTCCCCTTGTAAAACTTTGCCTCCACGAACTTCTCCTCCTTATCGAGCCACTCCAAATCATCACTCCGATCAAGTAGAGACTGATGCATCAACTCATCCTCCTTTATGTCTACTGTCTCCTCCTTAGGCTTCACCATCTCTGTCTCATTTTGCAATTGCACCTGATCCTCATAAATTTGTTTCTCAACAACCAATGGAGTATAAGGAACAAGCGACACAGTATCCTCAATATGCATGATGTTCTCTCGCTGTTCTTCATCATCCACTTGATTTTCCACACTCGGAACTCCATCATCAATTAAAGTAACCGCAGGAGGTGCTTTGATTACTTCCACCACTTGACACAGTTCTTTCAAGATTTCCAAGATCTTCAGTTTTGAATCTTCTATCTCATCTTTGGTCACAACTCCAACACGATCACGAATTGGTTTAAAGAAACTCGTACATTCTGACCTTGGCTTCACATATGCACGTGTATACACCTTCGATTGCTCTTCTTCCTCCCAACAACTTCTCTTTGAATATGAAACATTAGCAGCTTGAGGTCGCCTCCAATCGGTCTGAATCACAGGATAGTAATGCTAAGGCGCATAATGCTTCCTCATCACCGCCTTCATCTCTTTCCAAGTCTGGATAGGTTGCTCTCCGTACCTTCTTCTACTCTTCACAAACTGATCCCACTAAGTTAGAGCGTAGCCCGAAAACTCATTGGCTGTCAGCTTCACTTTCATGAACTCAGAATAATTATGGCAATCAAACACGAGCTCCACCTTTCTCTCCCATTCGATATACAACTCAGGATCATATTTCCCTTGAAAAGAAAGAATCTTTATCTTGATATGTCTTGAATTGCTATCTTCTCTTCCTCTTAGACCTCCTCTATGCCAATACTCCTCCTCTTCATCTCCATTCTCCCAATCTTCTCCATACTCATCATATTCTGAATGAAAATGATTCCACCGGTTATTTCCTCGACTTCCCCTTCCTCCGAACACCGACATACCTGCAAAACATTTTTTTTTTCTTTTCTTCTTTTTTTTTTTTTAATTACAAAAACAAAGATGTTAGCTAAAAAAGGATCCTCACCACCTCACAAGCACTCGTGTATCACTCAATAATATATGGCTTTTACCCTCTTTTAGTCTCACACTTTCTTGCCTTTTACCACTCAAAATCTCTCTCAAAGAACTCAAATAAATTGAACTCCAATTGACGAATCAACAAGCACAAAAATTTCAGAATTTCCAACTTTTCTATACTCTGAAAATCGAATTGACGTGAATTTACATGGAAATCCCCTAAGCAATTCCTCTAATTGGACGTGTTGACCGTATGATTCAAATCCTAACATGCGATAGTATGATCAAGTATAATAATTTTGAAAATATATGAGGTGCACTTAATGGACGAACAGGTCTGAATATTATAGATATGGACACAATCACAATACGATTTGAATTTTACCAATGATTACCTAAAACACAAATTCAATCTTAGTGCTGCTAACCACCAATACGAATGATCAAATATGAAACTCCAAGTATATCAACTATAAAGCACTAAAACTAATCAGAATAAACGAGACAAAATATTGATAGGAACGACGGTAATAAGACACGAATCCTAATACCCAAACAGATCTATGACGTCTTTTTATTTATTTATTTTTTTCTTTTTCACACTAATATACGAACTGAATTAGAACAAAACGCAACAAATATACTATTGAGATGCTGATGAACAGACACAGAACAAGAACGTGATGGAGGAATAACAAAGAGGACAAAAAAAACCTACAAAAATGAATCTAGACACGAAACAAACGAAACAAATAACCTGGATACGCAACCTGGCTCTGATACCAAATGATACGAACCTTGGTAGATCCGTAATTCAACACGCAAGCGGAAGATTCGATAGATAAAGATGGAAAATCCCAAAACCTCCTAGATCGAATCCAAGAAGTAATATAGACGAGACGAAGCTCCCTATACCCCAACTGGTATTGTCTAAGAAACTCGGGGACGATGAATGACACACAAACGAGGGTGATGAACTCGATTGATTCGCCGGATAAACGTTAGTCTTAGACGAACAAAGAGAATAATTGAAATTCTCAAAAGAGAGAGATAAACTCACCAAAATAATAATAATCAAGCTGATTTTCGTCCATTACATAAAGGCCATATTTATAGGCTTCAAAAAGTCATAATTCTATAAGGAAACTAGTTAAAAACCTATCCTATAATATACCAAACCAAATCCTAGTTTAAAAAAGGAATAAAATCACCAAAATAAAGCTGAAAATAGCCCTACTAACTAGAGAACTAATAAAATCCGAAAATAATAAAAATAACCATCTAAATAAATAACTAAATATTAATATTACTCTTCAGCCCATATCATCATTAATTCTTGGCCCATGAACTGAAATCCATGATCTACGGGCTGCATCATCTCAGCACCCAATCTCTAGGCTGGAACGTTCGGGTACGAGTATACTTGTTGTAGTATTTTTGCCACATTTTGTTGGTATGAGGCCAATCAGATCATAGCTTGCTCTCTTTTTTCGTCCAGCATATCCAACTCATGACACATATTGGCCCAATTTTCATCATCCGATGTCAGCTCGTATCTAGTAGTCGGTACTTCACTTCAGTCGGAATAACTGCTTCCATCCCGAAAGCCAAGGAGAATGGTGTTTCTCCTGTTGACGTCCTGGTTGTAGTTTGATATGACCATAGCTCTCCGGGCAGCTCGTCTGCCCATTTCCCTTTGGCTTTCTCCAGTCACTTCTTCAGAGTGTTCATGATGGTCTTCTTGCTCGATTCTGCCTGACCATTTGCTTGTGGGTATCTTGGAGTCAAAAAACTTAGCTTGATGTTCCAAAATTGACAGAAATTTAGTAAGTCGATGCTTATGAATTGTGAGCCATTGTCTGTGACAATCTCTTTTTGTATTCCGAATCTGCAAATTACGTTCTTCCAAATGAAGTTCTTAACTTCTTGATCTCTAACTTGGTGGAAGGCCTCCGCTTGTATCCACTTGCTGAAGTAGTCGGTTACTGCTAGCATGAACACTTTCTGTCCTGGTGCAGTTGGTAGCTTGCCGACGATGTTCATTCCCCATTTCATGAATGGCCAAGGTGATGTGATTGCAGTCTCTGGTGGTTGGTGTGGAACTTGGGCGAACCGTTGACATTTGTCACATTTCCTCGCATAATCTGTCGAGTCTGCTTTCATAGTCGGCCAATAGTATCCACTGGTTAGTGCCCTATGAGCTAGACTCCTTCCACCGGAGTGGTTACCGCATTCTCCTTCGTGTAACTCGGCTAATATGTACTTTGCTTCTGTAGGGTTAACACATTTCAAGTATGGACCAGAAAAAGAACGCTTATACAGTTTATCTCGAATGATCGTGAAACAGGCTGCTTTAGATTTGATCTTTCATGCCTTATTTTTATCATTGGGTAGAATGTCTTGTTCTAGGTACTCCATAATCGGAGTCATCCACGTTCGGTTGTCTGAAATTTCTGCCACCTGCTCTTCCCCTTCTTTCCAACTGGTATGAATTTGGGTTCCATCATTTGAATAGAGGAACCAAGGTTTGCCAGTGGATTTGCGTGGCTGTTTTCTCCTCGAGGAACTTGGTTGACCGTGAATTCGTCAAAGTGGGCTTGCAACTCCTTAGTTTTTTAGAGGTACGCGGTCATCTTGTTGTCTCTAGCTTGGTAGTTCCCTTACATCTAGTTCACTACCAGCTGAGAATCGCTAAAAATATTGATTCTATTGACTCCCATCTCTTTGGCTAATTCGAGACCGGCTATCATCGCCTCGTATTCTGCCTCGTTATTTGTAGCTTTGAATCCGCATCTGATTGCTTGTTTGATCATATCTCATTGAGGCAATGTGAAGATTAGGCCTAGACTGCTTCCTCATTGATACAAACCTTGATAGATCCGTAATTCACATGCACGTGGAAGGATATGACTTGAACCGATGGAAACCCCAATATACCGACGGACGAACCCCCTAAGTGATATAGGCAAAATTGAATCCCTATACCCTAAAGGGACGATTGCCGAAGTCACACGGAGGCGATGATTGACACACAAATGAGGGTGGTGAACTCGCTTGATTCACCGGATAAGAATTCTCTTGGAATAATCAAGAGGAATTCGAGGAACTCTCGAAGAGGGAAAGAAACTCACACAAAATTATTATTGATCAAAGTTCTAAATTCGGCCATGATCTACTCATATAGTGCTAATAACCTATCTAGACCTAGCCCAACTTGTAAATAATTGACCCATAGTCCAAGTATATGTCAAAACCCACTAGCTAGTAAAAATAAAGCCCAAAAATAAGCCTTATAGGCACACAAATCGTGGGCTACAAAATAAGTGACGAAAATAAGTAATAAATCGTCAATCTTCAGCCCGAACATACTCAATTAGATTGATAACTCGTGGGCTGCATGATCCGCCAGTTCTGATGGGCTTCTTCATCAACTTCTGAGCCCAAACTTCATGAATTAATCAAAACAAAGCTTCCTTGAACTTCTTGGCTCGAGCTCTTGTCACCGTCCCACTTGGAACACGAACGGGATCTTGAACTAATGACTCTTGGACTCCATCATTCCCCTCCTCTTGAATAGGATTTTTCCTCAAATCCAAGTCGTCACCTACATCAAAAGGACTTAAGTCAGTAACATTAAATGTATCACTAATATTATACTCACCTGGCAAGTCCAATTTGTAGGCATTGTCATTAATGCACTCACTTGAAAAGGTCCATCGCCTCGAGGTAGCAACTTTGAATACCTTTGCAACGAAACCTTTCCTTGCGCATATGCAGCCATACCCAATCACCGGGTTCAAACACCACATGCCGACGCCCTTTGTTGGTTTGTTTGGCATACTGCTCTGTTCGCCTCTCGATGTTCATCCTTGCCTTCTGATGAATCTGTTTCACAAAATCAGCCCTTTTCATGCTCAGGTAAAGGAGACAAATCTAATGGAGTTATAGGATTAAAGCCATAGACAATCTCAAAAGGTAAAAACTGAGTAGCAGAATGAACAAATCGACTATATGCAAACTCAACATGAGGCAAACACTCTTCCCAAGACTTAATGTTCTTTTTTATGATAGCCCTAAGCAAAGTAGACAAAGTCCTATTAACTACTTCAGTTTGACCATCAGTTTGGGGATGACAAGTAGTAGAAAATAAGAGTTTAGTACCCAATTTTTCCCACAAAGTCTTCCAAAAGTAGCTCAAGAACTTAGAATCCCTATCAGAAACAATAGTCCTAGGCATGCCATGCAATCTAACGACCTCTCTAAAGAACAAATCAGCCACATGAGATGCATCATCAGATTTACGACATGGAACGAAGTGTGCCATCTTGGAGAATCTATCAACAACCACAAAGATAGAATGTCTACCACGCTTACTCCTAGGCAAACCTAGCATAAAATCCATAGAAATATCTATCCAAGGTGCATTAGGAATAGGCAATGGCGTATACAAACCATGGGCACTGATCCGCCCTCACTTTAGAGGTGAGGGTAGAGAGCAATAATAATCGATTGAGTAATCGAGTCGAACCACAAGGAATGGAAGGACGCTCAAGTTTCAAGTAGTAACCTAGCTACTAAACGTACTATCCAAGCTACAATATATCATGTTTTTGTGTTTTTGATTGAGTAAAAACAATTGAAAAGTAATTAACAAAGCTCAAACTTAACTAAGCAAGTAACAAGTGGCAAATGATATAAAATCGATAAGAGAAAGTATGGTTCCAAATATAATCCAATAATCACTAAAAGCCTAGGTTTATGGATTTGCATGGATTAGCCATTTTAATCTAATTTGTATGGGAGTTCTATATATAGTAAGCATCAATTCTTCTCTCGAAGCAATCAATATTAGTGGATTAACCTATGACATCTATCTTTGTTAGGTCTCAAGATGCATAAATTAACTCCAAATAGCTCAATTAATTATCTAGAACCTCCTATTAGCAAGAATTACTAATATGTTGTGATTTGATGCCAAGTGTTATGAACTAAACCCTACTAAGCATTTAACCAAACACCTTGTATGCACTCTATGATGGCCAATCACTCATGCAATAAAATCAAGTCCCAAATCACAAGACATATGAATTAGAAGGTAAATCCAACAACAAAATCCAAAACCTAATTTTCTAGATCATATCTTCATATATTGGAACCAAAAGGAAATTAGCTAGACATAATTAAAGGAAATGAACCATAGAAAATAGAAGAAATCATGCTTAAAAGAAAGAGAATTTAATGAGGAAAAAGAAAATGGTCCTGAATTGCAAATCCACAAAGTATAGCTCCAACAATCTTCAAAATACTAAAAAGGAAAGAGGGAAAATATTCTAGGGTTCTTGGGGAATTAAAAATATGAAAAAGATATCCAAATGGGGTGAATTTTGGGATTAAATACATCACAAATCGAGTTTGGGTCGAATCGGAGTGAAACAGGACGAACCGGGATGAGTTTGGGCGAGCCGAACTCGCCCATTAGTGAAGAGGGGCGCTTGACCGGCGGTCTGTGGGATGGGGAACCGGCTGTCTGGCAAACCGCCGGCCAGACCGCCGTCTATGCTGCCAAAATTGGTGGTGAACCAGCGGTTTGATGTTGGTTCCCGGCGGTTTGACAAACCGCCGACCAATCCGCCGGTTTTCCTTCTCTTGCGCGACTTCACCGTTTTCACTCGTTCTCTTTCGTCCGAACTCCGATTCTCGATCCGCTTTTTGCTATGGCTTCCTAACTAGCTCCTCTTCATCATGGAATGATTAATTTAGCCAAGTAGGTTCTCCATTATTCCTGCAAAAAGCATAAAGAGACTCGAGAGAACGAGGAAAACATAAATGAAATCAAACTAGTGAAACTCTAACTATAGAACTTGAAAGTCCACATTTTAAACACAAGTTTTACTCTAATAGAGCTCGATTCTTCCTCGTTTCCGGCCCTCGATCCTTAGCTACTTGAATGCTCTTTCAACTTCTTACAAAACTGGATCGAAAACTGGGAAAAAATGAGAAAAATATAAAGTATGCTACAAGTTAAGAAACCCTAGCATTTCTACCCTTCAAGCACATGAATCGAGACTTAAACACACTCAAAGCACACTAAATATGCACATAAAATACGTGTTAATCACTCCCCCAAACTTAATCCATTGTTCGTCCCGAACAATGAAATAAACAATCAAAACACTTAACACGTATGGGGTGTGCATTTTGAGTTCCTCGATGCCTCATATCATCTGAAAAACCATTTCAGTTCAAGGAAATTCTCAAGTCAAGCCAAACATTCATAAGATCACTCACCATCCTAACTTAGAAATCAATCACTCAAGCACATTCAACCCTAGACCTCCAAGAAGTGTATCACTCGATCACTCAATATATGGAAAAGGTAAGCACTCATCGAAATCATGCAAAACACATCTTTAACCATAAGCTTGCCTATCAACTCAAGTTCCTCGTACTACAATGCATGCACAAATTAGGATCAAAAAGGTCTTTCTTAAGCTTATAATGTAGGGACATTGGTTAAGGTAGGGAATTTTAGGCTAAGTGGCTTAAATCTTCATCTAAGCTCCTTCACCTCTTTTCTTCACTTCTCTAAGTATGAATTTCTTCATCTTCCACCTTATCCAACCCCTTTTTATCAAATGAACCCAAGCTTCTACCAAATATCTAAAGAAACACTCCTTTATGCTCTTATTCTTTTCTTTTTCTTGTAAGAACTTTGTTCTTACGTTTTTTTTTTTTTTTTTTTTTACAAGAACTTTGTTCTTATTCTTTTCTATTCTAACTTTGAGCTTATAGGAGTGTCCTTTCATTTCAACATCAATCTCTAGACCCTTCACCATCACCCACCATTTCTCATGAATTTTCAACTTCCACTAAGGTTCCCTTAACCATCCTTCACCCCCTATCGTCCGGTTCAAAAAGAAAAGGCTTTATTCAAGGCTCAAAATGGGACGACAATGGTAATGAAAGATATGTTAGTGTTTAGGGAAAATGGTTATGCAATGATGGCCTAAGATCATCTCCTAATCATGCAAACATGTAATATTTCTAACTAGAGTATCAAGGCAAGTTCTAGTAAAGAATATGCAATGCAGGATCAAGCTCTCAAGAAAGGATATTACTATGTAAAATGCATAGTTTAAGACTCAAAATCCTCTCAAGCTTTTTGTCTAGAGCCTAAGTGCCTAAGATCAATCCTTCCAAGCTATTCTAGTGAAATAACCATAATCATGCTTAACTCAAACTTGAGAAATTTCAAAAATATCACCATTTAGCATTAATCATTGGCATCTCACTCTAATGCACTTGAGCAATTCAACACGTGCTTTCGCACTCACACATGCAAGCATACATGCATTCTCAACTTAAGACTTTTCCCTTTCTAAAAATTTCGCACTCAAAACCAAAGATTCGACACACAAACCTCATGAATCAACAAACTATTCATTGAACCCCTATTCATCCCCAAATGCAATAGAGCAAAACTACAAACTTTCAACAAATTCACACCACAAAGCAATAAGACAAACCAACAATGACCAAAATCTTTCACAACAAATTCATTCTCCAAGATCCACCTCCAAACCAATCTTCTCACCAAAAATCCAACAACTCCATTCACTCATTCAAAACCAACATATCTAAATCATCAACCCATCGAATGACAAGCAAGACACATAAATATCACCAAGTCACATTAAAGAGACAATAAACATACAAAGAAGCAAAGAAGTAGAAAAATAAGCATAATTAAAGAGAATTTAAAAGCATGAAATGTAAGTAATTTAAATTCATTATCCTACCCCCCTCCCCTAAACTTATTTTAGAAAATAAATTCTAAAATGAGTTTGGAGGGACAGATAAATAATGGATTTAAATTACACTTACAAACATTTCGAGCTACTTCGGGGGCGGTCTTGGCCAAGTGGCGCCTTGGCCAATTTGATAGTCCCTAAAGCTCTCAAGGAGTGCTTCCATTCTCTCGCTTCTTCTTGCTTCTTCCAATTGAGTGATTCGGATTGATGTCATTTCATGTCTCATAACCGTGACTTGAGCGTCCAAAGCTTTGAAATTACTCTCCATGTCTTCCATTCGATTCTCAAGAACCTCAAACCTTCCTTCATCTATTGAACCACTTGGGCCTTCTTCATCTCCCATTGAGTCATCATCCATCCCTTCCATGTTCTCCTCTTCCACTTCCACATGACCTCTTCTACCAAGTGAGTATTGATCCCCCCTCACCATGTTTAAATATGTGACCTTTCATGATTACATAATGCAAGGGGGTGGTCAAGTACCAATTTTCCCTTTCTTCAACATTTGTCACCAAAATGCTCATTGCATTGGGCAATGGGTACAACTCTTCCTTAGTTATTCGGAAGTAGTATGGAGGGGAAACCGAATTAATGAACCTCAAATACCGGAGCTTGATGATATCGAAAAGAAAATCACCTCTCATCGGAGGATATCCACCAAGATTCCCTTTGATTTTTCTTGCAATTGGTGTGAGCATCCCACCAATATTTATCTTTCTAATTTCACCACGAGCTTGCCTTGCCAATTGAGGAATGAAGAGCTTACAAAAACTAATTCTCTTTTCGGTGAGCATAGCATGGAGAACGAATAGGTCATCATTCCTCACCGAAGTGTTCTCTTTTCGAGCTATGATGGTGTGAGATAGGAACTTCAAAACCATTCAGAGCACCGGGTTCCTTACTTCGTTAGATTTAGAATATCCGGACCTAAACCCTTCTTCTGAAGTGGGAACGAGTTTGTTCCAAAAAGTATTATGGTCGAACACCCTCTCTATGAGTTGATCACCTCCGTGGGGAACACCAAATGCATCATCAATGTCATCTAAGGACATCTCATGCCTTTCGCCGTAAAGTTGAAACTTGATATTTTGCAAGGCATGTACATTCGTGGCCTCCAACGTGCTCATCATTTCCAGCGTAACCTTGGCATAAGTCCTCCTATCTTGAATGGTATCATCAAGGAAATCACCCCACCCAACATTATCAAAAAGGGCCTTCACATTGTCATAGAGCCCAAGGGTTTGCAACACTTCTCGAGATGGAAATCTAGTCACCTCAATGCCCTTTGTGACAAGTGTAGCAAATACCGCCCTTTCATCATTATTGCTCAAGTGAAGTCCATGAGTTTCTGGGACTTTTGGGTTCATCGTACTTGAGATGGTGTTTCTTGGATGAGAAGAAGAAGATCCATCTTTTCTCCTTTTGTTGGAGTAGGTGACCAAGGCCTTTGAGGGTGCCTTTGAAGTACCTTTTCCTTTTGCTCCTTTTTCTCTACAAGAGGTTAAAAAATTCCAAATAAGATTCAAGACATAAACAAGGAATTTTCACTTATCAAACAACATATCTCCTATCCATTAACCCCCATTGTGCCTTTAAGCATCCAATAAGTGAATGTCAAGCAAACACCAAGAAAATCATTAACATGACTCCCCTAAGTTAAAGAAAAATTCATCTCACTCCATTCATGCATAACCAAGTGAAAATAAATTCAAATGCATATGGAAATTCAAATCAAGAGACTTAAACCATGAATCTTCATATTTCAAGCTCAAGAATCCATGAAAACATACCCTCTTCAAGCAATGAAACATTCAAGAGATAAATGTCCTATTCAAGAATCAAGCATAAACATTCATTCATTCATCAAGGGATTACAAATTCATTCTAAGTATGCTCAAGTGTAAAAGAGACATGATTCATCCAAGAATGCAAATTTGAAGGCTTGATATAGCATAAATCCTAAAGAAAAGAATCAATGCTATCCAATTCATGACCAAATCCACATTTTCCATTCAAGAATTCTCAAGATTCAAGCAAAACCCTAGCAAGAATTTCTACCCATTTTCATGAATTTGATAAGCAAAACATACATACCAATTCATATAAAACAAGTAGAAACTCATAAATGATAGGATATAGAACTCATTACGTCATTGTCTTGAATGAAATTGAAGAACTTCACTTCTTTCAAAAGAAAAATGAATTTTCGTTTTTTATGAAGATGTGGGTGAAAATATGATTTTCTTGGATCAAAATGCAAGTTTTGGGATGGGTAATGGACCTATGAAAGGATTTAACTTAATTCCAAGTGATTTGAAAGTAATTGGAGGATGAAAAATGAAGTTCTAGAGAGGGAAAATGGGTGTGTTCTTGAGGAATTTGGTTTGAAATTGAAAAATGAGAGAATAACACAAAAATAGACATAAAGGGGAAAAATGGGGTTGACCAGCGGTCTGTGGAGGGTGAACCGGCGGTCTGCCAGACCGCCGGCCAGATCGCCGTCTATGCTGAAAATTCCGGCTGGTTCTCGGCGGTTTGGGGCTTGTTTTCGGCGGTTTGGCAAACCGCCGAGCTGCTTTCCGGCTTGATTTCGGGCCATTTTTTTGGCCCTTCCAACTGGAGGGGCTGACTCCCGACCCTCTATCGAGACCCCCTAAATATGTTTTTAATTTTTTAATTTTTTAATTTTTTATGGGTTTTTTCAAAATGAAACGAAAAACGTAACAAACGACAAAAAAAAATTCGAAAATGAAATAAAAACTAAAGAAAATGAAAAAGAAAAGGATACGTGTTGAGGTGCCTCTCTACTAGCGCTTTGTTTAACGTCGTTAGCTAGACATATCCTCCAAATCAAGCATCATTAAGAAGAATGGTCGACTCCTCCTTAAACTTCTTCGAATTGAAATAGAGCTTGAGTCGATGTCCATTAACAACGAAGGTAGAACCATCATTCTTGAGGAGTTCGAATGTGCTATTCTTGAAACTCCTACTCACAATATATGGACCGGTCCACCTTGATTTGAGTTTTCCGGGGAAAAGACGAAGACGCGAGTTAAAGAGAAGAACCTCGTCTCCCGGAATGATCACCTTGCTTCGAATCTCCAATGGTTCTTTCCTTGTAAATCTGAGAATTTTCATAAGCCTCGTTTCTCCATTCATCCAATTCCACAAGATGATTCTTCCTATTCACTCCGGCCTCCTTAAACTCAAGATTAATCCTCTTTATAGCCCAAAATGCCTTATGCTCAATTTCCAAAGGCAAGTGACAAGACTTTCCAAAGACAAGTTGGTAAGGGGACATACTAATAGGGGTTATGTAGGCGGTTCAATAGGCCCACAAAGCATCATCAAGTTTCTTAGCCCAATCCTTCCGAGTAGTGATTGTCTTCTCCAAGATTTGCTTGATCTCCTGGTTTGTAAGATCGGCTTGACCATTGGCTTGAGGATGGTATGGAGATGTAATCTTGTGCTTCACTCCATACTTAGCAAGAACACTCCCCAACCACTTGTTGAAGTGAGACACCCCATCACTAAGCAAAGCCTTTGGAGTCCCAAACAGAGTCAAGATGTTCTTCTTCAAAAACTTGATCACAACCTTGGAATCACTAGTCGAAGTTGGAATGGCTTCGACCCATCTTGAAACATACTCAATAGCAAGAAGGATATAAGAAAAACCAAAAGAAGTAGGGAATAGTCCCATGAAGTCTATCCCCAAAACATCAAACAACTCAACTTCAATCATGATGTTTTAAGGCATCTCATCCCTCTTAGTGATATTCCCCATCCTTTGACATCTATCACAATTCTTCACAAAGATTTGGCAATCTTTAAAAATCGAGGGCCAATAGAATCCACTTTGAAATACCTTCCAAGCCGTACGATTAGCCCCAAAATGACCTCCATTTGGTCCTTCATGACAATCTTCAATAATCTTGAGCCATTCACCTTCCATGACACATCTTCTAATAAGACCATCGGCACATCTTCTCCATCAGTACGGATCTTGCCAATAATAGAACTTCACATCTCAAAGGAACTTGGCCTTTTGATAATCCGAGAGATTTGGTGGCAACTCTCGAAGCACAAGGTAATTAGCCAAGTCGGCAAACCAAGAATCTTTGCACTTCAACACCATAATCTTCTCATCCGGAAAACACTCATTGATACACAATCTCAAATCTTCACCTTCAATCGGCTTTTCAAGCCTTGACATGTGATCGGCTAGCACATTATCAACTCCTCTTCTATCACGAATCTCCATGTCGAATTCTTGTAGAAGGAGAACCCAACGAATCAAACGAGGCTTTGCATCCTTCTTGGCCATGAGATGTCGTATAGCCATATGATCTGAATAGACAATGGTATGATTCCCAACAAGATATGACCGAAATTTGTCAAAGGCAAAGACAATGGCTAAGAATTCCTTCTCGGTTGTTGTGTAGTTCCTTTGAGCACCATCCAAGGTTCTACTAGCATAATGAATGACCCGAAACACTTTGTCTCTCATTTTCCCCAAGACCACTCCTAAAGCATAATCACTTGCATCACACTTTAGAATGAAAGATTCACTGCAATTAGGCTTGATAAGAATAGGAGTAGAAATGAGGGCTCTCTTCAATGTCTCAAAAGCTTTCAAACATTCTTCATCAAAGATAAACTTAACATCTTTTTGCAAAAGATTGCAAAGTGGCTTGGTAATCTTGGAAAAACCTTCAATGAACCTTCTATAGAACCCCGCATGACTAAGGAAGCTTCGGATTGATTTCACATTTGTTGGAGGCTGAAGCTTCTCTATGGCGACAATTTTGGCTCTATCAACTTCCAAACCATCTCTAGACACCTTGTGCCCAAGCACAATTCCATCTTTAACCATGAAGTGGCATTTCTCCCAATTCATGACAAGAGAAGTGTCCTTACACCTGTGCAATACTTTTGTGAGGTTATCTAAATAAGAATCGAAGCTCCTCCCGAAAACCGAGAAGTCATCCATGAATACCTCCATAATATTTTCAATCAACCCTCCAAATATAGACATCATGCACCTTTGGAACGTGGCCGGAGCATTACACAACCCGAAAGGCATCCTCCTATAGGCAAATACTCCATAGGGGCATGTAAAGGCCGTCTTGTGTTGATCCTCCGGGGCTATGGCAATTTGGTTGTAACCCGAATACCAATTAAGAAAACAATATAGTACTCATAGCCCGTCAAACGATCCAACATTTGATCTATAAAGGGCAAAGGGAAATGATCTTTCCTTGTAGCCGAATTCAAAGCCCTATAATCAATGCAAACTCTATATCCGGTGGCAACTCTTGTAGCAATAACTTCATCCTTCTCATTCTTGACCACAGTCATCCTCCCTTTCTTCGGGACTACTTGGGTAGGACTCACCCATTCACTATCCGAAATGGCGTTGCTCATTCCCGCATCTAATAACTTCAACACCTCTTTTCTCACCACTTCTTGCAAGACCGGATTCAACCTCCTTTGAGGTTGAACCTTAGGACGACAATCGTCTTCTAATAAAATACGATGCATGCAATTAGACGGACAAATACCCTTGATATCATCAATAGACCAACCAATAACATCTTTAAACTCCCTAAGGACTCGCAACAACTTGTCCAATTCGGACTCTGACAAGTGTTGTGACACTATAACGGGAAAAGAGTCATTATCACCAAGGAAGGCGTACCTTAGGTGATCGGGAAGAGGTTTTAACTCTTGAGAAGTGATTGGAGTAGATTCCACCTTGGTTGAACTTCCATTTTCCCCCGGTTGGTTGATATCAAGGTAATAGACCTCATCCTTCAATGATCCTTGATTTGCTTCCAAATAAGCAATTGATTCCAATAAGTCATCATAAGCATCATCCAAATCGGAATAAGAGTAGAGAGAATTGGAAATAATTTCCTCCGTGATATCTTTTGCCATAGATGTAGGCAAAGTGGTGATTGCATTTCATTCCTCATAGGTTGAGTCATCTCCTCGCTTCATTGCATCGAAGATCGAAAGAGTGAGGGTCTCTTCATTGACTCTAAATGTAAGATTCTCATCTTGCACATCAATAAGAGCTCTTCCGGTTGCTAGAAAGGGACGCCCAAGAATGAGGGGCATATCCTTATCCTCCGGCATATCCAAGATAGCAAAGTCCGCGGGGAAGATGAACTCTTCAACTTTCACTAATACATCTTCAACTACTCCTAGAGCATAAGATATGGAACAATCGGCCATTTGGAGGCAAATTGATGTAGGTTTGATCGCTCCTATATCCAACCTCTTGAAAATAGACAATGGCATCAAATTTATGCTAGCTCCAAGATCACATAAGACATTCTCAAACTCTTTCCCTCCAACCACACATGCTATTGTGAAGCTTCCGGGATCCTTCTTTTTCAAAGGCATTTTCCTTTGAATCACCGCACTAACCTCCTCCGTCAGGCTAATTGTTTCAAATGAACCAAACTTTCTCTTGTTAGCAACGGCATCTTTCAAAAACTTCACATAACCGGGCATATCACGCAGCGCATCAAGCAAGGGAATGTTGATTTGCACTTTGTTGAATATTTCCAAGAATCTCATCAACTTTTCATCAACCTTATGCTTGGCTAGACGATGAGGAAATGGAGCCTTCGTAATAACATCCTTGGTAGGGAGAGGGGCATCTACTAGCACCGCCTTAGGAGCTTCTCCTTGAACGTCTTTCCTTGATTCTTCATCACTAGTTGGAGACTCTTCATAAGGTATGTCTTCCACGAGAACTTCCTCTCCCTTACTCTTGGATGTAGCTTCATTCTCATAAGCCCTTCCACTCCTCAAGGTGATAGCAATACACCCTTTAGGATTCATCTCCGTATTGCTTGGAAACTTTCCCGGTGTGTGTTGAGTGGTGGCTTGGTTAGCCATTTGACTTATTTGGCCCTCCATCATCTTCACTTGCTTTGTTAAAGAGGTAAGTGAATTCTCCAAGGCACTCACCTTTTGCCCGGTTTGTGTGATGAAATTTCCTTGTTGAGAAGACATTTGAGCTTGATTTGCCAACATTTGTTACATCATTTGCTCCATTGATGGAGAATTCTTCTTTGGTTTTTCAATAACTCCTTGAGACACCAAAAAATCGGGAGGTGGCAACTGAGCATTGTTAGGATTGCCATAAGAGAGGTTAGGATGAGGTCGATTGTTGGGATTGTATGATTGGTAACCTCCTTGATATCCATAAGAATTTCCTCCTTGTGGCCTTCCTTGGAATCCTCCTTGTTGTCCTTGGAACCCTTCTTTGTTGAAATTTCCATATTGCCTTTGGTTAACAAAATTCAAGTCTTCACTTCCATTAGGCTCCAAGTTCTCTTGATATTGATGAACACTTTGAACTTGAGCTTGAGATTGAGCTTTCCTCTCATCTTCATATTGCTTCTTCATATTAGCAACTTCCATTGCCAATGCATCGAATTTATCATTATCAATAGAAGCAACCTTCCTAGAAGGGGCCCTTTCCATTGGCCATTGATAGCTATTGGCGGTCATCTCTTCAATAATCCTCAAGGCTTCCTTGGCATTCGATTCACTAGACATCCTCCGGAGGTAGCATCCACAATACTACGCGTATGTGGTGTGAGACCACTATAGAAAGTTATAATTTGTTGACCTTCCGTGAAGCCATGTTGAGGACATTTCCTTAAAAGCTCTCGATACCTCTCCCATGCTTCAAACAAGGTCTCGTCACCTTGTTGAGAGAAATGTGAAATATCGGAGATACACCTTTGAGCTTTTGATGGTGGAAAGTATTTAGAGAGGAAAATCTTGCATAGATTATCCCATTTATGAATGTTGGTTTTGTTTAGTCCTTTATTCCAATCCTTGGCCCGGTCCCGTAGAGAAAACCCGAACATCCTCATGCGAATAGCGTCATTTGAAACTCCATTAAGCTTGATAGTGTCGCAAATATCAAGGAACATACCATGATGGGCGTTCGGATCCTCTATAGGACTACCACCGAATTGCTCACTCTTCACCATTTGGATAAGACCGGATTTGAGCTTAAAATTATTGGCATTGATTGTCCCCCACTCTCCTCCTTGGAATTGTTCCGTTGGAGATTGGAACATATGGTTGAGAGGAGGTGGTTGAGCCTCATTCGCCCTTCTTTCTTGCTCATCTCTCCAAGCTCTTATATCTTCAAGTTCCTTCCTAAGAGCCTCATAATCTTGATTGTTGGCCATGTCTTGTTCTTCAATAGAATTCCTTCTTCTATATCTTCTTTCAAAGTTCAAGATCAAAGGTTGAATGAGTTTTCCCTTAGACCTTGTGTGCATGCACCTACAAAACAAAAATCAAAAGAGAAGAACGCTTGAATTAGTAATTCAATTACCAAATCAACTATTGAAACTTAAACTATGCATTCCCCGGCAACGGCGCTAAAAATTGATCCGCCCTCACTTTAGAGGTGAGGGTAGAGAGCAATAATAATCGATTGAGTAATCGAGTCGAACCACAAGGAATGCAAGGACGCTCAAGTTTCAAGTAGTAACCTAGCTACTAAACCTACTATCCAAGCTACAATATATCATGTTTTTGTGTTTTTGATTGAGTAAAAACAATTGAAAAGTAATTAACAAAGCTCAAACTTAACTAAGCAAGTAACAAGTGGCAAATGATATAAAATCGATAAGAGAAAATATGGTTCCAAATATAATCCAATAATCACTAAAAGCCTAGGTTTATGGATTTGCATGGATTAGCCATTTTAATCTAATTCATATGGGAGTTCTATATATAGTAAACATCAATTCTTCTCTCGAAGCAATCAATATTAGTGGATTAACCTATGACATCTATCTCCGCTAGGTCTCAAGATGCATAAATTAACTCCAAATAGCTCAATTAATTATCTAGAATCTTCTATTAGCAAGAATTACTAATATGTTGTGATTTGATGCCAAATGTTATGAACTAAAAGCCTACTAAGCATTTAACCAAACACCTTGTATGAACTCTATGATGGCCAATCACTCATGCAATAAAATCAAGTCCCAAATCACAAGACATATGAATTAGAAGGTAAATCCAACAACAAAATCCAAAACCTAATTTTCTAGATCATATCTCCATATATTGGAACCAAAAGGAAATTAGCTAGACATAATTAAAGGAAATGAACCATAGAAAATAGAAGAAATTATGCTCAAAAGAAAGAGAATTTAATGAGGAAGAATAAACTGGTCTTGAATTGCAAATCCACAAAGTATAGCTCCAACAATCTTCAAAATACTAAAAAGGAATGAGGGAAAATATTCTAGGGTTTGTGGGGAATTAAAATATGAAAAAGATATCCAAATGGGATGAATTTTAGGGTTAAATACATCACAAATCGAGTTTGGGTCGAATCGGGGTGAAACCGGACGAACCGGGACGAGTTTGGGCGAGCTGAACTTGCCCATTAGTGAAGAGGGGCGCTTGACCGGCGGTCTGTGGGAAGGGGAACCGGCGGTCTGGCAAACCGCCGGCCAGACCGCCATCTATGCTGGCAAAATTGGTTGTGAACCGGCGGTTTGATGTTGGTTCCCGGCGGTTTGACAAACCGCCGGCAAACCCGCCGGTTATCCTTCTCTTGCGCGACTTCACCGTTTTCGCTCGTTCTCTTTCGTCCGAACTCCGATTCTCGATCCGCTTTTTGCTATGACTTCCTAACTAGCTCCTCTTCATCATGGAATGATTAATTTAGCCAAGTAGGTTCTCCATTATTCCTACAAAAAGTATAAAGAGACTCGAGAGAATGAGGAAAACATAAATGAAATCAAACTAGTGAAACTCTAACTATAGAACTTGAAATTCCACATTTTAAACACAAGTTTCACTCTAATAGAGCTCGATTCTTCCTCGTTTCCGGCACTCGATCCTTAGCTACTTGAATGCTCATTCAACTTCTTACAAAATTAGATCGAAAACCGGGAAAAAATGAGAAAAAGATAAAGTATGGTACAAGTTAAGAAACCCTAGCATTTCTACCCTTTAAGCACATGAATCGAGACTTAAACACACTCAAAGCACACTCAACATGCACATAAAATACGTGTTAATCAACCATCAAAAGCTCAAAGGTGTATCTCTGATATTTCACATTTCTCTCAACAAGGTGACGAGACCTTGTTTGAAGCATGGGAGAGGTATCGAGAGCTTTTAAGGAAATGTCCTCAACATGGCTTCACGGAAGGTCAACAAATTATAACTTTCTATAGTGGTCTCACACCACATACGCGTAGTATTGTGGATGCTACCTCCGGAGGATGTCTAGTGAATCGAATGCCAAGGAAGCCTTGAGGATTATTGAAGAGATGACCGCCAATAGCTATCAATGGCCAATGGAAAGGGCCCCTTCTAGGAAGGTTGCTTCTATTGATAATGATAAATTCGATGCATTGGCAATGGAAGTTGCTAATATGAAGAAGCAATATGAAGATGAGAGGAAAGCTCAATCTCAAGCTCAAGTTCAAAGTGTTCATCAATATCAAGAGAACTTGGAGCCTAATGGAAGTGAAGACTTGAATTTTGTTAACCAAAGGCAATATGGAAATTTCAACAAAGAAGGGTTCCAAGGACAACAAGGAGGATTCCAAGGAAGGCCACAAGGAGGAAATTCTTATGGATATCAAGGAGGTTACCAATCATACAATCCCAACAATCGACCTCATCCTAACCTCTCTTATGGCAATCCTAACAATGCTCAGTTGCCACCTCCCGATTTTTTGGTGTCTCAAGGAGTTATTGAAAAACCAAAGAAGAATTCTCCATCAATGGAGCAAATGATGTAACAAATGTTGGCAAATCAAGCTCAAATGTCTTCTCAACAAGGAAATTTCATCACACAAACCGGGCAAAAGGTGAGTGCCTTGGAGAATTCACTTACCTCTTTAACAAAGCAAGTGAAGATGATGGAGGGCCAAATAAGTCAAATGGCTAACCAAGCCACCACTCAACACACACCGGGAAAGTTTCCAAGCAATACGGAGATGAATCCTAAAGGGTGTATTGCTATCACCTTGAGGAGTGGAAGGGCTTATGAGAATGAAGCTACATCCAAGAGTAAGGGAGAGGAAGTTCTCGTGGAAGACATACCTTATGAAGAGTCTCCAACTAGTGATGAAGAATCAAGGAAAGACGTTCAAGGAGAAGCTCCTAAGGCGGTGCTAGTAGATGCCCCTCTCCCTACCAAGGATGTTATTACGAAGGCTCCATTTCCTCATCGTCTAGCCAAGCATAAGGTTGATGAAAAGTTGATGAGATTCTTGGAAATATTCAACAAAGTGCAAATCAACATTCCCTTGCTTGATGCGCTGCGTGATATGCCCGGTTATGTGAAGTTTTTGAAAGATGCCGTTGCTAACAAGAGAAAGTTTGGTTCATTTGAAACAATTAGCCTGACGGAGGAGGTTAGTGCGGTGATTCAAAGGAAAATGCCTTTGAAAAAGAAGGATCCCGGAAGCTTCACAATAGCATGTGTGGTTGGAGGGAAAGAGTTTGAGAATGTCTTATGTGATCTTGGAGCTAGCATAAATTTGATGCCATTGTCTATTTTCAAGAGGTTGGATATAGGAGCGATCAAACCTACATCAATTTGCCTCCAAATGGCCGATTGTTCCATATCTTATGCTCTAGGAGTAGTTGAAGATGTATTAGTGAAAGTTGAAGAGTTCATCTTCCCCGCGGACTTTGCTATCTTGGATATGCCGGAGGATAAGGATATGCCCCTCATTCTTGGGCGTCCCTTTCTAGCAACCGGAAGAGCTCTTATTGATGTGCAAGATGAGAATCTTACATTTAGAGTCAATGAAGAGACCCTCACTCTTTCGATCTTCGATGCAATGAAGCGAGGAGATGACTCAACCTATGAGGAATGAAATGCAATCACCACTTTGCCTACATCTATGGCAAAAGATATCACGGAGGAAATTATTTCCAATTCTCTCTACTCTTATTCCGATTTGGATGATGCTTATGATGACTTATTGGAATCAATTGCTTATTTGGAAGCAAATCAAGGATCATTGAAGGATGAGGTCTATTACCTTGATATCAACCAACCGGGGGAAAATGGAAGTTCAACCAAGGTGGAATCTACTCCAATCACTTCTCAAGAGTTAAAACCTCTTCCCGATCACCTAAGGTACGCCTTCCTTGGTGATAATGACTCTTTTCCCGTTATAGTGTCACAACACTTGTCAGAGTCCGAATTGGACAAGTTGTTGCGAGTCCTTAGGGAGTTTAAAGATGTTATTGGTTGGTCTATTGATGATATCAAGGGTATTTGTCCGTCTAATTGCATGCATCGTATTTTATTAGAAGACGATTGTCGTCCTAAGGTTCAACCTCAAAGGAGGTTGAATCCGGTCTTGCAAGAAGTGGTGAGAAAAGAGGTGTTGAAGTTATTAGATGCGGGAATGAGCAACGCCATTTCGGATAGTGAATGGGTGAGTCCTACCCAAGTAGTCCCGAAGAAAGGGAGGATGACTGTGGTCAAGAATGAGAAGGATGAAGTTATTGCTACAAGAGTTGCCACCGGATATAGAGTTTGCATTGATTATAGGGCTTTGAATTCGGCTACAAGGAAAGATCATTTCCCTTTGCCCTTTATAGATCAAATGTTGGATCGTTTGACGGGCTATGAGTACTATATTGTTTTCTTAATTGGTATTCGGGTTACAACCAAATTGCCATAGCCCCGGAGGATCAACACAAGACGGCCTTTACATGCCCCTATGGAGTATTTGCCTATAGGAGGATGCCTTTCGGGTTGTGTAATGCTCCGGCCACGTTCCAAAGGTGCATGATGTCTATATTTGGAGGGTTGATTGAAAATATTATGGAGGTATTCATGGATGACTTCTCGGTTTTCGGGAGGAGCTTCGATTCTTATTTAGATAACCTCACAAAAGTATTGCACAGGTGTAAGGACACTTCTCTTGTCATGAATTGGGAGAAATGCCACTTCATGGTTAAAGATGGAATTGTGCTTGGGCACAAGGTGTCTAGAGATGGTTTGGAAGTTGATAGAGCCAAAATTGTCGCCATAGAGAAGCTTCAGCCTCCAACAAATGTGAAATCAATCCGAAGCTTCCTTAGTCATGCGGGGTTCTATAGAAGGTTCATTGAAGGTTTTTCCAAGATTACCAAGCCACTTTGCAATCTTTTGCAAAAAGATGTTAAGTTTATCTTTGATGAAGAATGTTTGAAAGCTTTTGAGACATTGAAGAAAGCCCTCATTTCTACTCCTATTCTTATCAAGCCTAATTGCAGTGAATCTTTCATTCTAAAGTGTGATGCAAGTGATTATGCTTTAGGAGTGGTCTTGGGGAAAATGAGAGACAAAGTGTTTCGGGTCATTCATTATGCTAGTAGAACCTTGGATGGTGCTCAAAGGAACTACACAACAACCGAGAAGGAATTCTTAGCCATTGTCTTTGCCTTTGACAAATTTCGGTCATATCTTGTTGGGAATCATACCATTGTCTATTCAGATCATATGGCTATACGACATCTCATGGCCAAGAAGGATGCAAAGCCTCGTTTGATTCGTTGGGTTCTCCTTCTACAAGAATTCGACATGGAGATTCGTGATAGAAGAGGAGTTGATAATGTGCTAGCCGATCACATGTCAAGGCTTGAAAAGCCGATTGAAGGTGAAGATTTGAGATTGTGTATCAATTAGTGTTTTTCGGATGAGAAAATTATGGTGTTGAAGTGTAAAGATTCTTAGTTTGCCGACTTGGCTAATTACCTTGTGCTTCGAGAGTTGCCACCAAATCTCTCAGATTATCAAAAGGCCAAGTTCCTTCGAGATGTGAAGTTCTATTATTGGCAAGATCCATACTTATGGAGAAGATGTGCCGATGGTCTTATTAGAAGATGTGTCATGGAAGGTGAATGACTCAAGATTATTGAAGATTGTCATGAAGGACCAAATGGAGGTCATTTTGGGGCTAATCGTACGGCTTGGAAGGTATTTCAAAGTGGATTCTATTGGCCCTCGATTTTTAAAGATTGCCAAATCTTTGTGAAGAATTGCGATAGATGTCAAAGGATGGGGAATATCACTAAGAGGGATGAGATGCCTCAAAACATCATGATTGAAGTTGAGTTGTTTGATGTTTGGGGGATAGATTTCATGGGACCATTCCCTACTTCTTGTGGTTTTTCTTATATCCTTCTTACTATTGAGTATGTTTCAAGATGGGTCGAAGCCATTCCAACTTCGACTAGTGATTCCAAGATTGTGATCAAGTTTTTGAAGAAGAACATCTTGACTCGGTTTGGGACTCCAAAGGCTTTGCTTAGTGATGGGGGGTCTCACTTCAACAACAAATGGTTGGGACATGTTCTTGCTAAATATGGAGTGAAGCACAAGATTACCTCTCCATACCATCCTCAAGCCAATGGTCAAGCCGAGCTTGCAAACCGGGAGATCAAGCAAATCTTGGAGAAGACAATCACCACTCGAAAGGATTGGGTAAAGAAACTTGATGATGCTCTGTGGGCCTATCGAACCGCCTACAAAACCCCCATTGGTATGTCCCCTTACCAACTTGTCTTTGGAAAGTCTTGTCACTTGCCTTTGGAAATTGAGCATAAGGCATTTTGGGCTATAAAGAGGATTAATCTTGAGTTTAAGGAGGCCGGAGTGAATAGGAAGAATTATCTTGTGGAATTGGATGAATGGAGAAATGAGGCTTATGAAAATTCTCGGATTTACAAGGAAAGAGCCAAGAAGTTTCATGATTTGGAGATTCGAAGCAAGGTGATCATTCCGGGAGATGAGGTTCTTCTCTTTACCTCGCGTCTTCATCTTTTCCCCGGAAAACTCAAATCAAGGTGGACCGGTCCATATATTGTGAGTAGGAGTTTCAAGAATGGCACCTTCGAACTCCTCAAGAATGATGGTTCTACCTTCGTTGTTAATGGACATCGACTCATGCTCTATTACAATTCGAAGAAGTTTAAGGAGGAGTCAACCATTCTTCTTAATGATGCTTGATTTGGAGGCTATGTCGAGCTAACGACATTAAACAAAGCGCTCGTTGAGAGGCACCTCAACACGTATCCTTTTATTTTTCATTTTAGTTTAGTTTGAATTTTATTTTTGATTTTCGTTTCACTTTTTGTGTTATTTTAGAGAATTCCATAAAAATTCGAGCTAACGACGTTAAACAAAGCGCTAGTTGGGAGGCACCCCAACAATTATCCTTTTTATTTTTCATTTTAGTTAGTTTCTTTAGTTTGAATTTGTTTATTATTTTGTTCAAGTCATTCCTTCTACATCTTTCATTATCCAAATGCTAATACTTTCCATTGTTAAATTTGTTTCTTTGTTTCAAGTTCCAAGAGCTTCATGGTTTATGCACGAGGTCGAATCATGATTGGAGCGAGTGAGGGAAAAGAATCAACCAATCAAGCAAGCAAAGGATTGAATGGCTTTCAACACCATCATCAACCTAGCTTTGGACCGTTGTAAGTGTAATTTAAATTTCTTATTATTCTTCCCTCCAAACTCATTTTAGAAGTTATTTCTAAAATAAGTTTGGGGGAGGGGGGTAGGATAAGGAATTTAAATTACTTTACTTTTGGTATTTTTCAAGCTTCTATTTGATGTGTTTATTGATTGTATGCTTAATTTTACTTGATGATTGTGGTTGATTGGGGTAAATACATGATTTGTGCTTGTTTAAGTTGTTTGGTGTCAAGTTTGGGAATTGATGAGCTTAATAGATAGAAATTCTTTATTTGCTTTGTGAATTGTGTAGATGAGCTAATAATGGAGAATCATTGGAAAATTTTGAAAAAAGTTTATATTTTGAAGAAAATGCATGTATGCTTGCATGTGTGAATGTGAAAGAACGTGTTGAATTGCTCAAGTGCATTAGAGTGAGATGCCAATGATTAATGCTAAATGGTGACATTTTTGAAATTTCTCAAGTTTAAGTCAAACATGATTAGGGTTATTTCACTTGAATAGCTTGGGAGGATTGATCTTAGGCACTTAGACTCTAGGCAAAAAGCTTGAGAGGATTTTTGAGCCTAAAACTATGCATTTTACATAGTAATATCCTTTCTAGAGAGCTTGATCTTGCATTGCATATTCTTTACTAGAACTTGCCTTGATACTCTAGTTAGAAATATTACATGTTTGCATGATTAGGAGATGATCTTAGGCCATCATTGCATAGCCATTTTCCCTAAATACTAACCTATCTTTCATTACCATTGTCGTCCCATTTTGAGCCTTGAATAGAGCCTTTTCTTTTTGAACCGGACAATAGGGGGTGAAGGATGGTTAAGGGAACCTTGGTGGAAGTTGAAAATTCATGAGAAATGGTGGGTGATGGTGAAGGGTCTAGAGATTGATTTTGAAATGAAAGGACACTCCTATAAGCTCAAAGTTAGAATAGAAAAGAATAAGAACAAAGTTCTTGTTAAAAAAAAAACAAAAAAAAAAAAAAAAAAAAACGTAAGAACAAAGTTCTTACAAGAAAAAGAGAAGAATAAGAGCATAAATGAGTGTTTCTTTAGATATTTGGTAGAAGCTTGGGTTCATTTGATAAAAAGGGGTTGGATAAGGTGGAAGATGAAGAAATTCGTACTTAGAAAGGTGAAGAAAGGAGGTAAGAGTACTTGAATGAAAATTGAAGTCACTTAGCCTAAAATTCCCTACCTTAACCAATGTCCTTACATTACAAGCTTAATAAAGACCTTTTTGATCCTAATTTGTGCATGCATTGTAGTATGTGGAACTTGAGTTGATAGGCAAGCTTATGGTTAAAGTTCTGTATTGCATGATTTCGATGAGTGTTACCTTGTTCCATATATTGAGTGATCGAGTGATACACACACTTCTTGTGAGGTCTAGGGTTGAATGTGCTTGAGTGATTGAGTTCTAAGTTAGGAGAGTGAATAATTCTATGAATGTTTGGCTTGACTTGAGAATTTCCTTGAACTAAAATGGTTTTTGAGATGATATGAGGCATCGAGGAACTCAAAATGCACACCCCACACGTGTTAAGTGTTTTGATTGTTCGTTTCATTGTTCGGGACGAACAATGGTTTAAGTTTGGGGGAGTGATTAACACGTATTTTATGTGCATGTTCAGTGTGCTTTAAGTGTGTTTAAGTATCGATTCATGTGCTTAAAGGGTAGAAATGCTAAGGTTTCTTAACTTGTAGCATACTTTATATTTTTCTCATTTTTTCCCGATTTTCGATCCAATTTTGTAAGAAGTTGAAAGAGCATTCAAGTAGCTAAGGATCGAGGGCCGGAAACGAGGAAGAATCGAGCTCTATTAGATGAAACTTGTGTTTAAAATGTTGAATTTCAAGTTCTATAGTTAGAGTTTCACTAGTTTGATTTCATTTATGTTTTCCTCGTTCTGTCGAGTCTTTTTATGCTTTTTGTAGGAATAATGGAGAACTTACTTGGCCAAATTAATCATTCCATGACAAAGAGGAGCTCGTTAGGAATCCATAGCAAAAAGTGGATCGAGAATCGGAGTTCGGATGAGAGAGAACGAGCGAAAACGGTGAAGTCGCGCAAGAGAAGGAAAACCGGCGGGTTGGCCGGCGGTTTGTCAAACCGCCGGTTCACCACCAATTTTGGCAGCATAGGCGGCGGTCTGGCCAGCGGTTTGCCAGACCGCCGGTTCCCCTTCCCACAGACCGCCGGTCACGCGCCCCTCTTCACTAATGGGCGAGTTCGGCTCACCCAAACTCGTCCCGGTTCGTCCCGTTTCACCCCGATTCGACCCAAACTCGATTTGTGATGTATTTAACCCTAAAATTCACCCCATTTGGATATCTTTTTCATATTTTAATTCCCCACAAACCGTAGAATATTTTCCCTCTTTCCTTTTTAGTATTTTGAAGATTGTTGGAGCTATACTTTGTGGATTTGCAATTCAAGACCAGTTTATTCTTCCTCATTAAATTCTCTTTCTTTTGAGCATGATTTCTTCTATTTTCTATGGTTCATTTCCTTTAATTATGTCTAGCTAATTTCCTTTTGGTTCCAATATATGAAGATATGATCTAGAAAATTAGGTTTTTGGATTTTGTTGTTGGATTTACCTTCTAATTCATATGTCTTGTGATTTGGGACTTGATTTTATTGCATGAGTGATTGGCCATCATAGAGTTCATACAAGGTGTTTGGTTAAATGCTTAGTAGGCTTTAGTTCATAACACTTGGCATCAAATCACAACATATTAGTAATTCTTGCTAATAGAAGATTCTAGATAATTAATTGAGCTATTTGGAGTTAATTTATGCATCTTGAGACCTAGCGGAGATAGATGTCATAGGTTAATCCACTAATATTGATTGCTTCGAGAGAAGAATTGATGTTTACTATATATAGAACTCCCATATGAATTAGATTAAAATGGCTAATCCATGCAAATCCATAAACCTAGGCTTTTAGTGATTATTGGATTATATTTGGAACCATATTTTCTCTTATCGATTTTATATCATTTGCCACTTGTTACTTGCTTAGTTAAGTTTGAGCTTTGTTAATTACTTTTCAATTGTTTTTACTCAATCAAAAACACAAAAACATGATATATTGTAGCTTGGATAGTAGGTTTTTGTGTTTGACTTTTCAATTGTTTTTACTTTTCAAGGAATGCAAGGACGCTGAAGTTTCAAGTAGTAACCTAGCTACTAAACCTACTATCCACAAAATTAGATTGACAAATCGTGGCCTGCATGATCCGCCAATTCCGATGGGCTTCTTCATCAACTCCTGAGTCCTAACTTCATGAATTAATCCAAACAAAGCTTCATTGAACTTCTTGGCTCCAGCTCTTGTCACCGGCCCACTTGGAACACGAATGAGATCTTGAACTAAAGACTCTTGGACTCCATCACTCGTGTGTTGCTGGAACCATCCATGCACAACTTCCAGATTCCGGTTGATTGTCCCTCAGTCGTACAGACTAACTCTTTTTCTGCCTGCATGTGAATGTTAGGTATAAAATCAGCAATAAAATTAGCTAGAACCTGAGACTTCAATGAAGTTTGAGGTTTGTAGGTAATGTCGTATTTGCTGAGTTCCACCGCCCACTTGGTTAGTCTGCCTGATAGCTCTGGCTTGTAGAGTATGGTCTTTAGTGTGAATGTTATGACGACTACGATCGGATGACATTGGAAGTAAGGGTGAAGCTTTCTGGCTACGTGGATCAAGGCCAATGCAAGCTTTTCTAATTGGCTATATCTGGTTTCAGCATCCAGCAATGATTTGCTCACATAGTATATTAGAGGTTGCTTTCCTTCGTCTCCTTCGTCCTCGCGAACTAGTACGGCGCTGACTACAGTTTTGGAGACCGTTAAGTACACGAGCAAGGTTTCCTTATCTTTGGGTTTGGAGAGGAGTGGTGGACTGGTTAGGTAGTGCTTTAATTGTTGTAATGCTTCTTCACATTCGGCTGTCTACTCAAACGCCTTGGACTTTTTTAGAATGTTGAAAAATGGTTGGCATCATTCTGAAGACCTTGATATGAACCTCCTGAGTGCTGCAATCCGTCCGGTAAGTTTCTGTATGTCCTTTATGCATGTTGGAGAGGGGATTCTCTTAATGGAATCTATTTGAGTCGGATTGGCTTCAATTCCTCGCTGCGTTACCATGTAACCTAAAAACTTTCCTGCAATCACACCAAATGAACATTTAGTAGGGTTTAATTTCATATTATACTCCCGTAGGATACCAAAATGCTTATCTTAGGTGGTCGATGTGGTCGATGGCTTGAAGGAACTTCACGAGCATGTCGTCGATGTAGACTTCCATAGTCTTTCCCAACAACTCGGTGAACATCTTGTTAACTAGGTGTTGGTAGGTTACTCCCGCGTTCTTGAAGCCGAACGGCATCGCCTTGTAGCAGAAGATGCCAATATTTGTCATGAAAGCCATCTTCTCCTAGTCGTCTATATGCATGAGGATCTAGTTGTAGCCAGAATAGGCATCCATGAAACTCAATAGCTCGTGACTGGTTGTGGCATCCACCAACATGTCAATATGAGGTAGGGAAAATAAATCCTTCGGGCACGCCTTGTTCAAATCAGTGAAATCAATGCACACTTTCCACTTGCCATTCTTTTTCTTCACGACGACGACATTGGCTAGCCATTCAGGATAATGGACCTCTCTTACTAAGCCGTTGTCTAGTAGCCTTTAAACTTCTTCATTGATCACTTTGTTTCTTTCTGGAGCAAATTTCCTCCTCTTTTGCTTTCGAGGTGGATAGTTTGGATCAACCTGCAACCTATGAACAATAACATTAGGCTCAACTCCGGTCATGTCTGCATGAGACCAAGCGAAACAATCGTAATTGGAAGAAAGGAATTTGATAAGCTTCTCTCTGAGGTCGGGTGCCAGGTGGGCCCCGATTCGAACTTTGTGATCTGGGAATTCCCATGAATTTGGACTTCATCCAACTCCACCACATCCGGTTGATCTGGTTGGATTGATTTGGATTGCTGACTGACTACAAATTCAGATTGTCCTTCCTCTAATTGCTATAAGGGGCATTGTTTGGCCTTCATAGTTGTTTGGTAGCATGCTCTGGAATCTTCCCGATCTCCTCGTATCTCCTTCACCCCCCATTTGGTTGGAAATCGTAAGACTTGATGGTAGGTTAACGGAACTGCTTCCATCTCGTGTATCCATGGCCGTCCCATGATGACATTGTAGCCGGATAGGGAGTCCATCACCAAGAATCTGGTAACCAGGTTGACTCCTTCGGCATATACATGTAGGTCTATTTCACCGACTGTACTTTTGTGCTCTCCGCTAAAGCCGATTAGGACCGCCGTCCTCCTGACGATCTTAGATTCATCCAACCCCATTTCTCCGAAAGCATTCATGAATAAAATATTGGCAAAGCTGCCATTATCAATTAACACACGTTTAGTAAGGCAATTGACAATAAAGAGTGAAATAACAAGAGTATCATGATGAGGGTTGAGAAGCCTGGTTGATTCTGAGGCATCAAAACTTATTGTTTGAGCAGGCAGGGCGGTTGTGTACTTTGTTGATCTACTTGATTCGGGTTGGTTATGTCTGGCCTGTCTGGTATGTCTCTTGGCTGCCGAATGGGTCACTCCACTTACTTCCGACCCTCCTATGATGACGGTGACTGTCCGTTCATGAACCGGTGGTCTTGGAGGGGTAACATCTTTATTGCGATCATGTCTGTCATGTCCCTGTTGATATGTCTATCTGCCCTTGTCTATTAGCAGATAGGTTAGATGGCCTTACTTCAGTAAGTGCTACACCTCCAACTTTAGAGCAATGCAATTGTCTGTCTGATGGCCATGGTCTGAGTGGATCTACCCATTAGTGTTGTTGCTCCTACTCCAGGATGGGTTGGTTGACAGGTGCCAGCCCGGCTCTAGGTGTCATTTGTATTGGCTCAGGAATCCCAGTTCGGCACACCTAGAGGCAGACCGTTAGATTCGGTCCCGGTACTAGTCTGTCTAGTTGTCAGAGTAGCCTGCCCAGTTCCAACAGATCTAGTGGCATGCATCGCCGTTCGCGGAGGATCGAGGTCCAATGACACTCGGTTACCTGTAAGAAAAGAAACACGAGTCCGATCAGTACCAGTATGATGGTAATCCTGGTTCCGTTCCAAACCAGATTGATCTGTCTGTTCCAGATCGTCAGATCCGTCATCATCCTCGATGTGAACGTAGTCGTCTAGAGACCGCATTGGGTTCACGGGAACCCTAAATCGAGATGGCGGAGCTGTCAGGGTCAGGATCTGGGAAGATGAGTGTAATATCCTGAATTTTTCCAAGTAGAATTTAATTAATTTAAGAAAGTCTGCACACTAATATATGTATACTATATATATATATATATATATAATTAGAGAAAGTTTATAATGAATAGTTACTTTAATTCATAACTATATATATATAGATATACTTACACGTATATTATTATGTTGATGGTCTATATATATACATATATTAAGGAATAAAATATTAATATGCACGTATATAAAGTTGATATTCATATTACGTATAGTATGCATTTTGGGAAACTGCTAAAGTAGAATAAATAGTCTTCATTAGAGTAATTTATATACTATGTTTTACTATATAATATATATAGTATGTTAAGTTATCAATATCTATATAACATAAATTACATGCATGCATTTGTAGGTAAGGCATGACTTTATATATATATATATACATACTATACAAGAGTTTTGATAACTCTTGACTATCAAGTACTAGCCGCCAGCTCACACCCCTTTATACGTGGCCATCCTAGGTTAAAATAGAGTGGTGAATAACTATTCTATAGCTTCAGTGACTAACCTATGCTAGAAGTGGTGACTAATATAAGCTATAAGCATGACTGAGCAACTTAGTTTTTCCTATAAATACCTAACATAAGCTCTTCATTATTTTCATACTGTAAGCTTCGACTATAGTCATCCCTTCTCCATTAATTCTTAGAAAAAATACTATCACTCCCCTTTTAGAAAGTAAGTTTTGAAGGAGCTTTTCTTGAGGATATATAAAAGATGGAATATAGTTATTAATTTAGAGCTACTTTCGAAGTTGCTTCAAGTTACAGGTGGGTCTAAAATATTTTGGCATTGTTTTTAATGCTATTTAAATTTTATGTTATAAAATGCAATTATCCATAAAATATTTTGTGTGTATGTTCCAAGAAATGACTCTATGGATCGATCGAGATTCATTGTTAGTATCAGATATACTAACTTTGAATTGTGCGCACCCCGGTTACATACGATGCCTTGATCACGTCGTATGCTAACTAATGGCGAATTCCTTGAGTTTCGACTCGGGTTTTCTGCAAGTACTGGGAATATTTAGGGTTTCGACCCTGAACCCGGTCTAGATGAACCAAAGGTGATTCGTAGCTTTGGTTGAGTCCAGGAATGAACATTACACACCCCAAAATGATATTTGTATTTTCAAGAGTTGTTTTCTGCAAACCTCTTGATATACCATGTATGGATAAATTGCTAGTTTTCAAAATGTTTGCCAAAGGGGCATGATCCACTGAGTACATCAAGTACTCAGCCCAAAAATCTTTCAAATGTTTTCAGGTCTAGAAGCATGTGATGCGCAGCAAGGCTGAGACAGAGGGTTGTTGCAAGGTTTATTAAGTTTCCGCTATGTTATTTTTCTCATAACTCTGATAACAAGACTACTAGTTTGGTAATAATAAATAAGTCGAGGGCGTCATCTTCCAACCCTCTAGTTATATAATATGGTTTCTTTATTTTCTAAACTTATTTCTCTCTTCCCATTTTATTATTGTTGGATGGAGAGTGTCGTGTATCAATTCCTTTAGGAAGCTCGAATTCCCACTCAATTATGGTTATTCCATTTTTCGAAGTGGATGTCGACTCCTCTAGTTTACTGAAAGCCGGTTTACCCCATCTTTTACTTTATGCAAGGTGGAGAGTGTCATGCAATGGTTCCACTTGGACGCTCGATTTCCTACTCACTCTTGGTGATTCCAATGTGTCGTAGTAGATGGTCGACTCCACTTGGTGTCTTGACGTTGGTTTACCCCACCATTTTCTTTATAATCTCATTTTACGTTTTAAGATACTCGTAAAATGGTCATAAATTAATATTATCCCCTTTCTTTCCCGCTTCTTTAATCTAACCCCCATCACACCCGGGTTCACAGGAATCGGGGTGTGACAATGAGGCTGCTTAGAGACGGGCTAGCAGATCGGCATTCTTCTTCTCTAGCTTCTCCTGACTTTCACGTTCTCGGTCCATCTGTTCGGTCAGAGCCACGATCTGGGCAGCGAGATCGGCTGTGGGGGTGGCATCGTTCATGTTGTTTTCATCAAGCATGATGGTGCTCAAAGGCTCTTTCGATCGGATTGTGATGATTCGCTAGATTGCTCCGGCCCCACGGTGGGCGCCAAATTGTGGATAGTAAATCTATGATTAGGGATATGACCGGCTCGACGGGTTCTTCCGGTAGACAGAATGGGCACTAACAACCTGTCAACACAAGTAACATACGTAAGAGCCCTTCGAGGAACACCGGAGGGGGTGTCAGCCGAAGGACCTCCGACGCTCAAGTCAGTAATCAGAATAAGTAGGCGGAATAATAAATTTAAATAGATGGAAAATAATAAATAATGATTGGTCGAGGTTCTAGTCGGAAGCGGATTGGCGGAGAGTGCAAATGATGAGGAGATGGTGTCCGTCTGATGAGATCTGCTTGTCGCCTACTAGAAGAAAGCGTGGGAGTGTTCGGAGAGCGGAAGAGCTGATTGCTAGAGAGTGATTGCTAGTAGTCAGAATGTGTCGTCTCTTTGTCTAGCAGGCGGAATATGTAGGCCGGCTAGTTGGTCTAGGGTTTTTCGCTGAAACCCTAATCTTATCCGTCTGTTAAGATCGTGGGCGATCCTCTCCCAATTAGTTCGTTCCGTCTGTTACGTTCATGGGAGATCCTCGCCCGACTAGCCCATTCCGTCTGTTACGTTGGAATCATTTAAAGTTAGACCGTTTGGCTGACTATGTAATCCCCTAGTTGGATATGGGTCTGACTAGACCAATAAATAGAAAGTTGGGCCGTCAGCCTTTTGATGGGCTGATTAGGTAGGCCGTTAGGCTTGGACTGGCTGCCGACTGCTAAATGCTTATGAACAATTGGACTTGAGCCAGTTCTCGACTGCTAACTAATAATGGATAATTGGGTTTGGACTGATTAGACGGATTTTGCCCACTACAACATACATGTATATTAGATTTTTTTTTCTTTCACGCACTATACTTTTTTTTTTCTTCTTTTATTAATTTAATTAATTTATGAAAATTAAACTTAATAGGGGATTATTAAACCCTAGCTAGAAAATAATAAACCCTAATTGGGATTGCTAAACCCTAAAATAATAAATCTTAATTGAATTTAATCAACTATTCTGAAAAAGTAATAGTGCTTAGGTATTTTTTTAAATAAATAGTGTTTAGGCAATTCATATTTATTATTTTTGGGTTTAGTAACCTCAATTAAGGTTTATTATTTTCTAATTAGGATTTAATGATCCCCCAACAAAGTTTAAATTTCATATATAAATAGTAAATATAATTTAACATTAATTAAATTAATAAAAAATTTAGAAAACGAAAAAAATTGTTGTGAATCCCATCTATTCTTTTTGCAAGGGGTGTTGGGCGTGAGTTTCAAGTGCAATTAAGAAGAAAGAGATTACCTAAAATAAGATTTAAAAAAAAAAAAAGTGTAACACCCTAAATATCTAATTTAAAATGTTACTCTTTATTAAACTTAATGCGGAAAACTTGTAATAAATAAAGTAAAAACATCATAATATACTCTTTTTTAAAAAAAAAAAATTAAACAAAATTAACTAGTAGAAAATTCCTAACAAAATATTTGTTTTTCTTTTCATAAAAAGATAACAACAGCCATTACAATAATAAAAGGACAACTCCTAGTTTTTTTTTTAGAAATAAAAATCATAAACTTCACAATCTTAACTTCGATTCAAACCATTTTAAAGAAATAACAAGAGTGGAACCATAATAGAAATCCAAAAGACAATTTCTAACTTAAGAAATAAAATCAAAAATGAACTTAACTCTCGTTTGAACCAAAATGAAATAATATGTTTAAACAACTAAACTAAACTTCGATAAAGGCGAAAAATCAATAAAATTCAGCAAGATGAACCATAATGAAATCCTAACACCCTCCACTTTCTCCACGTTGCTCCAACCCCGCTCAATGACCTGTAAACATTTTGAAAACATGGGGTGAGTACACAAAAATTGCACTCAGTGGTTAGGGAAGTGGATCCATTATCATTTTGTCCAAACATATAATTACCTCGGGAAAGTGAACCACGATCATTCATTCATCATTCTTGGTTTAGACACACGAGGTTCTTAACGTCAAGGTCATCATAAACAGTCATTCATCATTCATCATTCTTGGTTTAGACACACGAGACTCTTAACGTCAATGTCATCATAAACAGTCAACTGTGCACAGGACTAGACATATAGCTATATGCATCATTCATTCTCATCACATGTATCACAATTCAAATCGATAACACATGTAGGACATAAAACATTTTATAAAAAAAAAATATCATTTTCTTTCTCAAATCCACATTGCATATGCATTCAAAAACCATTTACTTGAAAAGAGTTTACCCACCTCGAAGTAGAGCACACAAAATCTGAATAATCAAGTCGTGGACGGGGACCCTACTCGCGTCGAACCTAAATAAGTAAAAGAGCTTTACTTCAGAAATTAAACGAACCTATTAAAATACACTCTTGAATTATTATATAGAGCCCCTATTACATAAACGCTTCATATATAAATTGTCGACTGCGCTTCAGAAGCTCGGCTACTAATAAACGAAGAAAAAAAAATTCTTAAAGTCTGAATAGAAATTCCTACGCCAACTCCACTTCACCAAAATAATTCAAGTTGAAGAAACGTAGACAATCTTCTTAGCTGCTATCATTCTATCCCACTTTTCAAATTAGAACTATACTTATATATATATTATACGTTTATATATAATGCTTACATACTAAATGAGACCAACAAATAATTTATGTTCCTATATTAAGTAACTAGAAATTCAGCACCGCATAAAATGCGGTATTGCCATAATTGCCCAGCGAATCGTATAAGATAATTTTGTCACTTGTTTGGTTGTTTAATTCGAGTGCAAAATAAGATCCCAAATACACATCTAAATCTGTATTTCAAACTGAGACGACCACAAAACTATATCATCATATCACCACCATAAATCAAAATAGAGTACAACCCCATAAATCACAGCCTTTCTACAAAGGACCGACATTTTTCATCATATCGCCGCACATTTTTGAGTATGCAATTGAAGATGTTTGGATTTGGAGATTAATTACCAATGATTGAAAATATAAAGTTAGGTGTTTAACACTGGATCGTGGAACTGCTAACCAAAAAGCCTTAGACGAATGTTTAGACCATGGAGCATTAGCGTGACTTCATGGAGCCAATGATGTTGCACTTGAACGACTTGATGCGAGCGACCTACAAGACCATCAAGATGCATATAGTTAAATAAATATTCGACCTGATGTTCGAAATCAGAAACAATTGAAAGGTTACGTATTTATAGGTAAATTTTAAAGCTTGTGTGCAAAATCAGAATTTGATGAAAGATTGTGTATTTTGGAGCAATTATCTCTTTTTTTAACCTAATAAAACTAATACAAATTTCTTTGTCCTTGTCATTCTGATTTATTAATGATGTTAGGAGTATTTCATAATGATGAAAGAGGGATGTGTGACTCAAGCTAATAATGAGTAGTATATTCACAATGTGAAACTTCTTGGCTTGTAAGGAAGGTTTAAAGAGTCCTAGCAAGAAACAATGAATTCTAGAATTTGGGGTACACTTTTATTATGATTGAGGTCATAGCTAAGATTTTATTAAATATGAACAAGGAAACAACAGTTACAATGTGATGATTTCCAATTTTTTTGCTGGACTTGGAAGGTTGTAATTGTGGAGCATCTAAGTGTTGATGCTGCTGGAGTGACGGGAAAAATGGCCGGAAGCAATTGGATCAGTTTCTTAAATCATTTAAGTATCAAAATTATTGTAGGAATGGAAACTAATTGAATAAAGTTGTCGGCTTATAATTGAATTTTAGATCTGGCTTTGTCTACCAAGTCTAGAACTTGTTGGTGCTATCTTAATGTTTTATTTCCTGAATGATTTTTCACCGACTTGTGAGTGTCGTTGCCCATATATGATATGCAAATTAATTTATCAAGAAATCAGCAATGCTCAGCTACATGTACTATTCTTAGAGGCAAAATAGTGAAAAATAGTCTAATTCAAGAATTCAGAAGATAATAATTTTCTCTTATTTGTCGTTGGACCTATACGAAATAGTGGAATGGCAGCCTAGAATCTGAGCTTTATAAGATTTCAACATCAAATAGGAATGCATAAATCCAATTCAAAAGAAAAACTTCTTATTGGGTGCCTCAACTTACATCAGCACCATTTGTCATGCTAGTCCAGGAAAGTAGATAGTATTTGATAAGTTGTCTAGTTTAGAAGCTTAAACAAAAAAAAAATCAATAATATTGATGCAAATAGAAAAATAACTACTTATGTGCGTCGAAAGGCTTTTCATTACATTTGTATGTTATTCTTGTGGATTTTAATATTTTGCTGTCATCTTCTATACAAAATGTAGTTCGAAAACACTATGTAGTACTACTGCAGCGCTCCCACTAATTATAATTTACTTAGTTTCTTTAAGGATCACAATAATACCTCATTTAAGACTCGTGTAACACATGTACCTATATAGTAGATTGTACAAGCAGTTTATCAAGTTATGTTCAAACCCAAGTCCAATAGTTGCAACATTCATATCTAAGTATATGTTGATATGTAAAAATAAAAAAAATAAAAAATCAATTTTACATTATTCAATTGTGTTTTCACAGTTGAGGAATTGGAGGAAAAAATTACAAATCTAGAGCTCGAGAGATACCGGGCCATACTCGTCTACATCTCAGTTATAAAATATAATTGTTGGTCTATGCTTCACCCCTTTTTTAGGAGCTTATACATTCTGTGAGCAACCTATATTCATGTAGACCAAGTTATAAGCTATCTTTCGTAGAGATGAATTGAGAACTCAAGATGAAAATGATTTTACAAGAAACTGTTTATCGTTACGATTACCTCAAATAAGCATGTTGCGTCACTATTCAAAACCACAGCTCCAAATGTCTGTATCACGATGTACACCAAGAATAATATACATGTCCAATTGTTCCAACTCAGTAATCAAAAATTATCATCAGCATAAATAAATAAACTTCTATACAGTATCAAGTTGTCATGATCTGATCTAACCAACTCATGATATCATGAATTACAAATGAGGTCTCAATACCACCAACATATATTTATTTCAACCAAAGTTATAAGCAAAAAAAAGGAGAGATGAATTGAGAACTCAAGATGAAAAAGATTTAGCAAGAAAGTATTTATCATTATGATTACCTCAAATAAGATCTATAACTCTAAATGCCTTGAAGTACTCCAAGAATAATAAACTCGTCAATGGTTTCCAACTCATTGATAGAATGGACGTGCTTATCTTAATTGTGGTTTAGCTTATGCATGGCGAAAGGGGTGCATTGGAATGGTTTTAGCTCTTGACTGTTCAGACAATAAATGGAAAAAGGAAAAAAGATTGAAAAGTTATGAATTCCATTGAGTTTCCTTTACTTAATCGAACAACCAAAATTTCAGTTATTTCATCTATATCCAATGATCTCTCAAATTGGTCAAGACTCTCCAGTTTATGTCCGCTTCTCTATGGTACCTCGGCTTAATTAAAAACTTTTGTGCAATATCAACATGATTTAACTTTAACGAGCTCATATGATATAATGAGGTCTGAAAACCATAGCCAAAGTTCCCAATCACATGAAGAAACACTACCAACTACCCAACTTTCTTCTTCATTCTTAAAAGAAAAACAAATTGTAAAGTTGCATTATCTATAGAGGAATTGTTACCGAGCATCACTCATACATACACATCTAATTGATAAAGATGCATCATATCAGAAATCAAAAAAATGAAGCACAAAAAGGTACCAGTTTTAGAAGTAAAGTACTGTAAGAACTAACCGAAGCAACAACAAAGTTGAAAAATTTCTAGCAAACAACCTCGATGGAGCACATGCAAGCAGACCGTGAGGGTGTTGTTCGAAATGAACTGGAGACTGAAAACATCTCCCGTTAATAACAATCATCAATTTAGGCATTAGACTACCTTACCGTGATGTAATAATTTTACCTTGGTTCTTTATTTCAATTCTGCAGTTGCGCACCAAAAGTTCGACCTAAATTCTCAAAGAATAAAGCCGAAAGCAAACACAAGTCATCAACTGAAATTACCAAAGATGTATTAGCAGTTCTTCCAGCAACTAAAAAAAAGTCAAAGCTAAAAGCAAAAAATAAGTCTGGGCTAATCTCAAAGAAATAAACTCATTCCATAAACCTCAAAACAGGAACTATAACCAAATGAACATAGACACACAACTATTTTTAAACGGTTCCAAGCACGCGAAACAATGAAAACAAACAAAAGTCAGAATAAATTTAAACGCACCGTTGGGATAGAAAACAGGGTTTGAAGATGCACAATAGAAAAGCAACAAGAAATAACAACACCAAATAACAAAAAAGGAAACAAATCAAAACAGAAGCAAAGTAGAAGGGCCAAAATTTATCCTTGTTCGAAACACCAACCATAGTGATGGGGCGTATGTGAGTGGTTCGTAATGACAGATTTTTTCTCGCGGAAAGAATGAATTGAATAAGCAGGGAATTTACAGAAGTGAAAACAAAGGGAAAAGAAATCAAAAGTTACTTATATTGCTGTAATTTCTCTTAAGCAAACAATACATCTCCTCCTGAATTCTCTCATAATTTCAACCTCTCCAAGTAGAGAAATCATAAATGTTGCATACAAACTGATTAAACTCGGGAAAAAATAAAACAATAGCAACAGCAACAACAAGGGATTGAACTCTTTGCATAGAAAAAATCAAAGAAGCTGCACATTAATTATAACATTCACTCAAATCCCATGCCTCAATCCAGTTTCTATCAAGCCATAGAGAGCTCAATAAGAAAATGCAAAATTAAACCAAGTGCACAGCTGGAGCAACGGAAATAAAAAATATCTATATATATTACGAAGGAAGCTCAACAAGCAAGAAATATTTAGTTGAAAGTAAACATCATTTATCTGAAGTGTGCAAATGATCAAACGAACTGAGAATTTACCGAATCAATCAAACCAATAATAAAACATGAAATCATATGGAAGCACAAAATCGACTATTATGGGAAGAAACCGACTCACCAAAGCTGCAATAGAAGGTTAAACAACCTTTGTGGGAGCATATGTAGATGCAGCCACACTGTGAAGGAAACGATCAAAACTAATCAGACACCGAATGGAAAAATATCCCAATAACACAAAGTAATGAAACCTTAAGAATACTAAAAGCTATAGACAAAACAACCTGGTCATGAGCCTAAAGTTACAAGCTTAATTCCCAAAACCTCATTTAAAATATATATATATATATATATATATATATATATATATATATATAATAACTAATTTACCATAGAGACAGGACAATCATAGATCAGAAAACCTTGAAGAAGGAATCACAGATCAACAAAAATTGAATCTAATCTAAATGTACCTTTCTGGGAGATATGGAGGCGAAATAATTGAGTTCTAGTAATAAGTTTGAAGAGGAAGTGAAAGTAACCTGCAAAAAATATTCAAATGGTTCAAAAAACAAAAAAATGCAATATCATTTTAATAGCTCCCTGATGAGACGGGACCTAGCATTGAAGAGATCAATCGGGACTTGCAGCTCGGAGGAGCAATGACGAGATCAAGAGCCAAGAAGCTGCAAGGTTATTTGCAATGCTACATTCCGAAGAGATTGGAAGATGGTGGAGTCGAATTTCATCAATACAAGTTAGTGAACTTAACAAGTGTTGAAGATGAAGATTTGGGCGTCCATCATTGAAGAAAAGGAACACAAGTCCAAGAAAACAGATTTTCTTATATTTTATTTGGGCTTAAACTTTGTATTTGAGTATTATGTTTTTGTCAAGCCCAACACTTGATATTTTCGGCCCTTAGGGTAGTATTTAAGTGAATTTTTGAGATTATATTAGACAGACTTGATTGAATGCAAAACAGCTTTACGCTATTCTCTTGTCTCACACAAACAAATCGGTCCTTGGTAGAGTTTGATTGTTGGCGACTTCAAACTTGAATTCAATCGACTCGTTCGTGATATCTCGTAGTATCCAGGTTAGTCGAGCCACGAAGATTGCTTAATAATCGCGTTTCGGATCCTTGTAGATTCGGGGTTCGATTCTGGTAATTTTCATCCTTTTAATTTCAAATCTTGTTAATCTTTGTTTGATTTTCACTCTCAGCCATTCGTCACCTTTCATACATCCCAAATATCCATTATCCATCATTCGTATAACCATCCAAGCCCAGAAACCCTTAGAATAATTCTAGATTCGTTTTTGAACCCTAAAACTGTCCCGAAAATAACCACCGTGTCAAATCAAAAATAATCGTGCGTTTTCACTGAATTTTGGATATGTTCTTCATAACCTTGAGTTATAACTCGTGTTAAAATTTGAGCTTAATCGGAATTGAATTGCTTAGATTTCTGTCGACGCCTATTCAGTGTATTCGTGGGTAGAATTTAGGGATTATCATTCATATTTCATAGTTGTAATTTTGGATTGAATCTATCATAGCTGACGTGTGTTCAATTCGTAGCTTCCGCATATTGAGATCGCATCACTCCCCAAACAACAATGAACAATGAGAAGGAAAACGCAAGATCAGGTACCAAATTTGGAGAGAAGGCCGGTGGTTACGAATGAATTTCGCTGGCGTGCACTCAAAGATGCATCCACTGAAATGGATGAAGGCTAAATTACCGTAGAGATTGTGCTCCTAGTTACAATCACAGAGCACAAAGCATGAAGATGTCAAATCACAAACAAAAAGTAAAATAAATACACAAGTATAATAAACAAGACTAAATAAACATCACGAAACAAATCGAAAAGCCCCTGGATAGGAATATGCTTAGCATTCTCCTAAAAAGTCACCACCATGAATACTGAGCAAAAGATACAGCAAAATAATTTACTCACAAACAACATCCAACAAAGAAAAAGTGTTATCACATTTTTAATAAGCCATGTAAATGCGAAGTGATGCCAAACAACAATGTACCACTATTTTCAAACCCCTTTGCCAACGAAAAGCTCTAGATGAATGTTTAGACCAAGTAACATTTGCACCATTTGATAGAGACAGCACAACATCGAAACCGAGTTGCAGTTGCTGCAGCTGAATTTGAACCTCTTCTAATGGACGAAAATGGTTCCAAGGCACCAGCCTAAGCAAACTGAAGACTCAAACTAAGAACCTCAAGAGTGATGTAAAGCATTGAGAAGGGATTACCTAAAGTCAAAATACATAAAACCAACCTAAACCTCAAACCGAACTATAATTGAAGAATAAATAATAGTACTTTATAAATGGTAGCACAAACATAAAGTAAAAGAAAAGTAAATGTATATGTACAATATGAAAACGAATTCGGATATACAAAATAGTTCCAGCTACAATTTGAAAAAAAAAAAGAAAAAAAAGAAGAAGAATGTAATCAGATTGCTACCAAATTTTATGTCGTCAATATACCAGTGGCTTGATTTATAGTTACAGTCACCATACCAGAGAGCACTTATATACAAAATAAGCCAGGTCATAAGCACACAAATACCAAAAAGATTTCCACGTATTCTAGACAGGTGTTCTTAAAGTTTTCTTGTTTTAAAATATTCTCCTAACGTTTGTATATGTCGTAGAGTAAACAAGTATTCTAAAATTTAAAGCAAATTAGTAAATGCAAAAGTTATCCCAAGCAAAATGAAACACATCCTCGTAGCAGCATTCATTTACGAATATATGGAGTCATCACCCAGATATGCAATATGCTTTATTCCTTTCTTTCTTTTTGAAATAAATTCAAGTACTATTTAAAGTGGCCATGTAAGTGCAGAGCTAACAATTGAATAGAAAGCTTCAAATATTTACAAAAATTTTGTCATCAAAGGCCAAGATATAGGATTATTTGCTCTATCAACAATGGATCAAGCAATGAAAGTGCTAACACAAAATCTACGACGATATTGAACATATTCTTGCTATATTCCTTATTCTAAAGAGCTAAAGATAATAGTATCAAGAAAAACAAACATAAGCAAAGTGAAGCATATGGAGATACATTACAATAGAAAAAGCATTCTGATTTTCTTGGAGAGTCCATTGATCCTCGGCGCCAAATGCATAATAGTCATAAACCATCTTGGGAAAATTTTCCTTAGCAATGGGCTCAATCTCCTTAACATTGGTAATGTTGTCCAATTTAGAGGAAGACATTTCAGTTCTGTATTTTCACAAACAAGCAATGAAACTTTATAAAAGCTAAACTGTAGAAATGATGTTGCAAGTTTATCATAAAACTCAAGAGGAAGTGAAAGTCAAGATCACCAAAGGTAAACTCATGGGATTATTAGAACCAAAGTCCATTAATATTATCAACAGAAGAAATGCTGATAAAAGATTCCAAAAAAAAAAATTGAAAAAACCCTCAACTGTCATGTATAACAATCATTGAAGATCAGCTATTCAGCTATTACCACACAATAATTAGAAAAAAAATCCGTAGATTAGCTAGAGAATTTCCATGTCCAGTATCAACATTTCCTCGTTAATACACATTGATAAGACAACCCCATCAAAATACCCCTTCTCGAACAGAGTTGCAAAAAGGTAATTACTTTCACTTTAATTGTACAGTAATGGAGAAATTTAACAGCAAAATGAAGGCAAATTAATAAACAAGGACCGGCAAAGTAGATGAGTAGTCCAGTTAGTATCAATGACGTAAACCTTGAAATATAAAACTCATGAACACAACATGAAAAACATCCGAAGCAGCGCATCCTATTGGGAAAAAATCCAACTTACTCTCAGAAAATTCTACCGAAAAAAGCAATTTGTCTTCAGAGACCACCCGGCAGAAACAGAAACCTAGTGCTTAAACCGTAGAAGCCGAATCAGAAATTGTTGTCCGTGCGGCAGAGGCCATGGCGAACCATTTTCTTCGAGAACCAGCGAAACTTTTCGCAGCAGGAACAAAATTCGATCGCAAAACTCCCAGAGTCGAGTGGAAATTGTTTTGTTGGAGAATTGGGGGAATCAGGAATGTGGCTAAAAGGGCGATAGCGTGTGCATGTGAAATTGGGAGCTCAATTAGTCAATTGTTCTACACCAAAAAAAATCCCCAAAATACATAAAACTACAAAAAAACCAACCGCTAATAGCTACTGTAGTTTCTACAGTGTTCTTCAAATAATTTTGCCTTAAATTAGCGATTCTGCACTGTTCCTAAGCACAGTAGATCAATCCTCATTTATTAAGATTGGTAAATAAATAAATAAATAACTCGGCTCATCATTACAACTAACTAGCATGGTTTTCGATCAGTAGCCTAAGACCATACATAAGAACATAATTAAATACTATTTTAAGTTTTATGCCTAAGCTCTTGAGCCTTTTCACGAATCCTACTTTGATAACCCTCTCTTTACAACTGTTTAGCAGAAAAAAACGAGATTTGTGACAATACTCAGAGCATTAATCTCCTTATACTTGTTTTGTTCTATTCCTATTTCGACTATAAACGGCAAAATAAAGAGGAAAATCCGAGACACCATATCTTAATACAAATATAGCTGACTGCAAGTTTCCTATCTCTTAACTCTAGAAATATTTAATTAAAAGTTCAGATTCAATACGACGTTGAGTCGAAGATATAAATATGTTTGGGTCTTGAAAGCTTACCGAAAGAAATTTGAGGGCAGAATAGGATTTCCTGTTGGGGATTGTTTGCCGAACGTGTGTGTGAATTTGAAAACGATAGTTGACGACGGAGAAGAAATTAAGAAGGGATGACCAAGAAAATCAGATTCTGTCTAAAATAAAGTTCTTATTCCATGAAGTAAATCGGTAGAGAAAAGTTCTTAAACCAACTCTTGAGCGTAGAAGAACGTTAATGCCTTTCCAGCCTCCGAGATCCTTTTGAGAGAAAAACAACGTTTGGGAGAAACTTTGGCTATTTCTATTTTCAACGATTGTGGAGAATGAGAAAAAAAAATTCTAAAGATATATTTGTGATCGATCTAGTTTTCGTAGGGTATTTAGACTACCATTATCGGTGCATGGTCGGTCTCCTGCCATGTCACATCATCAAAAAAAAAAATTAAAAAATGAGGTTGGTCTTCAAGGTCTCCATAATGTTATTCCAACATGAAGGCCAAGTGAACCATGGTGTTCCATATACATGAAGATAATGATTTTTTATTTTAACTAATGGGTTTGTGCCACTTGTCAATTTTTAATCCGTCCGTCAAATTCTTATATAGATTTTTAGATAATTAACCATATCTTTTATATTTTTGTTTAAAAAATAATAATAATTATGCCAAAATTCTTATTTTTTCATTCTCTATAAATAGAGACCAAACATGATATATTTTCACACACTTTCATATTCTCTCTAATTTTTCTCTACACTTGTAGTTTTCTTCATTTTCTTATGGATCCCGGTGATCATTCTTTATACAATTCTCAAAATTTCGATCCATCTCAAGATTATTATCCTAATTTTGAGAATTATCCTACTTCAGATGAATTTCCAAATGCCGATTTCGATATGAATTCTCAATTTTCACAAAATCCTACGAATTCTCCCATTCTTGAACATCAACCATCTCCTCAAAATCTCCCCCAACAAACTATATGAAAACCAAATCACAACTTCAAAATAGAGAGGATCACAAAGTTCTTCTAAATGACTTGATCGAGCATATATGGCAGAAATTCGGCAATCGTGTTTAAAGTGTAATTTTCATAATTTGTTTTAAGAATTTCATCTATTTTCGATTGTGTAATGTAATTTCCTAGCGTATTTTTTTTTATCACATTCGATTTTTTTTATGGATATGAATTGCACAAATTTCTATTTATGTAATTATATTTTTATTATAATTACTTATTCTTATATTTAAAAATAATTAAATAAATATATATAATAATATGGTGTTTGGGTGTTTGGGTGGTCATTGATAAACTATCAAAAATAGGGATGGTTGGGTTGATATAAATGAAAGAGAGAGAAATTAATTAAATATTCAAAAAGTAGGGTGGTTGGGTGTTTGGGGTGGTTGCTGATAATGGTAGTCTTAATGAGCATAACGAGATTGTAAAAGGACATAAAGAAATAACGTGGTTCAAGCCTGGACTCTAAAGGTCCACGTTGTAGCCTTTCGAGGGCGCTGCGTCGGCCTCGGCCTCGGTCCCCTCGATCCTCTTCTCTTTTCTTTTTATCGGAAGGTTCGGCCTTGTCAGCTTCGCGCTTTCTCCTATCAATTTCGTCGACCTTCGCGAACCGATCTGCTAAACGCCAGAGTTCCGAGGCCGTTTTAGGCTCGTACTTGACGATCTCCTTGTATAAGGCACCAGGTAGGATGCCGTTTTGAAAAGCCGAGATGATGAGTAGGTCGTTCACATCCTCGACCTTTAGGCTCTCCTTGTTGAACCTGGTCATGAAATCGCTGATGGATTCACCTCGTCCTTACCGCACAGTGAGAAGATGTGCCGATGTGGTCTTCGACTCGGCCTTTTGAAAGAATCTTCGGTGAAAGGCCTTCATCAGCTCTCGGTACGATCCGATACTGCCAGGTGGTAAACTGTCGAACCACCTGTGAGCGTTGTCGATTAGTAACTCCGGAAACAACTTGCACATGTGGATTTTGTTAAGTTGTTGATTGATCATATTGTACTGGTACTGGGAGAGGAAGTTTTGCGAGTCGCCCAAGTCGTTGTATGGAGCGATGTTTGGTACCTTGTACTTCTCTGGGAGGGGAGTGCGAAGTATATTATCCGAAAAATGGGTAATGATCCTCCCATATGCATCAAACCCCCCTCCTGCAAAGCCGTCATCGTCAGAGAATGATGATGACTGATGCCGATGTGGACCGACCCTTTCCGGTCCTTTGCGATGATCATCCCTTGTATGATTGGCTTGGAAACCAGCTCGCGTAGGGGTATTTTTCGCGTGATGGGTGCCCAACAGCTGAATACTGGGGGATTTAGATCGATGTGATCTGGACGAGGCTTCGTACTCATCATTGTTGGGTTGAGGCTGATACGAACCTTGCTCGATTCGTAATTCAACACGCACACGGAAGACACAAACTGAGAATACAACCGATGGATATCTCAATATACCTAAAGTCTAATCCCACAAATGATATAGAATCGGCCTAAACCCCCTATACCCCAAGTGATGATCTCCTTAGTCACACGGAGACGATGAATGACACACAACGAGGGATGATTTACTCGCTGATTTGCCGGATAAATGTTCGTCTTAGACGAACAAAGAGAATTATTGAAATTCTCTAAAGAGAGAGGTAAACTCACCAAACTATATTCATCAAAAGTCTAATTTTCGTCCATTACATAACAGCCTTATTTATAGGCTTCAAAAACCTATCTAAACCTAGCCCAACTAGAAAATAACTCAAGTATAGTCAAAGTATGGGTCAAACCCATCAAATAACATAATAAAGCCCATAAATAAAGCCTTTTAAGGCACTAAAACTTGGGCTTAAAATAAAGTGACGAAAATAATAATTAAACAACTAAATAAACTACAAAATAATATCTTCACTCTTTAGCCCATATCATCTTTAATTCTTGGCCCATGAATTGAAATCCACGATCTATGGGCTGCATCATTCCCCTCCTCTTGAAGAGGATTTGTCCTCAAATCCTGGCCGTCTCCCACGTCAAAAGGAAAGAAGCTCCACTCCTTTTTCTTTTCATAAATTTCCAACTCGTTCTTCCCTTTGAACTTGATGCGATGTTCACTCCCTTGAATTGGTAGTAATCCAGAAAATGTATCATCGTGAACAACATCCTCAAAATCCTGCAAAGAATAAATAGAAAGAGATAGATAATTAGGATCATTAGTGGACCAATCATTTCCCTTGCAAAACTTTGCCTCCATGAACTTCTCCTCCTTATCGACCCACTCCAAATCATCACTCCGATCAGGTAGAGACTGATGCATCAACTCATTCTCCTTTATCTCTACTTTCTTCTCCTTAGGTTTCACCATCTCCGTCTCCTTTTGCAATTGCACCTGATTCTCACAAATTTGTTTCTCAACAACCAATGGAGTATAAGGAACAAGTGACACAGTATCCTCGATATGCATGATGTTCTCTCGTTGTTCTTCATCATCCACTTGATTTTCCACACTCGGAACTCCATCATCAATTAAAGTAACCGCAGGAGGTGCTTTGATTACTTCCACCACTTGACACAGTTCTTTCAAGATTTCCAAGATCTTCAGTTTTAAATCTTCTATCTCATCTTTGGTCACAACTCCAACACGATCACGAATTGGTTTAAAGAAACTCGTACATTCTGACCTTGGCTTCACATATGCACGTGTATACACCTTCGATTGCTCTTCTTCCTCCCAACAACTTCTCTTTGAATATGAAACATTAGCAGCTTGAGGTCGCCTCCAATCGGTCTGAATCACAGGATAGTAATGCTAAGGCGCATAATGCTTCCTCATCACCGCCTTCATCTCTTTCCAAGTCTGGATAGGTTGCTCTCCGTACCTTCTTCTACTCTTCACAAACTGATCCCACCAAGTTAGAGCGTAGCCCGAAAACTCATTGGCTGTCAGCTTCACTTTCATGAACTCAGAATAATTATGGCAATCAAACACGAGCTCCACCTTTCTCTCCCATTCGATATACAACTCAGGATCATATTTCCCTTGAAAAGAAAGAATCTTTATCTTGATATGTCTTGAATTGCTATCTTCTCTTCCTCTTAGACCTCCTCTATGCCAATACTCCTCCTCTTCATCTCCATTCTCCCAATCTTCTCCATACTCATCATATTCTGAATGAAAATGATTCCACCGGTTATTTCCTCGACTTCCCCTTCCTCCGAACACCGACATACCTGCAAAACAATTTTTTCCTTTTTTTTTTCACAAAAAAATGAAAATGTTAGCTAAAAAGGATCCTCACCACCTCACAAGCACTCGTGTATCGTTCAAAGATAAATCACTCAGCACTCGTGTATCACTCAATGATATATCACTTTTACCCTCTTTGAAACTCGCACTCTTGCCTTTTACCACTCAAAATCTCTCTAAAAAAAATGAACTCCGATCGACGAATCAACGAGCACAAAAATAGGACAAATATGACAGAACAATTTTTTTGTGGCCAACAAGCACAAGAATACTACGAATCCTAATTAACGTCTAAGCAATTCGAAATAAATATTTGAACATGCTGGCCCCTATCTACAATGAAACTATGAATAAAAAAATTAAAAAAAATAAAAATGCTAACTATTAAAAGATCACCTAATTGTTGACTACGCAGAATTGAGAATAGCAACAATTACCAAGATTAAGCACATATGAACCACCCAATTGATAACTAATAAAGGAAACACGTGGCTGGAAACGGAGCTTCTAACAAACAAATATGAATTAAAAAATATCAAAATCTCAATCCTAAAACAGATCGAATTATGATACCACTTCGATTATGGAACAATTAATCAACAATATACGAAATCACTACTCAGCCACATAAACAAGCCCTATGGATATATGATGAAACGCATATTAACACCTTAAAAACGGATCTGATATGTTGACTTTTTCTTTTCTTTTTTTTTTTTTTTTTACGCTAAGACGCTGAAATAAAAGACACGAACCAAATCCAGAATTACGAACAGATTTTTTTTTTTCTCACGACGAACAGATACGAACGAACCTACGAAAACGAATCTAGAACGAAAAGACACGAAAAGAAAAGGAACAAATAACCTGGATAACGTAACCTAGGCTCTGGTGCCAAATGATACGAACCTTGCTCGATTCATAATTCAACACGCACGCGGAAGACACAAACTGAGAATACAACCGATGGATATCTCAATATACCTAAAGTCTAATCCCACAAATGATATAGAATCGGCCTAAACCCCCTATACCCCAAGTGATGATCGCCTTAGTCACACGGAGACGATGAATGACACACAACGAGGGATGATTTACTCGCTGATTCACCGGATAAATGTTCGTCTTAGACGAACAAAGAGAATTATTGAAATTCTCTAAAGAGAGAGATAAACTCACCAAACTATATTCATCAAAAGTCTAATTTTCGTCCATTACATAACAGCCTTATTTATAGGCTTCAAAAACCTATCTAAACCTAGCCCAACTAGAAAATAACTCAAGTATAGTCAAAGTATGGGTCAAACCCATCAAATAACATAATAAAGCCCATAAATAAAGCCTTTTAAGGCACTAAAACTTGAGCTTAAAATAAAGTGACGAAAATAATAATTATTAAACAACTAAATAAACTACAAAATAATATCTTCACTCTTCAGCCCATATCATCTTTAATTCTTGACCCATGAATTGAAATCCACGATCTACAGGCTGCATCAGAGGCCGACCTTGTTTCCGATTGAGGAATCGGAAGAACCTCTCTTGGTTTTCCTCGAGGAACCCTTTAACGGCTTCATCGAGGTTTTGCTGCGTGAATTGGGGCTCCTCCCCTCCTCTGCTATTTTGATCGCCTTTCTCCTTGTCCGAGATAATTAGGTTGCCGTGCTCATTCAGATCTTGAAGATCTCCTTGAGGAGTCGGATCTCTTCACGGTTCTTTCCCAGGTCGATGGCCTCCTGTATCTTTGTTATTATTGTTGTTGTTGTTGCCATCCACTGCCTTGGAGGCAGTTGATCGCGTAGGTCTCACCATGGCTGCTAATTCCCCAAGAAAACGTTGATCAGAAGCAAGAATATGTTGATCAGACCGCCGTGACAGACCGCCGAAGATGCTGTAATTGGCGGCGGTTTAGAGAGGTTGGCCCGCGGTTTGTCAGACTGCCGGTTTTCCTTACTTTGACTGGTCTTCTCCTTCTTCCTTCCTTCTTCCGGTTTTCTTCGTTCTTCGTCCAAGCCGACTTTCTAACTTGAGTTTCCACTTTCTTAAGCTTGTTTCTCCCTTGTTTCTAGCCCTCAATCCTTAGCTACATGTTCTTCCAAATTCCTATAAAATACATTGAAAACCGAGAGAAAACGAGAAAAGTATAGAATATGCTACAAGTCATAAACCTTAGCAATTCTAATAGTTGAGCACCTAATTCGAGCCTCAAACATATACAAAACACACTCAACGTGCACATAAAAATACGTGTTAATCAGTGTTGTGACACAATAACGGGGAAAGAGTCATTATCACCAAGAAAGGCATACCTCAAATGTTCGGGAAGAGGTTTCAACTCTAGAGTAGTGCTTGAAGGCAATTCCTCTTTTGTTAAACTTCCACTCTCTCCCGGTTGGTTGATATCAAGGTAGTGCACCTCATCCTTTGGTGATCCTTGGTTTGCATCCATGAAAGCCAATGACTCCAAAAGTTCCTCACATGCTTCATCCAAGTCAGAATAAGAATAGAGAGATTCGGAAATGATTTTCTCTATGGAATCCTTTGCCATAGATGTAGGCAAAGTCTTGATTGATTTACACTCCTCATAGCATGGTTCGTCTCCTTTCTTCATAGCATCAAAGATTAAGAGAGTGAGGGTTTTTTCATTTACCTTAAATGTGAGATTCTCGTCTTGTACATCAATGAGAGCTCGACCGGTTGCAAGAAACGGTCGTCCAAGGATGAGTGGCATATCCTTGTCCTCTAGCATATCCAATATTATAAAATCCATAGGAAATATGAATTCCTCAACTTTCACCAAAACATCTTCAACAACCCCTTGGGCATAAGAAATCGAACGATCGGCCATTTGGAGACAAATAGAAGTAGTTTTGATCTCTCCAATATCCAATCTCTGAAAAATAGACAATGGCATCAAATTAATGTTAGAACCAAGATCACACAAGACTCTACCAAAGTTTTTCCCACCAACTACACAAGCTATAGTAAAGCTTCCCGGATCCTTTTGCTTCAAGGGCATCTTCCTTTGAATCACCGCACTCACTTCTTCCGTTAGACTTATTGTTTTAAATGATCCAAACTTTCTCTTGTTAGCTACGGTATCCTTTAGAAACTTCACATAACCTGACATATCTCTAAGTGCATCAAGCAAGGGGATATTGATTTGTACCTTGTTGAATTTATCCAAGAATCTTTTCATCTTTTGATACGAACCTTGCTCGATACGTATTTCAACACGCAAGCGGAAGACTCAAAAGATACTAATGGAAAATCCCAAAACCTCCTAGATCGAATCCAAGAAATAATATAGACGAGACAAAGCTCCCTATACCCCAACTGGTATTGTCTAAGCAACTCGGGGATGATGAATGACACACAAGCGAGGGTGATGAACTCGATTGATTCGCCGGATAAAGAATTCAACTTGCACACAAGAAGAACTCAAAATACTCTATTAAAGAGAAGAAACGATTTTTCATATATCAGTAATAAGCCAAGAATTTTCGTCCAACATAAAGCCATATATATAGGCTGAAAATAAAACCTAGTCTGAGTAGGAAATAATTAAAATAAAAAGCCCATCACTAAAGTAGGCTAAACTGTTAAATAAATAAGCCCATAAAATCCTAAAATAATAAAAATAACATAATAAAGTCTTGGGCTAATAATAAAAAATGAAAATTAAACTTCTTCCATCTTCAGCCCATGTCATCTTCAATCCTTAGCCCACGAGCTGAAATCCTCGATCCACGGGTTGCATCAGTAGGAATTAAACCTTTCATTAATTTACTTGATTTCATTACAATGAGAGTTGAGTGAATCATAGTTAGGAGGTTTCCCACATGAAATTGGATTAAAATGGCTAATTCTAGTTAGAGTGTCACATCCTTATCACTTAGACCTAATTGAAGTATAATTGGAGTCACTTGCATTTCCTTATTGAATTTTAATCATTTGCATACTTGTTGAGTGTTTAGTTAATTTCTAAGTTTGTTACCTATTTTTCATTGTCATTAGTTAAACAAAGACCCAAAAACATGTTAGTTGGTAGCTTAGATAGTAGTTAGATAACTAGGTTACTACTTGAAATTCTTACGTCCTAGTATTCCTTGTGGATTCGACTTGATACTTATCAATTATTATTGCATCTACCTCACTCCTAAAAGTGAGAGCGATCTATTTTTGGAGCCATTGCCGGGGAATGCTTAGTTTGAGTTTCAATAGTCGATTTGATTATTGAGTTACTAATTCAAGCATTATTTTTCTTTTTATGTTTTTGTTTTGTAGATTTATGCACACAAGATCTAAAGGAGTACTTGTTCAACCTTTGATCTTGAACTTTGAAAGAAGGCATTGAAGAAGGAATTCTATTGAAAAGCAAGATATGGCTAACAATCATGAGATTGAGGCTCTTAGGAAACAATTGGAGGATATGCAAGCCTGGAGAGACGAACAAGAAAGGATAGCTCAAGAAACTCAACAACCTCCACTAAACCAAATGTTTGAGTCTCCAACGGATCAATTCCAAGGAGGAGCATGGGGACCTCGTGTCAATGCAAACAACTTTGAGATAATGACGGGCCTTATCCAAATGGTCCAATCGGAGCAATTTGATGGAAGGCCAAGTGAGGATCCTAATGCTCATTTGAGCACGTTCTTGGAGATTTATGACACGGTGAAGCATAATGGAGTGCCGGAAGATGCTATAAGGATAAAGCTGTTCAATTTCTCCTTAAGGGACCGAGCCAAAGAGTGGTTCAAAAATCTTGATAAGAGCGAAATCACCACATGGGAGAAGTTGTGCAAGGCATTCCTTACCAAGTACTTTCCACCTTCAAAGGCCTAAAAACTCATTTCGGAGATTTCTCATTTCTCACAGCATGATGATGAGATGCTATTTGAGGCATGGGAAAGGTATAGGGACTTGCTATGCAAGTTCCCTCAACATGGCTTTAGCGAGGCGCAACAAATAGTGAATTTCTATAGCGGTGTCTCTCCACATATGAGGAGCATAGTTGATGCTACATCCGGGGGTTGCCTAGTGAACCGGAATGCAAAGGAAGCTCTTAAGGATCATAGAAGAGATGGCGGCCAATATTTATCAATGGCCAATGGAGAGAGGCCCTACAAAGAAGGTCAATTCAATACTTGAAGATGCAAGAATTGATGAGTTGGCTACTCAATACACCCTTCTTAAGAAGGAATTTGAAGAAGAGAGGAGATCAAAGAGAGATGTTCAAGTGGTTCAAGCCCAAGAGAGTGAAGAGTTCAGCGGAAATAAAGATGTGAGCTATGTGAACCAAAAACCCTATGGAAATTTTCAAGGACCTCATGGAGCATTCCAAGGGAATTATCAAGGGGGATTTCAAGGGAAGCCACAAGGAGGAAATTCTTATGGTCAAGGAGGCTATCAAGCCTACAATCCCAACAACCGGACTCATCCCAACCTCTCTTATGAAAATCCGAACAATGCTCAATTTCCACCTCCCGGATGTTCTGTGTCTCAAGGAGTTATTGAAGAGTCAAAGAAGAATTCTCCATCAATGGAGCAAATGATGCAACAAATGTTGGAAAATCAAGATCAAATGGCTAATCAACAAGGCACGTTTATCAATCAAACCGGCCAAAAGGTCAATGCCTTGGAAAATTCACTCACCTCCAAAAGCAAGTAAAGATGATAGAAGGTCAAATTAGCCAAATGGCTAACCAATCTACCACTCAACACACTCCGGCCAAGTTTCTAAGTAGTACGGAGGTAAATCCAAAGAATCAATGTAATGCTATCACATTGAGGAGTGGAAGAGCCTATGAGAATGAAGCTATATCCAGAAAGGAAAAGGAGGAAGTTCTTGTGGAAGACATACCATATGAAGAGCCTCCTACCAATGAGGAGGAATCAAGCAAAGAAGTTCAAGATGAGGTTCAAAAAGAAGAGTTGATAGAGGCTCCTCTTCCAACCAAGGATGTGATCACAAAAGCCTCATTCCCTCATCGTCTAACAAAGCCCAAGATTGATGAGAAGATGAGAAGATTCTTGGACATATTCAACAAGGTACAAATCAACATTCCTTTGCTTGATGCACTTCGAGATATGCCCGGATATGTGAAGTTCCTTAAGGATGCCATTGCTAGTAAGATAAAGTTTGGATCATTTGAAACAATTAGCCTAACGGATGAAGTTAGTGCGGTGATTCAAAGGAAAGTGCCCATAAAGAAGAAGGATCCCGGGAGCTTTACTATAGCATGTGTGATTGGTGGGCAAAAATTTGGCAAAGTGTTATGTGATCTTGGTGCTAGCATCAATTTGATGACATTATCGATTTTTAGGAGATTGGACATTGGAGAGATCAAACCAACATCAATTTGTCTCCAAATGGCCGATCGTTCTATCTCTTATGCCTAAGGAGTTGTTGAAGATGTATTAGTGAAGGTTGAGGAATTCATATTTCCCGTGGACTTCGTGATATTGGGCATGCCGGAGGACAAGGATATGTCCCTCATTCTTGGGCGTCCTTTTCTAGCAACCGGAAGGGCTCTCATTGATGTACAAGATGGGAATCTCACATTTAGGGTCAATGAAGAAACCCTCACTCTTTCAATCTTTGATGCTATGAAGAAAGGAGATGATCCAAGCTATGAAGAATGCAAGTCAATCATCACTTTGCATACATCTATGGCAAAGGATCCTACGGAGGAAATCATTTCCAATTCTCTATATTCCTATTCCGACTTGGATGAAGCATGTGACAAGTTATTGGAGTCAATGGCTTTCTTGGATGCAAATCAAGGTTCACCAAAGGATGAAGTACACTACCTTGGTATCACTCAACCGGGAGAGTGTGAAAGCTCAACAAAAGTGGAATCTCCTTCAAGCACTACTCAAGAGTTGAAACCTCTTCCCGATCATCTAAGGTATGCTAAAGACTCTTTTCCTGTAATTGTGTCACAACACTTGTCAGAGTCCGAATTGGACAAGTTGTTGCGTGTCCTTCGAGATTTTAAAGATGTGATTGGTTGGTCCATTGATGATATCAAGGGGATTTATCTCTCTGTTTGTATGCATCGTATCTTGTTGGAAGAGGGTTGTCGTCCCAAAGTGCAACCTCAAAGTTTGTTGAATCCGGTGTGGTGAGAAAGGAGGTGTTGAAATTGTTAGATGCCGGGATGATATATGCTATTTTGGATAGCGAGTGGGTAAACCCCACTCAAGTAGTTCCTAAGAAAGGAGGGATTATGGTGGTGAAGGATGAAAAGGATGAGTTGATCACTACTAGAGTAGCAACAAAGTGGAGAGTTTGTACAGACTATCGAGCCTTGAACTCCGCTACTAGAAAAGATCACTTCTCATTGCCCTTTATTGATCAAATGCTTGATTAGTTAGCCGGATACGAGTATTATTGCTTCTTGGATGGCTACTCCGGCTATAATCAAGTGATGATCGCCTCGGAAGATCAACATAAGACATCATTCACTTGTCCTTACGGTGTGTTTGCATTTCAGAGAATGTCTTTTGGATTGTGCAATGCCCCTGCCACATTCCAAAGATGCATGATGGCTATCTTCCATGGCTTAATTGAAAACATAATGGAGGTATTCATGGATGATTTCTCTGTATTTGGGATTTCTTTTGATCATTGTTTGGAGAACTTAACCAAAGTGTTGCAAAGGTGCCAAGAAACTTCTCTCGTTCTTAATTGGGAAAAGTGCCACTTTATGGTAAGAGACGGGATAGGTTGGGCCATAAAGTTTCAAGAGATGGTTTGGAAGTGGATAGGGCGAAGATTGTTACAATAGAAAAGCTTCCGCCTCCAACAAAGGTGAAATCAATTCGAAGTTTCCTTGGGCACGTGGGGTTCTATAGAAGATTCATTGAAGATTTTTCGAAGATCACAAAGCCACTTTGTTATCTCTTGCAAAAAGATGTGAAGTTTATTTTTGATGATAAGTATTTGGAAGCATTTGAGACATTGAAGAAAGCCATCATCTCTACTCCTATTCTAATCAAGCCTAATTGGAGTGATTCTTTTATATTAAAGTGTGATGCTAGTGATTGGGCTCTAGGAGTAGTGTTAGGGCAAATGAGAGATGAGGTGTTCCAAGTGATTCATTATGCTATTAGAATATTGGATGGAGCTCAAAGGAACTACACAACAACGGAGAGGGAATTTTTAGCCATTGTCTTTGCCTTTAACAAATTTTGGTCTTACCTTGTTGGGAACCACACTATTGTTTATTCGGATCATACGGCTATCCGGTATCTTATAACTAAAAAGGATGCAAAGCCTCATTTTATTCGTTGGATTCTCCTTCTTCAAGAATTTGACATGGAGATTCGTGATAGAAAAGGTCATGATAATGTGTTAGCCGATCACATGTCAAGGTTTGAAAAGCCGGTTAAAGGCGAAGAGTTGAAGTTGAGCATCAATGATTGTTTCCCGGATGAGAAGATCATGGTATTGAAATGCAAGAATTCTTAGTTTGCGGACATTGCTAACTACCTTGTACTTCAAGAATTGCCCCCAAATCTCTCAGACTATCAAAAGGCAAAGTTCATTCGAGAGGTGAAGTTCTATTATTGGCAAGAAGATCCTTATTTATGGAGGAGATGTGTCGATGGCCTTATTCGTAGATGTGCTATGGAGAATGAATGGAACAAGATTATTAGAGATTGTCATGAAGGGCCAAATGGGGGTCACTTTGGGGCTAATCGTACAGCTTGGAAGGTATTTCAATGTGGGTTCTATCGGCCTTTTAATTTTAAAGATTGCCAAACCTTTGTGAAGAAGTGTGATTAACACGTATTTTATGTGCATGTTGAGTGTATTTTGAATATATTTGAAGCTTGATTTGTATGTTCTAATGTTAGCAATGCTAGGGTTTCTTAACTCTTAGTATACTTTAGACTTTTCTCGTTTTTCTCAATTTTCGATCTATTTTTGTGAGAATTTAAAAGAGCATTCAAGTAGCTAAGGATCAAAGGCCGGAAACGAGGGAGAATCGAGCTCAATTAGAGTGAAACTTGTGTTCTTAAATGTGGAATTTCAAGTTGTAAAGTTAGGGTTTCACTAGTTTGATTTCATTTATGTTTTCCTCGTTCTCTTGAGTCTCTTTATGCTTTTTTCAGGAACAATGGAGAACTCATTTGGTCAATTTGATCATTCCATGTCGAAGAGGGGTTCGTTAGGAGTCCATAGCAAAAATCGGATCGAGAATCGGAGTTCGGATGAGGGAGAACGAGCGAAAACGGTGGAGCTGCGCAAAAATGGCCGAACCGACGGCGACCGGCCGGGCCGCCGGCTGGCCGGCTGAGCTACAGTGTCTGCGGCGACCCAGCTGGACCGCCGGCCAGGGCGCCGCCGTCCCTTCTCCTTTGTGTTTTGGCCGAGTTGGTTCGTCCAACTCGGTCCAACTCGACCCAAAACTCACCTATTATGTATTTAACCCCAAAATCTTCATATTTTGTGGATCTTTTACATATTTTAATATTCTTAGAACCCTAGAAACATTTCCCTCTTTTCTTTTTAGTATTTTGAAGATTGTTGAAGATTTATGTTGAAGATTTGAAGATCCTTCCACCATTCTCTTCCTTATTGAATTCTCTATCTTTTGATCATGATTTCTTCTATTTTCTATGGTTTAATTCCTTCAATTATGTCTAGCTAAATTTCCTTTTGGTTCCAATATATGAAGATATGATCTAGATCACTAGGTTTTTAGATTTTGTTGTTGGATTTACCTTCTAATTCATATGTCTTGTGGTTTGGGACTTAATTTTATTGCATGATTGATTGGTCATCATTGAGTGCATACAAGGTGTTTGGTTAAATGCTTAGGAGGCTTTAATTCATAACACTTAGCATCAAATCACATCATACTAGTAATTCTTGCTAGTAGGAGATTCTAGATAATTAATTGAGCTATTTGGAGTTAATTTATGCATCTTGAGACCTAGCGGAGATAGATGTCATAGGTTAATCCACTAATATTGATTGCTTCGAGAGAAGAATTGATGTTTACTATATATAGAACTCCCATATGAATTAGATTAAAATGGCTAATCCTAACAAATTCTAAAACCTAGGCCTCTAGTGATTATCGGATTATATTTGGAACCAAGCTTTCTAATATTGTTTGTTAACTCTTGTTATTATTTGTTATCTATTTTGTTACTTACTTTATATTTCTCATTAGCTAATCAAAAACACAAAAACATGTCACTTGTAAGCTTGAATAGTAGTTAGATAATTGGATTACTACTTGAATCTTAAACAACCTAGCATTCCTTGTGGATTCGACTCAATTATATTATAATTGATTATTATTGCATTCTCCCTCACCCCTAAAGTGAGGGCGGATCAATTTTTGGCGCCGTTGCCAGGGAATGCTTAGTTTGAGTTTCAATAGTCGATTTGGTTATTGAATTACTAATTCAAGCATTTTTCTCTTTTGATTTTTGTTTTGTAGGTATATGCACACAAGGTCCAAGGGAAGACTTGTTCAACCTTTGATCTTGAACTTTGAAAGAGGAGAAATAGAAGAAGGAATCTTATTGAAGAACAAGTTATGGGAGCAAATCATCAAGCAATGGAAGCTCTTATGAAAGAAATGGAAGAGTTTAGAGCATGGAAGGATGAGCAAGAAAGGAGGGTAAATGAGGCTCAACCACTTCCTCTTAACCATATGTTTCAATCTCCAACGGAACAATTTCAAGGAGGAGAATGGGGGACGATCAATGCTAATAATTTTAAGCTTAAATCCGGACTTATTCAAATGGTTAAAGACGATCAATTTGGTGGAAGTCCTATGGAGGATCCGACCGCCCATCTTAGCACATTTCTTGATATTTGCGACACCGTCAAGCTAAATGGAGTTCCTAATGATGCAATTCGCATGCGAATGTTCGGGTTTTCTCTACGGGACCGGGCAAAAGATTGGTATAAAGGATTGAACAAGGCCAACATTCACACTTGGGATGATTTGTACAAGGCCTTTCTTTCCAAGTACTTTCCACCCTCCAAAGCTCAAAGTCTCGTCTCTGAAATCTCACACTTCTCTCAACAAATGGATGAGCCATTATTTGAGGCATGGGATAGGTATAGGGAGTTGCTACGCAAATGCCCTCAACACGGTTTTAGCGAAGCTCAACAAATCATCAACTTCTATAGTGGTCTATCTCCTCACACAAGAAGCATTGTAGATGCAACCTCCGGGGGTTGTTTGGTGAATAGGAATGCAAAGAAGGCATTGAGGATTATAGAAGAAATGACATCCAATAGCTATCAATGGCCAATTGAGAGAGGACCTACAAAGAAGGTGAACTCAATCCTTGAAGATGCAAGATATGATGAGTTGGTTTCAAAATACAATCTTCTCAACAGGGAATTTGATGAAGTGAAAAAATCAAAGAAGGAAGTTCAAGTTTATCAAGCTCAAGAATGTGTGGATTTTGATGGGAGTGAGGGAATAAACTTCGTGGATCAAAGGGGCTATAGCAACTATAATAGGGAAGGCTTTCAAGGAGCTCAAGGAGGATACCAAGGAAATTATCAAGCTCAAAGAGGTTTTCAAGGGAAGCAACAAGGTGGTTATTCGTATGGTCAACAAGGAGGCTATCAAGCCTACAATCCCAATACTAGGAATCATCCCAATCCCTTTTATGGAAATCCTAGCAATGCTCACGTTTCACATTCCGGAGTCTCTTTTTCTTAAGGGGTGATTGAAAAACCTAAGAAGACATCCCCTTCTCTTGAGCAAATTGTTCAACAAATGGCCAATCAACAAAGTGCTTTTATCTCTCAAATCAGGCAAAAGGTTAATGCCTTGGAGAATTCACTCACTTCATTGACAAAGCAAGTGAAGATGATAGAGGGTCAAATTAGCCAAATGGCTAACCAAGTCACCACTCAAAACAATTTCGGAGAATCCTCTAGCAAGGCTCAAGAAAACTCAAAGCAACAATGCAATGCTATTCATGTAGTGGGTGAAGCTTCTTCGACACCTTCACATATACCTTGTGGGAAATCTCCGAATCTTGCTAAGAGCAATCTTGTGGAGCCAAGACAATCATATAAGCTTCCATCTTCGGAGGTAGTTATGCTTGATGAGAAGGATCCAAGAATCATAAATATTTGGTCAATCATCCCATCTATAAAAGGTTGGACAAATTGGGACATTAATGATTATTATTTGAGGATGAGGATTGCCAAGGCCGTTCCATATGATGAGTATCTTGATACGCTAAAGGATCTACAAAGAAGGAAGGATGCTTATGAAGCTTCAAAGTTGAGGAGTAAAATTGGTGCTCAAGAACCTATAGAGAAGGAGAGTGCTCATAAGAATCAAAAAGGTATCCCTTCTACTTTAACTCCTAAATTTTCTCAAGAGCATGTTGAGTTGAATGGCTTGGATAGTCTAGCATCTTCCCATAAGCCTATTGAGGAAAATTTACATGAGAAGAAGAGTGATTTGCTAGATGTATTCAAGAAGTTGGATATAAATGCTCCCTTAGTTGGTTTGTTGAGTAATATCCCGGATCATGAGAAATTTTTGGAGGTTGTGCTTCATAAGAAGGTGAAATGGGATGATTTAAAAACCATTGTGCTTACGGAGGAGAGTAGTGCTCAATTGAAAAAGAAGATCCCGAACAAGGAATTGGATCCGGGAAAGTTTACCCTACCTTGTGAGATTGGAGGCAAATGGTTTAAGAAAGTCTTGTGTGACTTAGGTTCGGGAGTCAATTTGATGCCTCTTTCCATCTTCAATCGCTTGAACATTGGAAATCTTAAGCCTTCATCACTTGTGCTACAAATGGTGGATTGCTCAAGTTCATACCCCAAAGGGATTGTTGAGGACGTGCTTATCAAAGTCGGAAAGTTCATATTCCCGGTGGATTTTGTCGTAATTGACATACCGGAAGATCATGATGTCCCAATGATACTTGGACGACCTTTCTTGGCTACAAGTCAAGCCCTAGTGGATGTGTTTGACGGAAGTCTTATCCTTCGAGTCAATGGAGAGAATGAGTCATTCTACATGATGAATGACTTGAAGGATTGTGAGGAGACAAGTGAAAGGAGCGATGGAAAGATTGATAAGAAGCCAATGGTTGATAAAGGAGGGACTTCATTCAAAGTCCCTTGAAAAGGGCAAAGAGGTATCGTCGAGCTAACGACGTTAAACTAAGCGCTCGTTGGGTAGCACCCCAACAACTATCCTTTTCTTTTTCATTCTAGTTAGTTTCTTTAGTTTGAATTTGGTTTTTGTTTCTTATTTTTTTGATTTAGTTATTTTCCTTATCTCTATGCTAATACTTCCTATTCTTAAGTTCATTTCTACTTCACAAGTTCCATGTGTTTCATTGTCATTGCACGAGGTCGAATCGTGATGGGAACGAGTGAAGGAAGAGAATCAAAGCAATCAAGCAAGCAAATGATTGAATGGCTTTCAAAACCACATTCAACATAGCTTTGGACCTTTGTGAGTGTAATTTAAATTTCTTATTATTCTTCCCTCCAAACTCATTTTAGAATTTATTTTCCAAAATAAGTTTGGGGGAGGGGGGTAGGATAAGGAATTTAAATTACTTTACTCTTGGTTTTTCAAGTTTCTATTTGATGTGGTATCATTATGATTTTATTGATTATATGCTTAGGCTTGCTTGATGATTGTGGTTGATTGGGGTTAAATGGATGTTTCTTGTTTGTTTTGGTTTGGTGATGTGATGCAGCCCATAGATCATGGATTTCAATTCATGGGCCAAGAATTAAAGATGATATGGGCTGAGAGTGAAGATATTATTTTGTAGTTTATTTAGTTGTTTAATTATTATTTTTATCACTTTATTTTAAGCCCAAGTTTGAGTGCCTTAAAAGGCTTTATTCATGGGCTTTATTATGTTATTTGATGAGTTTGACTCATACTTTGACTATACTTGAGTTATTTTCTAGTTGGGCTAGGTTTAGATAGGTTTTTGAAGCCTATAAATAAGACTCTTATGTAATGGACGAAAATTATACTTTGATGAATATTATTTTGGTGAGTTTATCTCTCTTTTAGAGAATTTAGAAAATTCTCTTTGTTCGTCCAAGACGAATGTTTATCCGGCGAATCAGCGAGCCAATCAAATCTCGTTGCACTACAAGAAAAATGGTAATAGACAACATAAAATAGACAACGGACTTGAGTGCTCGTGTTGTCTGTGAAGTTATAGACAACAGATTGGCCTAAACCCGTTGTCTCTATTTCCATTTCGCTACATCTTTATTTCTCAACGGACCAAAACCCGTTGTCTATATTAGTATAGACAACGGTCAGCGAAACCCGTTGTCTATTACCGTGTTGTATAGGTTATAGACAACGGGGAACTACCTCGTTGTCTATCGCCGCCATTTTTTATATATAGACAACACGCTTAAACCCATTGTCTACAGCCGCTCTTATTTTTTTCATATAGACAACGCGGTTTTTGAACACCGTTGTCTGCTACCGTAAATTCCCCAAAAATGCAAATCACCCCATTTTCACAAATCTGCAGCCTATTTTTTTTTTTGAGAAATTAAAAATTCGCCAAGCACAAGAAAAAAGTTGAGGCACGCTTCTTCTTCACTTCGGCTTTGTTGAAGCCCTAGCCTAATCCCAGTTCTCGAAATCAAAATTCGAGCTACACCACAATCGAATACTCGCAGGTACGCCATCGAAGAGGCGGTTTGTTCTTCCCATATCTGTTTTCGTTCCACAATTAAAATTCACACACAATCTTTCCTAACCCTAGAGCTTTCCTTTCTCAGTACACATAAGACTTCCGCCGACGACACCCAAATGTTCAGAGTTAGTCGAAGTGAGTTATTCTTTTATTTTTTTCTGTTTTTTTTAATTCTATGATGTTTAGTAGTTATTCGATTTTGCATTCTTCTTTACGGTTGCAGCGTGCTTCTGATTTTTGGGGTTTTTTGCTGTTTATCTTCCTCCGATTTTTGCTAGCAATTATTTGTATTTGTTATTCCATTGTTGTCTGCTATTGAAGGTAAGAGCAGCCCATTATTGCTTTCCCTTTGAGATTTATAGTGAATTGTAAGTTCTCTCTCTCTCTCCCTCTCTCGCAATATGATGAGAAAAAATATGGTCTGTTCTGAATCGTCTTCGTATAAGGCTTTAATTCAAATTTTTATGGAATTTGTATGCATATTGAGTGTGTAGGTGTGTGTTTGAGAAAAGATGTTGGATTTTTATTTGTGTTTTCTGTTTCTGGACTGGTACAGAGTTCTACTACTTGATTTATGGATTTTAATGGCGTGTCTTCATCAAAATCTATAGACTATGAGTGGAATTGTGAAATATTGGCATATATATATATATATATATATATATATATATATTGATTTTGAATGCAAATTTTCTGAAGAATTCGGCCTATTTTCGGGATATTCCAGCGGAGCTATTGCTCAGGATTTTGTCACTGGTGGATGATAAGATGGTGATTGTAGCTTCTGGGGTTTGCCATTGATGGAGGGATGCAATTTATTGGGGCCTTACTCATCTTTCTCTCTCATGGTGTATGCTTCTCTCTCCTTTCTCTTTAATGCCCTATTGTGTTTGAGTACTTTGTTTCTGTGTTTTGTTTTCTAGTTTTATGTGTTAAATTGCCTATGATTTTGAGTTCAAGAAACCTCTCTGCTTTGGGAAAAAAAATAAAATAAAATAAGTTGAAGTAGAAAACTTTCCTTGCTGAAGTTACAAGAAATTAAGGTCAACCTACATGCATTTCACTCATTTTCTCACACACGCACTATACATCAAATATATATATATATATATATATATGTGCTATATGAACAGGGCCGGCCCTGACAATTTTTGGGCCCTAGGCGAAACTTGTAAATATGGGCCCTTCATATAAAAATAAAAATATATATAAAAATCTATTATTGTATTTTTTTTAATTATATATAATTCAAATAATTTATAAATATAATTAAACTAACTTGCAATCTTAAAAAAATTGACATCTTCTCTTTATTTCCATATCTTTCGCATTTGAAAATGAATTTTCCTTTAATTCGATATCAACAGCCGCACACTCGTTGTTTAAAGAGAAGACTGCAATAATAAGTTATGAAATACAAACTATACAATACAAAATAAATACAAAAGAAAAGAAATTATGGCCAAAATATGTACAAAATAAATAAAATACAAAATTACAAAATTTGCATCTGCAATTCATTTAGGCATTTTAACATCAACACTTAATAGTTAATCATTTTGAAGAAGTAGAGAACAAAAAATAACAGAAAATGAAATCAAAAGAAAGTGTAAACACTAAACGAACACCATTGTCTTGTGACCAATTTTATAGACGTGGTGAAATTGAAATTATTAAATAGATACAACAAATAATAAAGTATTGCATCTACATAAAATAAAGGTATATACCTTAGAGAAATTGACAGTACTAATAGAGACAAAGACGGAGAGAGAAAGAGCACTACGGGTGTCGAGAGAGAGAGAGAAAATAGTCGTTGAGAGGTTAGATAAAGAAAAGAAAAAGACGAATTTGGGCCCTTTTGTTAGATTAGGTTTTTTTCTTTTAAATAGGCTCAATATTTATGTGGGCTTATACAGTAATATAAGAGTATAAAAAAAAAAATAGGGCCCCTTTTATGCCTGGGCCCTAGGCAGCCGCACCCTTGGCCTAGGCCCAGGGCCGGCCCTGTATATGAAGCATGCTAGCTAGCCCTTTAGTTTACGTAGAGATGTGAATGACACGATGCTGCACATAAGACAGAGGATCAAATTCTCACTACTTTAGGAAGAAAAGGAGAGAAGAAGATATTGAAAATGGAATTTCATTAATCTGTCTTGAAATTCTTTTCAAGAATGATGTGTCCTTTTTTTGTGGATTTAATCTTCCTGTGCAACACGCACACTTCACTAATCGAAGAAGGATTGTTAATGAATTAATTAATGTAAACACACATTCATCATTAGACAATTAATTCATTAATTCATCTTTATTAATGAAAGTGCCATGCATGCATAGCCTGAACATCAAGCCCGACAATCCGAGGCTTAATTTGCTAAACAAATTCATGAAAATGATCCCCTGTCTATATATGAATGTATGTATTATATTTGCTGTTTTTTTTTTCTTTTTTTTGTTTTCTTTTTTTTTTCTTCCATCGTCTTTGTTGTTGCTTGTTTATCTGAGTTGCAGTTTGAGTTGTAAATTGCGATGCACTCTTTGGTGTATTTTTTTTATAGATTTTTTCTTGAGATTGTGTGAATGTCTTTTCTTGTTGCTTTGGGTTATAGAGCTTCATCTTAATGTTATATTGTTTTCAAGAAACATGATTTTCCTTACCTTTGCTACTAAGTAGAAGTAATAATTCAAAGTTAATTCTTCAATATATTTTTTTTTAATTTAACAATGTTTTTGTGTTAATATTTGTTGGTTTCTTAGTTTTCTACAAGGATTTTATTCAAAAATGGAAATTGATGAAGTTCGTCAAGAGTGGGTTGAGTTCGTCTCTGATTTTATTGAAGAATCCAGATTGTGGTGAGTTTGATACAATTTGTTTCTTTCAATTGCGTGTGACAATTTGAATGCTTATTTCGTAACATTGTTGCATTTTATTTTGGAAATGTAGGAGAGTATATTGAAGCTGTGCTGGTGAAGACGGACGTCATTGAATATTGTAGTAGGTCAAGACAATAGAGTATTCAAACATATGTTATTTTGATAGATTTAATTAGCTTGTTAGACAATATTTGTTACAGTTTCATACATTCTAAGATAATTGTATAATATTTATTATTATTCAGTGATTGTTGGATGAACATTTTAGGGTATTTATCAGATAATTTAATTTTGGTATTCATTTGAATTTTTAATTTTTTTTGATGTAATATGTAAAATACAGCCATTAATATATATAAAAAAATAAAAATAAAAAAAATATTTTTTTAATTAATTAGATAATAGACAACGGTCGGAAGCCGTGTTGTCTATAATAGTATAGACTACACGTTGTCTACAGTATTATAGACAACGGGGAATTCCCCGTTGTCTATAAGCGCGCCTAATAGACAACAGCGTCATAGTTAACACGGAATTTTGTTATAGACAACGGGGATTCCTCATTGTCTATTAGCATTTTTCTTGTAGTGTTGTGTGTCATTCATCGTCTCCGTGTGACTAAGGCGATCATCACTTGGGGTATAGGGGGTCTAGGCCGATTCTATATCATTTGTGGGATTAGACTTTAGGTTATATTGAGATATTCATCGGTTGTATTCTCAGTTCGTGTCTTCCGCATGCATGTTGAATAATGGATCTGCCAAGGTTCGTATCATTTGGCACCAAAGTCAGGTTGCGTCATCCAGTTTTTTTTTTTTTGTATTTTTCTTTTCGTGTCAGTTTATTCCAGATTCGTTTTCGTAGGTTGTTCATTCCTCTTCGTTATTCGTCCATCTTGTTCTTGTCTGTGTTCGTTCGTTAGCGTCTGAACATTCATATATTTGTTGCGTTCATTTATGTCCTTGTTCGTATCTAATCGAGTTCATCTAGCGTCAAAAATAAAATAAAAATAAAAAACAATTCGTATGCTTCTACCTATTTGTCGTCGGTCGGTGTCGTCATAATATCTGATTCAATTCTGATTTGGGGGTGTCATAATTATAGATTTATTTTTGTGGGTAGATTCTCGATAATTGAAATGGTATCATAATTCAGATTTGTTTTCACATTGGAGTTTCAATATTCGTTCATCCATATTTGTTTCCTTAGAAGTGCTGCATTAGCACCCACGTGTTTCTTTCATTAATTATACACTTTAGGTGATTTGTGAGTTTCATACGTAAAGTGCTGCATCTTAGGGATTTAGAATTTCGAGGTCTTCACACCAAATACATGTTATTTCCGTAATCTACCTTACGTTTAAAAAAAAAATCCAGATTTGTTATTTGTCCAGTTCTGCGTTCGTATTCTTATTCATCGGTCTGAGTTTAGTTGATTTGAGTTATTTGAGAGAGATTTGAGTGGTAAAAGACAAGAGAGTGTGAGACTAAAAGAGGGTAAAAGCCATATATCATTGAGCGATACACGAGTGCTGAGTGTTTTCTCTTTGAGCGATACATGAGTGCTTGTGAGGTGGTGAGGATCCTTTTTAGCTAACATTTTCGTTTTTGTAAAAAAAAAAATTGTTTTCCAGGTATGTCGGTGTTCGGAGGAAGAGGAAGTCGAGGAAATAACTGGTGGAGTCATTTTGAGTCTGAATTTGAAGAGTATGGAGAAGTTTGGGAGAATAGAGATGGAGATGAGGAGTATTGGCATAGAGGAGGTCTAAGAAGAACACAAGATAACAATCTGGGAAACATCAAGATGAATATTCCTTCATTCCAAGGGCGGAATGATCTAGAAGCTTATCTTGCGTGGGAAAGGAAGGTGGAGTTGATGTTTGATTATCAAGATTACTCCGAGCTGAAGAAGGTGAAGTTAGCAGCCACTACGTTTTCAGGCTATGCTCTAACTTGGTGGGATCAGTTTGTGAAGAGTAGAAGAAGGTACGGAGAGCAACCTATCCAGACTTGGAAAGAGATGAAGGTGGTGATGAGGAAGCGTTATGCGCCTTCGCATTACTATCCTGTGATTCAGACCGATTGGAGGCGACCTCAAGCTGCTAGTGTTTCATATTCAAAGAGAAGCTGTTGGGAGGAAGAAGAGCAGCCGAAGGTGTATACACGTGCATACATGAAGCCAAGCTCAGAATGTACGAGTTTCTTTAAACCAATTCGTGATAGTGGTGGAGTTGTGACCAAAGATGAGATAGAAGATTCAAAACTGAAGATCTTGGAAATCTTGAAAGAACTGTGCCAAGTGGTGGATGTAATCAAAGCACCTCATGCGGTTACTTTAATTGATGATGGAGTTTCGAGTGTGGAGAATCAAGTGGATGATGAAGAACAGCGAGAGAACATCATACATATCGAGGATACTGTGTCGCTTGTTCCTTTTACTCCATTGGTTGTTGAGAAACAAATTTGTGAGGATCAGGTGCAATTACAAAAGGAGACGGAGATGGTGAAGCCTAAGGAGAAGAAAGTAGAGATAAAGGAGAATGAGTTGATGCATCAGTCTCTACTTGATTGGTGTGATGATTTGGAGTGGGTCGATAAGGAGGAGAAGTTCGTGGAGGCAAAGTTTTGCAAGGGAAATGATTGGTCCACTAATGATCTTAATTATTTATCTCTTTTTATCCATTCTTTGCAGAATTTTGAGGATGTTGTTCACGGTGATACATTTTCTGGCATACAACGAATTCGAGGAAGTGAACATCAAACCAAGTTAGCGGAGATGAATGAGATAGAGTTTATGTTACCGGATGAAAAGGAGAAGAAGCTGAGTTTCTTTCCTTTTGACGTGGGAGATGGCTAGGATTTGAGGACAAATCCTCTTCAAGAGGAGGGGAATGATGTAGCCCGTAGATCATCGATTTCAATTCATGGGCCAAGAATTAAAGATGATATGGGCTGAGAGTGAAGATATTATTTTGTAGTTTATTTAGTTGTTTAATTATTATTTTCGTCACTTTATTTTAAGCCCAAGTTTTAGTGCCTTAAAAGGCTTTATTCATGGGCTTTATGATGTTATTTGATGGGTTTGACCCATACTTTGACTATACTTGAGTTATTTTCTAGTTGGGCTAGGTTTAGATAGGTTTTTGAAGCCTATAAATAAGACTCTTATATAATGGACGAAAATTAGACTTTGATGAATATTATTTTGGTGAGTTTATCTCTCTTTTAGAGAATTTAGAAAATTCTCTTTGTTCGTCCAAGACGAACGTTTATCCGGCGAATCAGCGAGCTAATCAAATCTCATTGTGTGTCATTCATCATCTCCGTGTGACTAAGGCGATCATCACTTGGGGTATAGGGGGTTTAGGCCGATTCTATATCATTTGTGGGATTAGACTTTAGGTGTATTGAGATATCCATCGGTTGTATTCTCAGTTCGTGTCTTCCGCGTGAGTGTTGAATTACGGATCTGCCAAGGTTCGTATCATGATGAGTTTGGGTCGATGAGTTTAATTGATGAAAATTCTTTCTTTAGTTGTTTGTTTTGTTTGTTTGAAGTTTCATTGGAGCTTACATGGAGAATCTTTGGTGAGAATGATTTTGTTGATTGATTGGAGCTTGAGTGCGAAATTTTTGGAAAATTGAAAAGGTTAAATGAATGCTTGCATGTGTGAATGTGAAAGAACGTGTTTAATTGCTCAAGTGCATTTGGGTGAGATGTCAATGATTGATACTAAAATGGTGACATTTTTTGGAAATTTCTCAAGTTTCAGTCAAGCATGATTAGGGTTAGTTCACTTGAATAGCTTGGAAGGATTGATCTTAGGCACTTAGGCTTTAGACAAAAAGCTTGAGAGGATTTTGAGCCTTAAACTATGCATTTTACATAGTGAATTTCCTTTCTTGAGTGCTTGATCTTGCATTGCATATTCTTTACTAGAACTTGCCTTGATACTCTTGTTAGAAGTATTACATGTTTGCATGATTAGGAGATGATCTTAGGCCATCATTGCATAGCCCAATTTTCCTAAACACTAACCTATCTTTCATTACCACTGTCGTCCTATTTTGAGCCTTGAATAGAGCCTTTTCTTCTTGAACCGGATGATAGGGGATGAAGGATGGTTAAGGGAACCTTGGTGAAAGTTGAAAATGCATGAAAAATGGTGGGTGATGGTTGAAAGAAGCGGGGAAGAAAGGGGATAATATTAATTTATGACCATTTTACGAGTATCTTAAAATGTAGAATGAGATTATAAAGAAAATGGTGGGGTAAACCAGCGTCAAGTTGCCAAGTGGAGTCGACCATCTACTACGACACATTGGAATTACCAAGAGTGAGTAGGAAATCGAGCGTCCAAATGGAACCATTGTATGACACTCTCCACCTTGCATAAAGTAAAAAAATGGGGTAAACCGGTTTTCAGTAAACTGGAGGAGTCGACATCCACTTCGAAAAATGGGATAACCATAATTGAGTGGGAATTCGAGCTTCCAAAAGGAACTGATATACAACACTCTCCATCCAATAATAAGTAAAATAGGAAGAGAGAAATAAGTTTAGGAAACAAAGAAACCATATTATATAACTAGAGGGTTGCAAGATGACGCCCTCGACTTATTTATTATTACCAAACTAGTAGTCTTGTTATCAGAGTTATGAGCAAAATAACATAGCGGAAGCTTAATAAAGTCTTGCAACAACCCTCTGCCTCAGCCTTGCTGCGCATCACCTGCTTCCAGACCTGAAAACATTTGAAAAAGTTTTGGGCTAAGTACTTGATGTACTTAGTGGTCATGCCCTTTTGGCAAGCATTTTAAAAACTGACAATTTTGTTGGGGTTGATATACTGAAAAACATACTTTATGCTTGTATTATTACTACTTCTTCCTGGTTTTGGAAATAAATATTCTGTCATATGTTTTGCATATTAATTCGTGTTATGGTTATGCAAATAAACGTCCGGCACTATATATTATAGATAATATGGTGTGGGTGGTCGCACGGAAGATCATATTATCGGTTTCTTATATAGTTAAATGGTGTTCGCAACTGAAAGTAATCTTGGACGAATTACTTGTTAAGGTTGTAGTATAAGCTGGATAATAGTTGGTCTTGGCTATTAGCTTATACTGGTGCATACGATCAGAGTTGCGCTGAACGGGATCGAGGTGAGATAAATCCTTTTATACTGACTTATTAAGGATCACATCTCGGACGATTATTATTTCTTAATTCTAGTTGTCATAATATTCAATTATGTATTTATAATAATTATTGCTTTGATTTACCATGAGTGAGAGTTATTGCAACTCAAAGAATCTCCGTATCTTGGGTAATAATATTATAAATATGATAATTAATATTATAGCTAGAAATCGTGTCTCGGTGCGCCGAGTTGATGATGTCCCCTTGAGGCGTTCTAAGGATTATTATATCAAAACCCTGCAGGTGGATTAAGTTCCGATATAATAATAAGGTCGAACGGGTACACTCTCGGAATAAGATATTAATTAATTAGAGCAGTCAGTAGCTTAAATTAATTAATGGACATGCGATATCTTAAACACGGGAAATAATATAATTCAAAGAGGAGCCCGGTATGTCATAATTTGGGATTGGACGGCGATGCAATATTATTTTACTATAGTGGAAAGGCTATAATATTAATATAATTAAATAGAGTATTCGGGGCCAGAGAATACTTGGATTATTTAATTATATTGGAAAGCCTAGTCCAAATCCTCCTCAAGGTCCCTGGAGTAGCCCAATAGAGCATAGCCTGGCCCATTAGCCTTGGCCCTAACCTCTCCAACACTCTACCTCTTATTATAAATAAGAGAGAAGTAGAAATGTTCATAAGGGGATTATTATTCTCACAGAAAAGAGAGAGAGGGGCGGCAGCTTCTGGGAGGCACAGAGAATAGATTTCTACCCACTCAGAATTTCTTTGGTTGCTAGGGAATACTCCAGAAGACTTCGGGGTCGACGTGAAAGAGCCAGATCTCGTGTGCAGAGATCTGGTGCATGGAAGATCATTTCCTCGACTCAGAATTCCACCGGTGATACGCAAGCAGGTATATATATGATTTAGATCGGTTTCCGCTTTCAAGATCTGAATTCATATGTTAATAATTATTGTAATTAATTAAATCTACATCCGAGGGATCCCGGATCCAACAACTGGTATCAGAGCCAACTCAGCTCTGTAGATTTAATTAAGTATAATTATTAGATTCATATTATTTGTATTGGATGCAATTGATTGTTTTGCAGAGATCCAATTATCATGGTTAATATGAATGTTTTGGTTTTAATTATTGTATTAAAATCAGCCTGTTTGTGGCTGCATTGTAAACACACGAGGGTTGATCGTGTTAGAATAGGAATTTTTTCCGATTGTAATTTCGATGTAAATTTTTCAATTCTTGTAATCGATCGATGGTGGTGGAGAAGGCGACTACATCACGACTGGGATCGAGGAATGGCGGCGGCGCTGCGACGGTGATGAACATGGCAGCTAGGGTTTCGACCCTACCGCGGCTGTTTGTGGTCACCGGATGTTGCAGCTGCTTCCGACTGCTCTCCTCGACGGCGTCGACGCACCGGACAAACTGCAGAAGCAGTGGGAGCAGCGGCGGGGCTGAAGCGATCGCCATCCATGGCGACGGCGCGGCTAGGGTTTAAAGAACCCTAGCGGATCGCGTGAAGCTTCTGGCGGCTGCAGCTCGAAAACCGGCATCTCCACGATGCCGGTGACCTGCAGCAGTTCACGGCAAGCTGCTAGGCGTCGAGGGGAACGACGGGCGGAGGCGCGGCGTGCAGAAACGGAAGCAGCAGCTGCTGTTGCCTTGCGCGATGGTGGCTGCGGTGCTGCTACGTTTCAGCCATGCTTCCGGCATGTTCCGAGCGACGACAGCGGCAGAAGCACTTGGCGATCTCCTCTCTAAGCTCGTGTGAAGACGATGGCAGCGGTGGTGCGGCTGAGGACGGCGGCGAGGGCTGAGGAGGACGACGGCTAGGGTTTCCGGAAGTTAGGGTTTTTCGAAACCCTAACGGGCCAAACCCTGGGCCCGATGGGCCTTCCTCTCGGCCCGCAGATTCAGCTCAACTCTCGTCTCGATTTTTCAAGCTCGTTCGAAGAATTTGAAGGCCATGATGATTGAATAATTATTTATTTAATTAATTATCTTGCGCTTAATTTTTTTCGATATTTTGTGGATGGCATGTTGTTTAATTATTCGTGATTTTTAATTACATGCTATGCTTGAAAAATGAATTAAAACCTTGATTTAAAAATGACTAAGTGGTATTATATTAATTTTAATTTTCGATTAATTCCGTATTTTTCCGAAAATTATTATTAATTCTAGCCTCCATAATTGGTTTAAAAATGAAATAATTAGCATTTGCTCACTGATCCGGGCGTATCCCTACGGAGGTGCTAATTATGGATTTCATTGGTTTAAACTTCATATGATAATATTGAAAAATAATTTCATATCGATATCACCTCCCTACGGTAGGGTTGTTCTTATGAAATGGTATTTTTCGAAATATTAAATTATGGTATTTCACTTAGATGTGAATTTATTAATTATTTCCCGACGGAAAGGTAATTAATTAAATTTACATGGCTAGGAGTGACCGACTGTTAATTTCATCAATCATAAGGTGAAGGTTGATTGGATAATGAAATTAAAGGCGTAAAAACCTACTTATAGAGATTATTTGTAAACGTCCACCCTACGTGGCTTACATATAAAATCTTGAGGAGTCGGGGGTTGCATATTATATTGATTTAAGGTTTTACAATATAATGAATGCTTCGAAGTATATGACATTGACTTTACGTTATTTATTTTCAGCTACATTATGTCTTTCAATCCACTTGCTTCAATTCTCAAAGAAAACAAACTCGAGGGTTCAAATTACCTTGATTGGAAACGAAACTTGGATATTGTCCTTACTGCTGACGGACATAAATTTGTCCTTACTGAGGAATGCCCCCCTGAGCCAGCTGCAGGAGCCACGGCTGAACAACGTGAGGCTTATACCAGCTGGAAAAAGGCAGATAAGATGGCAAAATGCTACATACTGGCTTCAGTATCGCCCATTTTGCAGCATCAACATCAGAATGTCGAAACTGCAGCTGGTATGATCCTAAGCCTTCACGAGATGTTTGGCCATCACGGTCGTCAGGCGCGTCAAAAGGCTATGAAGTCAATTTTGACGCTGAAAATGTCTGACGGGGAATCCGTGAAGGAACATGTTCTTAAGATGATTGGTCATCTTAATGAGCTGGAGGTTCTAGGTGCTGAAATCGATGCGGAATCGCAGGTCGATATCATCATAGAATCCCTTCCTAATTCATTCAACTAGTTTCGGCTGAACAACAACATGAATCCTAAGGATTACACGTTGGTCCAACTGATGAATGAGCTGGTGCAAGCTGAGACGGTGATCAAGTCTGAACCTCAGGCTCACAACACTACAGCTTCTACTTCTTCTAAGCCTAAGGGCAGATTTAGAAAGAAGAAGAAGCAGGGTAGTCAGAATCAAGGGGGTGGCAGTCAGAAAGGGAAGGGACCTCAAGGTGGCATTCAGAAGCCTAAAGGGAGGTGTTACCGTTGCGGGCAGAAAGGACACTACAAGGCGTCTTGTCCTCAAATGAGGACGGGCAGTGGCCAAGGTACATCTTATGCACTAGTAGTCGAAACTTGTTTAGTGGCTAGTTCTAACAACACTTGGGTTGTAGATACTGGAGCCACTGATCATGTATGTTTTGACTTGCAGGGGTTTAACCAAACCCGGCGGGTTAGTGCAGGGGAGATTACCGTCACCATGGGAAATGCTGCGAAAGTGGCGGTTTCTGCAGTGAGAGTTGTCAGTTTACCGTTTTTCAATAAAACTTTGGTTTTAAGAGATGTTTTGTTAGTACCCCGGTTTTCGGAGGAACTTGATTTCGGTTTCCAAATTGTATTTGGATGGATATTCTGTTTCTTTCGGTTTTGGAAATGTTACTATTTATCGTAATGGTGATGTTATCTGTTCTGGTACTATGTCTAACAATCTCTATACTATAAACTGTACACATACTGCATTGAATAGCGCATTATCATATTCTAAGAAACGTAAGTTTTCTTCGAGTGTAAATCAAACACAGCTCTGGCATCTGAGGCTTGGACACATCCACCTTAAGAGGATTCAAAGGTTGGTGAAAGATGGTCCTTTGGAAGAACTCCGAATGGAACCATTACCAACTTGCGAATCGTGCTTGCAAGGAAAGATGGTTAAAAGAAATTTTAAGTCCAAGGGAAACAGATCAGAGAACGTGTTGGATTTGATTCACTCGGACGTGTGTGGTCCAATGTCGATTCAAGCTAGAGGTGGTGTTGAGTACTTCATTACTTTTATTGATGATTACTCAAGGTATGGATATGTTTATTTGATGAAACGGAAGTCTGAATCCTTTGAGAAATTCAAAGAATTTAAGGCGGAAGTTGAGAATCGTCATGAAAGAACTATCAAATCCCTTCGATCTGATCGAGGAGGGGAGTACCTCAGCGGTGAATTTTTGGAATACATGTCGAAAGCTGGGATTACTTCCCAGCTTACTGCTCCGGGGACGCCACAACAAAATGGCGTGGCGGAACGAAGAAATCGTACACTTATAGAAATGGTTCGATCAATGATGAGCTATTCAGAATTACCTACTTCGTTTTGGGGTTATGCATTAGAAATGGCAGCGTATGTTCTAAATTTGGTTCCTTCCAAATCGGTACCTAAGACTCCTTGGGAATTGTGGACTGGGCAAAAGCCTAGTCTGGAACATATTCGGATCTGGGGATGTCCAGCACATGTGCTGAATAAGGATGCTGATAAGTTGGAATCAAGAACTGAACTACGGTTTTTCGTGGGGTACCCTAAAGGCACGAGAGGTGGGATGTTTTATAGTCCAAGGGACCAAAAGATCGTTATTAGCACTAATACACGATTTTTGGAAGAGGATTATATGACTAATCATAAACCCATGAGTGAAGTCATTTTAGAAGAAATGAGGGACACTGAGACGTCTGAACCACCTGTATCAAATGTTACACCAAATACTGCACCTCGTGTTGACACTAACACTAACTCTCAAGTGGTGCCTCGTCGTAGTGGGAGAGTCATCGTCCAACCTGAGAGATGGTTGTGTTATGGGGAATCTTCGGATATCATAACTGGGGAAGATGACTTTGACCCATGGACGTACAAAGAGGCAATGCAAGAGAAAGATGCTCGGTTTTGGCAAGATGCTATGGATTCGGAAATCCAATCCATGCATGATAACGATGTGTACGATATTGTAGAAACTCCCCAAGGCGTTAAGCCGGTTGGGTGTAAGTGGGTCTACAAACGTAAGAGAGGAGCTGACGGGAAGGTTGAAACCTTCAAGGCTAGACTTGTGGCGAAAGGTTTCACCCAAAAAGAAGGAATTGATTACGATGAAACCTTCTCGCCTATTGTCATGCTTAAGTCAATCCGGATTCTCTTAGCCATTGCGGCGCACATGGATTTGGAAATATGGCAAATGGATGTCAAGACTGCTTTTCTGAATGGCAATCTTGATAAACCCATTTATATGAAACAACCAAAGGGTTATGTTGCCGAAGGAAAAGAGCATCTTGTATGCAAGCTTAAGCGATCCATTTATGGTCTTAAGCAAGCATCTCGTTCTTGGAACACACGGTTTGATGAGGTAATCCAGTCATATGGATTCATCCAGTGTGATTATGAGAGTTATGTGTACAAAAAGTGCAACAGAAACGACTTGGTGTTTCTGATACTGTATGTTGATGACATACTCCTAATTGGCAACAACGTGGAGACGTTATCGGACATACGGATGTGGTTGTCCAAGCAATTCAAAATGAAGGACTTGGGAGAAGCTGGTCACATTCTTGGGATAAAGATCTTTAGAGATCGTAAGAAGAGGATGTTGTGCCTATCTCAAGCAGCCTACATTGATACTGTGGTAAAGCGGTTTAGCATGGAAAATGCTAAGAAAGGTTTCTTACCTTTCAGGCATGGAATACATCTATCTAAGGCTATGTGTCCTAAAACACAGAAAGAGATAGATGAAATGAAGGCAGTTCCTTATGCATCTGCAGTAGGAAGCCTCATGTATGCTATGCTTTGCACCAGGCCCGATATCTGTTATGCCGTTGGCATGGTTTCTAGATATCAGTCTAACCCTGGCAGGGAACACTGGACTGCTGTGAAGAATATAATCAAGTATCTGAAAAGGACTAGGGATTATATGTTGGTCTTCCAGTCTGACAGTCTAATTCCTTTGGGTTATACGGATTCTGATTTCCAATCGGATAGGGATGAGAGGAAATCTACCACTGGGTATGTGTTTACGTTGGGAGGTGGAGCCATACATTGGAGGAGCATAAAGCAGAAATGCATTGCGGATTCCACCATGGAAGCTGAGTACGTCACAGCCGTAGAAGCGGCTAAGGACGCTGTATGGTTCCGGAACTTCATGATGGATCTGGATGTGGTTCCTAATTTGCCTCAGGCGATCACAATTTATTGTGACAATTCTGGTGCAGTTGCAAATTCGAAAGAACCAAGATCTCATCAGGCCAGTAAACACATAGACCGGAAGTACCATATCATACGTGATTACGTAAAGAGAGAGATGGTAGTTGTGTCAAAGATTGCATCTGAGGATAACCTTGCTGATCCATTCACGAAAGCACTTCCTACAAAGGATTTCGTGAGGCATGTGGAGGGCTTGGGAGTCAGATGTATGACAGCATTGCTTTGAGTATAAGTGGGAGAAATTGTAATGTAGTAGTAGTATACTTGAAAGCATGCTTTTGAGTATAAGTGGGAGATTGTTGGGGTTGATATACTGAAAAGCATACTTTATGCTTGTATTATTACTACTTCCTGGTTTTGGAAATAAATATTCTGTCATATGTTTTGCATATTAATTCGTGTTATGGTTATGCAAATAAACGTCCGACACTATATATTATAGATAATATGGTGTGGGTGGTCGCACGGAAGATCATATTATCGGTTTCTTATATAGTTAAATGGTGTTCGCAACTGAAAGTAATCTTGGACGAATTACTTGTTAAGGTTGTAGTATAAGCTGGATAATAGTTGGTCTTGGCTATTAGCTTATACTGGTGCATACGATCAGAGTTGCGCTGAACGGGATCGAGGTGAGATAAATCCTTTTATACTGACTTATTAAGGATCACATCTCGGACGATTATTATTTCTTAATTCTAGTTGTCATAATATTCAATTATGTATTTATAATAATTATTGCTTTGATTTACCATGAGTGAGAGTTATTGCAACTCAAAGAATCTCCGTATCTTGGGTAATAATATTATAAATATGATAATTAATATTATAGCTAGAAATCGTATCTCGGTGCGCCGAGTTGATGATGTCCCCTTGAGGCGTTCTAAGGATTATTATATCAAAACCCTGCAGGTGGATTAAGTTCCGATATAATAATAAGGTCGAACGGGTACACTCTCAGAATAAGATATTAATTAATTAGAGCAGTCAGTAGCTTAAATTAATTAATGGACATGTGATATCTTAAACACGGGAAATAATATAATTCAAAGAGGAGCCCGGTATGTCATAATTTGGGATTGAACGGCGATGCAATATTATTTTACTATAGTGGAAAGGCTATAATATTAATATAATTAAATAGAGTATTCGGGGCCAGAGAATACTTGGATTATTTAATTATATTGGAAGGCCTAGTCCAAATCCTCCTCAAGGTCCCTGGAGTAGCCCAATAGAGCATAGCCTGGCCCATTAGCCTTGGCCCTAACCTCTCCAACACTCTACCTCTTATTATAAATAAGAGAGAAGTAGAAATGTTCATAAGGGGATTATTATTCTCACAGAAAAGAGAGAGAGGGGCGGCAGCTTCTGGGAGGCACAGAGAATAGATTTCTACCCACTCAGAATTTCTCTGGTTGCTAGGGAATACTCCAAAAGACTTCGGGGTCGACGTGAAAGAGCCAGATCTCGTGTGCAGAGATCTGGTGCGTGGAAGATCATTTCCTCGACTCAGAATTCCACCGGTGATACGCAAGCAGGTATTTATATGATTTAGATCGGTTTCCGCTTTCAAGATCTGAATTCATATGTTAATAATTATTGTAATTAATTAAATCTACATCCGAGGGATCCCGGATCCAACAAATTTATCCATACATAGTATATCAAGAGGCTTGCAGAAAACAACTCTTGAAAATACATATATCATTTTGGGGTGTGTGATGTTCATTCTTGGACTCAACCAAGGCTACAAATCACCTTTGGTTCATCTAGACCGTGTTCAGGGCCGTAACCCCAAATAATCTCAGTACTTGCAGAAAACCTGAGTCGAAACTCAAGGAATTCGCCATTAATTAGCATACGACGTGATCAAGGCATCGCATGTAACCGGGGTGCGCACAATTCAAAGTTAGTATATCTGATACTAACAATGAATCTCGATCGATCCATATAGTCATTTCTTGGAACATACACACAAAATATTTTTATGGATAATTGCATTTTATAATATAAATTTAAACGATATTAAAAATAATGTCAAAATATTTTACCCACACAAAAACAATTTGGACCCACCTGATATCTGGAGCAACCTGGAAAGTAGCTCTAAACTAATAACTATAATCCTTCTTCATTATACTAGTACAGTAATGACTCGGAAGTTTGTTTTGTATTTGAAATAGAAATATTCATACGGTCAACTATTTATAGGAGCACATATGCTCATGAATCTAATATGCCTAGATGTATCGTTTTCCACCTCATGCTGCTAGCTTTTAATAGTCATCAATTTAGGTTTCGACACATATACAAGGCTATATATAATACTCACCAAGCCTATATATCTTAATAGGGTGCCACGTCTTATGCTATTCAAGAGTCAACAACTTAATTTCAAGAGATATATATATACGTAAAGGTTATTAATATAAAATGACATAATTCATGCACCTAATATATAACTATATATATATTAGTTTACGTAATATTATATCTTAATTAATCATAACATGTTTTCTATAATACTACTTATACATATATAGTATATGTACCGATAAATGTTAATAAATAATCTACTTTTTTCAATACAAACATAAGTACGTCTATATATTAACCAATTATTAGAAAAATATATAGACTATTCTCAATATGTATACAATTATAGATTTCTCATTATACAATTTCTTTATTTATATATTATCAAACTAATATATCTATTTGATACGTATACATGTATCTATACTATATATGTATATATATATTCTTAATTAAGGATAATAGCTACTCATGTATAATAGTTATATAGGTATATATCTTAATAATAATAATAATAATATTTTTTAGTTAGCTAGATTTAATGAGAAAATTCAGGATATTACAGAGACCACTATAAAAAGTGGTAATTTGTTGACCTTCCGTGAAGCCATGTTGAGGACATTTTCTTAAAAGCTCTTTATACCTCTCCCATGTTTCAAACAAGGTCTCATCACCTTGTTGAGAAAAATGTGAAATATCGGAAATAAGCCTTTGGGCTTTGGATGGTGGAAAGTATTTAGAGAGGAAGGCCTTGCATAAATCATCCCATGTGTGAATGTTGGCTTTGTTTAATCCTTTATACCAACCTTGGCCCGGTCCCGTAGAGAAAACCCGAACATCCTCATGCGAATAACATCATTTGAAACTTCATTAAGCTTGATAGTATCGCAAATGTCAAGGGACATACTAAGATGGGCATTCGGATCCTCTATAGGACTTCCACCAAATTGCTCACTCTTCACCATTTGGATGAGTCCAGATTTGAGCTCAAAATTATTGGCATTGATCGTCCCCCATTCTCCTCCTTGAAATTGTTCCGTTGGAGATTGGAACATATGGTTGAGAGGAGGTGGTTGAGCCTCATTTGCCCTTCTTTCTTGCTCATCCTTCCATGCCCTAAACTCTTCCAGTTCTTTCATAAGAGCTTCCATTGCTTGATGATTAGCTCCCATTACTTGATCTTCACTAGAACTAGAATTCCTTCTTCTATGCCTTCTTTCAAAATTCAAGATCAAAGGTTGAACGAGTCTTCCTTTGGACCTTGTGTGCATATACCTACAAAATAAAAATTAAAAGAACAAATGCTTGAATTAGTAACTCAATAACCAAATCAACTATTGAAACTCAAACTAAGCATTCCCCGGCAACGGCGCCAAAAATTGATCCGCCCTAACTTTAAGGGTGAGGGTAGAGAGCAATAATAATTGATGTAATATAATTGAGTCGAATCCATAGGGAATGCAATGACGAATGAGATTCAAGTAGTAATCTAGCTACTAAACCTACTATCTAAGCTCACAAATGACATGTTTTTGTGTTTTCTTAATTCTATCAAGCAATGGAATTGAAAAGTAACAAACTAGATAACAACTAATAACAAGAGTTAACAAACAATAGTAGAAAGCTTGGTTCCAAATATAATCCGATAATCACAAGAGGCCTAGGTTTTAGGATTTGTTAAGATTAACCATTTTAATCTAATTCATATGGGAATTCTATATATTGTATACACTAATTCTTTTCTCAAAGCAATCAATGTAAGTAGATTAACCTATGACATCTATCTCCGACTAGGACTCAAGATGCATGGATTAACTCCTAATGGCACAATTAATATCTAGAATCTCCTATTAGCAAGAATTACTAATGTGTTGTAATTTGATGCTAAGTGCTATGAATTAAAGCCTACTAAGCATTTAACCAAACATCTTGTATGCACTCAATGATGGCCAATCAATCATGCAATAAAAGTAAGTCTCAAACCACAAGACATATAAATTAGAAGGTAAATACAACAACAAAATCCAAAAACCTAGTGATTTAGATCATATCTTCATATATTGGAACCAAATAGAAATTTAGCTAGACATAATTGAAGGAATTAAACCATGAAAAAGAGATAAAATCATGATGAAAATAAAGAGAATTTAATAAGGAAGAAGAAGATGGTCTTGAATTGCAAATCCACCAAGTATAGCTCCAACAATCTTCAAAATACTAAAAAGGAAAGAGGAAAATATTTCTAGGGTTCTTGGAATATTAAAATATGCAAAAGATACACAAAATAGGAAGATTTAGGGGTAAATTACATAATAGGTGAGTTTTGGGTCAAGTTGGACCGAGTTGGACGAACCAACTCGGTCAAAACACAAAGGCGAAGGGACGGTGGCGCCTTGGCCAGCGGCCTGGCTGGTCGCCGCCTGGGTCGCCGCAGAAGCTGTAGCTCAGCCGGTCGCCGCCTGGGTCGCCGTCGGTTCGGCCATTTTGCGCAGCTTTACCGTTTTTGCTTGTTCTCCCTCGTCCGAACTCCGATTCTCGATCCGCTTTTTGCTATGGCTTCCTAATGAACTACTCTTTGATATGGAATAGTCAAATTGTCCAAATGAGTTCTTTATCAACCTGCAAAAAGATACAAAGAGACTCGAGAGAACGAGGAAAACATGAACTAACTAACTTGAACTAGTGAAACCATAACTCTATAGATTCAAAATCCCCATTTTCAACCCTAGGTTTCACCCTAATTAAGCTCGATTCTTCCTCATTTCTAGCCTTCAATCCTTAGCTACATGAATACTCTTTCCAATTCTTACAAAAATGGATCGAAAACTGAAAGGAAACGAGAAAAGTAAAAAGTATGCTACAAGTTAAGAAACCCTAGCATTTCTAACATTTAAGCACATAAATCGAGACTCAAACACATTCAAACACACTCAACATGCACATAAAATACGTGTTAATCAACCAGTCCTTTTGTTGTGAGCAAGAGTTTCAAGAATGGTACATTCAAACTTCTCAAGAACGATGGTTCGACTTTTGTTGTCAATGGTCATCGACTCAAGCTCTATTTCAATTCAAAGAGAGTTAAGGAGGATTCGACCATCCTTCTTCATGATGCTTGATTTTGGAGGTAATGTCGAGCTAACGACGTTAACCAAAGCGCTAGTTGAGAGACACCTCAACACGTATCCTTTTCTTTTTCATTTTCGTTAGTTTTTATTTCATTTTCGATTTTTGTGTTGTTTGTTTCGTTTTTCATTTGATTTTGAGAAAACCCATTAAAAATAGAAAATATGGAAAATAAATGTTGAGAAATGTCTAGGGAGAGTCGAGAGGAGGTCGAGAAGGGCCCGGTGCTTCAAAAACGGGCGGAATCGGTCGAGAAACATGTCGGAAAAGGCCCGAAGAGGATCGCACACAAGGGCCGACGGCGGCTTGAACGTCGGCTAGCTGGACGGCCGGCCAGACCGCCGTTTGGGTGGCTGGGCAGCAGGCTAGTTGGCGGGTCACATGGCGGTTCAGGCAGCGGCCGGCTGGACCGCCGGCTAGACCGCCACCGCCCCTCTCTTCCCCTTTAATTTCTATTTTTTGATTTTTCTCTTCATTTTCTTTCATATTGTGTTTTTCATCCTATTTTCTGAGAATAAAACCCACTTTCTCTCTCTAAAAACCTAGATTTTCTTCCTCTAATTACTCTCAAATCACTTGGAATTGAATTAATTCCTTCCATAGGTTCATTACCCATCCCAAAACATACATTTTGAACCAAAGAAATCACATTTTCACCCCTTCTAACTCAAAAAATGAAAATTTGGTTTTCTTGGTTTAAGAGTTGAAGTTCTTCAAGTTTCTTCAAGAAGATGAGGTAATGTGCTCTATACCTTTGCTTTTATGGATTCCTACTTGCAATACATGAAGTGGTATGAGTGTTTATCTTATCATTTTCATTGATTTGAGTGGAAATTCTAGCTTAGGATTTTCTTGAATTTTGAAGAAATTTTTGAATGAAGAATGTGGGAATGAGCATGAATTGAATGACATTTATTCTTTCTTTTAGGAATTATGCTAGATATACCCTTGAAAGTTCATTCTCTTATGAATTATGTCTCTTTATGCACTTGTGCATACTTGAAATGAGCTTGAATGAAGGTTGCATACATGATGCACTTATGAATGGAAATGCTTGATTCTTAGCTGAGAAATCATTTCTTGAATGCTTCAAGGCTTGAAGAGGGCATGAGTTCATGAATTTTTGATGTACAAGATGAAATTTCATAGCATTATTCTTTTGAATTGAATTTTCTTGTGAATATGCATTCATTTTTCATGTGAAACACATGAATGAGCTTAGAAGAAGTTTAGTGAACTTATGAAGGAAGGGTGCATAATTTGCTTGATTTTGGTTCAAAATTCATTTCGTGAAAGCATGAATGCCTAGTGGGGGGTGATGACTATGTGAAATTTTGCTTATCACTTGGAAATGCTTTGGTTATTTTCTCAAATCTTACTTGGAATTGCTTTTAGTTTGTAGGAAAAAGGATTCTAAGGGCAAAGGAATGGCAACCACCACTTCTAAGGAATTGATTGCTTCTCTTTCCAAAAAAAAAAAAAAAAGGATGCCTCTTCATCTTCACAACCACCAAGAACAGATCCGAAGACACCGGAAGCTCATGATATTCACTTGGAAACTTATGAGGAAAGGGCAAGATTTTCATCTCTTGTGACAAGAACCGTTATACCAACTCAATTCCCATCTAAGGAGGCCTTGGAGAAGTTAGGGCTTTATGACAACTTCAAAGCCCTCTTTGATAATATAGGATGGGGAAGTCTCCTAGACGACACTCTTGAGGATAAGAGGACTTATGAGAAGGTGCTTCTTGAAGTCATGAGTACATTAGAAGAGGAGAGCATCCATTCCATGCAAAGCCTTAAATTTCAATTGTTTGGAGAGCGGCATGAGTTGAGTTTGGAAGAGATTGATGACATTTTTGGAGTGCCACATGGAGGTGATGTTTTGGTTGAAAGAGCCTTTGATCACTACTCATTATGGAATAAACTTGCTCCAATCACAATGGAAGGCTTTAGGGCGGAGTACTCAAAGTCGACTGAGGTGAGAAATTCGATTCTTGCCCACACCATTGTAGCAAGAAAATAGAACACTTCGGTTTGGGTTGATGACCTTTTCATTGTCCAAGCCATGTTAACAAAGAGGCGCATTAGCTTTACTCACATCTTCCTTTCTCAATTGATGAAGCAAGCAAGGGTGAATAGTGGAAAGGTTAACATAGGAGGAATGCTCACTCCTTTGGCTAGAAAAATCAAGGATGATCTTGGTGGCTACTCTCCGATGAGAGATGCATACTTATTGGACATTGAGAAGTTGAGGAATTTGAGATTTCTCATATCATCTAGACCTCCATTTTATTTCACTCAAGAGGATGGTGAGGCATTCCCTCTTCCTAATGCCATGAGTGTATTGGTCACCGATCTACAAGATCGTGAGAATTGGCACTTGAACTCTCCCACTCATAAGTTCATCAAGGAGAATCATATTTTCAATTATAGAGAAGAAGATGAGTATACAATGGGGGGTGAGGGAATGCCATTTGTTGTGGAGGATTCTACAAGAGGAGAGCCAATGTCAAGAGGAGAGCCAAGTTCAAGAAGAGAACAAGTTCCAAGTTGTAGAGTTTATGATGAGAGATTTGAGGCCCTTGAAGATCGGATGACAAGTATGGAGCATGGATTCAAGTCCCTTGATGCACAAGTCACCATAATGAGGCAAGAAGTTACTTCGATGCGAGTTACTCAACTTGAGGAGGCAAAAAGAAGTGAAAGGATGGAAAAGCAAGCAAAATCGATGATGGACCTATTGGAGAGTTTCTAGGAGCATCAAATTGCTCAAGGGGTGACATGTCCCCGACCTCCTCCAGCGTAGCTTGGACCTTTATGAGTGTAATTTAAATTTCTTATATATCTTTCCCTCCAAATTTATTTAAGAATTTATTTTCTAAAATAAGTTTGGGGGAGGGGAGAAGGATAAGAAATTTAAATTACTTACATTTCTATGTCCTTTCCATTCCTTTACTTGTTTTTTTTTTTTTTTTTTTTTGTTGCTTACTTTGTTTTGTTGCTAGTTGACTTTGTGGATTTTTTGGTTGGTCTTGTATGCCATGGATTTTGGTATTGGGGTTCTTGTTGGTTGATTGAGAAGTATTAGGTTTGAGATGTGGAGAAATTGGTGGTTTTTGGGTGAAGAATGTCTTTTGGAGGATGAATTTGAAAGTTTGGTTTGTTTTGGTTTATTTAGTTTTTTTTTTTGTGTTTTGTTGTTGTGTTTTGTTAATTGGAAGGTAGATTGGGGTTAAATGAAGAATTTTGATTGCTTGATATTTGATTTTGATGAGTTTGGGTCAATGAGCTTAATTGGTGAAAAATTCTTCTTTGGTTTGTTGGCTTTTAAATGAAACCTTGAATGTGAAAATTTTTGGAAAGTTAAAAAGTTTTTGAGTTGAAAAGGTTGAATGAATGCTTGCATGCTTGAATGTGAAAGAACGTGTTTAATTTCTCAAGTGCTTTTGGGTAAGATGCCAATGATTGATAATAAAGTTGTAACATTTTTGAAATTTCTCAAGATAAAGTCAAGCATTATTAGGATTATTTCACTTGAATAACTTAAATGATTGAACTTAGGCACTTAGACTCTAGGCAAAAGTTTGAGAGGATTTTGAGCCTATAAACTATGCATTTTACATAGTTAACATCCTTTCTTGAGAGCTTGGTCATGCATTGCATTCTCTTTACTAGAACTTGCATTGATACTCATGTTAGAAATGTTACATGTGTGCATAATTAGGAGATGATCTTAGGCCATCATTGTGTAGCCCATTGACCCTAAACACTAACCTATCCTTCATTACCATTATTGTCCCATTTTGAGCCTTATAGTGCCTTTTATTCTTAAACCGGATGATAGGGGGTGAAGGATGGTTAAGGGAACCTTGGTGGAAGTTGAAAATTCATGAAGAATGGTGGGTGATGATGAAGGGCCTTGAGATTTGCTTTGAGTTGAAAGAACACTCCTATAAGCTCAATGTTTGGGAAAAAAAAAAGAATAAGAACAAAGTTCTTATTGAAGAAAAAAAAAAAGAGTAAGAACAAAGTTCTTACAAGAAAAAGAAAAGAAAAAGAAAGAATAAAAGTATAAGGGAGTGTTTCTTTTGATATGATGAGATTTGGTAGAAGCTTGAGATTCAATTGATAAAAAGGGGTTGGATAAGGTGGAAGATGAAGAAATTCATACTTAGAAAGGTGAAGAGAGGAGGTGAAGGAGCTTAGATGAAAATTTAAGTCACTTAGCCTAAAATTCCCTACCTTAACCAATGTCCCTACATTACAAGCTTAAGAAAGACATTTTTTATCCTAATTTGTGCATGCATTGTAGTATTGGAAACTTGAGTTGATAGGCAAGCTTATGGTTAAAGTTGTGTAGTGTATGATTTCGATAAGTGCTTTTCCTTGTCCCTATATCGAGTGATCGAGTGATACACACTTCTTGTGAGGTCTAGGGTTGAATGTGCTTGAGTGATTGATTTCTAAGTTAGGATAGTGATTGATCTTATGAATGTTTGGCTTGACTTGAGAATTTGTTTCAACTAAAATGGTTTTTCAAGTGATATGAGGCATCGAGGAACTCAAAATGCACACTCCATACGTGTTAAGTGTTTTGATTGTTCGTTTCATTGTTCGGGATGAACAATGGCTTAAGTTTGGGGGAGTGATTAACACGTATTTTATGTGCATGTTGAGTGAGTTTTGTATGTGTTTGAAGCTCGATTTGTGTGTTTAAATGTTAGAATTGCTAGGGTTTCTTAACTTATAGCATATGGTATATTCTTCTAGTTTTCTCCCGGTTTTCGATCTATTTTTGTAAGAATTGTAAGAGCATTGAAGTACCTAAAGATCGAATGCCGGAAAAGAGGAAGAATCGAGCTTCAAGAGGTGAAAATTGAAGGTCAAAAGCCGGTTTGAAGAAAGGAAATAAAGAATCGAAGAAAGAATTGAAGATCGAACGAACGGGAGAAGAATCGGACCGAGAAAGGAACGACGGCGGTTTAGACGGCAGCCGGCTAGACCGCCGGCCAAACCGCCGTGTGGGTGGCTGAGATGCAGGCTAGACGGCGGTCCACACGGCGGGTGGCTGGACCGCCGTCCCAACCGCCATTAGGGTGTCCCTCACCCCTACTTGACCGAGTTGGTTCGTCCAACTCGGTCCAACTCGACCCAAAACTTAATTTTAATGTATATTAACCCCAAATCTTCCATAATTGGGTATCTTGAGCTATTATATTCATCTTAGAACCCTAGAAATATTTTCTTTCTCTACTTTGGTATTTTCATCAATTGTTGGAGAATTACTTTGAAGATTTGAAGATTCTTCCACTATTTTATTCCTTATTGAATTCTCTATCTTTTGATTATGGTTGTATGTATTTTCTATAGTTTATTTTCGTTAATCATGTCTAGCTAGTTCTCTTTTTTGATTCTAATTATATGTAGATTAGGGATAAGTGATGGGATTAGGCTCTAATTATGAATTTACCTTCTAATTTCATGTTCATTTCTCTTGGGGCTATATTTTATTATGTAATTGTGATTGATCACCATAGTTGCATACCACGTGTTTGATCTAATGCTTAGGAGGCTTAGATTAGATGCTAGGATCAAGAGATTTGCATGCTAGAGAATAGTAGGGCTAAGGAACTCCATAAGCTCTTAGGAGTTAATGAATTGTTTGATATCTTAGTAGGAATTAAGCCTTTCATTAATCTACTTGATTTCATTACAATGAGAGTTGAGTGAATCATAGTTAGGAGGTTTCCCACTTGAAATTGAATTAAAATGGCTAATTCTAGTTAGAGTGTTACATTCATATCACTTAGTCCTAATTGAAGTATAATTGGAGTCACTTTCATTTCCTATTGAATTTATATCATTTAATACTTATTGCTTGTTTAGTTGAGTCTTAAGTTTATTAATTACTTTTCATTTGTCATTAATCATTCAAAAACACAAAAAAAGCATGCTAGTTGGTAGCTTGGATAGTGATTAGGTAGCTAGATTACTACTTCAATCTCATACGTCCTAACATTCCTTGTGGATTCGACTCGATTGTAATACATCGATTATCATTGCTCTCTCTCTACCCTTAAAAAGTAGAGCAATCATTGAGCCATGTAGACGGGTTTGGAGAGAACGCTATTTAAGAAAACATTTTTGATATCCAACTGATGTAAGGGCCACCGAAATTGGATAGAGAGAGCAAGGATAATGCGAACCATGGTAGCTTTGACGACGGGGCTAAAGGTATGATGGAAATCCAAGCCCAGAACTTAGGTGAAGCCTTGAGCAACGAGGCGAGCCTTGTGTCATTCAATGGAGCCTTCGGGTCTATATTTGGTTCAAAAAACCCATTTGGACCCAACAGTGTTTGTATTTGGTGGCGGAGGAACGAGATCCCACGTACGGTTCGCATGAAGAGCATCCATTTCCTCCTTCATGGCTGAGAGCCAATGCGGGTACTTGTTAGTCGATTTGAAACCGCGAGGCTCAGAGGAGGCAGTGGAGGCAAGCAGGGCAGATAAGAGAGGAGTGACAACAAGATCGACTGGATATTTGGGTTTGAAGATGCCGGCTTTGGATCGAATGGTCATTGGATGAACATGCAGCGATACGATTGGAGTGATGACCGGCGGTGTAGGTGAATCCAGAATGGGAGGAGAGGGTGGCGGTGAGAGCGGCCCGTTTGGGATATCCGGTATGGGAGCTGCATGCGAGGGAGAGTGCTCCAAGGTGGGAAGACAAGAAGCACATAGCGGGGAAGACGATGGCGGAGACGTCGGCAAGGACAAGGAAGGATCGGGAGCCGGGTCCGTGCCACGGAAAGATTCGAAGAAGGATGTGATATCGAACTTGGCACAAGGTGTAGCAGTACCCGAGGCAACAAGAGGAAAGTAAGTCTCGTCGAAGTGGGTATGGCGAGTAGTATATATACAGGAAGCATGAGGATCAAAACACCGAAAACCCTTATAAGCAGAGCTGTAGCCCAAGAAAATACAAGGCTTACTGCGTGGAGCAAGTTTGTGAGGTGAGTAATCACGCAAATACAGAAATACTCGACAGCCGAAAGGCTTAAAATTGGGGTAGTAAGGGGTACTACCAAATAAGACCTCAAACGGCGATTTATCATGCAAGATAGAAGAGGGCAGCCAATTTATAATGTGAACCGCCGTGGCGAAAGCATCAAACCAGAATGGAGCTGGGAGATGAGCATGGAAAAGCATAGAAAGTCCAGTTTCAATAATGTGCTTGTGCTTGCGTTCCGCACTCCCATTTTGCTGAGGGGTGTGCGGACAAGATATACGATGATGAATGCCATGTGAGACAAAAAAGGTGCGAATCCGATGATTTACAAATTTAGAGCCACCATCACTTTGAAATTGTTTGAGAATAGCAGAAAATTGGTTACACACAAAGGCATGAAATTTAACAAACACATTATAGAAATCCGACTTTGCTTGCAAAGGATAAATCCATGTAAACCGGGAGAAATCATTGATAAAAACGTCATAATAACGAAAACCATCAACAGTAGAAATAGGTGCAGGGCCCCATAAGTCACAGTGAACTAAATCTAAAACAAAATTTGCTCGTTTATCATTCAAAGCAAAACTAAGGCGTTTGCTTTTCGCAAGTTCATAAGAATCACAAAGCTTAGGAATTGGTAATAGAGAAGTAACAGATAAATGTCCTGACTTGTTCAACAAGGAAATGACATGAAAGGAAACATGCCCCAAACGAAGATGCCAAAGTTCATAACTAGCCTTGGATACCATGAAAGAATGAGAGAAGAGAAATAATTTCACCGCACGATTGTATCGGTTGTGTATTGCTGTTTTAATAGTGTAGTTTACAACAATAGATCCGGAAAGGAAGGATCGTATCTTTATCTACAAAGAAGAAAATATATTCTAAGAAAAGGAAAAGATATGCTAGAATATTCTAAGTTTTATTCTTAACAAGAACCATTTTCAGCTGCTATTGATACGGATTGTTACAATTTGGGAATCAAGAAAAACGAATTCTCAATTAAATGAAAAGAATATTAATGTAGCTAGTTGAGAAATGGAAAGAATATTAAATGAAAAGAAGTCCGGATATGAATTTTATAGGAAAAGATTTAGAATGAGTGGGAGAGGGAGAGAGATTGATGAGGTGTGGATGGAGGTCGGTTGACTAATCAAAGTTTCTTTTCTTTTTTAATCAAAGTTGGTTACTCTTTTATCGATTCAAATTATGGGTACGCTAATAATAGTTTGTTCTTTATATCTCAGACACAACCTTTGATTAGTCTCCAACTATTACTATTACTCCTTCTAAAAAAAATAATAAAAAAAAACTTTTACTATTACTGATTTTTTAAGCACATTTGCATCTCTATGAAAGTGTTTTGACTCCCGAATTTGACTAACTCATTCGACGATGAATATAAAATGTTTTGTGGCTAGTGGACCATGCACATCAGACCATAAATATGTTCTTATTCATTACACATACGGTCAAATTTCATCTGCGATTAATCTAATACTTATAAATTTCCAAATACTAGTTATTTATGTTTCAATCATGAAACATAAAATATGATATGAAACTTAAAATACTACCCCTCTATCTCATTCTAATAGGACTAGTTTCCTTTTAGAGTTGTCTCGGTTTAACAGGGTTATTGTTAAAATAAAAAATATTTTAATTCAAAAATAAATTCGAAAATTCTAATTAATTAAAATTTTACATTTTTAATTTTTTTTAATCATTATAATAAAGCGGGACATAAAAATTAAATATTATATTCAATTTAAAATTTAATATTTAATAGTACAGGTTTCCTCAATGGTACCCAATAATGCGTAAATCCATGTTAAAAAAATAAAATAAAATATGAAAGAGGGAGTACAAGAATCAAAATAGTAGTTCTTAAAAGGAGATAAGTAATTATTGTTTTTTTAATTTAAAATTTAATTTTTAATACATCAAACCAGATAAATGATATGTTATTCCCCACATGGTGGACACCTTTTTCGTTTTTTCAATTTGACATTATTTAGTTCAATTTTTTCGATTTATTTATATTCTAGTATCATATAAATTAATATAGAAATTATTAAATATACAAAATAAATTAAAATAATTGCACGGTTTTCCTTCTAAAATCGAAAAATGAGTAATAAGACAACTCGAGCTTTGATTTTTATTTATTTTGTAGATTTAAAATTTATATATTAATTTATATGATACTGGAATATAAAACAATCGAACAAAATAATACTAAATCAAAAAAAACGAAGAAGGTACCTACGAAAGTACCCACCATGAGTAGGGTGTTCACATTTTGGTTAAATACGTAAACCAAACCAGACCAAACCGTATTATACGGTTTGGTTTGGTTTATGATTTGAAAAAATACAGTTTGGTTATTTATTTTCAAAAATTATGATTTACGGTATAGGTTTGGTTTTTATAAATATATAAACCAAACCAAACTGTAAACCGTAAAACCGTAATATAATGGCATTAAAAATTAGCATCAATTATTATTTTTGACATATTACATTGTCCTTTATTCTACCACCGTTGAAAGTTGAAAAATATTAATTAAAATAAATAATCTAATGCAATTTAATCTAATTTTTTTATATATAGAATAATACTTCCAACTATTTAGAGGTTCTCTTTTTACGCTATTAAATAAATTTCCTAAATTTTATTTAAATTCTTAATTATTTACTTTTGTATGTAAATGTTAGATTGCAGTTCATGATTTTCTTTGTGTAATGAACCTTTTTTTATTATCAATTTTGATTTCATAAAACAATATATTTTATTTTACTATTTGAAATTTAAGTACATACATATTTATTAATATATAAAAACAAAAAAAAAATTGCAGTTATTTTTTTGCGTCAAATTTTAGGGCAATTTAGTCTTTTAAATTGGTAGAAGTTATTTTTAAAAAATAAGTTATTTTCGATAGTTTCGACCATGTAAATAACACGTTTTGGGAAAAGTGCAGCTGATTCAGTTATTTATTAGTTTGCGATGCAATTTTTGTTGAACGGGTTTTGATAGAGATTCGTGGTAGAGAGAAATTCGATGACCACGTACGGCTCGATACATAATAAGAGAGAGAATTTCTTCAATCACAATTTACATAAATTTTTGTTAATCACTTTTCGTCTTTCTTGCTCTCTCTTGGGCTGTAGAAGAAGATTAAGAACATCAATGATTTCAATGATTAAATATAAAGAAAGGAAATTCAAAGATGACAACTATTTGTTGATTTAATAAGGAAAACGTGGGTGTTAGTAAAAACATTCAAATAGTTGGAACTGGGTAGATGTAACACCCCGAAATAGAAATATTGGGTCTATCCCATTAAGAGGAGGACTAGCAAAAATGCATCCTTAAACCTTATGCATGAAGCCCAATATTTCATGGGCTTACGAGCCCATAATGAGTAATTGAATAGTATCGTCGAAAAATATGTTCGATATAGACCCAATAGTACGACCAAATGATAGGGCTCGTCAAGATGAATCCATAGATATAAAACTCGTTAAAATTGGACATCGTATGAATATTTTATGGGCCAAGAATGTCTAGAAATAATTTATTTACACAAATTTTGGGTTGAATAAATACTCAAAATCCTACCATTTTTGCACCACATTCCCCTCACTCTCCGTCTCTAGATAATTAGAATCCTCTCACTCTCTCGAACACTCCTCTCTTCGGCTACTGTAGCACCGGCGGTAGGCTGGTGGCCGGCAGGCGGCGCCGCCGTGAGCCGCCACTGTGCCGCGCCGGAAAATTTCAAAGTGCCCGGAATTTTAATATTTTTATGTCACGATGATCCTCGTCACGAGGGGATTAGAGATCTGCAAAAATCGTGTCGAGATGAGGCCGGAATCGGAAACGTCACTGCGGCGCCGCCGCCGGACCGCCGCTCGCCGGTAACTTTTTCCGATGTCCGAATAGGTCGAACTCATACATGAAATGGAAGCTCTCGACATGAGGATTTCAGATCTGGAGTTTTTTTTAAGTTTTGAAGCCGTCTTGAGCCCCGTATATGAGCTCAAACTTTCGAAAAAAACCTAACACTTCGTCGGCGCCGTTCCGGCGCTCGTTTTCAAAATCCAACTTCACATTCTTGTTCCTTGGCTTGAAATACTTGAAATAGAGTGTTTATTCGTCCGATTTGGTTGAGTTTTGAGTGAGTTTGAGATTTGAATTTTTTGCATGTGTGTATATACGCGTTTTAGTGTGTGTGTTGCTGGGTTTGGTGCTTTCCGGCCATGTTCCGGCCGGCTTGTGCCCGGCGTGAGGTCAGCTAGCTTCGGCGAGTGTTTGCCGGCAACGGTGGCTGGCCGACGTCGAGTTTTCCGGCCAAACTTGAGCTTTGGACTAAACTGCTACTTTTTCTGTTGGGAGCAGATTTATAATTTTTGAAAATTTGTGGGTCAGTCTTTGAGAATTAGACAAAGAACAGGGGTCAGTTTGTAATTTTCAAAAATGTGGGGCCCACCCCTGAAAAACCAGTTTATACCTTTTTCACTTGAAAAATTATTCCGAGCACAATGGCGCATTCAATTTTTAATTTTGATGAATAATTTTTGTCCAATTTCAGTTTCAAGGTTAAAAGTTCAATTTGGGCTTAGGCCCACTAGCCAATTTAGGCCCAATTCGCAATTTTGATCCGTTTAAGCCCTAATTGATGTCCGATTGAGCCCAAATTTTATGATTACATTCCTATAATAGTTATATTAATTTAGTACGAGTTATAGACCATTTCGCCGATACTAAGAGTAGGTTTATTTTTGTAGGCCCAGTAAGAGAACCTCAGGCTTAGGATTCCCGTTGCGAGTGTAATATTCAAGCTTTGCTTTTGAGGTGGGTTTTTCTTACTAAACTCAAAATAAACATGTCTTAATTGCTTCCGTCCTTTTTACGCAAATGAATTTATGTATATTCAATAGCTCATTGTGGATTTCGACTTGACCAATATGAGGAATTCCGAATATGAAATATGATATGCTTAGTATGTGATCACATAGGTCGGTCTCCACTATGAATTATGAGCTTATGATGAATGATATGTTTGACCAATTATGCTTTAAAAATAAATATTTTATTTTATGACGGACGAAGCATGTTACGAACTACCACTGAGTGTTCAAACACTCAGCCCAAAATGTTTTTAAAATATTTTCAGGTAAGGAATGAAGGCGGACGAGCGACGTGGACCAATGGACTTAATTGTGAATATTGACTCTTTTTGTTGTTTTGTTGAGTCAATGTATATTATGGCTAATTCTTATGAACTTGTATGCTTCCGCTTAGCCTTTTGAACTTGAAAACAATATCGTACTTTGTTATTTGACGTGGCATGTAAACATTCGTAGCTTGAACTTCTGACTATGTTTCTTGCTCTTGATTGTCCATTGTTGATGAAATCCATTTAAACCCATTCGAATTATCAATTGGATTTCATGCTTCTTTGACTCACTAGAGAGATTCAACTTCTAATTCTTGAACTATTACTTGTTGTTGAACTTGACGTTGTTGCCATATGCGATCTTTTGATTTGTTGACTCGTAAATCCCACATTTGTTGGCGGATCGTTATTGCTTACGTGTTACTTGGAGCTTTTGACTAGTTAACTATCTCATATTTTGTTCTTGTGGTTGATTGGTGTCCTTGTCAACGTGGATTGTTGACTTTTCAACGAAATGTCCCAAGATTCTTATTCAATTGAATGCTTCGATTCGTCCATATCAAAGTTTTTATCCTTCGTCTCTTTTCTTTTCTTTTTCTTTTATCTTTTTCTTTCGTGTTTGGTGACGTCATAATCCTTCGGGATCAGGGCGTTACAGTAGCAGTTGGCCAATACGCTTCAAGTAATTTTTTGCAAGTTTTGTTCTTTGGTTTTAAGGTTTCTGTTTACAATTTATAATCTTAATTGCTTACTTATATTTCTTACGATTTATAATCTTAATTGCTTTACTTATATTGACTGATGATGTGCATGCAAAGCAAGAGCAATAAGAATTGAATTGAATTGGTTTGGTCATCGGAAGAGATTCACGAGTAAGAGTCTTTTTTTTTCTTTTTTTCTTTTATTTTTGTATGGACTATTTTGTATCCAATTGATGAGCCAGGGACCAACATTGATGAATTTATTTAGTTACTCATGTTGTATATTTTATTTGGGCTTAAAAATTTTGTATTTATTTCATTTTAGTTTAGTTCAATTATCACAACATGTTTAGGTGATTAATTGGCCCAGTTATATTTAATTAAGGAGTCCGAAATTATCAAGTCCAAGCCTTGTTAATTTTGAAACCTAGCTTAGGAATTAGTCTAGTATTTATGTTATTTTCGCAGTTACTATTCACAGACTTGATTGAATGAAAACAGCTTTTTACGCTATTCTCTTGTCTCACAAAAAAAAACTGAAGAGTTCTTGGTAGAGTTTGATATTGGCGATTTCAAACTTGAATTCATCGACTCGTTCGTGATATCTCGTAGTATCCGGGTTAGTCGAGCCACGAAGATTGCTTGATAATCGCGTTTCGGATCCTTGTAGATTCGAGGTTCGATTCTGGTAATTTTCACCCTTTAATTTTTGAATTTTGTTAATCCTTTGTTTGATTCTCGTTCCCAGCCATCCCTCATCTTTCATACATCATAAAAATCCATTATCCATCGTTTGTATAGCCATCATATCCCAGAAACCCGTAGTTTAATTCTAGATCTGTTTTGAAACCCTAGTTCTGTCTCGAAACTGATCACCGAGCCAAATCGAAAAATACTCATGCGTTTTCGCTGAATTTTGGATATGTTCTTCATAACCCTAAGTTGTAACTCGTGTTAAAATTTGAACTTAATCGGAATTGAATTGCTTAGGTTACTGTCGACGCCTATTCAGTGTATTTGTGGGTAGAAATTCAGGGAATTTGTCATTCGATTTTCATAGTTATTGTTGGATTGAATCTTTCATAGTTGACGTTGTTCGAACCTTAGATTCCGCGTATATTGTGATCGCATCACCAACTTTAAGAACATACTATCAGTCCTTCTAGACCTTCCATAGTTGTTTTTAAAATCATATTTATCTATACTCTGCTTTGATTAGATCTCCTCAAGTAGAAAGCTTCGGAACATTGCAATATTGTAGAGCTTTGAGGAATTTAATTATCTATCAGATATTGTGCTCTTAGTTATAGTTGGATGGTTTTACAAAATTCAATTGAGGTAGAACAAAGGAGTCTAATAGGATTGTGGGAACGACAATTGATGAGGTTGTAACTAGGTTGGACGATGCTATTAGTGGACATTTATCTTTCATTTTCATTTATATTTCAGAATTGATTATTTTTAGTGTAACAATTGTTACCTCCTCGCTAACCTTACTTTTTTTTTTCATCTAAGGTTTGGTTATTTAACATGAAATAAGGGTCATTCTGTAGCTTATTAATAAATTAACTTCACGGATATGCTAACAATAATCACGAAAAAGGAAAAGGTAATTTATGATAATCACAACATTCTTACTCGCATTGCAGTTCTTAAAATATTCAAGGCCCTGTCCAGAAGTTTTTCTCTCTTTCTATTTTGTTATTATAGGAGTATATTGGATAAATGTGTGGTGATTCGTATTAGCTGTGACATGTCGTTTTTTGTTCAGATATATGGACTTTAATTTCATGGATAGTGTTTGCAGTTCTTATCATTCTTTTCTAGACCTTATGTTCAACCAAGGAATCATAGTAAAGAGATATCGCTTATCCTTTTTTGGGAAATTGACAAAAGTTTTGAGTATAGCAGAAGCCTTTTTTACAATGTATTGTGTTTCTATTTGTTATGAAATACCTCTTACAGTTTAGTTGTAACAATGCTTCGACGTAGTTCTAGAGAAATGAATAAATAGTTTGGGATGAATTAAATCACATTTCATCACAAAAATTGTTGCATAAATATATATTTCATTAGGAAAATCACCTATTTTGTGGAGTCTAGCTCCTTCGACATAGAATGTGCAGCAAAGCTTAAATAGTACCTAAGACTACCATTATCGGAGAACAGGATATGGTGTCCAGACAGTAGATTTATTATTAAAAAAAATGAAAAGGTGATGGTGTTTGCTATTTTGAGTTCGGACACCATATCAAACTCAAACATGGTGTTTTGCTCAAATACCCATGGACTTTGCTTTTACTTTTATATTTTAGGTTGAACTTGCTCTATTATATTTGGTGCACCAATTGTTAGATTTATAGTCGGATTATTATTTTTCATGAATATATGAATTGTTTGCCAATTTCCTCTGATCATTACTTATGCAATGACGATCAACAAAAGTCAAGGACAATCACTTTCTCATGTTGGGTTATTTTTATCAAGACCTGCTTTTACACATGAGCAGTCATATATTGTTGTATCAAGAGTACGTAGTTGTCTTGGACTAAAATTTTTGAATTCTGAAGAAGATAGAAATGATAGTACTACTACGACAAATGTTGTATATAAAGAAGTATTCCAAAATATAACATCATGTATTTTCGTACAGTAACCTAATATATTGTTTTCAAAAAAAAATTCATCGTAATATTTTATCTATAATATTTATATTTGTTTACTTTTGATTTTTTAATGTTTAATGGTCGCCGTGCATCGCACGGGTGAATGTACTAGTTTTAAATAAAAAAGAAGCAGATGAAAAATATTTAAAAACCACAAATCGAACCGCACCAAACCGCATTAATATGGTTTTGGTTTGGTTGGTTTTAGTGCTAGTATGGTTCGGTTTGGTTTCAAAATATTACCAAACCGTATTTCACGGTTTTGTTTTGTAATGCCTGATCGCTCTCACTTTTGAGGGTGAGAGGATGCAATGATAATCGATGTGTATAATCGAGTCGAATCCACAGGGAATGCAATGGCGAATGAGATTCAAGTAGTAATCTAGTTACCTAACTACTATTGATTAACACGTATTTTATGTGCATGTTGAGTGTATTTTGAATATATTTGAAGCTTGATTTGTATGTTTTAATGTTAGAAATGCTAGGGTTTCTTAACTCTTAGTATACTTTAGACTTTTCTTGTTTTTCTCGGTTTTCGATCTATTTTTGTGAGAATTTAAAAAAACATTCAAGTAGCTAGGGATTGAAGGCCGGAAACGAGAGAGAATCGAGCTCAATTAGAGTGAAACTTGTGTTCTTAAATGTGGAATTTCAAGTTGTATAGTTAGGGTTTCACTAGTTTGATTTCATTTATGTTTTCCTCGTTCTCTCGAGTCTCTTTATGCTCATTTGGCCAATTTGATCATTCCATGTCGAAGAGGGGTTCGTTAGGAGTCCATAGCAAAAAGCGGATCGAGAATTGAAGTTCGGACGAGAGAGAACGAGCGAAAACGGTGGAGCTGCGCAACATGACCGGACCGACAGCGACCCAGACGGCGCCCGGCTGGACCGCCGGCCAGGCCGCTGGCTGGCCGGCTGAGGGATAGAGTTTCCGGTGACCTGGGCTGCAACCCACACGGCTGGGCCGCCATCCCAACCGCCGGTTGGCCGCCGATCTTCACTCAAACTCGCCCGAACTCGTCCCGGTTCACCCCGATTCATCCCAACTCGACCCAAAACACACCTATTATGTATTTAACCCCAAAATCTTTCTATTTTGTGTATCTTTTATATATTTTAACATTCTTAGAACCCTAAAAACATTTCCCTCTTTGCTTTTTAGTAAATTTAAGATTGTTGGAGCTACACTTGGTGGATTTGCAATTCAAGACCGTATTCTTCTTCCTTATTGAATTCTCTATCTTTTAAGCATGATTTTATTTACTTTCTATGGTTTATTTTCATTAATCATGTCTAGATAGTTCTCTTTGTGATTCCAATTATATGTAGATTAGGGATAAGTGATGGGATTAAGCTTTAATTATGGATTTACCTTCTAATTTCTTGTTCATTTCTCTTGGGGCTATGTTTTATTATGTAATTGTGATTGATCACCATAGTTGCATACCAAGTGTTTGATCTAATGCTTAGAAGACTTAGATTAGATGTTAGGATCAAGAGATTTGCATGCTAGATATAGTAGGGCTAAAGAACTCCATGTGCTATTGGGAGTTGATGTTATACTTGATGTCCTAGTCGGAATTAGGTATTTCATTAATCTACTTGGTTTAGTTGCAACGAGAGTTGAATGAATCATATTTAGGAGGTTTCCCACATGAAATTGGATTAAAATGGCTAATTCTAGTTAGAGTGTCATCTCCCTATCACTTAGACCTAATTGAAGTATAATTGGAGTCACTTTTATTTCCTATTGATTCCTAATTGAAGTATAATCAAAAATACAAAAACATGTCACTTGTATGCTTGAATAGTAGTTAGATAATTAGATTACTACTTGAATCTTAAACGACCTAGCATTCCTTGAGGATTCGACTCAATTATACTATAATTGATTATTATTGCATTCTCCCTACCCTCAAAAGTAGGGTGGATCAACTATCCAAGCTACAAAATAACATGATTTTGGATTTTAGTCACTTTTATTTCCTATTGATTTCTTCTAGTTTGATTACTTGTTTACTTGTTTAGCTAAGGTTTAAGTTTGTTACTTACTTTATATTTCTCATTAGCTAATCAAAAACACAAAAACATGTCACTTGTAAGCTTGAATAGTAGTTTGATAATTAGATTACTACTTGAATCTTAAACGACCTAGCATTCCTTGAGGATTCGACTCAACTATACTATAATTGATTATTATTGCATTCTCCCTAATCTGAAAAGTAGGGCGGATGAGGCTCAACCACCTCCTCTAAATCATATGTTCTAATCTCCAACAGAACAATTTCAAGGAGGAGAATGGGGGACGATCAATGCTAATAATTTTGAGCTCAAATCCGGACTTATTCAAATGGTTACAATCAATTTGGTAGAAGTCCTATGGAGGATCCGAACGCCCATGTTAGCACGTTTCTTGATATTTGCGACACCATTAAGCTAAATGGAGTCTCAAATGATGCTATTCGCATGCGAATATTCAGATTTTCTCTAAAGGATCAGGCTAAAGATTGGTACAAAGGATTGAACAAGTCCAACATTCATACTTAGGATGATTTGTGCAAGGTCTTCCTCTCCAAATACTTTCCACCTTCCAAAGCTCAAAGACTCATCTCCGACATCTCACATTTTTCTCAACAAGGTGACGAAACCTTGTGTGAAGCATGGGAGCGATATAGGGAGCTTCTAAGGAAGTGTCCTCAACATGGCTTCAATGAGGGTCAACAAATGACCAACTTTTATAGTGGGCTAACACCTCATACATGAAGCATTGTAGATGCTAATTCCGGTGGGTGCCTTCTCAATAGAAATGCAAAGGAAGCTTTGAGAATCATTGACGAGATGGCGGCTAATAGCTATCAATGGCCAATGGAGAGGGCCCCTTATAGAAAGGTTGCTTCGATTGAGGATGAGAGGTATGAGGCATTAGCATTAGAGCTTGCTAATATGAAGAGAAAGTACGCAGATGAAAGGAAAGCTCAAATTCAAAGGGTTTGGGGAGTTCAAAGGAAGTGAAGACGTGAGATATGTCAATCAAGAGCCTTATGGAAATTACAACAAGCAAGGGTTCCAAGGACATCAAGGGGGATTTCAAGGGAATCAACAAAGTGGTTATTCTTATGGAAATCAAGGAGGTAACTCTTCTTATTACCCTAACAATAGGAATCAACCCAATCTTTCATATGGAAATCCGAACAATGCTCAAGTTCCACCTTCCAGATTCTCCGTCTCTCAAGGGGTGATTGAAGAGCCTAAGACATCTCCTTCTATAGAGCAATTGATGCAACAATTGGTGAGCAATCAAGGTTAAATGGTTACTCAACAACAAAATTTCATAGTTCAAACCAGCCAAAAGATGAATGCATTGGAGAATTCGGTGTCAACAATTGCTACCTCGGTGACAACTCTTGCTAAGCAAGTAATGACACTTGAAGCACAAGTGAAGAAAATAGCTACCCAAGTGAATTCTCTACAAAAGGCCGGAGAAGCTTCTAGCAAAGCTCAAGTGAATACGAAGCAACAATGCAACGTCATTCATGTGGTAAGTGAAATTTCTTCAACACCTTCACATATACCTTGTGAGAAATCTCTAAATCTTGCTAAGAGCAACCTTGTGGAAATTGATGAATCTGATCCAAGAATCATAGATCTTTGTCCAATTATTCCATCTATAGAAGGTTGGACAAAATGTGACATTCATGATTACTATTCAAGAATGAGGATTTCCAAGGCAATTCCCTTTGATGAGTGTCTTGATACGCTAAAAGATCTACAAAGAAGGAAGGATGCTTATGAAGCTTCAAAAGTGAAGAGTAAACTTGGTGCTCTAGAACCTATAGAGAAGGAGAGTGCTCACAAGAATTAAAAAGGTACCCCTTCTACTCTTAAAGTTTCTCAAGAGCATGTTGAGTTGAATAGCATGGATAGTCTAGCATTTCCTTTTGAGTTGATTGATAAGGATTTGCATGAGAGGAAGGGTGATTTGTTGGATGCATTCAAGAAACTAGATATAAATGCTTCTTTGATTGGTTTGTTGAGTGAGATGCCGGATCATGAGAAGTTCTTGGAGGATGTGATTCATAGGAAGGTGAAGTTGGATGATCTTGGAGATTCCCAATTAATTAATTAAAACAAATTGATTTTTCCGCTTAGTCTTTTTAATTTCAAAGGGTTTTTATGCGATTTACGAATCACGTTGACAATTCAGTCCTAACGCATGATTTCTAAGCCCAAGTAATAAAACATGCTCGCTTTTGAAATCGTAAATCCATGCTATGACACCCTAGGCATGTTGGTTTCTATTACGCATTTAATAAAATCAACAATAACATGCAAAAACATGCTTTCATCACATTACGTAATTTAAACCATCCATAGCATGCATAATTAATTAAAACAAATAAATAAGCTACCGACTGGGAAGGATAAAACCTATATAGCTATTACATTTAATTAATTAAAATCCGAAACAAGCTTCGGTCTTCAAAATTTGGAAAGTCTTCACTTGGTCTTCAAGTCCACCTTCCAAAAATAGCAAGTAACTCGAGATGGAATTAGGGCGCGGAATACCCTATTTCCAAAATGAGACGAGATGATTTAATTTTGGAACGAATTAGGTTACAAAAACCTAACCGTCAACGATCATGCTAAAGTTTCGGAAAACTTTAGCCATCATCGAACAACGAGGACTATTCGTTGAAAAATGAACATCCCTAATTTGTTCGGCACGTTTCTAACACGCGCCCCAATGACGTACGCGCGTGCATAGCACGCGCCGTAGTTGGATGCGTCGGAGAAGCCAAATCGGGGCTCAAGTTACACGTGGGCTGGATGAACGGGCCAGCTATGTCCCTTGCAGCTCGGCCTGAACCCAGCCCGACAGCCTGGCCCGAACCAAAATTAATCATCATCATCGTCTTCCCTCCGCTGCCGCTACAGCCTTTCCGTCGAGCCATAGCCGCCGTAGCCGCTCCCACTCAACGGACGAGCTGCCCGGCACCATGGAGATGCCGGGCTCAAGCCATCGCATGCAGCAGCAGCCAGAACAGCCGCAGCAGGCGACAGGTACGCGCACAGATAAGTTTCACCGCCGCCCGTCGCCATGGCTGCTGCATCGTCCAGCCACCACCTCTGTCGCGATCGTCCGCCGCTGTCCAGCAACCACCGCCAAGCACCGAGAAGGTGCTTGACCCCTGCTGTTGTTGCTACGTCGAGCAGGACCCTGACGAGAATTGCGAGCAGCTCGTGAAACCTTAACGGGTTCGCTCATAATTAATTAATATCTTATTTTTCTCAAGTAGTACCCGTTCATCCCTTATTATTATACCTGAACTTTATCAGCATGCATAACTTGGTATAATAAACCTTGTGAACTCCCTGAGGGGATATCTCTCAACCTTATACGGACACGGTGTCTCGATACAACTAATTAGACATACTATGCACCCGCATGTTACCCAAGAGGCAAGTTATAAGGGATGCTACGATCGACCCTTATCTTGCAAATCAAAGTAACAATGAACAACACATATATATCTAATAGCCTATCGAGATTAAGATCATACTAAATACATAGATCTATAGTTCTTCACCTATTGCTAGGGTCAGTATCAGAAGAACCTTATCTCACTTGATCCTGTCAATACGTTCCACTGTACCAACATAACTAGCGACTGAGACCCGCCACTACCATTATGTTGCAGTCTAAACCGATAGCTTTCCCGAGCTATCTTGACTGTGACACTGTTTATATCTCATAATTATTATCGAACGCTACGTGATCTCCCTAACACCCGAGCCGTCCACGTGTTCTAAAACATGAGATATAGGGCTTATTCTTATTAATATATTTATTCAGATAGGTGATTGTTACCAGTGGAATACATGTCGTATATACTAAAACACATTTTTGCTTTAGCTATACACAACAACCCCAACACATATGTCGTGTATACTAAAACAACGGTTTTTCTTTAGCTATACACAATAACCCTAACAGTTTGTACTTTTCGACTTTTGGATTTATGGATTTCTTCTCAATTTATGCATTTTTTTTGGCGAATTACACGATTTTTGCTTGATTTATGATGAATTTTAGATTTTCTGCTTGATTTTGATTTTTTTTTTTGGAAAAATATTGAACGGTTGAAACATTTGGCATTATTAGTGCCATTCTGTGGACGATCTGATATTTTCTGCAATTTCTGCTTAATTTATGAATTGCTGGTTTTCTACTTATTTTTGTTTAAATTTTTTTCTTGAAAAATAGATTAAAGATTGAAACTATTTCACTATTAGTGCCAATAAATGTGGTCGATATTAATTGGATCACATTTTTTACAATTTTGAGCAAATTCTATGATTTCTACTCGATTTATGGATTGTTTTTTTTTTTGCTCAATTTATATTTTTTTAGTTGTCTCAACATACTTTATTTAGAACTATGAAGATGGTACTGACATATCTCGCGAAGAAAAAATATAGATGGGATCAAAGAAATTAGAAAGATGCTAGAAGAGTCTGGACGCGAAGGTATTGAAGTTATTAAGAAGGTCGGCTGTATAGTTTTTTTTTTGTTTTCATATGGTCATGCACTTAGAACTAGCGTCACTAATTTGGCCTTTGAATTACTAAGAACTATTAGCACTAATGATAGCAATAGTGACATTTATGTGATTTTTAATCGATTTATAAATTGTTGATATTTGCTTGATTTTCAATTTTTTTTTCTGAAAACTGTTGACGATTGAAACTATTGATACTATTAGTGACAATAATGCACATATATATTTTTTTTATATTTTGAAAATCTGTCAAACGATTGGAACTATTAGTACTATTAGTGTCAATAATGTCATTACGTGGACATTAAAAAATATCATAAAAAAACTTTTAAAAAAACGTAAAAATAAAAATTAGAAAAAAAGAAGAAACGAATAAAGTTCAAAAAATGGAAATACTTTAATAACAAATTCAGTCAAAGTGAACCTTAGTTTAACATTTATTAGATCCCAAAACGTTTGAGTTATTTTTACTCCCTCTGTTTTTATTTAATTGTCTCACTTACTATTTTAGTTGTTTGGTTTTAAATGTCATATTTCGAAATTTGATGACATAATAGCTATATTTTTCTATCTTTACTTTTATAATTAATGTTATATATAAGGTGGTGTGCATAAAAAGAGAATAATAAATAAGGTTAAAATGTAAATTTATATATTTTCTTAGTATGTGTAATTTATTGACCGAGACACTTAAAAAAACTTGAGGGAATAAGTCACAAAATAGAATTGAAGTTTTATTAACATATATACACTTTTTAAATTCAAAATTGCTCTCTAGAAAAAATGGGGGTTATAAATTTTCAAGATATTTTATTCTCCCTCTCCTATTTTACCCTCTCCTCTCTCACACATTCATAGGTGTGACTGTGTGTGCGAGCACTCGTTTATATCCGCCCAAAAATCCCAAAACGCCAACGCCACCCTATTTTTCTCCATTTCTTCTCTACGAATTTCACAACTAACAATGGCGGCAGCCACTGCAACAACCGCCACATTCGCCGCTGCAACCCTACTCCATTCCTCCTCCCGGAAACTCAAGCGACCTTCCTCTCTCCTCTTCCCGCCTTCCAATCTCACCTCCCGCCGCCGCTCTCAGCTCCTCCGGTTCTCCGCCGTCCCCAAAATCTCCGCCATCATATCCGTCGGAGACAAGCTCCCCGACGCCACTCTGTCCTACCTCGACGCCTCCGACGAGCTCCAGACCGTCTCCGTCGCCGACCTCACCTCGAAGAAGAAGACTATCCTCGTGGCCGTGCCGGGGGCGTTCACCCCCACCTGCTCGCAGAAGCACCTCCCCGGATTCGTGGAGAAGGCCGCCGAGTTCAAGGCAAAGGGCGTCGACACCATCGCCTGCATCTCCGTCAACGACGCCTTCGTGATGAAGGCGTGGAAGAAGGATTTGAAGATTGGGGACGAGGTTTTGCTCCTGAGCGACGGGAATGGCGATTTCACTAGGGCAATCGAGTGCGAGCTCGACCTGAGCGACAAGCCGATTGGGCTCGGGGTGCGGTCGAGGCGGTACGCCATGTATGTGGAGGACGGCGTCGTTAAGATCCTCAATTTGGAGGAGGGCGGCGCCTTCAATGTCAGCAGCGCCGAGGATTTGCTCAAGGCGGTTTGAGTTTGAGTTTTTAGTTTGAGAGAAGTAGTTGTGACTGTGAGTGCAAATCTTCTCCTTCTCCTTTTTCTTCTTCTTCTTCTTATGTTATGAAATTGAGATGAATTCTGTTTTTCGATGTAGTTGTAATGGAGTTGGAAATTTAATAAAGTGGCAGAGTTGAATGATTGAATCCAAAAATGGGAAATAGTTCACCGTTGTTTTGGTTTGAATTCCAACAGCTTAAGGTTAAGCTTCTTCTTTTCTTTTTTCTTTTTTTTCTTTTTTTTCTTTTTTTTTTCTCCTTTCAACTGTTCCATTAGCTTCTTGAAGATGTTGCAGAAATATATAATGTGGATTAACAAATTGGTTTTTCTTTTGATTCAAATGCATTGATTTGATTTTAATCCATATTGCAATTGAAGAGTTGTTTGCTGGAAACATTGGGTTTGAATGGTGAATATTTATTTGTGCAAAATCTGGATGAATTATTTTCCTCCTACTACTCATGAATCGTGTATAGTAGAAATTGATTTTGTGGTTGCTAAATTTAACAAGTGGGATGCTTGGGTTGGTGAAAAGGCTTGTACTTCAAATCGGAATTGGAGCAGAGACTTGTGTTGTGCCTCATTATCTATTCCTGGATTGCAACTTCACAAGAATATATGTACTCAGATTTGAGATTCAAATTCTCATTCAACTGTCTGTTAATTAACTCTAGGCAGAGATATGCAGAGTAATCAACTAATCATGGTATCAATAATCATTAAGTTATTTGGATGACAGGGACATATAGTTGATGCTCATAGTATAAATCAAACATATGTGTCAATAACAATAACAAGATAAACAATTGTGACAGTAACCAACATTATTAAAAATTAAAGTTATGGAGTATAAACTCGGAAACCTTGTGTTTGATCAATTCAGAAGGAATAAGGTAGAGCAGCTAAAAGTATGAAGTTGACCTTGTATAATACAGTAGTATGGCACAAAATACGTAGCAGACAGAATTGAAGCAAAGGATACTTATCGATGTATTAAATTGTAGAGAAAATCCTAAAGACTATGATATAAAAATAAATGATGGTACGAAAATTAAAGAACTAGAGCAAGTGCAGGACTTGAGCCCCTTTTTTCTCAATCTTGAAACCATAAGCATCAAACAAGATTCCACGCGTGATTATTTTCATGAAATCACTTGTTCACTTACTCCCAAAAACTTCCATAATGGAAGAAATGTAACATATTCATCGAACTATTATTAAGACTTGAGAAATATAGTGGAAAACTACAAGCTAGGTGTTCCCATTAGTATTTCTGAGAATGCATATAAAGTTTCGAAAAAACAAAACTGTGACATATGAGCAAAATTTGCCCAAAGTTTTTCAATCAAATCACTTTCGAATCGGGCGTGTCTTGAATCATGCAACTCAGTTAACAAAATTAACTGGGTCGGACATCGAGAAAAAAATTAACGGTAGAAAATGATTATTTATTTATTTATTTATTTTTTTGGCTGCAAATTCGATTTAAAAAAAAAAAAAAAAAACATAGGCTCGCATATGCAAACCTGCCCACGGCCACGAGACTCCAGGGCTCCCCAGCTTGCTCTGGCTCGGGCTTCCCTCTCCTCGGGGAGTCGGGGGTGTCGGGATGCACTTAATTATTAATTGAAATAAAAACCATATGATTAATTGAAATAAAAAAGTATAATCAAATAGTTTCAAGAAGGATTCTTTAAAATATACTATACTACTATGAATCAAATTACTCACAAAATAAATTTTAGCGATTCTGAAAAAAGAAAAAAGAATAAAATTGGGGCTGCTACTGCTAGTAATATTACGGGTCCCACAGAAAAAGAAAATCCGAAACAAAAAAAAATAAAATCTTCCACACCTCATTCGCTTCAATTCATCGTCTTCTCCATCTTCCAACAACTCTTGTCTTCTCCCTCTCTCTCTCTGCATCTTCCATGAAATTGTTGCTCGCAGCTGAAACCATTGACGGTGCGAATCCATGGAACTCACCGCCATGGCCAACGATTCAGCAGAATCCAACACCAAAGACTCGCACGCCATCAGAATATGGCAAGTCAACACCGACCGCCTCCTTTCGATGCAGCAGAGGATCGCAGACACGCCGCGCATCCTGAGCCGTTCCGCCGGCAAGAGCTCGTGCTCCATCTTCAAGGTGCCGCAGAGCTTCATCGACATCAATGGCCGCTCCTACCATCCGCAGATCGTCTCCATCGGCCCCTTCCACCACGGCGATTCCCGCCTCCTTATGATCGAGGAGCACAAATGGCGGTTCCTCGGCGCTCTGCTCCGGCGGAGAAAGATAAGCCTCGAGGATTTGCTCGGAACCGTGCAGCCACTCGAAGCTAGAGCGAGAGAGTGTTACTCCGCGAAAATCAATCTCTCTGTCGACGAATTCGTCGAGATTCTGGTCGTCGACGGCTGCTTCGTGATCGAACTGTTCAGGAAATTTGGCGGAATCGTCGCGTTTGAAGCTGATGATCCGCTGCTTTCGTTGCCGTGGATTCATGCGTTCCTGCTTAGGGATTTGATTCGCCTCGAGAACCAGATCCCCTTTTTCATACTCCAACGCCTTTTCGATCTGACCCAACTGCCCGGGGACGAATCCGGTCCGCCCCTATCCATTCTCGCGTTCCGCTTCTTCAACGACTCCTTGCAGAGATCCAACGAGTCCGTCGACAAATTCGGCGACCTCGCCGGAAAACACCTCCTCGATCTGCTCCGGTCAAGCTTCATCCCGGCCGGCTGCGAGGAGCCGAGGGAGGAGAGCAGGTTCACCAACACGAACGTGATCCACTGCATCTCGAAGCTCCGGCGCGCCGGGATACGGCTGAAGGCGGCGGAGGACGAGAGCTTCCTAGTGATCCGGTTCCGGCGCGGGGCGATCGAGATGCCGACGATCACGGTGGACGACTTCATGTGCTCGTTCCTGCTGAACTGCGTGGCGTACGAGCAGTGCCACCGGGCGTGCTCGAAGCACATGACGACGTACGCGACGCTGCTGGACTGCCTCATCAACTCCGCCAAGGACGTGGAGTACCTCTGCGACAACAACATCGTGGAGAACTACTTCGGCACCGACGGAGAGCTGGCGCGGTTCATCAATAACCTCGGGAAGGACGTCTCCTTCGACATAGACCTCTGCTACCTGTCGAGGCTTTTCAACGAGGTGAACCACTACTACAGGAATCACTGGCACGTGCACTGGGCGAGCTTCAAGTATACGTATTTCAATACGCCCTGGTCCTTCATCTCCGCCCTCGCCGCCTTTATTCTGCTGGTTCTCACCGTCGCTCAGACCTATTTCACCATTCTCAGTTACACTCGACCGCCCAATTAATGTTTTTTATTTTCGGATAAATTAATTAATTACTTGTCTCCTTTTGAGAACTATTTTGATTCTTGTGCTCCATCCGATCACATTTTATTGGTTTTTTTTTTTTTGGTACATAGATTTACGCAGTATTTAGAATTGTGGGAATATGGTTTGACGGAAAAATGATATGCTACTCCCTGTGAGAACAATTATTATAATCACCGTGAATGTGCTGATGAGTTTTCCACTATAGATAATGATAATTATAAAAAATATTTATAAGGAAAGAATCAAAAGAAAATAAAAGAAATGATATAAAAAGCTACAATAGTATCTAGAGAAAATATATATTGATTATAATCCTTATTATCCCCCCACAAGCTGAGCGTGGGGTTAATACTAACGCAAAGCTTGGAACGAAGCAACTCAAAAGTGGGACGAGGGAGACTTTTAGTGAAGACATCTGATAGGATATGACCCAGCTACTAGGCCCAAGCACTGACCCAATATAATTGGACCTCGGCAAACAAGCTCGGCCTAGATGAGCTCGGCCCACTGAAAGGCCCAGAAGACACATCGGCCCAATCCAGTAGATTAGCCCAAGAGCATAGAAGCTCGGCCGACCCATGATCTTCAACCCACGATCTCTAACTCACGTCTGCTGATGTGGCACCCCACGACCTCAGTTGTAACTGCCACGACCTCGGCTGTAACTGCTGCTGGGCGCCTATAAATAGTGATGCTAGGATAGATTGAAGACACATTTTGTAAACTCGAGAGTATCAATATAAACTCTTTTTCTCCGTGGACGTAGATCTAACCAAAAGATCGAACCACGTAAATTCTTGCGTTCTTACTTTTCTGCAAATCTTACTATCGTATAAACACTCTAAAATCCAGGATCGATCACTGGCGCCGTCTGTGGGAAAGAAATTTTCGTGAAACCGATCAGAATTTTTGAGTGAAGATACGATGGTGAAACAAACCCGCTCCACCACCACCGCTGCTGCCGCCGCTACTGCCAAGGCGAAGCAGAACCTGGCTGACCAGTCCACCAATCCACCTCATATACCGGCCAATGAGGAGGAGGTCGACACAAGTCAAACTGCCTCTAGAAGACGACCTGGCAAGCAGCCCATAACCGATCAAACTCCTGAAGGCCACCTAGAGGATGTCACATCCAGCCAGTCCGGAGATTCAACTAGCCGCGGCGAGCCAAGTCGGGGTGGACGCCGAAGTGATAACGCCACACTCCAACCCGAGCTTGGAGATGCACTGAAGGTGTACTTGGATCTCCACGAACAAGACTTCCGCAAGTTCGTCGATCAACATCGACAACAGAGTCAACGTGGAGAGGACGGAGTCGAACCGTCACAACGGCGATTCCCAAGTCTCCAGATCGTTGGAGATAGGATCGCCGAACTTCCCCGAAGGCGACAAAATAATAATCGCCGTGGGAACAACGGCCGCGCTTCACCACAGCGCGGGTCGACATCACCTCGTCAAAATGCCGTTCCACCTCGGCGTGACGAAGGAAATGTCTACCAGGGAAGATTCACCGTCTACGGTCGAATCTCGACTCCCTTCACTAATAGGATACTCTATACTCCCCTCCCGTCGACGTATAGAGTACCTCCTATCCCGCCTTACAACGGGTCACAAGACCCCATCAACTTTTTGTCCCGTTTCCAGTACAATATGATGAACCAGGGACTTACCGAAGACATTTACATGTGTAAAGTCTTCCCCGAGCTGCTAGTGGACAACGCTAGAAGCTGGTTCGATAGCCTGCCTAATGGCAGCATAGGGTCGTATGCCGACCTACTTGACGCCTTTGAGCGTCGCTTCTTTCAAAAAGCCGAGGCGAAGATCAGCCCGACCCAGCTCCTAACCTTAAGGCAGGGGCGAGGAGAAACGATAAGCGACTTCCTGGCCCATTTTTACAATGAGAGCCTTAAAGTCGATCGTCTCTCCGACGACGTGCTTATCTCGGCGTTCCAAAACGCCATTCAGTCCGGAACTCTCTTTAGGGAGCTTGTAAAGGCACGTCCGATGACCTCCAGACAGCTATGGAGGATTGCAGATACATTCGCGGAGGCGGATGAGGCCGATCAAAAAAAGCGGGCAGCAGATAGGCCCAAAAATAACGACAAAAGGAAGAAAGAAGAGCGCACCGACCACGGGCAAGGTCGCCGAAGCGCCCTCGAAAGGTTACAGCGAGGACCCCTTGAGTCCCGCTTAGGACCTCGGCCCAACCAAGACCGAAGTCAGTACACCCCACTGACAAAGTCCAGGGCCGAAATATACGAGCTTCATGCGAACTTGTTCGAGAAGCCACCGCCCTTGTCTCGAGGTGGATCGAAACGCCGATCCAAGGAAAAATACTGCAAGTTCCATAATGACTACGGTCATGAAACCGAGGACTTCAGGGACCTCACCTCGGACATCGAGAACATGGTACGCGACGTACCCTTAAGTTGTACCAGAGTCGCAACCAGAAAGACGCCCGACCTCAAGGGAAGGGCAAGAGAAAGAAAAATAGGGGAGGCAACAACTGTGCCCCCCATCATGACAAGAGGCCGAAGCACGATGACGAGGATGAGGATGAAGACCAGCCTCAATATGATGCAGTCATCACTGCCATCACCGGGCTACCCGAAGGCGCGATGAAGTCATCGTTGAGAGCCGAGGCCCGAAGTCAACAGCGGGAAGAACCTGCCCAGAAAAGGTTCAAGAAGGGCGAGGTCGTCACCTTTTCCGGTGATGACCCAGTCCCCCATGCCGTACCGCATCAAGATGCTACAATAATCGAGGCCGTGGTAGCCAACAAATTGGTCCACCGCATATTTATTGATAGTGGAGCCTCTGTGAGTGTGCTCTTCAAAGACTGCTTCGATAAGCTCGATATCGAAGAAGCACGTCTAAGGCCGGCACCCATGCCGCTAAAGAACTTCACACAACAAGAGACGACGACGGAAGACATCATTTCACTGCCCGTGACAGTTGGAAAAAGCCCGTTATCCACTACGAAGATAATCCACTTCTTCGTCGTAAAAGCCAGCTCTCCCTATAACATCATCTTAGGAAGAGATTGGCTAATAGCGATGAAGGCGATCTGCTCGGCTTATCACCTGACGATCAAAATTCCGTCTAAAAATGGAGTGATCACGCTTCGGGGAAACCAGCTGCAGGTCAAGGAGTGCATGCAGGTCGCACTCCGAGGTTCTGGGAATCAGCAACTACAGAACCCCGAAGAGATGGAGCCGACGTCGTCTCCATCTGTTGAGCCGGTCGAAGACGTCGCATTATACGAAGATGACCCTACCAAGGTCATCAAAGTAGGGTTCGTTGGAGAGAATGGGCTCCGAAGTCAGATTATCCGGCTACTTCGGGAATATAGAGATGTCTTCGCTTGGTCGCCGCTAGACATGACCGGGGTGGCACCAAGCGTCATCACTCATCACCTCAACATCGATCCCGAGGTGAAACCAGTTCAGCAGAAGCAGCGAGCCTTCGCAGCCGAAAGAAATCAAGTGATCCATGACGAGGTTCGCCAACTGCAAAAAGCTGATATTTTATTCGAAGTGACATATCTGACCTGGTTGGCCAACCCCGTGATGGTGAAAAAGCAAGGAGGCGGGTGGCGGATGTGTATTGATTACACCGATCTCAATAAGCACTGCCCAAAAGACTGCTACCTCCTCCCCAACATTGACAAGAAGGTCGAAGCTCTTGTTGGCCACAAGATGTTCAGCTTCTTGGACCTATACAAGGGATACCACCAAGTCCTCATGAACGCCGAGGATGCGCCGAAGACCGCCTTCGTCACGGACTTCGGCATCTATGAATATAAAAAGATGCCATTCGGACTGAAAAATGCTGGAGCTACATACCAAAGGATGGTCGACAAGATATTTGAAGACCACATCGGTAGAATTGTCGAAGTGTATGTAGACGATATAGTCGTAAAAAGCAAGGAAATCGCTACTTGTGTAGACGACCTTAAAGTTGTTTTTAGCCTACTTCGTGAAGTGAATCTAAAATTAAACCCAGAAAAGTGCACTTTTATGGTCCGATCTGGAAAATTTCTAGGGTGTTGGGTTTCACGCGAAGGTCTAAAGGCTAACCCATCAAAAGTCCGAGCCATCCAAGAAATGCAAGTGCCGAAGTCAATCCATGACGTGCACAAACTGACAGGCTGTCTAACCGCCCTAAGTCGTTTCCTATCTAAGGCCGCTGAAAAATAACTCTTGTTCTTCAAGATACTAAAGAAGGCGCCGAACTTTGAATGGAACGACGAACACAGGCAAGCTTTCGATGGCTTGAAGAAGTACCTCGCAAACCTGCCTACATTATCTGTACCAAAAGAGGGCGAGGTCCTCTCCCTATACCTCGCTGCTTCGGACGAGGCAATCAGTGCAGTCCTGGTGCGAGAGGAAAAACGTCGTCAGCTACCCGTCTATTTCATAAGCCGAGCCCTAAAAGGGCCGGAGACGAGGTATCAACCTTTGGAAAAGGTCGCACTTGCATTGGTGAATGCAGCGAGAAGACTTCGACCATACTTCCACGCACATCCAATACAAGTGCTGACCGACCTCCCACTTCGGCAAGTGCTTACGAAACCAGAAGCATCCGGGCGGATCGCTAAATGGGCTATAGAACTCGGCGAGCACGCGATCTCCTTTGTACCTCGCCAAGCCATTAAAGGGCAAGCCTTGGCCTATTTCCTAGTAGAAGCCAAGTTCACGGACATGCAGCAGTCCGCAGAACCTACTGAGGTTAAATCAAAGGCCGAAGCACCGAAGCCCCCGCCGCAAGATTGTTGGAAGGTCTACGTGGATGGGGCATCAGGCAACAAAGGAAGTGGAGCTGGGGTTTTACTCATCAGCCCAGAAGGAAATGAAACCACCTATGCGCTCCGGTTCAACTTCCCGACCATAAATAACGAAGTGGAGTACGAAGCTATAATCGCTGGACTTCGTCTAGCCCAAGCTCTCCAAGTACAAGCCATTCAAGTTCACAGCGACTCTCAAGTCGTAGTGAGCCATATGCTAGGCAAGTACGAGGCAAAGGGTAAACGAATGAAAAAATACCTCCATACGGCCAAATGCCTACAACAAAGCTTATTGTACTTCGAGTTGGTACGGATCCCAAGGGGAGATAACGGCCGAGCTGACGCACTAAGCAAGCTCACGTCGTCTTCAACGACCTCTCCGGTGGAAGAAGTACAGCTCCGAAGTATCGATGAAGCCGAAGTTAATGTAGTAACTGAAGATGGACCGAACTGGATGACTCCACTTCGCAACTACTTAGGAGAAGGCAAACTCCCAGCCGATAAGGTTGAGGCTAGGAAGCTCCTGGCTAAATCCACCAAGTACGTCCTGGAACGGGGAGAGCTGTATAGAAAATCCTACCTCCAACCTCTCCTAAGATGTGTGGGGCCCAACCAAGCGAACTACACACTGCGCGAAGTCCATGAAGGCTCCTGTGGCAGTCACATTGGAGCCCGTGCCTTGTCCAAAAAGATCATGAGGTGGGGATACTATTGGCCCACTATGTTCCAAGACGCCATCGACCTCGTCAAATAATGTCCGAAGTGCCAAATCCATGCGACGGTTCCGAGGTTGCCATAAACCGAACTGGCCAGCATGCAAAGCCCTTGGCCATTCATGCAGTGGGGAATAGACATCGTCGGCCCGTTCGAAAAAGCTCCCGGGCAACTACAGTTCCTCATTGTAGCCATCGACTACTTCACGAAGTGGGTCGAAGCCGAACCACTGGTGCGGATCACAAGTAAAAATGCCCTAAACTTCATTTGGAAGAACATAGTTTGTCGCTTCGGCATACCTCACGTCCTAGTCTCAGATAACGAAACACAGTTCACAGACAGGACGTTCAGAGAATGGTGTGACGAACTCCACATCCAACAAAAGTTCACCTCGGTAGCCCATCCCCAAGCGAATGGTCAAACCGAGGTTACGAACCGAACGATAGTCAAAGGGTTAAAAACCCGACTTGATAAGGCTAAAGGTGATTGGGCAGCGAATTTACCCCAAGTCCTATGGTCGTATCGAACCACCCCCCGGACATCACACGGTGAAACACCATATAGCTTGGTGTACGGAACCAAAGCGGTGATCCCGGTAGAGATCGGTTTGCCGAGCCCCTGAACGCTCAACTTCGCAGCCCAAGACAACGAAGAGAGACTTCGAATTAACTTGGATTTGCTAGAAGAAAAACGAGAACAAGCCTACATACAAGAAGCTCGATACAAACAGCAAGTAGCTCAGTATTATAATAACCGAGTGAAGCATCAGTAGCTCCAAGTAGGCAATTTTGTACTTCGGAATAACGAGGTCAGTAAGGCGGAGAAGCTCGGCAAATTAGAAGCCACCTGGGAAGGACCATACCGAGTTCAAAAAGTTCTCGGAAAAAGGGTCGTACAAGCTTGCCCACTTATCCGGTGAGCCCATACCCCGTACATGGCACATTACTCACTTAAAGAGATACTTTGTATAAATTGAGAGTAATGTTCAAGTTCATTTAGGTCGTAAGAGTCGGGTCGTGTTGTTAAGTTTTGTCTTATTTTAACTTCATTCAATTAAACTTTAATTTTCCATTTACTTGCTTAAATCTTTTGCATACATTTTGCATGTCTCTCTCATTTATATTGAGTATCTCGACTTTAAAATCCTGACGAGGATAATACAAATAAACTCCGCTTCGGAGTAACACCTAAACGCGCGTAAGGGGACCACCCCTATCGATAAATTCGATAAATAAGGAAACTAAAAGCCTTAACTTCGTCTTCGGATGAAGTGGCTAACTAAAAGCCTTAACTTCATCGTCGGACGAAGTGGCTACCTGAAAAGCCTAAACTTCATCACCCGACGAAGTGGCTAACTGCAAGTTTTAACTCGTCTTTGGACGAAGTGGCTATCTGAAAAGCCTAAAATTTGTCACTCGACGAAGTGGCTACATGAAAGCTGCCTTCGTTTACAATAAGGGAGTCTACCTTAGTTAAAGACGAGGATAAAAAGCTTAAAAATGTGTGCAAATAAGGAAACTAAAAGCCTTAACTTCGTCTTCGGACGAAGTGGCTAACTAAAAGCCTTAACTTCGTCTTCGGACGAAGTGGCTAACTGAAAGCCTTAACTTCGTCGTCGGACGAAGGGGCTACCTGAAAAGCCTAAACTTCGTCACCCGACGAAGTGGCTAACTGCAAGTTTTAACTTCGTCTTTGGACGAAGTGGCTATCTGAAAAGCCTAAACTTCGTCACTCGACGAAGTGGCTACATGAAAGCTGCCTTCGTTTACAACAAGGGAGTCTACCTTAGTTAAAGACGAGGATGAAAAGCTTAAAAATGTGTGCAAAAATTTATGTTTTATTTAAATGGAAGAAAATGTACAAATATTACATTAAGACGACGAGGAACCCGGAGGTTTTGGCTGACTAAAACTGAGCCAATCTCTAGCAAAATCTCTGCCAGAATTAAAGTTCAAGATATCGTCAACACTAAGCCTGCCTCTACCTCGTCCTGGAGCCGAACTTCGACCTCTACCTCGAACATTTTGGCTCGCTTGACCCCGACCTTGTCCAAGTGCCAACCGCCGCTCTTGACTGTAAATTTCTCGAGAATGGCGTGTGACGATCTTAGGATCAGGGTTGACAGACCTCGAAGATCCCCTTCCAAGAACTCTCTGGAAGTACGGTCAAGCAACCTCGGATCCGAATCAGGGGTAACCGAAGTCGAAAACTTAGGCTCTGACATAATACGTCGCTTCAACTTCGGAAAGTGATCAAGGACTGTCTCGTAGATGCTGGCCACACGGACGAGTTCTTCAAATTCACCCCGAACCTGCCAGGAATCCTTCCCATATTGATCCCTATAGCTTCGGCACCGAGCCTGAAGTTCCTTGACTTTACTGTAGGCTTCAGAAATGGTGGATCCTCCAGCTCGGTGAACAATAGCATCGTACTCCGTATGCTCCACGACAATCTCCTTGCAAGTTTTGATGTCTTCCAAAGCTTGCTGGTACTTGTCATCGAGCTCCAGATACTTCGCATGCACTTCGTCAAGCTTTTCCTGAGCAGTTCGAAGTTTCACTTCAGCTTCGACCTCAATGTTATCTGCTTGCTTTTTCCAGTTTGAAGCATTGAGCTCGGCTACTTCTACAGCTCGGCGAAGCTCGGAAATTTCCTTCACGAAGTGAGAAGCATCGAAAAATTCAGGAGCAGACTACAAAAAATAAATACAAGAAAGTTTCAACAAAAAGCCTTTTTATTTATAGCCGAACACGGCAAATGAAACGCCACCCTAATGGTGACGAAGTACAAGGCTACACAAAAAAAAAAAAAAAACAGAGGAAAAGAAGCAAAAAAATCGTGAAAAGCGTCAGTTGACTCCATCACGATTTTTTCCTTCTAGGCCGACCTCTGGTTCGGCTTCAGGCTCCTCTGGGTCATCGCGGGCTGGCTCCTCAGTGGTCCCCTCCTCAACCGGCATCTTCAGCAAGTCGGCAATGACCGTCTCCAGGAGTTCGTACCTGTCAACGGGACATCGCCGAATGACATCTTCGTTGAGCGGACTCCTCTGTGCGGAGAGCTGCTCGACAACCGGAATTGAAGAGGTGTGCTTCAGAAGCACCTCGGCGAAGTCACACAGTGTCTCCTCCTCCGTCATGGTAGCATACCCGTACTTGGTTTTGTCCAAGTCCGGGATGTCCTTGGCGATATCGTCGATCACCGCTGAGACAACCGGGGTGCTCATGGCACTCACCAGCTGAACAACCATCCGAGAGAAGTGCCTAGACCGGACGACTCGTTCCACCAACGCGCGGAACACGCCTCCCTGTCCAGCTACCACCCCAGCAACTTGGGTCCTCAGCCGACCCACTTCTGCCTCAAGCTCGGCAGCCTTCTTCTTCGCCCCTTCGGCGACAGCTAAAGCTGCCGCCTCCCTGTCCGCTGCTGCCTGTGCCGCGGCTTCGGCGATAGAGATCTTAACCATTAACTGATCTTCCATCGCCGCGACCTCGGCAGTCTTCCTCTGGAACTTGGCAACTCCACTTGTGATGAAGTTCGCCAAGCCTCGCAACCCGTCCAAAGCCACCTCGGCTTCCTAAACGACAAAACCAAAGGACAGAATATTATTAGAGGGTACAATCACCATATACAAGTACTCCCAGTTTTATGCTTACCTCGGGGAATGACATCTCCCGTGCATGTCCTTGGCCTGAGGTCGGGCCACTCTCGACGATCGTCACTTCGTCATCCAACAAAAGTAAAGTTCGTCGAGGTCGTTGGCCCACCAACTGCAGTGGAGAGGAGCTTCGGACGGGAGCGTCCAACTGCGAGCTCACGGACACCGACCTCCCAAGGTCGGTTGTCCTTTCCGACGACGTCGCCGAGGTCGTCTTCTCCACCACCAAAGCAGAGGCCTTCTGCCTCTTCCTCTTGTTCTTGTTCTGAAGAGCGGCCTAGATTGCTTGAGCGCCCACTACAAAAAAAAAAAAGAAAAAAAAAAAAGGGAAACATCAGTAAGCACCAACCGAATACCCAACACAAGATGGTAAAGCAGGGCCTCACCCAAATCCGCGGTGGATACGACATTATATGGGCTTAGCCCATATCTTGCGAGATCGGCCTCCAAATATTCTCTCTCAATGAGGCCGACACTCATCAAGTCCGTCTCGAGCTCACCGGCGGGTTTCCCAGTGTCTCAAGATGGGAACTTATCCTTGGTCCAAGGATATAACGGTACGCCTTCAGCTCGGCAGAAGAAAAATTTCTTCTGTCAGTTAGGCACCTTAGTGGGCGTCCCTAACTTGAACCTATTAATAGGGGAAAGGTAAGCCCACCCCGTCGGACCAAGCTTAGGTCTAAAAAACCTAAGAAACGAATCTACAGTAGGCGTACCACCACGGCGGCTGACCTCGAAACAAAAACCGATGACCTGCTTAATGGAAGGCGGTTGCAACTGACCTAACGCCAATTGAAGCTCTCCTAAGAGCTTGACAAAAAAAGGATTTAAAGGAAACCGTAGACCGAAATGAAGACAATCTTCATATACGGTAAAAAATCCTATGGGAGGCGAACTACCCCTATCAACATCACGAGGTAAAAGCAGTTCGATTGACTCGGGAAACAAAAAACGGTGAGCCAAATCCTGCATATGAGATATAGACATGGTGGAGGCACTTGCCAGAGATGCATTGGACCCGACCAACGGTGGGAATTCGATTTCTCGAAAATCCGGCGGGACTAACGCGTGAGTATGTACATTTAACCAAACCTTTGCTGGAAATCCCCTAGACGGCGAAGGCGAAACCTCTATGTTCACACTATCAGTATCGACTGCGGGAGAAGAAGAAGAATCCATTATAAGAGGGTACTTACTTGTCAGAGTTTTTTCTTCCGACTACAAATCACCGGGAAATAGACTGAACGGCGGCGGCGGTTGCAGAATTTTGGGTCTAGGGTTTTCTCTCTTGCTTGCAATTGGAAATCGATTGAGGGGGAAAAATATTTTCTAGCGTACAGTGGAAGCTTTTATAAGCAAAGGCATGCCTTTTCAAATCCCGCCTCTCCGCCTGCTCCAATACGAAAGCGACGCGTGTCCTACTTACTCTGACAACACCAGTCGCGCCTTTCATATCACGACTATTCAAGCCCGACCTCGTCTAAATGAGGCGGTATGCATTTCGGCTTCGTTAAAATCTTAATTTCGACGGGGCAATGCAAATCAAATTCGACCTCGTCTAAACGAGGCGGTATGCATTTTGGCTTCGTCGAAATCTTAATTTTGACGGGGCAATGCAAATCAAATTTGACATCGTCCAAACGAGGCGGTATGCATTTCGACTTCATCGAAATCTAAATTTCGACGGGGCAATGCAATTCAAGCTTAACCTCGTCTAAACGAGGCGGTATGCATTTCGACTTTGTCGAAATCTAAATTTCGACGGGGCAATGCAATTCAAGCTCAACCTCGTCTAAACGAGGCGGTATGCATTTCAACTTCATCGAAATCTAAATTTCGACGGGGCAATGCAATTCAAGCTCGACCTCGTCTAAACGAGGCGGTATGTATTTCGACTTTATCGAAATCTAAATTTCGACGCAATTCGACTTCGCTAAAATCTGAATTTCAACGGGGCAATGCAATTCCAGCTCGACCTCGTCTAAACGAGACGGTATGCATTTCGACTTCATCGTAATCTAAATTTTGACGGGGCAATGCAATTCCTACTCATACGTCCTAGCAATCCCTCATATCCTCGCTTCTATACTTTTGGGGAGAATGTGATAGGATATGGCCCAGCTACTAGGCCCAAGCACCGGCCCAATATAATTGGACCTCGGCAAACAAGCTCGGCCTAGATGAGCTCGGCCCACTGAAAAGCCCAGAAGACACATCGGCCCAATCCAGCAGAACAGCCCAAGAGCATAGAAGCTCGGCCAACCCATGATCTCTAACCCACGTCTGCTGATGTGGCACCCCACGACCTCGGTTGTAACTGCCACGACCTCGGCTGTAACTGCTGTTGGGCGCCTATAAATAGTGATGCTAGGATAGATTGAAGACACATTCTGTAAACTCGAGAGTATCAATATAAACTCTTTTTCTCCGTGGACGTAGATCTAACCAAAAGATCGAACCACGTAAATTCTTGCGTTCTTACTTTTCTGCAAATCTTACTATCGCATAAACACTCTAAAATCCACGATCGATCAACATCAGCTATCTGAAGATGAGAAGGAACGAACTTAGTGCCCAACTTGCCTGAAGAAACAAGCTCACGAACAAGTGACAATCGAGATCAATATGTTTTGCCCTTTTATGTGCAATAGGATTTTGGCTCCAAAATAATGCACTTTTATTATCACAAAGTAAGAGAGGACGAGAAGATGGCAATGCATGAATTTCACGAAGCAAGTGGGTTATCCAAACAATTTCTTGAGTTGTATTAGCAAAGGCACGATACTCAGATTCACAACTAGAACGAGCAATGGTAGGTTGCTTCTTGGCACTCCAAGAAACTAAGTTGTCTCCCAAGAAAATCGAATATCAAAAGGTTGAGTGTCGTGTTTCAACACAACGAGCCCAATCGGCATTAGAATAACCGACAATATCATAATTCGGAGAACGAGTAAATGTAAGACCAAAATTCAAGGTACCTTTGACATATCGGAGAATTCGCTTGACAGCCAAGAAATGTGCATGTGTGGGCGAATGAAGAAACTGACTAACATGATTCACGGCATACGATAGGTCAGGGCGTGTGAGAGTAAGGTATTGGAGAGCCCCAACCAAAGAACGGTATAGTGTCGGATATCTTTATAAGCATCACCATGACTAACAAGAGATTCTCCTGCGCCCAAAGATGTCGCCACAGCCTTAGAATCGAGTAAGTTTGCCCGAGTAAGAATGTCATGGGAAAACTTGGTTTGAGTTATTTCAATTCAAAGAAAATAACTGAGCCGACCGAGATCCTTAATAGCAAATTCCTTATGGACGCGAGAGATGAATCTGTGAAGAATAGAAGAGTTACTACCTGTAATGATTATATCATCGACATACATGAGAAGAAAAATAGAGCAGCCACTTCGATCAAAGTAAAATAAGGATGTATCTGCCTTGCTGCATTGAATCCTAATCTGAAAAGAAACTCACTAAACGTTTGAAACCAAGCGAGCAGTGCTTGACGAAGACCATATAAGCCTTTTTGTAAACGGCATACATGATCCAGATATCAAGGATCGATGAACCCAGTAGGTTGAGCCATAAGTACGGGCTTGGTGAGAAACCCATTCAAGAAGGCATTTTTTCCATCAAGTTGATGCAAAGGCCAACTACGTTGCAGGGATAGAATGATTTAAACAGTCGCAGCCTTAACAATAGAGCTGAACGTATGTGAAAAATCAAATCCTGGAACTTGAGTAAACCCTTGAGCCACTAAACCAGCTTTATATCGCTCAATAGAGCCATCAGATTTATACTTCGTCTGAAAAACCTATTTTGAGCCCACAACATTAGCATTGGATGGACGCAGAATCAAATCCCATGTATGATTAGCATGAAGAGCATCCATTTCCTCACGCATGGCAGCAAGCCAATGAGGATGTTTATCAACAGATTTGAAGCCCTTAGGTTCAAATGAAGCAAACAAAGCTGAGAGTAAATCTGTAGTAGCAAGATCAACAATATACCGTGGCTTAAAAATACCAGATTTGGAACGTGTTTGCATAGGATGAGTGGAAGTGGATTATGCTGGTGGAAAAAAATGAGGGATGATGTCTGTGTCGGGAGACGAAGCAGCTACTACAGGCGAGGCAGGTGCCAGGGGAGTTGGTGCAGTAGTATTCGGATTATGCAATAAAGGTTGCTCTTAAGGGCATAGTGAACAACTTGTCATTGGTGAAATAGAGTTTGATGAATTAGACAAAGTATCTATTGAGGAAACATGTGATGTATCCATCTGTGCAGGCTCAAAGAATAAAGAAAATTCCAATGATTTAGTAGAGACATTATCAGGGTTTCTAGAAAATGGAAAATATGCTTTGTCGAATTGAGCATGAAGAGTGATATAAATTCGAGAAGATGCAGGATTGTAACACCGAAAACCCTTATAAATGCTACTATAACCAAGGAATATGCACGGTTGACTGCAAGGAGCAAGTTTATGATGAGCATAATCTCGAAGATACGGAAAAACACGACATCCAAAAGCTTTGAAATTAGCATAATTTGGAGCACGCCATATAAGATCTGGAAAGGTGACTTATTCTCCAAGAGTAATGAGGGTAGATGGTTTATGATGTAAACAACTGCAGAAAAAAGGCATCAAGCCAACAACGAGCAGGAGCGTGTGCATGAAATAACAAAGAAAGCCCCATCTTAATGATATGTCTATGCTTGCGCTCAGCCCGACCATTTTGTTGTGGCGTATAAGGACAAGAAAAACGTGCATAATGCTACGAGATGCAAAAAATTCACGAACTCGAGTGTTCGTAAATTTAGTGCCACCATGTTGGAAACCCTTTTTTTAATTTAGTTTTGATGATGTTATTCGAAACAACACTTAGATAGATTTTATTATTTTCTAGAGTATAGGTTGATAGGATCGATCTGTCTTGTATAACACAAATCAAGATATTAACATTGATTAAAACAAATTGATCTTCTATGTAAAGGTACAGATCAAGAACCTCGATTTGTCCTATAAGTGATCAATTTGATCATTAGATCCCTAGTCAATCTGCTAGTAGAACTTAGTTGGTATTTCTTGAAGATTTGAAGAGACTAATGTTCTCAGTCTGAAGGTCAGCCTGATCTGCCTCAATAGATCGAGAGACAGATTGATGGTGTCGATCTGTTGACCTAGTCGACATGTCCTCTGCAGCGTAAGCTGCCAGCTAGGACGAATCTCAATGGCTAGAAGTGTGCCAGTCTCAATGACTAGTTCTGACATCTCTGCAACTCCAACGGTTCTATTTCAAAATACTATGCCTAAAAATAGTTCAAGCCAATTCAGAATCAATCAAGGGAAATTAAGAATTCAAAGCCAAAATTCTGCTGAAATCTTCAAGCTCTCTAAGCTCATTCAACACTCGAACCAAGGCGATTTCCCAAGTGTTGATACTCAAAGATTTCAGATTCTGGAAACCTCAGTTCTAAGCATTTATTGTTGCTTAGAACAACTCAGAAACTCTCTCTCTACAAGCTCAAAGTGAATATCTTTAAATAGAAGATTTTATGTAAGTCTTCACCATTGTTAAGTAGTTCAAGCTCTGCAAGTGAAGAAGATCGAGTACAAGATCGACTGAAGGAGATCAAGTGCAAGATCATGTGCAAGATTGTAAGTAGGGTTGTAAGGGTCATGACCCAGAACTTGTGCTCTGCCCTAGTCTAAAGATTGACAAAGGTTGAGGCTGGTACTCGGCCAATATAAATAAGAGAGAGGTAAATCCAAGGTTAAAGGATTTTTCAGATACGAAGGTATCTAACGTGGACGTAAGGGGATTTCCCGAACCCTGATAAAATTGACTGTCTCTTTCTCTCTCTACTCTTTATATTCAGTCAATCTCTCTTATCTTACTAACCCTCATAACTCAATCTGTATTCTTGCTATTAATCTTGCTGCTAAGCTTACTTGAATTAAAGAAAAGATTTTCTAAGAGTACCAACAGATCCACCAACTTCCGCACTGCAAGTATGATCTGTTTAAGCTCAGAAGTAGTACACATATCTGAAAAATATAAACAAGTTGACAATTAAGAACTTGGTGAGAATGAATAACTTTATGTTAACAATGTTACAACTCCTTGATAAAAGTAACATCGACTAACAAATGAGTTGCCCAATCATTTTGCATGCATGCTACGTTCATGTGGACGTCTACTTGAGAAACTTTCGACCAAGACACGACGGTCACTTTATTTCTTATCCTATCACACGGACCTTTGTGACACAAAGAAATAATAACTTGCTTTAAAACTGGACCCTACTATTTCGAGTAGTGACCTCCTTCATGAGGATACATCGATTAGTAGCTAAGCTTGACCATATTATTTGCCTAACTGAGTTTGTTAAGTGAATTAGTACAATTACGCGAATGGCACCGCTTGCAAAATGCCCTCTTAGACTATCCCACTTAATAATTCCACTAAGGGCTTGAATGTCGGCTGTATGAGTAAGCCACGTTCGTGTGGATGTTTACCGCACAACTCCCACTCACCTAGGAAATTATTAAGCTATTGGGAAATTTTACTGACGTCTATCTTGTAGAAGCGTAGAAACACGCAAGCCACATTCTTGTGGACGTTTACGTGCCCCTATCTTCTAACTACATCTAAAATCAAATATGGAGGTCCCAATTAATTTTAAATTAATCATTTTCTGCTTAGACATTTCATATTTTCAAAGGGTTTGTTGCGACATAAAAGCACGTTGACATATAATCCTATCGCATGATTTCTAAGCGCAAATAATAAAACATGCTCACTTCAAAATCGTAAATACTAAAGCATGTTGGTCACTATTACGCAATTAATAAAAGCAAATATAACATACAATTCATGCTTTTAATTCCGTAGAGTAAAATTAAACATCCATAGCATGCTAATTAAATAAACGAATAAATAAGCTGCTGATCGGGAGGTAAAACCCTATCTATTAAATTTAATAAATAAACCCAAAATATTCTCTGGTCTTCCTTCTAAATATGGAAAGGTCCATTCTTCGTCTTGAAGTCTGCTTTCCAAATTTGTCTTAGCTTGATTTAACTAGGATTAAAAGGACCTAGTTTTCTAAAAACGGGACGTTGAGCGAATTTAGAACGAGCTAGGGCTAGAAAACCCTAGCCGTCGACGATTGGGCCAAGGCCTCGAAAAGCCCGGGCTGTCATCGACGTCGAGCACGTTGCAGCCCCTCCTGCCGGATTTGTCTCTGCAGCCCCGATCATGAGCCGATCATGAGCCACTAGGCTCGTCGAGCCTACTGCATCCCCTGCAGCATGGCATGAGCCATGCTCGATCGAAGGGCTGCATCAAATAATGCCGGGACATCGCCATCTCGGCTGTAGCATCTGTGCAGCACCGCCGCCACCGACCGACTCCCATTGGGCTCGAGGACTGTCCAATACCTCGATGAGGGTGCTGGGCTCGAGCTGGTGCAGCAGAAGCCACTGGACGAGCCGGACAACACGCACGCAATGGCGAAACCTAGGTTTCACCCGCGCTGCCATCTGCCGCCGCTGCAGCCGCCGCCGCCCACCACCATGGCTACCTCCATGGCCGTTGGGTTTTGCCCAGCACCTGGGCTCGGTGATGGGCCCTGCGAGTAGGCATGGTTCGGCTTTGGCAGGCTACGCGCGAGCCAAAACCCTTAGGGTTTTGGTCACCACAGCCGCGGCCATCACCTGCCGCCAATTCTGCGCCGCCCTGCCCTCGTGCGATGGCAGCTAAACCCTAGGGTTTACCCTCGGGTTCGGTCGTCATGAGAAATGAGGAGGGAAGTACCGATTAGAAGCCATAATGGCTGCCACCGTTATGCGTGTGCTCACGCGCTGCCACACGTGTTGTCGCCGTTCTTCGTCTTGTTCTTCATTCTTCGTGATTTGTTGAACTCTATCGTATAGATTTACAATGGAAATAACTGAAAAATATAAGAAATTTAAAACAAAAAAATAGATCTAAACTAATCGGTACTTTATTTCTCACCGATTTAAAAAATGAAACGAATAAAACCGAAATAAATTAGCGCAATTATCCCGGACATCAGCATGCACAAATTATGGTATAAATTGACTCATATGCATGAGCATATAATTCTCGAATCAGAACAGAGCCAATTCACAGAACCTCAGGCTCTGATACCAACTGATGGCAACGCTACATTGAAAGCGATCCAATTATGCCCCGGATCTGAATTGGATGTTGTAATTAATGCAATTAATTCACATATAAATCGAGATGTACCTTCTAGCTTGGAGATGGTAATCTACAGGTCTAGATTACTAGAGTGTTATCCTATTCCTCGTGCTCGAACAACAGAGTGGGCGTTCAATCGAGATCAGATCTTAGATCACGCCTTGCACTTAAATTGACCGAGATCAACTTCTGTTCTTCTCTTGAAGAACACACCGCCGCCCCTCTCTCTCTCTCTCTTTCTCTCTTAGAGATTATGTTTCTCTTAAGTGCGTTAGAATTATGATTAGGTCAAATCTAATCTCTATTTATAATTAATAATAATTATACCTGAGAGAGATTGCGTGTGTGTGCTTAATTAATAAATTAATTAGCACGTATTGGGCTTAAGTGCAAGCCTTGGGCCCAACTTGGTCCAACTGAGAGGAGAGGCACCCACCTAGGGTTTCTCTTGGTACCACTTGTGAGCCCATGACCCACAAGCCTGCTCTCTTGGTCCAAACCAACTATTGGGCTCAATATTTAACTTCTGATCCATCCTGGGGCCACTCCAGGGACCTAGGTGTTGGAACTGCTGCTTGAAAGCATTCCTTTTTCCCACAGGATCTTCGAATTGGATGTGATAATTTAAATGCAACTAAATCATATAATCGAGTTCAGAATATTATACCTCAGATCTGTGCCGACGGAGTAATCTACAGGTCTAGATTACTGAGGTGTGATCCCTTTCCTCGAAGTTCTTCGACTGTGTGGGCGTCTAGGAACTTTGGAACCAGGAACTCTCCCTCTGATGACAGGCGCCGATCTCTACACTCAAAACTTAGGTTTTGAGAATCTCCTCCTCCTTATTTATAAGGAGAAGTGCCGCCCCTATTCCTTGTCCACTAAGTCACGGGCTTTAATTAATTAAAGCCCGGTTTAGTTAATAATTACTGGAACAAATTCTAATTAAATATAATTAGAATTAATCCTAATTATTATAAGGAGAATAATATATAATTATTAAATTAATTATCTAATTCCTTAATTAAGAATAAATCTTAATTAATTAGATATTAATTTATTCCATAATTATATAATTAACCAGAGTACAATTATTGAGATCAGATGGACACTAAAAGAGGAAACTGGCGTCCCCTACACTACAGTAGGCGCCACATTAATGGGCTCAAGCCCATAATGCCTCTTTTTAGTCCAAAACTGATATCCCTCAATAATACCTTGAATTCCTTTCCTGAAGAGCTCTTGGGCCACCCCAGGGATCTATGTACCAGACAGAGTTTAGCCTTACCTAATGAAATAACCATGATCAACCCAGAACATTAATTTCATTAGAGTTGTGATGCATTCCACTAAAGAATCACAACTGAATCACCGCTCTGTCCCAATTTGTAGATTTGGGCTGATACTTTATTTAGAGCTATCCCCGTGTTTAATGACTCCGATATCCATTAATTAATTAGAGCTCCTCTGACTGCTCATAATTAATTAACATCTTATTCTCCTCAAGTAGTACCCGTTCACCCCTTATTATTATACCTGAACTTAATCAGCATGCATGACTTGGTATAATAAACCTTGTGAACTCCCTGAGGGGATATCTCTCAACCTAATACGGACACGGTGTCTCGATATAACTAATTAGACATACTATGTGCCCTCATGTTACCCAAGATGCAAGTCATCAGGGATGTTGCGATAGACCCTTAGCTATACAAGTCAAAGTAACAGTGAACAACACATATATCTCTAATAGCATATCGAGATTAAGATCATATCTCTAAATCCCGAGATCTCTAGTTCTTCACCTATTGCTAGGGTCAGTATCAGAAGAACCTTATCTCACTCGATCCTGTCAATACGTTCCACCGTACCAACATAACTAGCGACTGAGACCCGTCACTACCGTTATGTTGCAGTCTAAACCGATAGTTTTCCCAAGCTATCTCGACTGTGACACTGTTTATATCTCATAATTATTGTCGAACGCTGCGTGATCTCCCTGACACCCGAGCCGTCCACGTGTTCTAAAACATGAGATATAGGGCTTATTCTTATTAATATATTTATTCAGATAGGTGATTGTTACCAGTGGAATACATGTCATATATACTAAAACACGTTTTTGCTTTAGCTATATACAACAACCCCAACAATCTCCCACTTATACTAAAGTAAAAACTTTTAGTATACCCATGTGTCTATCGGAAACTATATGGCATCACTGTATTTCACATCTTCTCCCACTTATACTGAAAGATTTTACCGTGGGAGGATCACTGAGACAATGCCCACCACGTGCTTCCGAGGTGCCGGCATACTCAATTTAGTGAATAAACCGCCATATAAACATTCCTGCTTTAATGTTCCTTTATACACGCAATATCGCCTTATGGTTACATAAACCAATCGGTACTCCTATGTGTTTTCCCAGGTTGACAAATCCATAGATCTTGCTTCTGCACTTGAAAACTCATGTGAGATTTCTTGCAAGATAGGATTACTACCATTTCACAAAGTAAAGTTTCCAACCATACAGCTGCTTTAGTAGCTCCCACTACATATTTAGCTTGTCATGAAAGAACTCTCATAAACATTTTACTGTTCCGAGATTCTCCAAGGTATGGTTCTCCTTTTCTAAGTGAACACATAGATTTAAGGTCGATTACCTCATTTACCAACACACTCCCCGATTATCCGTGTTCATTAATGAACTATATTTGTTACCTTGCACGCAACAATAGCAAATATCTGACACTTTTTCGATATAATTTATATCGATAACCTAGTCAGAACAGTAACCTACGTAGAATACTTGAATCAAGTATACAATCCTTATGGATATACCCTACATTATTCAAATTCTGCGTCTTAAACTGTCCGGATAACCACCACCATTATGTTTGATAATACTCTCACAATGTTGCCAAAGTTAGTGATATCATCACATAATGTACAAGAAAATCACACCTATCATCTTCATTACCATGAGAACTATAACATTTATTGACACGTTCCATAAAACTTGATTTTATGCATGTCATTCCATAAATGCTCCTATTATTTGAATTTCCACAAGAGTTATCAAGCATTCAGAATAATGTCCTTAATTGATACACATTTGATCCAACATAACCGTTATATCCAAATATTTTCCTGCCAAAAGCCATTGACTTTAAACAGATATTGGATTGTAACTTATGAGGTACAAAAAGTGTTAATATAGAAATATAGAAAACTTTTTCTATATTTTCCATATCAACTTTGTTCTTCCTTTGCACTTTTCATCATGAATCTAAATCCAACAATGAACCTTGCAAATTAACATGGATCGTATCAATTACTTATACCTTCTCATATAAACTTTCCATGTGGTCGTTTCTTTCCTCATGTACATTTTCCAAGAAACCTAATTTCTTGATGTATATGAAAACGACTTAGTGTTCTATTTCAAAAAACACTCCCACTTCAATAAAGATGACCTTGTGCAGAATACTTGTGACTATTCATTCTTGTACTTCTTGACTTATTGAAATTCCTTGAATGATCCTATCATTTTTGAACATTCGTTCAATAACGATCTTTATCACCTTATCCTTTTAATCTTTTATTGAAACTTTTACTAATCCAACTTATCACCAATCTTAATTCAACTAATTTGCAATTCACGCAAATATCCCTTATATCCAATCTTGAGTTAAAATCGGTCATAATGCCAATTTATACTCAAATTGTAAGGTAGAATTATAGATACTTGACATAGTTTAGTAATGTTTCAAAACAAGATGAGAAAAGAGGTGAGAAACAAAGAAACAACTACATTTATCTAATCATATTTGAGATATTCCATGTTACTAGATAATTACTTCAACATCTGAATGAAAAAACATTTAACAACCAGTGTTAAAGTCAAATTAACACAAATGTTAAAATCGAAATCATCCATAAACCAATTCAAAACAAATGTACCGCCAAAACTTGGCACCAATGTAATAAAAAACAGTAAAGTAATGTATCATCCCAAACATCTATCTCAAAACCAAAAGATAAAACAAAGAAACAGAAGTCTTCGAGTAATCAGCAACCGCATCAACCATCAATGCTCGCTGACACCAGAACTCGAAGCCGCCCCATCATCCTTTGTGGCATCGCCTACAAAGAAATATATGTAACAAACTATAATTAGTATCCACCAGTTCAATCCGTCCAATAAAGGACTAAACCAATGCTAATATGTTTCACCATGTTACATTTAGAGACATACCTTCATCCATCTTTTGTTTCTTATTCCGCCTTACATAAACTTTCTTAGCTGGAAGTTTATGTTCGCATGCTAACTGAACCTTAGCTCTGGTTGTATCAGCAAAATCAAGAAACCTCCTATACCTCTGTGACTGAACATAGTCACTTATGGTATATTCATTTTCATCCCAGGTTGATGAGTATCTCATAACCTTTTCTTCATTGGGAGGTTTCCCTTGATCGAGTCGATTTTCCCTTCTTGCTTCTTGGATTAAGTTGATCCTGACTTCATCAATTTTAAGTAATTCTTCACATAAAGCAAAGACATCCTCATGATGAACTTCACCAACAACTTCTTCCCTTAAGGCCAAAAACCAATCAGGGAAAGTAGAAAGCAAGATTTCACACCTCGTTCTTCCCGCCATATTTCCTCCATTTAAGAAGTATGTGACAGAGAAATGTGTGAACACCTTGAGGTACCGTTTCATATCGAAATAATCCACAAACCTCATTAACTCCATTTCTTTTCTTGCCAAGGTTCTTAGCAGCTTCTCACGGAAATCCTCAGGAATTCCATTAGGGAAATTTAGCAAACGATTTATTTTATTGCGTATTGAGGACAAAGACATATCTGAAACCAAATAACATAAGTTGACAGTTAACAACTTATTTAATAAAAATAATTTATGTTATCAATGTTATAACCCTTTGAATAAATAACATTGAACCAACAAACGAGTAGCCCAAAAATTTTATACTTGAGTCACGTAGGGCGACCAGGCAAGCATGAAATTTTCGACCATGACTTCTAGAGCCAGTTTATTTCTCTTATCATCACATGGACCCTTGTGAACTAAAGAAATAATAACCCGTACCTTAACCGGACCCTACTATTTTGAGAAGTGACCTCGTTGGGAAGATTCATCAATTAGTAGCTAAGCTTTAACCATATTATTCACCTAACCGAGTTTATCTACAAGATAGCATAGAAAACGAGAACTATGCCGGTATTATAGATGCCCTCTTAGATTATCTCACTTAAAATTTCCACTAAGGACCGAGTTAGAGCCTGTACGTGCAAGCCACGTAGGGTGAACGTTTACTCGTACAACTCCCACTCTCCTAAAGAATATTCTAAGTTATTGAGAAATTTTACCGACGAATATACGGGCAAGGGGTTCGATATCGTGTAGGCCACGTAGGTGGACGTCTATCCGATTCTAATCCTTGACCTCGTCTAAAACCAAATATGGAGGTCCCCAATTAATTAATTAAAACTAATTGATTTTACCGCTTAGTCTTTTTATTTTCAAAGGGTTTTATGCGATATACGAAGCACGTTGACAATTAAGTCCTACCGCATGATTTCTAAGCGCAAGTAATAAAACATGCTCGCTTTTGAAATCATAAATCCATGCTATTGACACCTTAGGCATGTTCGTTTCTATTACGCATTTAATAAAAGCAACAATAACATGCAAAACATGCTTTTATCTCATTGCGTAATTTAAACCATCCATAGCATGCATAATTAATTAAATAAATAAATAGGCTGCCGACCGGGAAGGATAAAACCTATCTATTACAATTTAATTAATTAAATCCGAAACAAGCTTCGGTCTTGTAAAGTCTTCACTTGGTCTTCAAGTCCACCTTTCATAATTAGCAAGTAGCTCGAAATGGAATTAGGGCGCGGAATTCCCTATTTCCAAAATGAGACGAGACGAATGATTTTTGGAAACGAATTAAGTTACGAAAACCTAACCGTCAACGATCACACTAAAGTTTCGGAAAACCTTAGCCCTCGTTCGCTTGCCACGTCACTGACACGTGTCACGACGACATACGTTCGTGCATCACACGCGCCGTCATCGTACGTGTCAAACGGACCGGATCGGGTCGGATCGCGCGTGGGCTGGGTGAACGAGCCAGCTGCGTCCTTTGCAGCCCGGCATCCCGGCCTGACCTTCATCATCGTCGTCTTCATCTTCTTCGAGCTGCAGCCGCTGCTGCAGCACCTTCATCGACGAACCACCGCCGCCGCCATGGCTCCCACTGGAACGACCAGCTTCCCGACACCAAGGAGGCCCCGGCTTCGAGCCACGATAGTAGCGACATCCGGAGCAGCCGCAGCAGACAACGGGTCCGCGCGCGGATAAGTTTCGCCGCCGCCTGTCGCCATGGCTGCTGCCACATCCAGCCACCACCATCGCCGTGAGCTCCCACTGCTCCGGCAGGACTCCCGGGCAACGCCGAGGAACACAGCAGCAACAAGCAGTCGCAGCAGACGACGGGCCTGCGCGCGGGCAGATTTCGCCGGCGCCCGTCGTCGCCTCTATCGCTGCCGCAGCCAACTCCTCCATCACCGTCCTGCCGTGCCGCCATCATCGTCCAGCACCAACGCTGCCGCGCTGCAACAACCCTGATCTCCTCGACTGGACGCGAGCAGCAAGCACGAAAACCCTAGGGTTTTGCAGCCACAGCTCGCCGTTGATCCTGCCGCCGCCCGTGTCCGAGACGAGCTCCGCCTAGCACCATCGAGATGCTGGGCTCATCTTCCACAAGCCCTCCACCCCGATCTGATCACAGCAGCAGTAACAACATCCAAAACTCTAAGGGTTTTGGTGCTGCCGTTGCCGCCGTCCGCCTACCGCCGCCCTGCTGCGATTTCAGCGCCGCCACAACCCTATACGACGGCGACCGAAATCGAGGTTCAAACCCTGGGCTCCGCCGTCGAGTACGACAGGGTGGGGTGCGAGAGATCTCAGCCTCGCGGCTGCGGTCATCGATCGAGTTGGGCTTGGGCGCGTGTGCGACACGCGCTTCTACACGCGTCGTCGCCTGCCGTCTGCCTCGATTCTCGTACCTTGTTCTTCAATTTCTTCACTCGATCTCCACCGTACAGAATTTACAAGAAATCGAAAAATACAAAGAAATTTACAGAAAAATGAATCTTATTCTAATCGGTACCTTATTTCTCACCGATTTGAAAAACAACACAAAAAACCGAATAAAACGGGATCAAAAACAACACACGTTGTTCCCGGACAGTAGCATGCACAGTTTATAGCATAATTGACTCGAATGCATGAACATACATTTAATCCAATTATCACAGAGCCAATTCTAGAACCGTGGCTCTGATACCAGTTGTTGGAACTGCTGCTTGAAAGCATTCCTTTTTCCCACAGGATCTTCGAATTGGATGTGATAATTTAAATGCAACTAAATCATATAATCGAGTTCAGAATATTATACCTCAGATCTGTGCCGACGGAGTAATCTACAGGTCTAGATTACTGAGGTGTGATCCCTTTCCTCGAAGTTCTTCGACTGTGTGGGCGTCTAGGAACTTTGGAACCAGGAACTCTCCCTCTGATGACAGGCGCCGATCTCTACACTCAAAACTTAGGTTTTGAGAATCTCCTCCTCCTTATTTATAAGGAGAACTGCCGCCCCTATTCCTTGTCCACTAAGTCACGGGCTTTAATTAATTAAAGCCCGGTTTAGTTAATAATTACTGGAATAAATTCTAATTAAATATAATTAGAATTAATCCTAATTATTATAAGGAGAATAATATATAATTATTAAATTAATTATCTAATTCCTTAATTAAGAATAAATCTTAATTAATTAGATATTAATTTATTCCATAATTATATAATTAACCAGAGTACAATTATTGAGATCAGATGGACACTAAAAGAGGAAACTGGCGTCCCCTACACTACAGTAGGCGCCACATTAATGGGCTCAAGCCCATAATGCCTCTTTTTAGTCCAAAACTGATATCCCTCAATAATACCTTGAATTCCTTTCCTGAAGAGCTCTTGGGCCACCCCAGGGATCTATGTACCAGACAGAGTTTAGCCTTACCTAATGAAATAACCATGATCAACCCAGAACATTAATTTCATTAGAGTTGTGATGCATTCCACTAAAGAATCACAACTGAATCACCGCTCTGTCCCAATTTGTAGATTGGGGCTGATACTTTATTTAGAGCTATCCCCGTGTTTAATGACTCCGATATCCATTAATTAATTAGAGCTCCTCTGACTGCTCATAATTAATTAACATCTTATTCTCCTCAAGTAGTACCCGTTCACCCCTTATTATTATACCTGAACTTAATCAGCATGCATGACTTGGTATAATAAACCTTGTGAACTCCCTGAGGGGATATCTCTCAACCTAATACGGACACGGTGTCTCGATATAACTAATTAGAAATACTATGTGCCCTCATGTTACCCAAGATGCAAGTCATCAGGGATGTTGCGATAGACCCTTAGCTATACAAGTCAAAGTAACAGTGAACAACACATATATCTCTAATAGCATATCGAGATTAAGATCATATCTCTAAATCCCGAGATCTCTAGTTCTTCACCTATTGCTAGGGTCAGTATCAGAAGAACCTTATCTCACTCGATCCTGTCAATACGTTCCACCGTACCAACATAACTAGCGACTGAGACCCGTCACTACCGTTATGTTGCAGTCTAAACCGATAGTTTTCCCAAGCTATCTCGACTGTGACACTGTTTATATCTCATAATTATTGTCGAACGCTGCGTGATCTCCCTGACACCCGAGCCGTCCACGTGTTCTAAAACATGAGATATAGGGCTTATTCTTATTAATATATTTATTCAGATAGGTGATTGTTACCAGTGGAATACATGTCATATATACTAAAACACGTTTTTGCTTTAGCTATATACAACAACCCCAACACTAGGTACCAGACAGAGTTTGGGCTTCCTAAATAAGATAAATACTTTACTCTCCCCTAGAGCATTTATCTTAATTAGAGCTATACCACATTCCACAAAAGAGTTATAACCGATTTACCGCTATGTCCCGATTATGTAGATCGGGGCTGGTATTTTGCTTAGTGCGATCCCCGTGTTTAAGAATCCTAATATCCATTAATTAATTAGGGCTCGTCTAACTGCTCATAATTAATTAACCTCTTATACTTCCTTAGGTAGTACCAGCTCAACCTTATTATTATACCTTGATATTAATCAAGCTTGCAAGACTTGGTATAATAAATATTGTGAACTCCCTAAGGGGATATCTCAACCTTTACGGACACGGTGTCTCGATACAACTAACTAGACATCATACATGCATCCATGTTACCCAAGATATAAGGAATTAAGGTGCCGTACACAAGGTCCGTACCAAATAAGTAAAAGTAACAGTGAAGAACGCGTATATGCCTAATATCTTATCGAGATTAAGATCAAGCTAATAAGACCTGAGATCTTTAGCTCTTCACCTTATTATAAGGGTCAGTCTAGAAGAACATTATCTCTCTGCGATCCTATCAATACGTTCCATGGTATCAGCATAACTAGTGATTGAGACCCACCACTACTGTTAATGCTGTAGTCTGAACCGATAACTTTCCCCAAGTTATCTCAACTTTGATAATCGTTTATATCTCATGAGCCACTGAAATACATGATCCCCTCTAGACGCAACTGGCACGTTAACTAAAACATGAGATAATGGACTTATTCAATCTCAACTATATACTTTTAGTAAGTGATTATAAATAGTAGAATAATCTTTGCACACACTAAAACATTGGTTTTCATTTAGGTATACAAATTCCCAACATCCACAAGCAAGAAGATTAAGGCAGAAAAGAAAGAGATGGACTCTGCGTTTAGAGCTTATCTCTCCAAACAAGATTTATCTGATATATCTCCCAAGATGGAGAAATTGCTGCAAGACTTCTTAACAACGGCGTGAAGAAATGAGAAGCTCGAGAATTAAATGAACGAGTACAAGAAGTACTACAAAGATTTTGAGCTCAGCTATTCCAACCACGACAATGACCACTCTGACAAGAAGAGTAATGGTAAAACTAAACCCTTAATTTTCAATTCTTCTAACACACCCTAGGGTGGTTGTTTTGGTTGGAGCAGGTCAGGTCACTACAAGCCAGACTGTCCTGATATCACCAGGCCAAGCATGTGAAGAGCTCCGAGCCAAGAGAGATTGCAAGCTCAAAGAACAACGAGCTGCGATGATTGGTAAAGAAAAATCAAGGAAATCTTACCTATCTGATAGCTCGTCAGATGAAGAAGAATTATACCTTGCCGTCGAGGAAAGTGACAACGAAGAATGCTTCATGGGACTCGATGACAAGATCGAGAAACTCGAGGTTAACTCTCAATCTGTCTCTGCCACTTTTTGTGATAATGAATCTGCAGGTGAAGTTGCCCCCGAGATGGTATCTTGGGAGGAGATCAACCAGCAGATGGAAGACTATGGAAAGCTAGCCTCCATGTTCAAACAGATTGTACGAGAAAGTAAAATGTTGGAGGAAGAGAATGAGAAATACAAGCTTGCTATGAATGAACAGTTCACTCGTTATGATGCCGACAAAGAAAAAGAGATTGACACCCTAAAATAGAAAGCTCAAGAATGAGCTCTTAGAGAAAATGAGCTCAGTGTGAAGATTGAAGAGAAGGATAAAGAAATCCTTGCTCTTAATGCCAAGTTAACTGATCTCGTGACCAAGATCAGCAAGCCTGCTCATCATTCTCTACCACATAAGAAGATCGAGCTAAAGAATCTAGCTCGACAGCCTCAAGCGATCTTGATCAAGGAGCACAGGTCGAGGAGCCAAGCTCAGCCTGCTCAGCAAGATCGACCTGTACAAAGTCAAGCTCGACCTGCTCAGAAGCAAGGCTGACCTATCCAAAATCAGTGAAGAGCTCAACCTACCTATCAGAGGAAAGATTACCAAGAGAAATAGAACTATTGACGGTAGCACTACCAATCAGATCTATCAAACTGCTATTGTCAGACTGGATACCAAAATCACCAGTATCAACATAGATTTCATGAGCTGCCCCACTATCGTGAAGATTATTATGCTACTCATCAACCTCAGTATCAAGTTGAATACTTTGAGGAGCCCTTCTATTTTGCAGATCAATATCAGTCTGCTCCTTGACCTTACAAGAAAAGGTCATCAAAGAAGAAGACTTCTCAACGTGACTTTAACCAGATCAAAGTCACAAACCATTCTTGTTTCCCCAAGGGATCTCAACCTGCTAACATGGCACCCAATCTCAAGTGGGTCGCTAAATCTTCTTAATTGCAATATGTGGAGATCAACACGAGCAGCGGAATAATAGGAAGCCACGTTAAAATATTTTTGATCTTTTGGTTATTTTTGTTACATTCACAATAATGTGAAATTTGAATTAAAGACTTTCAATTGCAAGTAGATCCCGGAGTATTTCTAGGGTACTCTGAGACGAACCTAGCATTTAAAGTCTATAATAAGAAGTCCATGATTGTGGAGGTAACACCTCTTGTTATTTTTAATGTATCTGCTTGCTTGTACAGTGATAATGCATCAGCTCAACAAACAGATCAATCTGCAGATCCAGCTAGCTCCCAGAACCAAATCGTCGACAACTTATTCATCTGGAGTCCAACTAAACTAACAGAAAAAGATCAACCTGATAATTATGAGGTCACACAGCAAGAGGGAACTGATGCAAGGACATCCAGCTACTCCACACCAGCTCGGACATAACATATTGATTCCCCAATCACAAATCTGGTTGAACAGCTTAATCCTTTTACCTCTCAAGCTTATCATAAATTTGAGGATACCAAGATTGAGCCTAAACTTGAATCATCCAAAGAAGAAATCACTCGACAAAGATGGGACGATGATCATCCAGAGGAGCTCATTGTTGGGAACCTAAAAGACGGTGTTAGGACTAGAAGAATGTGGTGATCGAAAATTAAGAATGCTTTCTTGAGATGCAGATCAAGTCTTGAGAGAAGATGCACAGTGATATTCAGTGAGATGATCTCTTGACTAAACTTTTAATGGAATAAAGGTTCAAAATGCTTTGTGGGAAGCTCGAGCTCCTAAGAAAAAGCTAACAGATCGAGAATCTCGATATGTCGGATGCACGGTCTCCTTACCAAGAGTAAACACATCGACAGGGTTACTCTACAGACCAAGGCACTAAGATCGTAGAACAGATCGAACCAATTCTCAGACACACTGATCAACAAATCAATAATTAAGGGAGAACCAGGGAAATTGTATCACTCTCTGTTCTTATCTTCTTTAATTTACTAGAAATATTCCATGAAAACTTATTTGATTCCAGTGTTCTGTTTTTGGATTAGAGACCTTAAACAAGAATGAGTTCGCTACTCTCTCCGTTAATGCCTTGATCTACCCAAGGAGGTCAAGATCGAACATCGCTAGCTAACTCATGTGGTCTCATCCTTAGATCACTCTGTGGTTGACATGTAGACCAACATCACGGCATTGTTATCTTCTTGTGAGTCCTTGTCTACTGACCTGGAGTAAAAGAATTCTTCTCTCCGCCAAATTGTCCAAACCCTTATTGATGCTATCGAAAAGGGGAAAGGATATTAGGAATGCAAAGCAGTTGAAGAAGTACAAGGTCAAACTGTCTATCTTATATTCCTTGATCTTAAAATCTCTATCTTATAGGAATCTTTTGTAAAGTGTGGTTTCGACATCAAACTGTAGATTTTATTCTTTTCTAGAGTACAAGTTGATAGGATCGATCTGTCTTGTATAGCACAGATCGAGATATTAGCATTGATTAGAACAAATTGATCTTCCATGTAAAGGTACAGATTGAGAACCTCGATCTGTCCTATAAGTGATCAATCTGATCATTAGACTCCTAGTCAATCTGCCAATAGAACTTAGTTGGTCTTTCTTGAAGATTCAAAGAGACTGATGTTCTCAGTCTGAAGGTCAACCTGATCTGCCTCAATAGATCGAGACACAGATTGATGGTGTCGATCTATTAACCTAGTTGACCTATCCTCTGTAATGTATGGTGCCAGCTAGGACAAATCTCAACGGCTAGAAGTGTGCCAGTCTCAACGGCTAGATCTGACATATCTGCAACTCCAAGGGCTCTATTTCAAATGCTATGCCTAAAAATACTTCAACCCAATTCAAAATCAAGCAAGGGAAATCAAGAATTCAAAGCCAAAACTCTGCTAAAATCTTCAAGCTCTTTAAGCTCATTCAACACTCGAACCAAGACAATTTCCCAAGTGTTGATACTCAAAGATGTTAGATTCTGGAAACCTCAGTTCTAAGCATTTATTGTTGCTTAGACCAACACAGAAACTCTCTCTCTACAAGCTCAAAGTGTAATCTTTAAGTAGAAGATTTTCTATAAGTCTTCACCATTATTGAGTAGTTCAAGCTTTGCAAGTGAAGAAGATCGAGTGCAAGATCGACTAAAGAAGATCAAGTGCAATATCGTGTGCAGATTGTACGTAAGTTTGTAAGTAAGGTTGTAAGGGTCATGACCCAAAACTCATGCTCAGCCCAAGTCTAAAGATTGACAAAGGTTGAGGTTGGTACTCGGCCAGTATAAATAAGAGAGCGGTAAATCCAAGGTTAAGGGATTTTTCAGATACGAAGATATCTAACATGGACGTAGGAGGATTTCCCGAACTATGATAAAATTGACTGTCTTGATCTCTCTCTCTCTCTCTACTCTTTATATTCAGTCAATCTCTCTTATCTTACTAACCCTCATAACTCAATCTGCATTCTTGCTATTAATCTTGTTGCTAAGCTTACTTGAATTAAAGAAAAGATTTTCTAAGAGTACCAACAGATCCACCAACTTCCACACTGCAAGTATAACCTATTTAAGCTCAGCAGTGAACCTGTCTTTGCTTAACAGATTGTCCTTATCTGATTCAAGTTGACCTGACAAGTGAATCTATTCATAGATTTGTTTTGAAAGTCAAAATTATTGGTGATTGGTGTATTCCCCCCATACACTAAATTACTCTTTCCAGGACCAACACACCATCACTCTGAAATACTTTAATATTGTTGGAGAATTGATTGCAAACAAGAGCATGAAATTTCAACAGAACATCAAAGAACTCAGATTTAGCATGCAACGGATGCAACCAGGTGAATCTAGAATAATCATCCATGAACACAACATAATAACGAAAACCATCAGTTGAATCAATCAGAGCATGTCCCCACAGATCACAATGAACTAGTTGTAAAATAGAAGAAGCACGTTTTTCATTAACATCAAAAGGCAATCTCTTACTCTTCATCAGTTGGCAAGAAGAATAAATATTCGGCTTTGGTAACTGAATAATAGAAAAAGATACATGACCCAAACAAGAATGCCATAATTCAAAAGATGCATTTAAATCCTTTGAATGCAAGGCAGCCACTAATGCTGGAGTTCCACGCTCTAAGATATAAAGCCCGTTCCTACACTTGCCCTGAGCTAGTATTGCCTTTGTTGTTCGATTCTGAATAACAAACGACTTATCAGAAAATAAAACATCAACTGGTAAATTTGAGGTGAGCTTACTGATCGATAATAAGTTCTTTGTGACGTGAGGGACTACCAACACATCCAACAAATGTAAGTTATTGGAAAGTGTACAAGAACCAAAATGTGAGATATGAAGAGAATCACCATTGCCAATAATGATGTAATTATTACCATTATATGGTGCATAAGTATCCTGAGTTGAGGTACCAAAGGTCATATGGGCAGATGCTTCAGTATCCACAAACCAATAAGAAGATGGACTTGAAGAGACATTGCAATGTGTTTGAAATGCATGAGCAAGATTATCAGCTGCTGGCTCGGACCGAGGAGAATAATGTTGAGAGCAACGATCTGCATAATGACTGGTTCTCGACAAATTTGACACTTTGGAGTGTATGGTTTTTTATTATTTCCTCGACCATTACCACGTCCACTTTTATGTCCTCCACCACGAGAGGAATTCTGATAACCATGACCACCAGAAGGATGAGAAGAACCACGATCATGAGCAAGAAAAGCTGTTGGTGCAGCAATAGAACCCTCTAAAGAATGATCGAATATTTCATAGTCTTGCGCCTGATGGGTCAGATCGTGAAAAGAAGGCATCGGAGTAAGAGCCATACGCACATCAGAAAAATTACAAAATTGAGGGCCAAGACCACGTAAGAACCAATGGCTCTTATCAGATTCATCTACCGGCCACCCAATGGCGGCAAGTTGATCGCATCACATCTTGAATTTTCGACTATAACCTGCAACAGAGGATGAACCCTTTTTGAGAAGATGAAGCTCATCACGTAATTGATGTGCATGAGAAGTAGAGGAGTGACTGAAGGCAGCCTCTAAGGCAAGCCAAACATCACGTGAAGACTTGAATCCAATAACTTCAAACATGGATTCCTCGGTGAGAGTGGAGAGAAAGAGACTCAAGATGCGTTGATCTTTGGCACACCATGTCGCATTTGCCGGATTCGGAACTTCCTTGCCGTCATCTGTCAACGTAGGGGTGGGTGCCACAAAAGATCTATCCACAAAAGAATATAGATCGTGACTAGTTAACATAGCAACCACTTTATTCCTCCAAAGAAGGTAATTGTTTGATGATAACTTGATAGTTATCATGTGGATGAGAGTGGCAATTGGGATGTTGTCAGCCATGGAGTGGTTCGTAGAAAAATAGGAGAGAAGATAGCAGAAAGAGATGAAAGAAAAGTTTTAGGGTTTTGTGGTGTTTTAGGCTGATACCATGTGAAAACAATTATTGTAATCACCGTGAATGTGGTGATCGATGAGTTTTCCACTATATATAATGATAATTACAAGAAATATTTACACAGAAAGAATCAAAGGAAAATAAGGAAATAGTATAAAAAGATATAATAATATCTAGAGAAAATATATATTGATTCTAATCCTTATTACTCCCTCATGGTTAGGGGTGTACACGGTCCGGTTTGGTGCGATTTGATGTCTAAACCAAACGTGTGACATCCCACATTGAATAAGTATGGGATGTCAGCATAGTATAAGTATGGGCTCAATGGACTCTCTAGTAACTTGGGTTAACCATTTTGGCAAAGCGAGGACGAACACCAAGTAGTTGCTAACGGGCTCATTGTGCCACCGTAGCGTAACGGGCTCCCACTCCCGTGGGCCCGGGGCATTGATTAACACGTATTTTATGTGCATGTCAAGTGTATTTTGCATGTGTTTGAGTCTCGATTTATGTGCTTAAATGTTAGAAATGCTAGGGTTTCTTAACTTGTAGCATACTTTTTACTTTTCTCGTTTCTTTTCGGGTTTTAATCTATTTTTGTAAGAATTGGAAAGAGCATTCAAGTAGCTAAGGATAGAGGGCCGGAAACGAGGAAGAACCGAGCTTAATTAGAGTGAAACTTATGTTCAAGAATGTAGGATTTCAAGTTATATAGCTAGGGTTTCACTAGTTTGATTTCAAGTTATATAGCTAAGTCTTGTTATGCTTTTTTCAGGAATAATTAAGAACTTATTTGGCCAATTAAATTACTCCATATCAAAGAGGGGTTCGTTAGGAGTCCATAGCAAAAAGCGGATTGAGAATCGGAGTTCGGACGAGAGAGAACGAGCGAAAACAGCAAAGTCGCGCAAGATGAAGAAACTAGTTGACCGGTCAATGCACGGCGGACCGGCGCCCTGTCAGGCCACCGACCAACCTGCCAGACCGCCACCGGGGACAGAGAGGACGGCGACCTGGACCAGCGACCTACCAGGCCGCCGGTGGTCCTCCTCCAGGCCGCCGGTTGTGCGAGACCTCACTTAAGGGGCGAGTTCGGCTCGCCCGAACTCGTCCCGGTTCGCCCCATTTCGTCCCAACTCGACCCAAATTAGATTTTTTATGTATTTAACCCCTATTTCTTCCCCCATTGGTGTATCTTTTCTATACTTTTACATTCCAAGAACCCTAATTAGATTTTATACTTTCCTCTTTAGTATTTTCATGATTGTTTGAGCTACACTTGTTGGAATTTAAATTTAAGCATAGATTCTTCTTCCTTATTTAATTCTCTTACTTTTCCTTATGATTTCATCTATTTTCATGGTTTAATTTCTTCAATTATGTCTTGGTAAATTTTCCTTTGGTTCTAATATATGATGATATGATCTAGAAAACTAGGTTTTTGGATTTTGTTGTTGGATTTACCTTCTAATTCATATGTCTTGTGGTTTCGGTCTTGAATATTATTGCATGATTGATTGGCCATCATTGAGTGCATACAAAGTGTTTGGTTAAATACTTAGGAGGCTTTAATTCATAGCACTTAGCATCAAATCACAACATATTAGTAATTCTTGCTAATAGGAGATTCTAGATATAAAATGTGTTATTAGGAGTTGATTTATGCATCTTGAGACCTAGCGGAGATAGATGTCATAGGTTGATCCACTAATATCGATTGCTTCGAGAGAAGAATTGATGTTAACTATATATAGAACTCCCATATGAATTAGATTAAAATGGCTAATCCATGCAAATCCTTAAACTTAGGCTTCTAGTGATTATTGGATTATATTTGGAACCAAACTCTTTCCTATTGATTTTTAATCGCTTGTTATTAGTTGTTGATATCTAGTTGCTTACTTTTCATTATTATTTAGTTTATTTGATCATTGAAAAGAAAAACCCAAAATCATGATATTTTGTAGCTTGGATAGTTGATCCGCCCTACTTTTGAGGGTAGGGAGAATGCAATAATAATCAATTATAGTATAATTGAGTCGAATCCTCAAGGAATGCTAGGTCGTTTAAGATTCAAGTAGTAATCTAATTATCTAACTACTATTCAAGCATACAAGTGACATGTTTTTGTGTTTTTGATTATACTTCAATTAGGAATCAATAGGAAATAAAAGTGACTCCAATTATACTTCAATTAGGTCTAAGTGATAGGGAGATGACACTCTAACTAGAATTAGCCATTTTAATCCAATTTCATGTGGGAAACCTCCTAAATATGATTCATTCAACTCTCTTTGCAACTAAACCAAGTAGATTAATGAAATACCTAATTCCGACTAGGACATCAAGTATAACATCAACTCCCAATAGCACATGGAGTTCTTTAGCCCTACTATATCTAGCATGCAAATCTCTTGATCCTAGCATCTAATCGAAGCCTCCTAAGCTTTAGATCAAACACTTGGTATGCAACTATGGTGATCAAACACAATTACATAATAAAACATAGCCCCAAGAGAAATGAACAAGAAATTAGAAGGTAAATCCATAATTAAAGCTTAATACAATCACTTATCCCTAATCTACATATAATAGGAATCACAAAGAGAACTAGCTAGACATGATTAATGAAAATAAACCATAGAAAGTAAATGAAATCATGCTTAAAAGATAGAGAATTCAATAAGGAAGAAGAATATGGTCTTGAATTGCAAATCCACCAAGTGTAGCTCCAACAATCTTGAATTTACTAAAAAGGAAAGAGGGAAATGTTTTTAGGGTTCTAAGAATATTAAAATATGTAAAAGATACACAAAATAAGAAGATTTTGGGGTTAAATACATAATAGGTGAGTTTTGGGTCGAGTTGGGACGAATCGGGGTGAACCGGGATGAGTTCGGGCGAGTTTGAGTGACGATCGGCGGCCAACCGGCGGTTGAGATGGCGGCCCAGCCACCCGCCGTGTGGGTTGCAGCCCAGGTGGCCGGAAACTCTGTCCCTCAGCCGGCCAGCCGGCGGTCCAGCCGGGCGCCGTCCGGGTCGCCGTCGGTCCGGTCATGTTGCGCAGCTCCACTGTTTTCGCTCGTTCTCCCTCGTCCGAACTCCAATTCTCGATCCGGTTTTTGCTATAGACTCCTAACGAACCCCTCTTCGACATGGAATGATCAAATTGGCCATATGAGTTCTCCATTGTTCCTGAAAAAAGCATAAAGAGACTCGAGAGAATGAGGAAAACATAAATGAAATCAAACTAGTGAAACCTATCTATACAACTTGAAATTCCACATTTAAGAACACCAGTTTCACTCTAATTGAGCTCGATTCTCCATCGTTTCCGGCCTTCGATCCTTAGCTACTTGAATTCTTTTTTAAATTCTCATAAAAATAGATCGAAAACCGAGAAAAACGAGAAAAGTCTAAAGTATACTAAGAGTTAAGAAACCCTAGCATTTCTAGCATTAAAACATACAAATTAAGCTTCAAATATATTCAAAATACACTTAACATGCACATAAAATACGTGTTAATCACTCCCCCACTTAAGCCAATGTTCGTCCCGAACAATGAAACGAACAATTAAAACACTTAACACGTATGGAGTGTGCATTTTGAGTTCCTCAAAAACCATTTAGTTCAAAGAAATTCTCTAGTCAAACCAAACATTCATAAGATCAACCACTATCCTAACCTAGAATTCAATCACTCAAGCATCTTAAACTCTAGACCTCTCAAGGAACATGTGTATCACTCGATCCCTCAATATATGGAAATGGTGAACACTCATCGAAATCATACAATACACATCTTTAACCATAAGCTTGCCTATCAACTCAAGTTCCCAATACTATAATGCATGCATAAATTAGGATCAAAAAGGTCTTTCTTAAGCTTGTAATGTAGGGACATTGGTTAAGGTAGGAAATTATATGCTAAGTGACTTAAATTTGCATTCAAGTACTCTTACCCCCTTTCTTCTCCTTTCAAAGTATGAATTTCTTCATCTTCCACCTTATCCAACCCCTTTGTTATCAAATAAACCCAAGCTTCTACCAAACATTTAAAGAAACACTCATTTATGCTCTTATTTCTTTTTTTTTTTTTTTGTTTTGTAAGAACTTTGTTCTTATTCTTTTCTTTTCTAACATTAAGCTTATAGGAGTGTTCTTTCAACTCAAAGCAAATCTTCGAGACCCTTTACCATCACCCACCATTCTTTATGAATTTTCAACTTTCACCAAGGTTCCCTTAACCATCCTTCACCCCATATCATCCGGTTCAAGAAGAAAAGATTCTTTTCAAGGCTCAAAATGGGACAACAATGGCAATGAAGGAAAGATTAGTGTTTAGGAAAAATGGGCTACACAATGATGGCCTAAGATCATCTCCTAATCATGCAATCATGTTATATTTCTAACAAGAGTATCAAGGCAAGTTCTAGTAAAGAATATGCAATGCAAGATCAAGCTCTCAAGAAAGCATATTCACTATGTAACATGCATAGTTTAAGGCTCAAAATCCTCTCAAGCTTTTTATCTAGAGTCTAAGTGCCTAAGTTCAATCATTCCAAGCCATTCAAGTGAAATTACCTTAATCATGCTTGACTTAAACTTGAGAAATTTCAAAAAATTGTTACCATTTTAGCATCAATCATTGGCATCTCACCCAAATGCACTTGAGCAATTAAACACGTTCTTTCGTACTCAAGCATGCAAGCATTCATTCATCCTTTCAACTCAAAAACTTTTCAATGTTTCAAAAATTTCACACTCAAGCTCCAATCAATCAACAAAATCATCCTCACCAAAGATTCTCCATTGTAAGCTCACATTCAATAAACCAACAAATTTTCATCAATTAAGCTCATCGACCCAAACTCATCACCAAACCAACTTAAACATGCAAGAATCATCCATTTCACCCTACACAATCATCAAGAAAGCCTAAGCATATAATCAATGAAATCATAATGATACCACATCAAATAGAAACTTGAAAACCAAGAGTAAAGTAATTTATATTCCTTATCCTACCCCCCTTCCCCAAACTTATTTTAGATCATAAAGTCTAAAATGAGTTTGGAGAGAAGAATAATAAGAAATTTAAATTACACTTACAAAGGTCCATAGCTATGTTGAATGTGGTTTTGAAAGCCATTCAATCATTTGCTTGCTTGATTGATTTGATTCTCTTCCTTCACTCGTTCCCATCATGATTCGACCTCATGCATTGACAATAAAACACATGGAACTTGTGAAGTAGAAATGAACTTAAAAATAGGAAGTATTAGCATAGAAATAAGGAGAAGTAGAAGGAACCATTAAATCAAAAATAAGAAACAAAAACCAAAATCAAACTAAAGGAACTAACTAAAATGAAAAAGAAAAGGATAGTTGTTGGGGTGCCTCCCAACGAGCGCTTGTTTTTAACGTCGTTAGCTCGACGATACCTCTTTGCCCTTTTCAAGGGACTTTGAATGAGATCCCTCCTTTATCAAGCATCAACCTCTCACTTTCCTCTCCAACCTTGCTTGGCTTCTTGACCTCGCTTGAACCATTTGATATGTAGAATGTCTCATTTTCTTCATTTACTCGAACAATAAGACTCCCTTCAAGCATATCAACTAAAGCTCGACTTGTTGCAAGAAATGGCCGTCCAAGAATGAGTGGAGTCTCCCAATCCTCCGGCATGTCAAGGATAACGAAATCCACCGGAAAAATGAACTTCCTGACCTTGATAAGCACATCTTCTACAATCCCTCTTGGATGTGTGATTGAACGGTCCGCCATTTGGAGTGATATTGAAGTAGGCTTGAATTTACCAATCCTCAAACGATTGTATACGGAAACGGGCATCAAATTCACACTTGAGCCTAAATCACACAAAGTTTTTCTAAATGTCTAACCACTAATCTTACAAGGTATTGTGAATTTTCCCGGATCATTCTTCTTGTTCAGAATCTTCTCTTGTAAACGAGCACTACATTCTTCCGACAACATAATGTTTTCTATATTTGATTTTAGGCGAAGTCAAGGAATAGGATCATGTAGACATCCACCCTACATGGCCTGCACGATTTTGACCTCCTTGCCCGTATATTCGTCGGTAAAATTTCTCAATAACTTAGAATATTCTTTAGGAGAGTGGGAGTTGTACGAGTAAACGTCCATCCTACGTGGCTTGCTCGTGCGGGCTCTAACTCGGTCCTTAGTGGAAATTTTAAGTGAGATAATCTAAGATGGTATCTACAATGCCGGCATAGTTTTCGTTTTCTGTGCTACCTTGTAGATAAACTCGGTTAGGTGAATAATATGGTTAAGGCTTAGCTACTAATTGATGAATCCTCCCTACGAGGTCACTTCTCAAAATAGTAGGGTCCGGTTAAGGTACGGGTTATTATTTCTTTAGTTCACAAGGGTCCATGTGATGATAAGAGAAATAAACTGGCTATATGTCATGGTGTAGAGTTTTGTACTTGCCTGGTCGCCCTACGTGACTCAAGTATAAAATTTTTGGGCTACTCGTTTGCTGGTTCAATGTTATTTTATAAAAGGGTTATAACATTGATAACATAAATTATTCTTATTGAATGAGTTGTTAACTGTCAACTTGTGTTATTTGGTTTCAGCTATGTCTATGGATCCTTTTCGCAATCAAGTTTTTAATTCTGTTACTTCCTCAAAGATAGTTCCTATGGATGTAAGAAACCATATTCTAAGGTTTCAAACTTTCGGGAAAATATCCTCTAAGAAATTTGAGGATAATTATGACATGGAACGTTATGTCATGGAGTTTTGCGACTTGTTTCTAGCTTATGAGACATATGGCGCCATACTTTATGGGAAAGTGAAGTGTGACATTGTCTTGGCTTCTCTATCGGCTTCTTTCACTGCTCTTCATATGGAGATCATCAAATCTCAAGTCGACCACACTGATGTGGAAGCTCTTTTCGAAGAGCTACTTGAGGTCAACAATGAGAGGAAAAAGATGGTCATGTGGTCGAGAGAAGTGAATAAGATATACGATAGAGTGAGGGCCAAAAATGAGGGTGAAATGAGTCGTGATTCCAAAAGTGGAAAGGAACCTCCGAGACAGCATAAGAAACAAAAGAAGGATGAAGGTATGTCTCTAAATGTGACATGAAAAACATATTAGCATCGGTTTAGTCCTTTTTGGATGGATTTGACTGGTGGATACTAATTATGGTTTGTTACATGTGTTCCCTTGTAGGCGACGCTACAAAGGAAGGTTGAGGCAGCTTCAAGTTCTGGATTTAGCAAGCATGGTCGGTTGATGCGGTTGCCAATTACTTGAAGACTTTTTTTCTTTGTTTTTATCTAGTGGATTTTGAGACGTTGTTTTGATACATTACTTGTTGGTTTTTCATTACATTGGTTTTGCCAAGTTTTGGCGGTACATTATTTTGAATTGTTTATTGGATGATTTTGGTTTTAACATTTGTGTTAATTTTGTTTTAACACTGGTTGTTAAATGTTTTTCATTCATGTGTTGAAGTAATTATCTTGAAACATGAAATATCTCAAATATGATTAGATAAATGTAGAAGTTTTCTTTTGTTTCTCACCTCTTTTCACATCTTTATTTAAAACATTACTAAACTATGTCTAGTATCTATAATTCTACATTATAATTTGAGTATAATTTGGTATTAGGACCGATTTTGGAGGATCAAATTGGACATAAGGGATATTTGCATGTATTATGGTACAAGTTAGTAGAATTAAGATTGATGATAAGTTGGATTAGTAAAAGTTTCAATAAAAGATTATAAATGATAAGGTAAAGAAAAGATCGCTCTTGAACAAAGTTGAAAAATGATATTCAAGGAACATCAATAAGCCAAGTAGTACAAGAATGAATGGTCACAAGTATTTTGTACAAGTTCATCTTTATTGCAGTGGGATTGTTTTCGAAAGAGAACATTAAATCGTTTTTCATATACATCAAGAAACTAGGTTTCTTCGAAAATGTACATGAGGAAAGAAACGACCACGTAAACATAAAAGTTTGGATAAGATGGTGAAAATAATTGATACAATTCCTGAATTTTATGATTCATGGCAATTCATTGGTTTGCATGTTTCGTTAATGGATTCAAATCCTAAATGAAAAGGGCAATGGCAATGGAAAATTAAGGTTAATATGGGAAATATAGAGAAAATGGGTTCTTAAGTCCATTTTTAATGCTTTGTCGGGATAATGGGAATATTTGTGGAATGGCATGCATAAATTTTTGTGGCACATGTCAATAAATATTACAGTTCTCATCGTAATAAAGATGATAGACGTGATTTTCTTATACATTATGTGATAATGCTAATAGCATTGGCAACATTGTGAAAGTATTATCGGACATAATGATGGTGGTTATCCGAACAGTCTAAGACGCATCATTTGAATAATGTGGGATATATCCTTCAGGATAATATGCATTATTCAAGTATTCTACATAGGTTACTGTTCTGACTAGGTTATCGATATGAGCCATATCAGAAAACTATCAAATATTTGTTATTGCTGCGTGCAAGGTAACAAATATAGTTCATTATCGGATTAATGAACACGGATAATCGGGGAATATGTTTGTAAATGAGATGTTCGACCTTAATCTATGTGTTCACTTAAAAAGGAGAACCATACCTTGGAGAAATCTTGGAACAGTAAAATGTTTATGAGAATTTTTTCATGACAAGCTAAAATTGTTGTGGGAGCTACTAAAGCAACTGTATGGTGATCGTTCACTTTTTGAGGGTGAGAGAATGCAATAATAATTGATAAGTATCAAGTCGAATCCACAAGGAAAGCTAGGACGCAAGAATTTCAAGTAGTAACCTAGTTATCTAACTACTATCCAAGCTACCGACTAACATGTTTTTGGGTTTCTTATTTAACTAATGATAATGAAAAGTAGGTAACAAGCTTAGAAATTAACTAAACACTCAACAAGTATGCAAATGATTAAAATTCAATAAGGAAATGAAAGTGACTCCAATTATACTTCAATTAGGTCTAAGTGATAGGGATGTAACACTCTAACTAGAATTAGCCATTTTAATCCAATTTCATGTGGGAAACCTCCTAAGTATGATTTTATTGTAATAAAATCAAGTAGATTAATGAAAGGCTTAACTCCTACTAAGATATCAAGCAATTCATTAACTCCCAATAGCTTATGGAGTTCCTTAGCCCTACTATTCTCTAGCATGCAAATCTCTTGATACTAGCATCTAATCTAAGCCAGGACCTAAGCATTAGATCAAACACTTGGTATGCAACTATGGTGATCAATCACAATTACATAATAAAATATAGCCCCAAGAGAAATGAACATGAAATTAGAAGGTAAATTCATAACTAGAGCCTAATCCCATCACTTATCCCTAATCTACATATAATTGGAATCAAAAAGAGATCTAGCTAGACATGATTAAGGAAATTAAACCATAAGAAATAAATGAAATCATGCTTAAAAGAAAGAGAATAAGATAAGGAATAGAAATATGGTCTTCAATCTTCAATACACCAAGTAAATCTTCACAAATCTTGTAAATACCAAAGTAGAAAGAGGGAAATTGAAATTAGGGTTCTTGAGAGTGTATTCTAGCTAAAAATACCCCATTGGGAAAGATTTGAGGTTAAAATACATTAAAATTGAGTTTTGGGTCAAGTTGGACCGAGTTAGACGAACCAACTCGGTCAATAATGGAAGAAGGGTGCCTAGATGGCGGTTGGGACGGCGGCCGGCTGGACCGCCGTGTGGGCCGCTGTCCAATCTGCAGCTCAGCCATCCCCACGGTGGTTTGGCCGGCGGTTAGCTAGACCGCCGTCCAAACCGCCTTCCTTCCCGGTTCGGTTCTTCTTCCGTTTTATTTGTTCTTTGGTTCTTTTTTTGATTCTTGATTTCCTTTCTTCAAACCAGATTTTGACCTTCTATTTCACCTCTTGAAGCTCGATTCTTCCTCGTTTCCGGCCCTCGATCTTTAGATACTTCAATTCTCTTTCAATTCCTACAAAAATAGATCGAAAACCAAGAGAAAACGAGAAGAGTATAAAGTATGCTATAAATTAGAAAACCCTGTCATTCTAACACTTAAACACTCAAATCAAACTCCAAACATATATAAAACACACTCACATGTACATAAAATACGTGTTAATCACTCCCCCAAACTTAAGCCATTGTTCGTCCCGAACAATAAAATGAACAATCAAAACACTTAACACGTATGAAGTGTGCATTTTGAGTTCCTCCATGCCTCATATCACTTCCAAAAACCATTTTAGTACAAAGAAATTCTCAAGTCAAGGCAAGTATTTATAAGATCAATCACTATCCTAACTTAGAAATCAATCACTCAAGCACATTCAACCCTAGACCTCACAAGAGGTGTGTATCACTCGATCATTCCATATAGGGAAAAAGGGTAAGCACTCATCGAAATCATGCAATACACATCTTTAACCATAAGCTTGCCTATCAACTCAAGTTTCCAATACTACAATGCATGCACAAATTAGGATCAAAGAGGTCTTTCTTAAGCTTGTAATGTAGGGACATTGGTTAAGGTAGGGAATTTTAGGCTAAGTGACTTAAATTTTCATCCAAGTACCCTTACCCCCTTTCTTCACCTTTCTAAGTATGAATTCCTTCATCTTCCACCTTATCCAACCCCTTTTTCATCAAATGAATCCCAAGCTTCTACTAAATCTCATCATATCAAAAGAAACACTCCCTTATGCTCTTATTCTTTCTTTTTCTTGTAAGAACTTTGTTCTCATTTTTTTTTTCTTTTTTTTTTCAATAAGAACTTTGTTCTTATTCTTTTCTTTTCTAACATTGAGCTTATAGAAGTGTTCTTTCAACTCAAAGCAAATCTCAAGACCCTTCACCATCACCCCCCATTCTTCATGAATTTTCAACTTTCACCAAGGTTCCCTTAACCATCCTTTACCCCCTATCATCCGGTTTAAGAAAAAAAAACTTTTCAAGGCTCAAAAGGGGACAACCAAGGTAATGAAAGATAAGTTAGTGTATAGGGAAAATGGGCTATGAAATGATGGCCTAAAATCATGTCCTAATCATGCACACATGTAACATTTCTAACAAGAGTATCAAGGCAAGTTCTAGTAAAGAGAATGCAATGCAAGATCAAGCTCTCAAGAAAGGATATTACTATGTAAAATGCATAGTTTTTAGGCTCAAAATCCTCACAAGCTTTTTGCCTAGAGTCTAAGTGCCTAAGATCAATCATTCCAAACTATTCAAGTGAAATAATCCTAATCATGCTTGACTTAAACTTGAGAAATTCCAAAAATGTCACCATTTTAGCATCAATAATTGGCATCTCACCCAAAAACACTTGAGAAATTAAATAAGTTCTTTAGCATTCACGCATGCAAGCATTTAATTCAACCATTTTCAATTCAAAACTTTTCAACTTTTCAAAAATTTTCACATTCAAGCTCACATTCAAAAGCCATCAAACCAAAGAAGAACTTTTCATCAATTATGCTCATTTACCCAAACTCATCAAAATCAAACATCAAGCACTCAATATTCTTTATTTAACCCCAATCTACCTTCCAATTAACAAAACACACCAACAAAACATGAAAACATACTAAACAAACCAAAGCAATCCAAACTTCCAATTTCATCCTCCACAAGACATTCTTCACCCAACAACCAACCACTTTCATCACTTCTCAAACCAAAGACCTCTCAATTAACCAACAAGAACCCTAATAGAAATCTCCATGGCATACAAGACCAACCCAAAGATCCACAAAGTCATGTAACTAGCAACCAAACAAAACAAGCAACAAAAAGACAAGTAAAAGAATGGAAAGGACATAGAAATGTAAGTAATTTAAATTTCTTATCTTACCCCCCTCCCCCAAACTTAATTTAGAAAATAAATTCTAAAATAAATTTGGAGGGAAAGATATATAAAAAATTTAAATTACACTCACAAATGTCCAAGCTACGATGGAGGAGGTCGGGGCCATGTCACCCCTTGAGCAATTTGATACTCCCGGAAACTCTCCAATAGCTTTTCCATCCTTTCACTTCTTTTTGCCTCCTCAAGTTGAGTAACTCGCATCGAAGTTACTTCTTGCCTCATTACGGTGACCTGGGCATCACGAGACTTGAATCCATGCTCCATACTTGTCATCCGATCTTCAAGGGCCTCAAACAAAGTCATAAACTCGAGTACTTGGAATTTGCTCTCTTCTTGAACTTGGTTCGCCTCTTGTAGAATCCTCTATTTCCTTATTTTGCTCATCAAATGGTATTCCCTCATCTCCCATGGTATGCTCATCTTCTTCTCCATAGTTGAAAATAAGATTATCCTTGATGAACTTATGAGTAGGAGAGTTCAAGTGCCAATTCTCACGATCTTGTAGATCGGTGACTATTACACTCATGGCATTTGGAAGAGGGAATTTCTCACCATCTTCTTGAGTAAAATAAAATGGAGGTCTAGATGATATGAGAAACCTTAAATTCCTCAACTTCTCTAAGTCCAATAGGCATGTACCTTTCATCGGAGAGTAGCCACCAAGATCATCCTTGATTTTCCTAGCCAAAGGGGTGAGCATTCCTCCTATGTTAGCCTTTCCACTATTCGCCCTTGCTTGCTTCATCAATTGAGAAAGAAAGATATGAGTAAAGCTAATGCGCCTCCTTGTCAACATGGCATGGACAATGAAAAGGTCATCAATCCAGACCGAAGTGTTCTCTTTTCTTGCAACCACGGTATGAGCAAGAATCTTCAATACCATTCTAAGAACCGGATTTCTCACCTCATACGACTTTGAGTACCCCGCTCTAAAGCCTTCCATTGTGATTGGAGCAAGTTTATTCCATATTGAGTAGTAATCAAAGGCTCTTTCAACCAACACATCTCCTCCATGTGGCAGTCCAAAGGTGTCATCAATCTCTTCCAAACTCAACTCATCTCGCTCTCCAAATAATTGAAATTTGAGGCTTTGCATGGAATGAATGTTCTCCTCTTCTAATGTACTCATGACTTCAAGAACCACCTTCTCATAAGTCCTCCTATCCTCAAGAGTGTCATCCAAGAAACTTCCCCATCCTATGTTATCAAAGAGGACTTTGATGTTGTCATAAAGTCCTAACTTCTCCAAGACCTCCTTGGATGGGGATTGAGTCAGTATAATTGTTCTTGTCATAGTAGTTGCAAAGCTTGCCCTTTCCTCATAAGTTTCCAAGTGAATATCATGAGCTTCCGGTGTCTTCGGATCTCTTCTTTGTGGTTGTGAAGATGAAGAGGCATCCTTTCTTTTCTTTTTGGAAAGAGAAGCAATCAATTCCTTAGAAGTAGTGGTTGCCATTCCATTGCCCTTAGAATCCTTTTTCCTACAAACCAAGAACAATTCCAAGTACGAATTGAGAAAATAACCAAAACATTTCCAAGGTATAAGCAAAACTTCACATAGTCATTACCCCCCACTTGGCATTCATGCTTTCAAGAAATGAAATTTTAACCAAAATCATGCAAATTGTGTACCCTTCCTTCATACATTCACTACACTTCCTCTAAGTTCATTCATGTATGTCCAAATGAAAATGAATGCATATTCACAAGAGAATTCAATTCAAAAGAATAATGCAATGAATTTCATTTTACAAATCAAAAATTCATGAACTCATGACCTCTTCAAGCCTTGAAGCCTTCAAGAAATGATTTCCTAGCTAAGAATCAAACATTTCCATTCATAAGGGCAACATGTATGTAACCTTCATCCAAGCTTATTTCAAGTATGCCCAAGTGCATAAAGAAACATAATTCATAAGAGAATGAACTTTCAATGATATATCTAGCATAATAGAATAAATGCTAGTCAATTCATGCTCATGTCCACATTCTTCATTCAAAAATTTCTTCAAGAATCAAGAAAAACCTTAAGCTAGAATTTCCAGTTAATTCAATGAAAATGATAGAGTAAATACTCATACCCCTTCATATCTTGCAACTAGAAACTCATGAGAGTAAATGTAACAACACATTACTTCATCTTCTTTAAGAAACTTGAAGAAACTCAACTCTTTAACCAAGAAAACCAAATTTTCGTTTTTTGAATTAGAATGGGTGAAAATGTGATTTCTTTGGTTCAAAATGTGGGTTTTGGGATGGGTAATGAACCTATGGAAGGAATTACTTCAATACCAAGTGATTTGAGAGTAATTAGAGGAAGAAAATCTAGGTTTTTAGAGTGAAAAAGTGGGTTTGTTCTAAGAATAGAAGATGAAAAACATAAAATGAAAGAAAATAGAATAAAAAATAAAAAATAGAAATTTAAAGGGAAGAGAGGGGCGGCGGCGGTCTGGCCGTCCGCCGCCTGGACTGCCGAGTGAACCGCCATTCAGCGTGCTATCAAGCCACCTAGACGGCGGTCTGGGCGGCAGTCCAGCTGGCTGCCGTCTGGGCTGCCGTCGGCCCTTTCGTGTGCTCTTTTTCCGGCCTTTTCCAACGCGTTCCTCGACCGATTCCTTCCGTTTTCGAAGCACCGGGCCCTTCAACCTTCTCTCAATTCTCCTTAAATATTTTTCAACATTCATTTTCCACATTTTCTATTTTTTATGGTTTTTCTCAAAATGAAACGAAAAATGAAACAAACGACACAAAAATTGAAAATGAAATAAAAACTGAAGAAAACGAAAAAGAAAAGGATATGGGTTGAGGTGCCTCTCAACAAGCGCTATGTTTAAAGTCGTTAGCTCGACATGGCCTCCAAGATCAAACATCATGAAGAAGAATGGTCGACTCCTCCTTAACCTTCTTTGAATTGAAATAGAGCTTGAGTCGATATCCATTGACAACAAAAGTTGAACCATCGTTCTTGAGAAGTTCGAATGTACCATTCTTGAAACTCTTGCTCACAACATAAGGACCACTCCACCTTGATTGGATTTTTCCGGGGAAAAGACGAAGATGAGAGTTAAAGAGAAGAACCTCGTCTCCCAGAATGATAACCTTTCCTCAAATCCTAAAGTCATGAAACTTCTTGGCTCTTTCCTTGTAAATCCGAGAATTTTCATATGCCTCATTTCTCCATTCCTCTAACTTCACAAGATGGTTCTTCCTACTAAATTCGGCCTCCTTGAACTCAAAATTGATTCTCTTTGTAGCCCAAAACGCCTTGTGCTCAATTTCCAAAGGCAAGTGACAAGACTTTCCGAAAACAAGTTGATACGGGGACATACCAATGGGGGTTTTGTAAGCGGTTCTATAGGCCCACAATGCATCATCAAGTTTCTTTGCCCAATCCTACCGAGTAGTGATTGTTTTCTCCAAGATTTGTTTGATTTTCCGGTTTGCAAGTTTGGCTTGACCATTGGCTTGAGGATGGTAAGGTGTAGTAACCTTGTGTTTCACTCCATACTTAGCAAGTATGCTTCCCAACCCACATCAATATGCAAGGCTCTTGGAGTCCCAAACCGCGTCAATATGTTCTTCTTGAGAAATTTAATCACCACCTTGGAATCATTGGTTGAAGTAGGAATTGCTTCAACCCATTGTGAGACATACTCAATAGCAAGAAGGATATACAAAAAAACCACAAGAATTATGGAACGGTCCCATGAAATCTATCCCCCAAACATCAAACAACTCAACCTCAATTATGATGTTTTGAGGCATCTCATCCCTCTTAGTGATATTTTCCATCCTTTGACATCTATCACACTTCTTCACAAAGGTTTGGCAATCCTTAAAAATCGAAGGCCAATAGAACCTACATTGAAATACCTTCCAAGCCGTACGATTAGCCTCAAAGTGACTCCCCACTTGGCCCCATGTGACAATCTTCAACAATCTTGAGCCATTCACTCTCCATAGCACATCTTCTAATAATTCCATCGGCACATCTCCTCCATAAATAAGGATCTTGCCAATAATAGAACTTCACATCTCTAAGGAACTTGGCCTTTTGATAATCCGAGAGATTGGGTGGCAACTCTTGAAGCACAGGGTAATTAGCAAAGTCATCAAACCAAGAATCTTTGCACTTCAAAACCATGATCCTCTCATCCGGAAAACACTCATCGATGCCCAATCTCAAATCCTCACCTTCAACCGGCTTCTCCAGCCTTTACATGTGATCGGCTAACATGTCGAATCTTTGTATCACGAATCTCCATGTCGAATTCTTGAAGGAGTAGCCAACGAATCAAACGAGGCTTTGTATCTTTCTTTGCCATGAGATGTCGAATAGTCATGTGATCCGAGTAGACAATGGTATGATTTCCCATAAGATAAGACCGGAACTTGTCAAAAGTAAAGACAATAACCAAGAATTCCCTTTCCGTTGTTGTGTAGTTCCTTTGAGCACCATCCAATGTTCTACTAGCATAATGAATGACCCGAAACACTTTATCTCTCATTTGCCCCAAGACCACTCCTAAAGCCCAATCACTAGCATCACACTTCAAAATGAAAGAATTACTCCAATTAGGCTTGATTAGAATAGGAGTAGAGATGAGGGCTTTCTTCAATGCCTCAAACGCTTTCAAGCATTCTTCATCAAAGACAAACTTCACATATTTCTGCAAGAGATTACAAAGTGGCTTTGTAATCTTCGAAAAACCTTCAATGAATCCTCTATAGAACCCCGCGTGACCAAGTAAGCTTTGGATTTATTTCACATTTGTTGGGGGTGGGAGCTTCTCTATGGCAACGATCTTGGCTCTATCTACTTCCAAGCCATCTCTAGAAAACTTGTGCCCAAGCACAATTCCATCTCGAACCATGAAGTGACACTTCTCCCAATTAAGACAAGAGAAGTGTCCTTATACCTTTGCAAGACCTTTGCAAGATTATCCAAACAAGAATCAAAACTCTTCCTAAAAACCGAGAAGTCATCCATGAAAACCTCCATAATATTTTCAATCAAACCACCAAAGATAGACATCATGCTCCTTTGGAACATGGCCAGAGCATTACATAACCCAAAAGGCATCCTCCTATAAGCAAAAACTCCATAGGGGCATGTGAAGGCCGTCTTGTATTGATCCTCCGGGGCTATGAAAATTTAGTTGTAACCCGAATACCCATCAAGGAAGCAATAATACTCATAGCCCGCCAAACGATCCAACATTTGATCTATAAAGGGTAGAGGGAAGTGATCTTTCCTTGTAGCCGAATTCAAAGCCCTATAATCGATGCAAACTCGATAACCGGTGGCAACCCTTGTAGCTATAACCTCATCATTCTCATTCTTGACCACGGTCATTCCCCCTTTCTCGGGAATCACTTGAGTAGGGCTCACCCACTCACTATCTGAGATAACATAGATCATACCGGCATCAAGCAATTTCAAGACCTCTTTTCTAACTACTTCTTGCAAAACCGGATTCAACCTCCTTTGAGGTTGAACCTTAGGATGACAATCATCTTCCAATAATATACGATGCATGCAAATAGAGGGGCTAATACCCTTAATATCATCAATAGACCAACCAATAACATCTTTAAACTCCCTAAGGACACGCAACAACTTGTCCAATTCGGACTCTGACAAGTGTTGTGACACAATTACGGGAAATGATCACCAAGGATGGCGTACCTTAGGTGATCGAGGAGAGGTTTCAACTCTTAAGAGGTGCTTGAAGAAGATTCCACTTTAGTTGAACTTCCACTCTCTCCAGATTGGTTGATATCAAGATAGAGTACTTCATCCTTTGGTAAACCTTGGTTAGCATCTAAGAAAACAATAAACTCCAATAATTCATCACATGTTTCATCCAAGTCGGAATAGGAGTATAGAGAGTTGGAGATGATTTCCTCCGTAAGATCCTTTGCCATAGATATAGGCAAAGTGGTGATTGAATTGCATTCCTCACAGGTTGGTTCATCTCCTCGCTTCATTGCATCAAAGATTGAAAGAGTGAGGGTCTCTTCATTCACTCTAAAAGTGAGATTCCCGTCTTGTACATCAATAAGAGCCCTTCCGGTTGCTAGAAAATGATGCCCAAGAATGAGGGGCATATCCTTATTCTCCGGCATATCCAATATAACAAAGTCTGTGGGGAAGATAAACTCCTCAACTTTCACTAGCACATCTTCAACAACTCCTTAGGCATAAGAGATTGAATGATCGGCCATTTGGAGACAAGTTGATGTAGGTTTGATCTCTCCAATATCCAATCTTCTAAAGATAGACAATGGCATCAAGTTTATGCTAGCTCCAAGATCACATAAGACTTTCCCAAACTTTTGCCCACCAATCACACAAGCTATAGTAAAGCTCCTGGGATCTTTTTGCTTTAAAGGCATTTTCCTCTGAATCACCACACTAACTTCCTCCATTAGACTAATTGTTTCAAATGATCCAAACTTTCTCTTGTTAGCTACGGCATCCTTCAAGAACTTCACATAGCTAGGCATATCTCTAAGGGCATCAAGCAAAAGGATATTGATTTGTACCTTGTTGAAAATGTCTAAGAACCTTCTCATCTTCTCATCAATCTTGGGCTTTGCTAGATGATGAGGGAATGGAGCCTTTATGATCACATCCTTGGTAGGAAGAGGAGCTTCTATCAACACTTCTTTTGGAGCCTCATCTTGTTGATCTTCCTTTCTTGATTCCTCATCAATAGTGGTAGGCTCCTCATAGGGTATATCCACCACAATAATTTCTTCTTCTTTACTTCCGGATGTGGCTTCATTCTCATAGGCTCTTCCACTCCTCAATGTAATAGCATTACACCCTTTAGTATTCATATCCGTATTGTTTGGAAACTTGCCCGGTGTGTGTTGAGTGGTAGCTTGGTTAGCTATTTGACTTATTTGACCTTCCATCATCCTGACTTGTTTTATCAAGGAAGTGAGAGAATTTTCCAAGGCACTCACCTTTTGCCCAGTTTGAGTAATGAATGTGCCTTGTTGAGAAGACATTTGAGCTTGATTCCCTAACATGTGTTGCATCATTTGCTCCATTGATGGAGAATTCTTCTTTGGTTCTTCAATAACTCCTTCAGAAATGGAGAATCCGGGAGGTAGAAATCGATCATTGTTGGGATTTCTGTAGGAGAGGTTGGGATGAGATCGGTTGTTAGGATTGTAGGCTTAATAGCCTCCTTGATGACCATAAGAATTACCTCCTTGTGGCTTCCCTTGAAACCCCCTTGATAATTTCCTTGAAATTCTCCTTGAGGTCCTTGGAAACCTTGCTCGTTGAAATTTCAAAAGGGCCTTTGATTCACATAGCTCACATCTTTATTTCCATTGAACTCTTCACTCTCTTGGGCTTGACCCACTTGAACATCTCTCTTTGATCTCCTCTTTTCTTCAAATTCCTTCTTAAGAAGGGTGTATTGAGTAGCCAACTCATCAATTCTTGCATCTTCAAGTATAGAATTCACCTTCTTCGTAGGGCCTCTCTCCATTGGCCATTGATAACTATTGGCCGTCATCTTTTCTATGATCCTTAGAGCTTCCTTTGCATTTCGGTTTACTAGGCAACCCCCGGATGAAGCATCAACTATGCTCCTCGTGTGTCGAGAGAGCCCACTATAGAAATTCACTATTTGTTGTGCTTTACTAAAACCGTGTTGAGGGCACTTGCGTAGCAAGTCCCTATACCTCTCCCACACCTCAAATAGCGTCTCATCACCATGTTGTGAGAAATAAAAAATCTCTGAAATGAGTTTTTGGGCCTTTGAAGGTGGAAAGTACTTGGTAAGGAATGCCTTGCACAACTTCTCCCATGTGGTGATTTTGTTCTTATCAAGATTTTTGAACCACTCTTTAGCTCGGTCCCTTAAGGAGAAATTGAATAGCTTTATCCTTATAGCATCTTCCGGCACTCCATTATGCTTCACCGTGTCATAAATCTCCAAGAACGTGCTCAAATGAGCATTAGGATCCTCACTTGGCCTTCCACCATATTGCTCCGATTGGACCATTTGGATAAGGCCCATCCTTATCTCAAAGTTGTTTGTATTGACATGAGGTCCCCATGCTCCTCCTTGGAATTGATCCGTTGGTGATTCGAACATTTGGTTTAGTGGAGGTTGTTGAGCTTCTTGAGCCCTCCTTTCTTGCATATCTTTCCAAGCTTGCATATCCTCCAATTGCTTCCTAAGAGCCTCAATCTCGTGATTATTAGCCATATCTTGCTCTTCAATAGAATTCCTTCTTCTATGTCTCCTTTCAAAGTTCAAGATCAAAGGTTGAACAAGTAATCCCTTAGACCTTGTGTGCATAAACCTACAAAACAAAAATTAAAAGAAAAACAATGCTTGAATTAGTAACTCAATAAATAAATCGACTATTGAAACTCAAACTAAGCATTCCCCGGCAACGGCACCAAAAATTGATCGCTCACTTTTTTGAGGGTGAGAGAATGCAATAATAATTGATAAGTATCAAGTCGAATCCACAAGGAATGCTAGGACGCAAGAATTTCAAGTAGTAACCTAGTTATCTAACTACTAACCAAGCTACCAACTAAAATCTTTTTGGGTTTTATGTTTAACAAATGACAATGAAAAGTAGGTAACAAGCTTAGAAATTAACTAAACACTCAACAAGTATGCAAATGATTAAAATTCAATAAGGAAATGAAAGTGACTCCAATTATACTTCAATTAGGTCTAAGTGATAGGGATGTAACACTCTAACTAGAATTAACCATTTTAATCCAATTTCATGTGGGAAACCTCCTAAGTATGATTTAATCAATTCTCATTGTAATGAAATCAAGTAGATTAATGAAAGGTTTAACTCCTACTAAGATATCAAGCAATTCATTAACTCCCAATAGTTTATGGAGTTCCTTAGCCCTACTATTCTCTAGCATGCAAATCTCTTGATCCTAGCATCTAATCTAAGCCTCCTAAGCATTAGATCAAACACTTGGTATGCAACTATGGTGATCAATCACAATTACATCATAAAACATAGCCTCAAGAGAAATGAACATGAAATTAGAAGGTAAATTCATAACTAGAGCCTAATCCCATCAGTTATCCCAAATCTACATATAATTAGAATCAGAAAGAGATCTAGCTAGACATGATTAAGGAAAATAAACAATAAGAAATAAATGAAATCATGCTTAAAAGAAAGAGAATAAGATAAGGAATAGAAATATGGTCTTCAATCTTCAATACACCAAGTAAATCTTCACAAATCTTGAAAATACCAAAGTAGAAAGAGGGAAATTGAAATTAGGGTTCTTGAGAGTGTATTCTAGCTAAAAATACCCCATTGGGGAAGATTTGAGGTTAAAATACATTAAAATTGAATTTTGGGTCGAGTTGGACCAAGTTGGACGAACCAACTCGGTCAATAATGGAAGAAGGGCGCCTAGATGGCGGTTGGGATGGCGGCCGGCTGGACCGCCGTGTGGGCCGCCGCCTAGACCGCCGTCCAATCTGCAGCTCAGCCATCCCCACAACGGTTTGGCAGGCGGTTGGCTAGACCGCGTCCAAACCGCCGGCCTTCCTTCCCGGTTCGGTTCTTCTTCTGTTTGATTCGTTCTTCGGTTCTTTCTTCGATTCTTGATTTCCTTTCTTCAAACCAGTTTTTAACCTTCTACTTTCACCTCTTGAAGCTCGATTCTTCCTCGTTTCCGGCCCTCAATCTTTAGATACTTCAATTCTCTTTCAATTTCTATAAAAATAGATCGAAAACCGAGAGAAAACGAGAAGAGTATAAAGTATGCTATAAATTAGAAAACCCTATCATTCTAACATTTAAACACTCAAATCGAACACCAAACACATATAAAACACACTCAACATGCACATAAAATACGTGTTAATCATATGGTTGGAAACTTTACTTTGTGAAATGGTAGTAATCCTATTTTGCTAGAAATCACACATTCAATGTGGATTTTCAAGTAAAGAAGTGAAATTTATGGATTTGTCAAACCGGGAAACACATAGGAGTACCGTCTGGTTTATAACCATAAGGCGATATTGCATGTATAAAGGAACATTAAAGCTTGAATGTTAGTATGGTGGTTCATTCACTAAGTTAAGCATGCCGGCATCTCTGAAGCATGTGGTGGGCATTGTCTTAGTGATCCTCCCACGATAAAATCTTTCAGTATAAGTGGGAGAAGCTGTGAGTACAGTGATGCCATATAGTTTCCGATAGACACATGGGTATACTAAAGCTAACATCTGGGATAAGGTATTTCGAGTTATTCATTATGCTAGTAAGACCTTGGATCCGGCCCAAAGGAATTGTACAACAACGGAAAGGGAATTCTTGGCTATTGTCTTTGTATTTGACAAGTTTCGGGCTTATCTTGTTGGAAACAAAACCATTGTGTATTCGGATCATACGGCCATTCGTCAACTTATGGCCAAGAAGGGTGCTAAACCTCGCATTATTCATTGGATTCTTCTTCTACAAGAGTTCGATGTTGAGATTCGTGATCGAAAAGGTTGTTAGAATGTCATAGCGGATCATCTATCTCGTCTTGAAGATCCAATTGAAGGTGAAGACGGTAAGTTGGAAATTGGTAAGTGTTTTCCCGATGGAAAGCTCTTTTGTGTAACAATCTTTGCTTTAAAGGTTCACAAATGTTGGTTTGCCGATTATGCAAATTACTTGGTCCTTCATGAGTTGCCTCCACATATCACTATTGATTATGATAAGAAGAAGTTTCTTCATGAAGTGAATTTCTATTATTGGAGTGATCCTCACTTGTGGAGAAGATGTGCCGATGGTGTCATCCGGAGATGTGTTATGGAGATTGATTGGCAAAAGATCATCAAGGAATGCCATAATGGACCAAGTGGTGGATATTTTGGAGCCAATAGAACGGCCATGAAGATTTTGCAAAGTGGTTTTTATTGGCCTTCGATATTTAGGGATTGTCAAGACATGTGATCGTTGCCAAAGGATAGGAAACATCTCCAAGAGAGATGAAATGCCCCAAAATGTCATGATTGAGGTAGAGTTGTTTGACGTGTGGGGAATTGACTTTATGGGCCCTTTTCCAACTTCATGTGGATTATCCTATATTCTTCTTGCCATCGAATATGTGTCTAGATGGGTCGAGGCCATTCCAACCTCGACAAATGATGCAAAAGTGATTATCAAGTTTCTCAAAAAGAACATTTTGACTCGGTTTGGAACTCCGAGAGCATTGCTTAGTGATGGGGGTCCCATTTCAATAACAAATGGTTGGGAAGCGTGCTTGCCAAGTGCAGAGTGAAGCACAAAGTCACTTCACCTTATCACCCTCAAGCTAATGGTCAAGCCGAGCTCGCAAATTGAGAGATCAAGCAAATCTTGGAGAAGACGGTCACCACTCGAAAAGATTGGGCAAACAAGCTTGATAATGCATTGTGGGCTTATAGGATGGCATACAAGACTCCCATTGGTATGTCTCCTTTTCAACTCATATTTGGGAAGTCTTGTCATTTACCTTTGGAAATCGAGCATCAAGCATATTGGGCTACTCGAGCCATCAATTTTGATTTCAAAGGAGCCGGATATAGTCGTATTGATCATCTTGTTAAGTTGGAGGATTGGAGAAATGAGGCCTATGAGAATTCTCGAATCTATAAGGAAAGGACAAAGAGATTCCATGATATGGGCATCCGGAGGAAGGAACTTGGTCCGGGAGATGAGATGTTGCTCTTTAATTCTAAACTTCGTCTTTTTTTGGGAAAACTTAAGTCTCAATGGACCGGGCCTTACGTCATCTACAAAGCTGACAACAATGGCACCTTCGAGCTCTTGAAGGAAGATGGTTCCAAGTTCCTTGTCAATGGACAACGTCTCATACCCTACTTCAAGTTGGAAAGGACTCGTGAGGACTCGGTTTTCTACCTCAACGACCCTTGAAGAATGAGGTAACGTCGAGCTAACGACGTAAAACAAAGCACTCATTGAGAGGCACCTCAACACGTATCCTTTTATTTTTCTTTTTAGTTTAGTTTGAATTTTATTTTCGATTTTTGTTTCACTTTTCATTTCATTTAGAAAAAACCCAAAAAAAAAAATAGAAAATTAAAAAAATAAAAAATTAAAATGTGTTTAGGGGTCTCGATGGAGGGTCGGGAATCGGCCCCTCCATTTGGAAGGGCCGAAAAAATGGCCCGAAAGAAGGTTGAGCCGGGAGCAATCGGCGGCCCAACCGACGGTCTAGTGGGCCGCCGGTCATGTAGCCTTGGGTTGCCGACTATCCTATCCCAACCGGCGGTCCAGTGGGTCACTGGCCATGACCCTTGGACCGCCAGTCCTCCTTGTCTCCTCCCCTATACCTTTGTTTCTTCATTTGCAAGATATTAGACTTCAAACTCACTTTCTCACTCTAAAACCCACCTCATTTCTTCTCCCAATCTTCATTTTTCTTGCTCCAATTACTCTCAAATCACTTGGAATCAAGTTAAATCCTTCCATAGGTCCATTACCCATCCCAAAACCCACATTTTGAACAAAAAAAAAATTCACATTTTTAGCCACATTTACTCAAAAAACGAAAATTTATTTTTCTTTGTGGAATTCTCCATTCTTCAAGATAATGAGGTAATGAGTTCTATATCCTTGCTTTTATGAGTTCTTACTTAGTTTCTATAAATTGATATGCATGTTTTGCTTGGTAAATTCATGAATTAAGTGGAAATTCTTGCTAGGGTTTTTCTTGAAATCTTGAAGAATTCTTAAATGAAAAATGTGATATTTGGTATGAATTGGAAGCATTGCTTATTTTTTTTTAGGAAGCATGATAGAGATAATCTTGGGCATGCATTTTCTTATAAATTTTGTCTCTTTATGCATTGGAGAAAATTTGGTATAATTTGGATAATGTTGGATTCATTGTTGGATAAATGAATGATGATACTTGATTTTTGGTGATTACAAGAGAAAATTCATTGAATTCTTTTGCATTGCATTTATTTTATGAATTTGAATCTCTTGTCATTTGATCATAATTGAAGGAGTTAAGAAAAATCACTTGAATGGGCCTAAGGTTGGTTTGAAATTCTACTCTTGAATGTATGAAGACCAAAGTGGGGGGGGGGGGGGGGGCAATGGACAGATGATGTGTTGATTTTTATGTGATGGTTCATTGTTTATACTTTTGAATTTTAATTGTATTTTCTCATTTCTTTAGGAATCAGGGAGCTAAAGGAAAAGAAAAGGCTTCTAAGGCCGTGATTACTTATTCCCACAAGAGGAAAAAAGATGGTTCTTCTTCTTCTCGACCATCGTCTAATACCTCAAGCAAAAATCCAAAGATTCCAGAATCCCATGATATACACTTGAGCAATAACGAGAAAGGGCCACTTTTTCTACTCTTGTCACCAAGAAAATTGAGGTAACGAGATTCCCTTCCAAGGAGGTGTTGGAATCCCTCGGTCTCTATGATACAGTAAAGGCACTCTTTGATAATATTGATTGGGGGAGTCTTCTAGACGACAATGCTCAAGATCGGAGAACTTATGAGAATGTTGTTTTAGAGTTGATGAGCACATTGGATGCCGAGTACATGCGCATCAACAAAATAATCAAATTTCAACTATTTGGAGAGAAGCACACAATGAGTTATACCCACATTGATAATGCCTTCGACGTACCTCATGGTGGTGATCGCATTGTGGATAGAGATTTTAATGTACAAGCCGTTTGGCGTGCTCTTGTTCCAAATGCAGAGGAGGGATTGATGCAATCCATGGTTCGTCGTTTTGAGAAAATATCCGTCAACTTTCAGCAAGTGCGCAATCTCGAGAAAATAGCTATATTTGGAGTTCCAAACGTCATCTCGTGACCCACAAGATGTCGTTCGAAAGCTCTTTTACAGATCTACAAGTCGTATTAGAGGTGATCAGACCAAAAAGATCATTTACAGGTCTAAATATCTGTCTGAAGTTATCTGGCGTATTCTGGATGGGCTGTCGAATGAAGAATTGTTCTTATTTTTGTGTAATATGAGGCCCATGAAATTTGTTAAGATTTGGGCTTAATTAAAGAGTTTTTATTAGGTTTATTCTCCATATTTGAATAAGGGATTTGTTTCCTTATAGAATAGATTTTATCTTATCTAGTTTCCTAGTTTATCTGTTTCCTTTTAGAATTGGTTTCCTTCTAGGTTTTTGCTTTCTTTTCAAGTTAGGGTTAGGATTTATTTTTTTGCCTATAAATAAGGCCTTGTATTGAACGAATTGGCAGATCCCTTTGATTAATAAATATGTGAGTTTTAACTCCCTTTGGGTTCTCATCGAACCTACGGATTTTAATCCGTGAAGTTCGTTATCAACTTATCAAACTGTTATCCACCCCGTTTATGGCGTCATTCATCGCTCCCGTATTGTTGAGTCAACTACCTCGTTGGGGTATAGGCGACATACCGACCTATATCATTTCTAGGGTTAGATTCAAAGGTATTGGAGTATTCCATCCCTACGTATCGGCGAGTAAACCATCCCTCGTTCGTGTGTCATTCATCATCCCCGAGTTGCTGTTTCAACTCCACGTTGGGGTATAGGCGAGATCCTGACCTATATCATTTCTTGGGTTAGAATCAGAGGTTTTGGGATATTCCATCCTATCCATTCAGATCCGGTGCTAGATGAGGTCACGGGCGCAGAATTCTTGTCGGATACTTGTTACCCGACGAGGATCATATCAGGGATTTAAGGCGGGGTTCTCAAAGTCCAATAAAGTTAGGAATCCGGTGTTGCGAATGGTATTGAAGATTATAGCACACACCGTCATTGCAAGGAGTGAGAACACCTCAGTGAGGAATGACAACGTGTTCATCTTGCATGCTATGCTCACTAAGAAACATATAAGTTTTTGCGACTTCTTTCTCACCCAAGTGAAGAAGCATGCCAAAGGTGAAGTCGGAAAATACAATATTGGAGGCATGCTCACTCCAATCGCAAGGAAGATTCGACCCAATCTCAATGGCTACAATCCTATGAGAGGTGATTCTCTCCTCGACACCGTCTAGCTTCGATGCTTAAGATTCCTACACCCAAGCTCCCCGCCTTACTACTTCCGAATTGCTAAGGAAGAAAACTACCCTCTACCGAATGCTATGAGCATTTTGGTCACAAACTATGATGAAAGGTTCAATTGGTACATGGATACCCCCGAGCACACCCGAATTATGAAAGAGAAGATCTTCCACCAAGGTGAAGGAGTTGAGTATTCACTTCTTGGAAGGGGTGTTGAAAGAGACCGAGTGAATGACGAGGATGAAGACATGGAAGATGAGCATTTCGATAATGAGCATGGTCCAAGTGAACCATTATATGATGAAAGATTCGATGCTCTTGAGAGCCAAATGTCAAACATGGAAGGTGGATTTAAGAACTTAGAGGCCCAAGTCACAGTGATGAGGCAAGAGGTGACATCCATGCGGCTTACTCAACTACAAGAAGCACAAAGGAGCGAGAGAATGGAAGCACTCCTTGAGAGCTTCCGGGAGTATCAAATTGGCCAAGGTGCCACTTGGCCAAGGCCGCCCCCGAAATAGCTTGGAGAAGTTGTAAGTGTAATTTAAATTCATTATATATCTTTCCCTGCAAACTAATTTTAGAATTTATTTTCTAAAATGAGTTTGGGGGAGGGGGGTAGGATAATGAATTTAAATTACTTACATTTCATGCTTGTCAATTCTTTTAATTATGCTTGTCTTTTGCTACTTTGCTTCTTTATTTGTTTCTTGTCTCTTGTGATGTATATGGTTGTGACGTGGTGCTATTTGCATGGTTTGCTTGTCATTTGATAATTTGGAGATGTTGTCTTGAGAAATCATTAGATTTGGAAGTGGTTTTTGAGTGATGAATGGGAGATTAGCTTTTGGATTTTTTTTTCTTTGTTAAATTGTTGAAAGTTTATTATTTTGTTTGGTACCTTTTGGGAGTTGAAGAGGGGTTTATTGATGAAAATTGTTGGTTGATTGGTTTGGGTGTGAGTTCTTATTTGATGAGCTTAAATGGAATTGAATCGTTTTTCTTGGTTGGGTGAATTGTGGATTGTGAGCTCATAATGGAGAATCTTTGATTTTTGGAAAGAGAAAAGTTTTAAGTTTGAGAGTAAATGTATGCTTGCATGTGTGTATGTAAAAGACTGTGTCAGTTACTCAAGTGCTTTTGGGTGAGATGTCAATGATTGATGCTGAAAGGAGTAACATTTTTGAAATTTTTCAAGTTAAAGTCAGGTATGATTAGGTCACTTCACTTGAATAGCTTGAATGATTGATCTTAAGTATTTAGACTCTGGACAAAAAGCTTGGGAGGATTTTGAGCCTTAAACTATGCATTTTACATAGTTGATATCCTTTCTTGAGAGCTTGATCTTGCATTGCATTTTCTTTGCTAGAACTTGCCTTGATACTTTTGTTAGAAATATTACATGTGTGCATACTTAGAAGATGATCTTAGGCCATCATTGTGTAGCCCATTTTCCCTAAACACTAACCTATCTTTCATTGCCATTGTTGTCCCATTTTGAGCTTTATAGAGCCTTTTTTTCTTAAACCGGATGATAGGGAGTGAAGGATGGTTAAGGGAATCAATGTGAAAGTTGAAAATTTATTGAGATTTATGGGTGATAGAGAAGGGCCTAGAGATTTGCATTGCATTGGAAGAACACACTCCTATAAGCTCAATGTTAGAAAAGAAAATTATAAGAACAAAGTTCTTAGAAAAAGAAAAAAAAATGAGGAAGAACAAAGTTCTTACAATAAAAAGAAAAGAAAAAGAAAGAATAAGAGCATAAAAGAGTGTTTCTTTAGATGTTTGGTAGAAGCTTGGGTTTCATTTGATGAAAAGGGGTTGGATAAGGTGGAAGATGAAGAAATTCATACTTAGAAAGGTGAAGAAAGGAGGTGAAGGAGCTTAGATGAAGATTTAAGCCACTTAGCCTAAAATTCTTTACCTTAACCATTGTCCTTACATTACAAGGTTAATAAAGACCTTTTTGATCCTAATATGTGCATGCATTGTAGTATTAGAAACTTGAGTTGATAGGCAAGCTTATGATTAAAGTTATGTATTGCATGATTTCGATGAGTGTTTACCTTTTCCATATATTGAGTGATCGAGTGATACACACGTTTCTTGTGAGGTCTAGAGTCGAATGTGCTTAGGTGATCGAGTTCTATGCTAGGAGAGTGAGTGATTTCATGAGTGTTTGGCTTGACTTGATAATTTCCTTGAGTTTAAATGGTTTTGAATTGAAATGAGGCACCGATGAACTTGAAATGCACACCCCATTTGTGTTAAGTGTTTTGATTGTTTGTTCCATTATTCAGGACGAACAATGGCTTAAGTTTGGGGGAGTGATAAACACGTATTTTGTGTGCATGTTGGGCTTAATTTGAGTGAATCCTAGGGCTAAAAGTGTGGAATTTCAAGTTATAGAGTTAGGGTTTCACTAGTTTAACTTCGTTTATATTTTTCTCGTTCTCTTGAGTCTTTTCACGTCTTTTTGTAGGATAATGAAGAACTCATTTGGCCAATTTGATCATTCCATGTCGAAGAGGAATTCATTAGGAGTCCGTAGCAAAAAGTGGTTCGCAAATCAGAGTTCATACGAGAGAGAACGGGCGAAAACGGAAAAGTCGCGCAAGGAGGAGATGAAGTTGACCGGTCAAGAGGCACTTGACCGGCGGCCCAGACCGGCAGGCCACCAGACCGCCGGTCAGCTGACCTCAGGCCGCCATTTACTATAGACTCGCCGGCGGTCCAGACCGGCGGTTCACTGGACCGCCGGTGCCCCTCCCCTGGACCGCCGGTCGCGCGAGATGTCATTTAAGGGGCGAGTTCGGCTCTCCCAAACTCGTCCGAACTCGCCCCGGTTCATCCCGGTTTGACCAAACTCGACCCAATTATGAATTTTAATGTATTTAACCCCAAAATCTTCCCTTTTTCATGTATCTTTAGATACTTTAATGTTCTTAGAACCCTAAATACATCTTCCCTCTTTTTACTTTAGTAATTTGAAGATTGTCGGAGCTATATTTTGTGGATTTAAAATTCAAGACCATCTTCTTCTTCCTTATTGAATTCTCTATCTTTTAAGCATGATTTCATTTAATTTTTTATGGTTTATTATCTTTAATTATGTCTAGCTAAGTCTCTTTTGGTTTCAAATATATGAAGACATGAACTAGATTAATAGGTTTTTGGGTATTGTAGTTGGATTTGCCTTCTATTTCAAGGGTCTTGTGGTTTGGGTCTTAAATTATATTGCATGATTGATTGGCCATCATTGAGTGTATACAAGGTGTTTGGTTAAAAGCTTAGTAGGCTTTAATTCATAGCACTTAGCATCAAACCACAACATATTAGTAATTCTTGCTAATAGGAGATTCTAGATATAAAATGTGCTATTTGGAGTTGATTTATGCATCTTTAGACCTAGCGGAGATAGATGTCATAGGTTAATCTACTTACATTGTTGCTTTGAGAAAAGAATTAATGTATATAATATAGAGAACTCCTCCTTGATTTAGATTAAATCGGTTAATTCTTGCAAATCCCAAAACCTATGCTTCTAGTGAATGTTGGATTATATTTGGAACCCTACTTTCTCTTCTTGATTTTAATCATTTGCCACTTCTTTGTTAGTTAATTAATTGTCATTTCATTTGATCTTTAACTATTAGAAAACACAAAAACATGATATTCGGTAGCTTGGATAGTAGTTAAATTGCTAGATTACTCTTTGAAACTTTTACACCATAGCATTCCTTGAGGTTCGAATCGATTACTCAACCGATTATTATTACTCTCTCTCAACTCTTAAAAAAGTAGGGCGATCAAAGAGATAACTGATGTTATGTAAAATCAAAAAAATTGCAATAACAATGCTCCTTTGTTTGCTTCATATTGCTTGTGTCATATCACATATAGGGTACTTTAGACTTTGTTAAATATAGAAGTGTTTGCATGCTAAGATGGAATTGATAATAATAAATTATTTATGCTTAAAAAAGAGGTTCCAATCATTCTATTGTCACCTCAGATGCAGGATAGTTTAAACTGATAAATAGTTGGGCTCTGCATTTGTATGTGTTTGTAAGCAATTTATGGCATCAAATAACTTAAACTTTGTAAAATGAAGGGGATTCTTGATACGGTTTGCCTGGTTCAATGAACTCTGATGTTAGCTACATGTATAATTGTTAACCTTTGCCCTTCTTCTGGACAATGTGCAAGAAAGTGGAAGTAAAGGGAGAACGACATATAATGAGGTTAGATAACTCCTTATAATCGTGTTTTGTTTGAGATCATAGCTCTGAATTATGCTTATCTTTAGCTCTACAGTTTTTCCTACAACATTCACTCTAGTATTTTTATTTCATAAGTTGTAACCACTGTAATAGCCGTAAAAATCCGTAGTTGGAAAAATATTTATTTCAAATGAGGAAATAAAATTTTTCAAGTATTTGAGATCGAGCACGGACGAAAATGAGGTTATGGAATTTTTATAATATGTTGGAATTATTCCAATGAAATCTCGAGAATTTTTGAGAATGAAGGAATTATGGCAAGACAAGAAATTACCCGGAATGATTTTCGGAGAATGTTATTCTGTAAATATTTTACGGAAATAAGATAAGATATTTTTACCTAGTCTAAACTAGATTACTAGTTTAATTTAGTATATATATATATATATATATATATATTCATAATTCTAAGGATTAGAATTACCCACCCCACCTTTACACTCTACCACACAATTTAGTAAAGGGAGATTAACACTTTAGCCATCTCACTCATCTTTCATCATTTTCATTTCCTCCATGATCGACACCCCTTCTTCTCTCTAAAACTCCATTGAAGCTCCAAGCTTCAAGCTCCATCTTTCCTTCATCAATCACCTATAAACCTTGGATTTCTTCATCAAATCAACCAAGGAACAAAGCTATGGTGATGGATTCTAGATCAAAGAAAGGGAAGTAGTTCAAGCAAGAGTCAATTTTTGGGAAAGATTCAAGCTTCGATTCTTTCATTTCCAATCGGTACAATATCTTCGTCATAACATATCTAGCACAAATATGAGTTTAGATTTTGAGTTTAAACCTCTAAAAATGATGAATCAATTTCGTTCACACCATAGTCAACTCTATGGATGCTCTTGAAATTGTTGATTTCTTGTTCTATACTTCAAAAGAAAGCCATCCATGTTTTATTTGATGAACTTTGATGTGAATGTTGTCAAAACCTTCCTTGATTCTTCAAGCCCGACCACGTATGTATATTTTGGATGAGTGATCATCATGTTTCCTTGCTCAAATGATGGTTTAAGATGAGCTAGAGCCGAACCCATAAGCATTTTTCACGAAATTGAATGAAGCCTTTTATCGAACAATTGGTGTGCGTGTTCTGTTCAGCGTTTTCAAGCATGTTCCCGACCTTATCTCATTTCGGGTCCAAAATGAAAGTTGTATCTCATGTTCTCAGCTATCCGTAGCCCAAATTTTGTCTCGATCCGAGTCCATATGCATCTGTTATAATAAATTGAAATTCAAATCTCATCTCTTTTGAAATCTGGAAAACAGCCCACTTGCGGGCTAAACTGAGAACAGCTCCTTTGAAATTCGACATTTATTCTTCTTCCATGTTGAAGTACGTTCCATTAGCCTTCTATACATATCTCGTTCACTCAAAACGGAGTTCGTATGAATTTACTATGATTTTTCAAAGTTTATATGTCACTCTGCCGAAACTGAAATACCCCAGCTGCCATGTCATTTTTAAACCTATATATGAGGCGTTTTCGTTGCTTTTAGGAGTGTAACCGTGAGACATGAAATTATTCTACACACTCTGAATTACAGTTTGATAACTTGAACAGTCTCTCATTATAAGTATTGAATGACTTATGGCCTTTCAAAGTCAGTACTGTAAACCTGCCCTGTTTCTGTTTTCAGAACTCATGACCTTGTTTGATGATTGTCCATATCCCAGCTCGTGTAAGATAAAAATCTGGATTTTAAGTATGTCATACCTATATGTCTTAGAATTCCAGATTGATAAGCCAAGCCTTGATTCAGTTAGCCATTTGTGAGAAACAATTATTCTCCTAAAGTGTCGCAAAACTGTTCTCATTATTGAATCGAGCCAAAGATTGATTCATGGATTCTAATATACTCATTCCCCGAATCAGGAATTAATTGTATTAGAAAGATTAGCTTCATGTATTTCCATTCATGTGTCATGTGCCTTCATTGATAATCAAATACTCAAGTTATAGCCAAACTATTCAAGTGTGGCAAATCTGCCAAGCTTTGTATCAAATGTTCAACTCCTATCCATCTTTGAATCAAGAATATTCTTTGTCTAGCTTTAACCACCGACTCTTAAAGTTCATTGAGGACCTTCATTAATCCTCATTTCACTCTCACACGTTCTTAGCCAATGAGAATAAGTAGCTAAGTATGAGATAAGATGGGATAATGTTAAGTATATAAGAGATTAAGTTACTAAGGAAGATAGAGTATAAGTATATGCTTACTTATAAACTAGTATTAACCTATTATGCTTGTAAATAGGTTAATAGCTATGGAGGCAAGGAGATAAGAGGATCCGAAGTTGACCGATTGCTTGCTTGATTGCTACCTTACGATGGGCTTTACTTCCAAACATATTTTGAGTTATATTATGTTCTGATATTTAAAAATGAAAATTGTTTATCCATAAAATGTTCTTGTGCGCTCTACAAGTTTAATGCTCTGAAGTTAATCGATCGAGGTTCTTAGTTCAGTCTTAAACACTAACTTTGAACTGTGTATACACCCTGATAGTATTGCGATTGGTTGATCTCTCTCGTGTACTATCGATGAATGGGGCTCTCTGGGTTTCGACCCGAAGTCCAAAATGAATGTTAAACGGGATTCTTTGGGTCTCGACCCGAAGTCCAAAATGAATGTTAATGGACCCGACAGTGGCTAGAGGTCCGGGGTCACAGTAAGAGTAACTGTAGAGTGTGACAAATGCGCGCTAAGGAAAATGATGATGTTTTGACATACTTGGATGTATTTCTTTTACAAAACCTTCTAGGTTATGTCTTATGACAATGGATAAACTATATTTTTGTTTTGATGAACTTATCGAATGCTAAGCCCACTGAGTACATTAGTACTTAGCCCAAATATTTTCTAAATGTTTTCAGGTTAAGCAGACAGTGCTGACGGGGCAGAGCTGAGGCAAGGGTTCTCCTTTTGTTAATAAGCTTCCGCTAGTTGCTCATCTTTTGTATTCAACTCTCGACTTTGTTCCTTGAAGTTGTTATGTCTTGTGATAAGAGCTTAGACTCTTTAACTTCTTTTTATGTATTGAGTCTATCTTTTATATCTATGGTTGAGCCATTTGAACTTAAACGATCCTTATGCTATGAATGAACGTATCTCTTTATTATCTCTTGTCATTTTCGATTTTAGGTTCCTTCCTAATTTTATAAGGGAAATGCTGTCAAATTCTTTGGGCACATTATCCAGTTTATTTATATAAGATAAGCTTCCCCCTTTCTTTCCCTGCCTCTTTTCTCCAACCTCAGTCGCGCCCTAATTCACGATTTCCTCTTCCTTCGAGAATCGGGGCGTGACAGAATGGTATCAGAGCATAAGTTCTTTCATGGCTCTGATTACTGTAAATTGATTCATGTCAAGTCTAGAATAGTATCTCTAGACTTTTAAGTGTCTAAGGTAACCCTCAGCTCGCCGTCACACTGCAATCAATGAAGGTTAGTATTTCAAACTTATAAGTGCGCGCAAGTAAATGAAAGTTAAGAGTATAATTATCGTATTAGGTTCCATGCCTTTACGACTTTATGAAAGTGTTCTCTCAAAGGTTTGAGAAGAAAGAAGAATGTCTTTTAAATGTATTTTGATATTTTCTTATGGAAAATATCTACGAAGAAGAATGCGGTTATTTGGACTTTGTGCCTTTTAACTAAGAATGAATATTACCTTGTTGGATTTCCCGAATACTTCAGGCTTGAAATGAAGGTGTTTTGAAATGAGTCTCTTTGAGCCTTGTTACCAATGAAAGAATGTTATGAGAATGATGTCGTTAGGTTACTTGCCTAAGTGATCAAAAGAAAGTGAATGTTAGAATGTTAATTGTTTTAGCTTAGTGCCTCTACAATTTAAAGGGACTTAAACGGATATAAGAACCATAGTCCAATAAATAGAAATGATGCAAGTGATTCTCTTTTAAGACATGAGGATCGAATCGAAAGTAGGTTATGCGGGAGACGCTAACTGTTTGACCTAGAAGCTATCGTCCTTATGTTGTTATGGTTTAAGTTAACATACTTAAGCAATGATTAAAGAGGTCCTAGATAGACAAAAGTCTCATACTGATAAGCATTAATCCAGATTACAATTTAAAGTTGGAGATTGAGTTTTTCTCAAGGTTTCTCCTACTAAAGGAGTGATACGTTTTGGCAAGAGGGGAAAGTTTCGACCTCGTTATATAGGACCTTTTGAGATCCTAAATAGCACTACCACCAAGCATAGGAGACGTGCACCATATGTTCCACGTTTCGCAATTAAGAAAATGTGTAACAGCCGTAAAAGTCCTTCCATGAAAGGTGCGACCTTTCCCATGACCAAAAGAAGCCCTTCGAAGGAGGCAAATTCGCTTACTTTGATTTCCTCCAATCATTCTTTCAAGTCACATTTATTGAATCCTTAGGAGCTCAGTCTCTGTTCTCTAGTCAAGTTGCTCGAATCACGAAACCCCCTTTTGTTCAAAGAAAGTTTATTCGAATTGAGATCTTTTCTTGACTAGCAACTATTTGAAAGTCGATTAACATATCACGATTCATGTTGATCATTATTTCCCTCTTGACCGTCGATCATCTTTCATGTCGAATGATTCTCATTGAAGTAGTTTCTTCATATTTTTGTTGATGCTCTGACTTTGACGACTTATGATTTTGATGTTGGGGTTGTTGTATATAGCTAAAGCAAAAACGTGTTTTAGTATATATGACATGTATTCCACTGGTAACAATCACCTATCTGAATAAATATATTAATAAGAATAAGCCCTATATCTCATGTTTTAGAACACGTGGACGGCTCGGGTGTCAGGGAGATCACGCAGCGTTCGACAATAATTATGAGATATAAACAGTGTCACAGTCGAGATAGCTTGGGAAAACTATCGGTTTAGACTGCAACATAATGGTAGTGGCGGGTCTCAGTCGCTAGTTATGTTGGTACGGTGGAACGTATTGACAGGATCGAGTGAGATAAGGTTCTTCTGATACTGACCCTAGCAATAGGTGAAGAACTAGAGATCTCGGGATTTAGAGATATGATCTTAATCTCGATATGCTATTAGAGATATATGTGTTGTTCACTGTTACTTTGACTTGTATAGCTAAGGGTCTATCGCAGCATCCCTGATGACTTGCATCTTGGGTAACATGAGGGCACAATGTATGTCTAATTAGTTATATCGAGACACCGTGTCCGTATTAGGTTGAGAGATATCCCCTCAGGGAGTTCACAAGGTTTATTATACCAAGTCATGCATGCTGATTAAGTTCAGGTATAATAATAAGGGGTGAACGGGTACTACTGGAGGAGAATAAGATGTTAATTAATTATGAGCAGTCAAAGGAGCTCTAATTAATTACTGGATATCGGAGTCATTAAACACGGGGATAGCTCTAAATAAAGTATCAGCCCCAATCTACAAATTGGGACAGAGCGGTGATTCAGTTGTGATTCTTTAGTGGAATGCATCACAGCTCTAATGAAATTAATGTTCTGGGTTGATCATGGTTATTTCATTAGGTAAGGCTAAACTCTGTCTGGTACATAGATCCCTGGGGTGGCCCAAGAGCTCTTCAGGAAAGGAATTCAAGGTATTATTGAGGGATATCAGTTTTGGACTAAAAAGAGGCATTATGGGCTTGAGCCCATTAATGTGGCGCCTACTGTAGTGTAGGGGACGCCAGTTTCCTCTTTTAGTGTCCATCTGATCTCAATAATTGTACTCTGGTTAATTATATAACTATGGAATAAATTAATATCTAATTAATTAAGATTTATTCTTAATTAAGGAATTAGATAATTAATTTAATAATTATATATTATTTTCCTTATAATAATTAGGATTAATTCTAATTATATTTAATTAGAATTTGTTCCAGTAATTATTAACTAAACCGGGCTTTAATTAATTAAAGCCCGTGACTTAGTGGACAAGGAATAGGGGCGGCACTTCTCCTTATAAATAAGGAGGAGGAGATTCTCAAAACCTAAGTTTTGAGGGTTGAGATCGGCGCCTATCATCAGATGGAGAGTCCTGGTTCCAAAGTTCCTAGACGCCCACACAGTCGAAGAACTTCGAGGAAAGGGATCACACCTCAGTAATCTAGACCTGTAGATTACTCCGTCGGCACAGATCAAAGGTATAACATTCTAAACTCGATTATATGATTTAGTTGCATTTAAATTATCACATCCAATTCGAAGATCCTGTGGGAAAAAAGAATGCTTTCAAGCAGCAGTTCCAACAACTGGTATCAGAGCCACGGTTCTAGAATTGGCTCTGTGATAATTGGATTAAATGTATGTTCATGCATTCGAGTCAATTATGCTATAAACTGTGCATGCTGCTGTCTGGGAACAACGTGTGTTGTTTTTGATCCCGTTTTGTTCGGTTTTTCGTGTTGTTTTTTAAATCGGTGAGAAATAAGGTACCGATTAGAATAGGATTTGTTTTTCTGTAAATTTCTTTGTATTTGTCGATTTCTTGTAAATTCTGTACGGTGGAGATCGAGTGAAGAAATTGAAGAACGAGGCACGAGAATCGAGGGAGACGGCAGCGACGACGCGTGTGGAAGCGCGTGTCGCACACGCGCCTTCTTCGATCGAACGGCTGCAGGCTATTTTTCGGCTGCACATTCCGGTGGTTCACGACGGCTGAACCCTAGATTTAAACCTAGGGTTCAGGTGACGTCGGAACGGGATGGTGGCGGCGAAAAACGGCGGATGCAGGCGGCGGTAGCGGCAGGGGGCCGAAACCCTAAGGGTTTCGGACATGGCTGCTTCGCCGGGTCGATCGAGGCATGGGGGAACGACGGCGAGCCCAGCACTACCGAGGTGCTGGGCGGACTCGCAGTTGACGATGACAGCGGCGGCATGGACGAGCTGAAGACGGCGGACGATAGGCGAGGCGACGCCGAAGATCGGTGGCTGAGCGAACCCGCTAGGGTTTCGCGAGCTCGATCACTATCGGCGTCGAGGCGCTGCTCGTCGAGTCTACAGCAGCAGCAACTCAACACCAGCCGAGGTGCTGAGCGGTGATGGTGGCGTTCAGACGGCAATGGCGAAGGCAGCAGTTGGCGGTGGAAGCGGACGATGGCGGCAGCAGTTAGGTTTCTGCTGCACGAACGCCGTCGATGGCTTCTGCTCTGTTTGCTGCGGCTGCTGCTCCGTGATGGCTGGGAAGCTGTGGTGCTCGGTAGAATCGACGGAAACAGCAGCAGCGGCTGCGATGGGCGGCGGCGAACGTGTCACCGTGCGCTGACCCATCGCGCTTGCTGCTGCAGCTGTTCCGGCTGCTGCTATCGTGGCTCGAAGCCGGGGCCTCCTTGGTGTCGGGAAGCTAGTCGTTCCAGTGGGAGCCATGGCGGCGGCGGTGGTTCGTCGATGAAGGTGCTGCAGCAGCGGCTGCAGCTCGAAGAAGATGAAGACGATGATGATGATGGTGATTGGGCTGGGATGCCGGGCTGGGCTCGGGCTGGGCTGCAAGGGACGCAGCTGGCCCGTTCACCCAGCCCACGCGCGATCCGACCCGATCCGGCCCGTTTGACACGTACGATGACGGCGCGTGTGATGCATGCACGTATGTCGTCGTGACACGTGTCAGTGACGTGGCAAGCGAACGAGGGCTATGGTTTTCCGAAACTTTAGTGTGATCGTTGACGGTTAGGTTTTCGTAACCTAATTCGTTTTCAAAAAATCATTCGTCTCGTCTCATTTTGGAAATAGGGAATTCCGCGCCCTAATTCCCTTTCGAGCTACTTGCTAATTATGGAAGGTGGACTTGAAGACCAAGTGAAGACTTTCCAAGACCGAAGCTTGTTTCGGATTTAATTAATTAAATTATAATAGATAGGTTTTATCCTTCCCGGTCGGCAGCCTATTTATTTATTTTAATTAATTATGCATGCTATGGATGGTTTAAATTACGCAATGTGATGAAAGCATGTTTTGCATGTTATTGTTGCTTTTATTAAATGCGTAATAGAAACGAACATGCCTAAGGTGTCATAGCATGGATTTACGATTTCAAAAGCGAGCATGTTTTAATACTTGCGCTTAGAAATCATGCGGTAGGACTTAATTGTCAACGTGCTTCGTATATCGCATAAAACCCTTTGAAAATAAAAAGACTAAGCGGTAAAATCAATTAGTTTTAATTAATTAATTGGGGACCTCCATATTTGGTTTTAGACGAAGTCAAGGATTAGAATCGGATAGATGTCCACCTACGTGGCCTACACGATATCGAACCCCTTGCCCATATATTCGTCGGTAAAATTTCTCAATAACTTAGAATATTCTTTAGGAGAGTGGGAGTTGTACGAGTAAACGTCCACCCTACGTGGCTTGCACGTACAGGCTCTAACTCTGTCCTTACTGGAAATTTTAAGTGAGATAATCTAATAGGGCATCTATAATACCGGCATAGTTCTCGTTTTCTATGCTATCTTGTAGATAAACTCGGTTAGGTGAATAATATGGTTAAAGCTTAGCTACTAATTGATGAATCCTCCCTACGAGGTCACTTCTCAAAATAGTAGGGTCCGGTTAAGGTACGGGTTATTATTTCTTTAGTTCACAAGGGTCCATGTGATGATAAGAGAAATAAACTGGCTCTAGAAGTCATGGTCGAAAATTTCATGCTTGCCTGGTCGCCCTACGTGACTGAAGTATAAAATTTTTGGGCTACTCGTTTGTTGGTTCAATGATATTTATTCAAAGGGTTATAACATTGATAACATAAATTATTTTTATTAAATAAGTTGTTAACTGTCAACTTATGTTATTTGGTTTCAGATATGTCTATGGATCCTTTTCGCAATCAAGTTTTTAATTCCATTACCTCCTCTAAGATAGTTCCTATGGATGTAAGAAACCGTATTCTGAGGTTCCAGACTTTTGGGAAAATATCCTCTAAGAAATATGAGGATAATTATGACATGGAACGTTATGTCATGGAATTTCGCGAGTTGTTTCAGACTTATGAGACATATGGCGCCACACTTTCTGGACAAGTAAAGTGTGACATTGTCTTGGCTTCTCTATCGGCTTCTTTTACTGCTCTTCGCATGGAGATCATCAAATCTCAAGTCGACCATACTGATTTGGAAACTCTTTTCGAAGAGCTCCTTGAAGTCGACAATGAGAGAAAGAAGGTGGTCACGTGGTCGAGAGAGGTAAAGAAGATATATGATAGGGTGAGGGCTAAAAGTGAAACGAGTCATGATTCCGAAAAGGAACCTCCGAGGCGAAATAAGAAACAAAAGATGGATGAAGGTATGTCTCTAAATGTAACATGGTGAAACATATTAGCATTGGTTTAGTCCTTTATTGGACGGATTGAACTGGTGGATACTAATTATGGTTTGTTACATATATTTCTTTGTAGGCGATGCCACAAAGGATGATGAGGCGGCTTCGAGTCCTGGCGTCAGCGAGCATTGATGGTAGATGCGGTTGCTGATTACTCGAAGACTTCTGTTTCTTTGTTTTATCTTTTGGTTTTGAGATAGATGTTTGGGATGATACATTACTTTACTGTTTTTCATTACATTGGTGCCAAGTTTTGGCGGTACATTTGTTTTGAATTGGTTTATGGATGATTTCGGTTTTAACATTTGTGTTAATTTGAGTTTAACACTGGTTGTTAAATGTTTTTCATTCATGTGTAGAAGTAATTACTACACAAATGATTTCTAGTAACATGGAATATCTCAAATATGATTAGATAAATGTAGTTGTTTCTTTGTTTCTCACCTCTTTTCTCATCTTGTTTTGAAACATTACTAAACTATGTCAAGTATCTATAATTCTACCTTACAATTTGAGTATAAATTGGCATTATGACCGATTTTAACTCAAGATTGGATATAAGGGATATTTGCGTGAATTGCAAATTAGTTGAATTAAGATTGGTGATAAGTTGGATTAGTAAAAGTTTCAATAAAAGATTAAAAGGATAAGGTGATAAAGATCGTTATTGAACGAATGTTCAAAAATGATAGGATCATTCAAGGAATTTCAATAAGTCAAGAAGTACAAGAATGAATAGTCACAAGTATTCTGCACAAGGTCATCTTTATTGAAGTGGGAGTGTTTTTTGAAATAGAACACTAAGTCGTTTTCATATACATCAAGAAATTAGGTCTCTTGGAAAATGTACATGAGGAAAGAAACGACCACATGGAAAGTTTATATGAGAAGGTTAAAGTAATTGATACGATCCATGTTAATTTGCAAGGTTCATTGTTGGATTTAGATTCATGATGAAAAGTGCAAAGGAAGAACAAAGTTGATATGGAAAATATAGAAAAAGTTTTCTATATTTCTATATTAACACTTTTTGTACCTCATAAGTTACAATCCAATATCTGTTTAAAGTCAATGGCTTTTGGCAGGAAAATATTTGGATATAACGGTTATGTTGGATCAAATGTGTATCAATTAAGGACATTATTCTGAATGCTTGATAACTCTTGCGGAAATTCGAATAATAGGAGCATTTATGGAATAACATGCATAAAATCAAGTTTTATGGAACGTGTCAATAAATGTTATAGTTCTCATGGTAATGAAGATGATAGGTGTAATTTTCTTGTACATTATGTGATGATATCACTAACTTTGGCAACATTGTGAGAGTATTATCAGACATAATGGTGGTGGTTATCCGGACAGTTTAAGACGCAGAATCTGAATAATGTAGGGTATATCCATAAGGATTGTATACATGATTCAAGTATTCTAAGTAGGTTACTGTTCTGACTAGGTTATCGATATAAATTATATCGAAAAAGTGTCAGATATTTGCTATTGTTGCGTGCAAGGTAACAAATATAGTTCATTAATGAACACGGATAATCGGGGAGTGTGTTGGTAAATGAGGTAATCGACCTTAAATCTATGTGTTCACTTAGAAAAGGAGAACCATACCTTGGAGAATCTCAGAACAGTAAAATGTTTATGAGAGTTCTTTCATGACAAGCTAAATATGTAGTGGGAGCTACTAAAGCAGCTGTATGGTTGGAAACTTTACTTTGTGAAATGGTAGTAATCCTATCTTGCAAGAAATCTCACATGAGTTTTCAAGTGCAGAAGCAAGATCTATGGATTTGTCAACCTGGGAAAACACATAGGAGTATCGATTGGTTTATGTAACCATAAGGCGATATTGCGTGTATAAAGGAACATTAAAGCAGGAATGTTTATATGGCGGTTTATTCACTAAATTAAGTATGCCGGCACCTCGGAAGCATGTGGTGGGCATTGTCTCAGTGATCCTCCCACGGTAAAATCTTTCAGTATAAGTGGGAGAAGATGTGAAATACAGTGATGCCATATAGTTTCCGATAGACACATGGGTATACTAAAAGTTTTTACTTTAGTATAAGTGGGAGATTGTTGGGGTTGTTGTATATAGCTAAAGTAAAAACGTGTTTTAGTATATATGACATGTATTCTACTGGTAACAATCACCTATCTGAATAAATATATTAATAAAAATAAGCCCTATATCTCATGTTTTAGAACACGTGGACGGCTCGGGTGTCAGGGAGATCACGCAGCGTTCGACAATAATTATGAGATATAAACAGTGTCACAGTCGAGATAGCTTGGGAAAACTATCGGTTTAGACTGCAACATAATGGTAGTGGCGGGTCTCAGTCGCTAGTTATGTTGGTACGGTGGAACGTATTGACAGGATCGAGTGAGATAAGGTTCTTCTGATACTGACCCTAGCAATAGGTGAAGAACTAGAGATCTCGGGATTTAGAGATATGATCTTAATCTCGATATGCTATTAGAGATATATGTGTTGTTCACTGTTACTTTGACTTGTATAGCTAAGGGTCTATCGCAGCATCCCTGATGACTTGCATCTTGGGTAACATGAGGGCACATAGTATGTCTAATTAGTTATATCGAGACACCGTGTCCGTATTAGGTTGAGAGATATCCCCTCAGGGAGTTCACAAGGTTTATTATACCAAGTCATGCATGCTGATTAAGTTCAGGTATAATAATAAGGGGTGAACGGGTACTACTTGAGGAGAATAAGATGTTAATTAATTATGAGCAGTCAGAGGAGCTCTAATTAATTAATGGATATCGGAGTCATTAAACACGGGGATAGCTCTAAATGAAGTATCAGCCCCAATCTACAAATTGGGACAGAGCGGTGATTTAGTTGTGATTCTTTAGTGGAATGCATCACAGCTCTAATGAAATTAATGTTCTGGGTTGATCATGGTTATTTCATTAGGTAAGGCTAAACTCTGTCTGGTACATAGATCCCTGGGATGGCCCAAGAGCTCTTCAGGAAAGGAATTCAAGGTATTATTGAGGGATATCAGTTTTGGACTAAAAAGAGGCATTATGGGCTTGAGCCCATTAATGTGGCGCCTACTGTAGTGTAGGGGACGCCAGTTTCCTCTTTTAGTGTCCATCTGATCTCAATAATTGTACTCTGGTTAATTATATAATTATGGAATAAATTAATATCTAATTAATTAAGATTTATTCTTAATTAAGGAATTAGATAATTAATTTAATAATTATATATTATTTGCCTTATAATAATTAGGATTAATTCTAATTATATTTAATTAGAATTTGTTCCAGTAATTATTAACTAAACCGGGCTTTAATTAATTAAAGCCCGTGACTTAGTGGACAAGGAATAGGGGCGGCACTTCTCCTTATAAATAAGGAGGAGGAGATTCTCAAAACCTAAGTTTTGAGGGTTGAGATCGGCGCCTATCATCAGAGGGAGAGTTCCTGGTTCCAAAGTTCCTAGACGCCCACACAGTCGAAGAACTTCGAGGAAAGGGATCACACCTCAGTAATCTAGACCTGTAGATTACTCCGTCGGCACAGATCAAAGGTATAACATTCTAAACTCGATTATGTGATTTAGTTGCATTTAAATTATCACATCCAATTCGAAGATCCTGTGGGAAAAAGGAATGCTTTCAAGCAGCAGTTCCAACATTTGAGGCCCTCGAGATACGTTGATGTTGAAACGAGATTTGATTCATTCCTTGTGATTCCGCCGCCTTGTTCACGGCTATGAAAATACTTATAGAGGCAATGGTTGTAAACCTAGCCAATTTATTCCCAAGAATCTCCAAGAAGCAAAATCCCTTCATCAAAGCAAGAGCCGAACTATGATTGATCATAAAAGCTAGTTGATCTTGGAAACTTTGAATCGAGCATTATTGCTACATGAATGATAGCTTATAGCTACTAAGTATTTACATTACCTGAATCAGACTAAGGCTTGAGGCCTAGATACCCAAGATGCCCACGTATGAAACAAGATCGGATTCGAACGATCGGGAAATACCTATTCCCCAACGAACGGTATGATAAGGCGACGATCTTTGAGTGAAGTAATATAAGATATCTAGAAAGCAGCGAACGTGTATGAACGAACATGTACGAATGCATACAGGAGATACGTGTGAGCGTGACGGTTAAACTTTACGCATTGATAATGAAGCGCTATACCGCACGGGAATGACGATAGTCTTTGCATGAATGTCCGGAAACGTAAACTATTAAGAGAGCACGAATGTAAGGGTTTCTCTAACAGTGAAGGAGACGAGATCAGCCTGCAAGGCGAGATAACGATGAATGTAAATGTAATGATGCTAAGCAATAAATGAAGAAAATATTCGTGCCTCTCGGATCGAACCATTTCAAGGATGACTAGTGAAGATAGAGACCTCTGCGTCAATAAAGGGTGGATTACATGATGAACCGGAGGCGAATACGTTAAGTAAGAAGTTAAGAGACGCGATGTACGAACGAGCTTACAATTCAAACAATATTTCGATACCCACGTAGAGGCAACGTGAAGCGAAAGATACGCGGTTTGAGGTACGAATAGAAATTTTAATGGCAATGATAAAATGATGGCAATGACGACACGATTATGAGAAAGATCACACGAATGGAGTCAATCGGCGAGGCAGCAAAGCGGCTCCAAAAGGGGGATACACAAGCAACGGATCGATGAAGGTATACAAGATTCGACGAGCGACGTCTACTACGCATGACGCCGCTAAGTAACGATGATCGATTGGAAGATAGTGATAGGTAACGACGATCGACTAGGAAATCAAGATGAGTAGACAAAGGAAGTAGAACGCACGTAAAGGCGGAACGATGGCAAGGCAACGAGTTGAGCTGCTCGGAACGCGAACCAATGATGATCTTCATGAACGAGGGTGCAAGAAGCACCACGCCAAGACAAGACAACGAGAGGTGAGCACGATCAACCCTTAGCACGATGCTTCCACTACAACACGAAGTCAGCTAGAATGCGAGGCAAATGATCAGAAGTATGCATGAGAATTTCACTATCCCGCCAAGCGATTAATGTTAGAAAAGTCGACCACACGATTAAATTATACGCGTATAGAGGAAATGTTTATCGCTACGAAGAAGCAACTGTTAGCACGGTGTCATAGAATTTAGATTGTCGAATCTCAGAGTTGCTAATAGCAACAAGAAATGATCAATCCTAGCACGAAGCTGAAAAGCTTAGATTATCAACGGCAACAAGAAAAGTGAGAATGTATCCCAGATTAACAAGAAAAATGTGCCAAGCATGACTCGGGCCCAAACGCAACCGCTAGATGAATGGTGATGGAAACACAACGGCGCTACAAAGAACTACAAGGGAAGTTTAAGGACGGGTATGAGCGACCTACCCTAGTGTGTACATTAGAGGGTACGAATTTCGAGGACGAAATTCTTTTTAAGGGGGTAGTATTGTAATAGCCGTAAAAATCCGTAGTTGGAAAAATATTTATTTCAAATGAGGAAATAAAATTTTTCGAGTATTTGAGATCGAGCACGGACGAAAATGAGGTTATGGAATTTTTATAATATTTTGGAATTATTCCAATGAAATCTCGAGAATTTTTGAGAATGAAGGAATTATGACAAGACAAGAAATTACCCGGAATGATTTTCGGAGAATGTTATTCTGTAAATATTTTACGGAAATAAGATAAGATATTTTTACCTAGTCTAAACTAGATTACTAGTTTAATTTAGTATATATATATATGTATATATATATATATATTCATAATTCTAAGGATTAGAATTACCCACCCCACCTTTACACTCTACCACACAATTTAGTACAGGGAGATTAACACTTTAGCCATCTCACTCATCTTTCATCATTTTCATTTCCTCCATGATCGACACCCCTTCTTCTCTCTAAAACTCCATGAAACTCCAAGCTTCAAGCTCCATCTTTCCTTCATCAATCACCTATAAACCTTGGATTTCTTCATCAAATCAACCAAGGAACAAAGCTATGGTGATGGATTCTTGATCAAAGAAAGGGAAGTAGTTCAAGCAAGAGTCAATTTTTGGGAAAGATTCAAGCTTCGATTCTTTCATTTCCAATCGGTACAATATCTTCGTCTTAACATATCTAGCATAAATATGAGTTTAGATTTTGAGTTTAAACCTCTAAAAATGATGAATCAATTTCGTTCACACCATAGTCAACTCTATGGATGCTCTTGAAATTGTTGATTTCTTGTTCTATACTTCAAAAGAAAGCCATCCATGTTTTATTTGATGAACTTTAATGTGAATGTTGTCAAAACCTTCCTTGATTCTTCAAGCCCGACCACGTATGTATATTTTGGATGAGTGATCATCATGTTTCCTTGCTCAAATGATGGTTTAAGATGAGCTAGAGCCAAACCCATAAGCATTTTTCACGAAATTGAATGAAGCCTTTTATCGAACAATTGGTGTGCGTGTTCTGTTCAGCGTTTTCAAGCATGTTCCCGACCTTATCTCATTTCGGGTCCAAAATGAAAGTTGTATCTCATGTTCTCAGCTATCCGTAGCCCAAATTTTGTCTCGATCCGAGTCCATATGCATCTGTTATGATAAATTGAAATTCAAATCTCATCTCTTTTGAAATCTGGAAAACAGCCCACTTGCGGGCTAAACTGAGAACAGCTCCTTTGAAATTCGACATTTATTCTTCTTCCATGTTGAAGTACGTTCCATTAACCTTCTATACATATCTCGTTCACTCAAAACGGAGTTAGTATGAATTTACTATGATTTTTCAAAGTTTATATGTCACTCTGCCGAAACTGAAATACCCCAGCTGCCATGTCATTTTTAAACCTCTATATGAGGCGTTTTCGTTGCTTTTCTGAGTGTAACCGTGAGACATGAAATTATTCTACACACTCTGAATTACAGTTTGATAACTTGAACAGTCTCTCATTATAAGTATTGAATGACTTATGGCCTTTCAAAGTCAGTACTGTAAACCTGCCCTGTTTCTGTTTTCAGAACTCATGACCTTGTTTGATGATTGTCCATATCCCAGCTCGTGTAAGATAAAAATCTGGATTTTAAGTATGTCATACCTATATGTCTTAGAATTCCAGATTGATAAGCCAAGCCTTGATTCAGTTAGCCATTTGTGAGAAACAATTATTCTCCTAAAGTGTCGCAAAACTGTTCTCATTATTGAATCGAGCCAAAGATTGATTCATGGATTCTAATATACTCATTCCCCGAATCAGGAATTAATTGTATTAGAAAGATTAGCTTCATGTATTTCCATTCATGTGTCATGTGCCTTCATTGATAATCAAATACTCAAGTTATAGCCAAACTATTCAAGTGTGACAAATCTGCCAAGCTTTGTATCAAATGTTCAACTCCTATCCATCTTTGAATCATGAATATTCTTTGTCTAGCTTTAACCACTGACTCTTCAAGTTCATTGAGGACCTTCATTAATCCTCATTTCACTCTCACACGTTCTTAGCCAATGAGATTAAGTAGCTAAGTATGAGATAAGATGGGATAATGTTAAGTATATAAGAGATTAAGTTACTAAGGAAGATAGAATATAAGTATATGCTTACTTATAAACTAGTATTAACCTATTATGCTTGTAAATAGGTTAATAGCTATGGAGGCAAGGAGATAAGAGGATCCGAAGTTGACCGATTGCTTGCTTGATTGCTACCTTACGGTGGGCTTTACTTCCAAACATATTTTGAGTTATATTATGTTCTGATATTTAAAAATGAAAACTGTTTATCCATAAATGTTCTTGTGCGCTCTACAAGTTTAATGCTCTGAAGTTAATCGATCGAGGTTCTTAGTTCAGTCTTAAACACTAACTTTGAACTGTGTATACACCTTGATAGTATTGCGATTGGTTGATCTCTCTCGTGTACTATCGATGAATGGGGCTCTCTGGGTTTCGACCCGAAGTCCAAAATGAATGTTAAACGGGATTCTCTGGGTCTCGACCCGAAGTCCAAAATGAATGTTAATGGACCCGACAGTGGCTAGAGGTCCGGGGTCACAGTAAGAGTAACTGTAGAGTGTGACAAATGCGCGCTAAGGAAAATGATGATGTTTTGACATACTTGGATGTATTTCTTTTACAAATCCTTCCAGGTTATGTCTTATGACAATGGATAAACTGTATTTTTGTTTTGATGAACTTATCGAATGCTAAGCCCACTGAGTACATTAGTACTTAGCCCAAATATTTTCCAAATGTTTTCAGGTTAAGCAGACAGTGCTGACGGGGCAGAGCTGAGGCAAGGGTTCTCCTTTTGTTAATAAGCTTCCGCTAGTTGCTCATCTTTTGTATTCAGCTCTCGACTTTGTTCCTTGAAGTTGTTATGTCTTGTGATAAGAGCTTAGACTCTTTAACTTCTTTTTATGTATTGAGTCTATCTTTTATATCTATGGTTGAGCCATTTGAACTTAAACGATCCTTATGCTATGAATGAACGTATCTCTTTATTATCTCTTGTCATTTTCGATTTTAGGTTCCTTCCTAATTTTATAAGGGAAATGCTGTCAAATTCTTTGGGCACATTATCCAGTTTATTTATATAAGATAAGCTTCCCCCTTTCTTTCCCTGCCTCTTTTCTCCAACCTCAGTCGCGCCCTAATTCACAATTTCCTCTTCCTTCGAGAATCGGGGCGTGACAGAATGGTATCAGAGCATAAGTTCTTTCATGGCTCTGATTACTGTAAATTGATTCATGTCAAGTCTAGAATAGTATCTCTAGACTTTTAAGTGTCTAAGGTAACCCTCAGCTCGCCGTCACACTGCAATCAATGAAGGTTAGTATTTCAAACTTATAAGTGCGCGCAAGTAAATGAAAGTTAAGAGTATAATTATCGTATTAGGTTCCATGCCTTTACGACTTTATGAAAGTGTTCTCTCAAAGGTTTGAGAAGAAAGAAGAATGTCTTTTAAATGTATTTTGATATTTTCTTATGGAAAATATCTACGAAGAAGAATGCGGTTATTTGGACTTTGTGCCTTTTAACTAAGAATGAATATTACCTTGTTGGATTTCCCGAATACTTCAGGCTTGAAATGAAGGTGTTTTGAAATGAGTCTCTTTGAGCCTTGTTACCAATGAAAGAATGTTATGAGAATGATGTCGTTAGGTTACTTGCCTAAGTGATCAAAAGAAAGTGAATGTTAGAATGTTAATTGTTTTAGCTTAGTGCCTCTACAATTTAAAGGGACTTAAACGGATATAAGAACCATAGTCCAATAAATAGAAATGATGCAAGTGATTCTCTTTTAAGACATGAGGATCGAATCGAAAGTAGGTTATGCGGGAGACGCTAACTGTTTGACCTAGAAGCTATCGTCCTTATGTTGTTATGGTTTAAGTTAACATACTTAAGCAATGATTAAAGAGGTCCTAGATAGACAAAAGTCTCATACTGATAAGCATTAATCCAGATTACAATTTAAAGTTGGAGATTGAGTTTTTCTCAAGGTTTCTCCTACTAAAGGAGTGATACGTTTTGGCAAGAGGGGAAAGTTTCGACCTCGTTATATAGGACCTTTTGAGATCCTAAATAGCACTACCACCAAGCATAGGAGACGTGCACCATATGTTCCACGTTTCGCAATTAAGAAAATGTGTAACAGCCGTAAAAGTCCTTCCATGAAAGGTGCGACCTTTCCCATGACCAAAAGAAGCCCTTCGAAGGAGGCAAATTCGCTTACTTTGATTTCCTCCAATCATTCTTTCAAGTCACATTTATTGAATCCTTAGGAGCTCAGTCTCTGTTCTCTAGTCAAGTTGCTCGAATCACGAAACCCCCTTTTGTTCAAAGAAAGTTTATTCGAATTGAGATCTTTTCTTGACTAGCAACTATTTGAAAGTCGATTAACATATCACGATTCATGTTGATCATTATTTCCCTCTTGACCGTCGATCATCTTTCATGTCGAATGATTCTCATTGAAGTAGTTTCTTCATATTTTTGTTGATGCTCTGACTTTGACGACTTATGATTTTGATGTTGGGGTTGTTGTATATAGCTAAAGCAAAAACGTGTTTTAGTATATATGACATGTATTCCACTGGTAACAATCACCTATCTGAATAAATATATTAATAAGAATAAGCCCTATATCTCATGTTTTAGAACACGTGGACGGCTCGGGTGTCAGGGAGATCACGCAGCGTTCGACAATAATTATGAGATATAAACAGTGTCACAGTCGAGATAGCTTGGGAAAACTATCGGTTTAGACTGCAACATAATGGTAGTGGCGGGTCTCAGTCGCTAGTTATGTTGGTACGGTGGAACGTATTGACAGGATCGAGTGAGATAAGGTTCTTCTGATACTGACCCTAGCAATAGGTGAAGAACTAGAGATCTCGGGATTTAGAGATATGATCTTAATCTCGATATGCTATTAGAGATATATGTGTTGTTCACTGTTACTTTGACTTGTATAGCTAAGGGTCTATCGCAGCATCCCTGATGACTTGCATCTTGGGTAACATGAGGGCACAATGTATGTCTAATTAGTTATATCGAGACACCGTGTCCGTATTAGGTTGAGAGATATCCCCTCAGGGAGTTCACAAGGTTTATTATACCAAGTCATGCATGCTGATTAAGTTCAGGTATAATAATAAGGGGTGAACGGGTACTACTGGAGGAGAATAAGATGTTAATTAATTATGAGCAGTCAAAGGAGCTCTAATTAATTACTGGATATCGGAGTCATTAAACACGGGGATAGCTCTAAATAAAGTATCAGCCCCAATCTACAAATTGGGACAGAGCGATGATTCAGTTGTGATTCTTTAGTGGAATGCATCACAGCTCTAATGAAATTAATGTTCTGGGTTGATCATGGTTATTTCATTAGGTAAGGCTAAACTCTGTCTGGTACATAGATCCCTGGGGTGGCCCAAGAGCTCTTCAGGAAAGGAATTCAAGGTATTATTGAGGGATATCAGTTTTGGACTAAAAAGAGGCATTATGGGCTTGAGCCCATTAATGTGGCGCCTACTGTAGTGTAGGGGACGCCAGTTTCCTCTTTTAGTGTCCATCTGATCTCAATAATTGTACTCTGGTTAATTATATAACTATGGAATAAATTAATATCTAATTAATTAAGATTTATTCTTAATTAAGGAATTAGATAATTAATTTAATAATTATATATTATTTTCCTTATAATAATTAGGATTAATTCTAATTATATTTAATTAGAATTTGTTCCAGTAATTATTAACTAAACCGGGCTTTAATTAATTAAAGCCCGTGACTTAGTGGACAAGGAATAGGGGCGGCACTTCTCCTTATAAATAAGGAGGAGGAGATTCTCAAAACCTAAGTTTTGAGGGTTGAGATCGGCGCCTATCATCAGATGGAGAGTCCTGGTTCCAAAGTTCCTAGACGCCCACACAGTCGAAGAACTTCGAGGAAAGGGATCACACCTCAGTAATCTAGACCTGTAGATTACTCCGTCGGCACAGATCAAAGGTATAACATTCTAAACTCGATTATATGATTTAGTTGCATTTAAATTATCACATCCAATTCGAAGATCCTGTGGGAAAAAAGAATGCTTTCAAGCAGCAGTTCCAACAACTGGTATCAGAGCCACGGTTCTAGAATTGGCTCTGTGATAATTGGATTAAATGTATGTTCATGCATTCGAGTCAATTATGCTATAAACTGTGCATGCTGCTGTCTGGGAACAACGTGTGTTGTTTTTGATCCCGTTTTGTTCGGTTTTTCGTGTTGTTTTTTAAATCGGTGAGAAATAAGGTACCGATTAGAATAGGATTTGTTTTTCTGTAAATTTCTTTGTATTTGTCGATTTCTTGTAAATTCTGTACGGTGGAGATCGAGTGAAGAAATTGAAGAACGAGGCACGAGAATCGAGGGAGACGGCAGCGACGACGCGTGTGGAAGCGCGTGTCGCACACGCGCCTTCTTCGATCGAACGGCTGCAGGCTATTTTTCGGCTGCACATTCCGGTGGTTCACGACGGCTGAACCCTAGATTTAAACCTAGGGTTCAGGTGACGTCGGAACGGGATGGTGGCGGCGAAAAATGGCGGATGCAGGCGGCGGTAGCGGCAGGGGGCCGAAACCCTAAGGGTTTCGGACATGGCTGCTTCGCCGGGTCGATCGAGGCATGGGGGAACGACGGCGAGCCCAGCACTACCGAGGTGCTGGGCGGACTCGCAGTTGACGATGACAGCGGCGGCATGGACGAGCTGAAGACGGCGGACGATAGGCGAGGCGACGCCGAAGATCGGTGGCTGAGCGAACCCGCTAGGGTTTCGCGAGCTCGATCACTATCGGCGTCGAGGCGCTGCTCGTCGAGTCTACAGCAGCAGCAACTCAACACCAGCCGAGGTGCTGAGCGGTGATGGTGGCGTTCAGACGGCAATGGCGAAGGCAGCAGTTGGCGGTGCAAGCGGACGATGGCGGCAGCAGTTAGGTTTCTGCTGCACGAACGCCGTCGATGGCTTCTGCTCTGTTTGCTGCGGCTGCTGCTCCGTGATGGCTGGGAAGCTGTGGTGCTCGGTAGAATCGACGGAAACAGCAGCAGCGGCTGCGATGGGCGGCGGCGAACGTGTCACCGTGCGCTGACCCATCGCGCTTGCTGCTGCAGCTGTTCCGGCTGCTGCTATCGTGGCTCGAAGCCGGGGCCTCCTTGGTGTCGGGAAGCTGGTCGTTCCAGTGGGAGCCATGGCGGCGGCGGTGGTTCGTCGATGAAGGTGCTGCAGCAGCGGCTGCAGCTCGAAGAAGATGAAGACGATGATGATGATGGTGATTGGGCTGGGATGCCGGGCTGGGCTGCAAGGGACGCAGCTGGCCCGTTCACCCAGCCCACGCGCGATCCGACCCGATCCGGCCCGTTTGACACGTACGATGACGGCGCGTGTGATGCACGCACGTATGTCGTCGTGACACGTGTCAGTGACGTGGCAAGCGAACGAGGGCTATGGTTTTCCGAAACTTTAGTGTGATCGTTGACGGTTAGGTTTTCGTAACCTAATTCGTTTTCAAAAAATCATTCGTCTCGTCTCATTTTGGAAATAGGGAATTCCGCGCCCTAATTCCCTTTCGAGCTACTTGCTAATTATGGAAGGTGGACTTGAAGACCAAGTGAAGACTTTCCAAGACCGAAGCTTGTTTCGGATTTAATTAATTAAATTGTAATAGATAGGTTTTATCCTTCCCGGTCGGCAGCCTATTTATTTATTTTAATTAATTATGCATGCTATGGATGGTTTAAATTACGCAATGTGATGAAAGCATGTTTTGCATGTTATTGTTGCTTTTATTAAATGCGTAATAGAAACGAACATGCCTAAGGTGTCATAGCATGGATTTACGATTTCAAAAGCGAGCATGTTTTAATACTTGCGCTTAGAAATCATGCGGTAGGACTTAATTGTCAACGTGCTTCGTATATCGCATAAAACCCTTTGAAAATAAAAAGACTAAGCGGTAAAATCAATTAGTTTTAATTAATTAATTGGGGACCTCCATATTTGGTTTTAGACGAAGTCAAGGATTAGAATCGGATAGATGTCCACCTACGTGGCCTACACGATATCGAACCCCTTGCCCATATATTCGTCGGTAAAATTTCTCAATAACTTAGAATATTCTTTAGGAGAGTGGGAGTTGTACGAGTAAACGTCCACCCTACGTGGCTTGCACGTACAGGCTCTAACTCGGTCCTTACTGGAAATTTTAAGTGAGATAATCTAATAGGGCATCTATAATACCGGCATAGTTCTCGTTTTCTATGCTATCTTGTAGATAAACTCGGTTAGGTGAATAATATGGTTAAAGCTTAGCTACTAATTGATGAATCCTCCCTACGAGGTCACTTCTCAAAATAGTAGGGTCCGGTTAAGGTACGGGTTATTATTTCTTTAGTTCACAAGGGTCCATGTGATGATAAGAGAAATAAACTGGCTCTAGAAGTCATGGTCGAAAATTTCATGCTTGCCTGGTCGCCCTACGTGACTGAAGTATAAAATTTTTGGGCTACTCGTTTGTTGGTTCAATGATATTTATTCAAAGGGTTATAACATTGATAACATAAATTATTTTTATTAAATAAGTTGTTAACTGTCAACTTATGTTATTTGGTTTCAGATATGTCTATGGATCCTTTTCGCAATCAAGTTTTTAATTCCATTACCTCCTCTAAGATAGTTCCTATGGATGTAAGAAACCGTATTCTGAGGTTCCAGACTTTTGGGAAAATATCCTCTAAGAAATATGAGGATAATTATGACATGGAACGTTATGTCATGGAATTTCGCGAGTTGTTTCAGACTTATGAGACATATGGCGCCACACTTTCTGGACAAGTAAAGTGTGACATTGTCTTGGCTTCTCTATCGGCTTCTTTTACTGCTCTTCGCATGGAGATCATCAAATCTCAAGTCGACCATACTGATTTGGAAACTCTTTTCGAAGAGCTCCTTGAAGTCGACAATGAGAGAAAGAAGGTGGTCACGTGGTCGAGAGAGGTAAAGAAGATATATGATAGGGTGAGGGCTAAAAGTGAAACGAGTCATGATTCCGAAAAGGAACCTCCGAGGCGAAATAAGAAACAAAAGATGGATGAAGGTATGTCTCTAAATGTAACATGGTGAAACATATTAGCATTGGTTTAGTCCTTTATTGGACGGATTGAACTGGTGGATACTAATTATGGTTTGTTACATATATTTCTTTGTAGGCGATGCCACAAAGGATGATGAGGCGGCTTCGAGTCCTGGCGTCAGCGAGCATTGATGGTAGATGCGGTTGCTGATTACTCGAAGACTTCTGTTTCTTTGTTTTATCTTTTGGTTTTGAGATAGATGTTTGGGATGATACATTACTTTACTGTTTTTCATTACATTGGTGCCAAGTTTTGGCGGTACATTTGTTTTGAATTGGTTTATGGATGATTTCGGTTTTAACATTTGTGTTAATTTGAGTTTAACACTGGTTGTTAAATGTTTTTCATTCATGTGTAGAAGTAATTACTACACAAATGATTTCTAGTAACATGGAATATCTCAAATATGATTAGATAAATGTAGTTGTTTCTTTGTTTCTCACCTCTTTTCTCATCTTGTTTTGAAACATTACTAAACTATGTCAAGTATCTATAATTCTACCTTACAATTTGAGTATAAATTGGCATTATGACCGATTTTAACTCAAGATTGGATATAAGGGATATTTGCGTGAATTGCAAATTAGTTGAATTAAGATTGGTGATAAGTTGGATTAGTAAAAGTTTCAATAAAAGATTAAAAGGATAAGGTGATAAAGATCGTTATTGAACGAATGTTCAAAAATGATAGGATCATTCAAGGAATTTCAATAAGTCAAGAAGTACAAGAATGAATAGTCACAAGTATTCTGCACAAGGTCATCTTTATTGAAGTGGGAGTGTTTTTTGAAATAGAACACTAAGTCGTTTTCATATACATCAAGAAATTAGGTCTCTTGGAAAATGTACATGAGGAAAGAAACGACCACATGGAAAGTTTATATGAGAAGGTTAAAGTAATTGATACGATCCATGTTAATTTGCAAGGTTCATTGTTGGATTTAGATTCATGATGAAAAGTGCAAAGGAAGAACAAAGTTGATATGGAAAATATAGAAAAAGTTTTCTATATTTCTATATTAACACTTTTTGTACCTCATAAGTTACAATCCAATATCTGTTTAAAGTCAATGGCTTTTGGCAGGAAAATATTTGGATATAACGGTTATGTTGGATCAAATGTGTATCAATTAAGGACATTATTCTGAATGCTTGATAACTCTTGCGGAAATTCGAATAATAGGAGCATTTATGGAATAACATGCATAAAATCAAGTTTTATGGAACGTGTCAATAAATGTTATAGTTCTCATGGTAATGAAGATGATAGGTGTAATTTTCTTGTACATTATGTGATGATATCACTAACTTTGGCAACATTGTGAGAGTATTATCAGACATAATGGTGGTGGTTATCCGGACAGTTTAAGACGCAGAATCTGAATAATGTAGGGTATATCCATAAGGATTGTATACATGATTCAAGTATTCTAAGTAGGTTACTGTTCTGACTAGGTTATCGATATAAATTATATCGAAAAAGTGTCAGATATTTGCTATTGTTGCGTGCAAGGTAACAAATATAGTTCATTAATGAACACGGATAATCGGGGAGTGTGTTGGTAAATGAGGTAATCGACCTTAAATCTATGTGTTCACTTAGAAAAGGAGAACCATACCTTGGAGAATCTCAGAACAGTAAAATGTTTATGAGAGTTCTTTCATGACAAGCTAAATATGTAGTGGGAGCTACTAAAGCAGCTGTATGGTTGGAAACTTTACTTTGTGAAATGGTAGTAATCCTATCTTGCAAGAAATCTCACATGAGTTTTCAAGTGCAGAAGCAAGATCTATGGATTTGTCAACCTGGGAAAACACATAGGAGTATCGATTGGTTTATGTAACCATAAGGCGATATTGCGTGTATAAAGGAACATTAAAGCAGGAATGTTTATATGGCGGTTTATTCACTAAATTAAGTATGCCGGCACCTCGGAAGCATGTGGTGGGCATTGTCTCAGTGATCCTCCCACGGTAAAATCTTTCAGTATAAGTGGGAGAAGATGTGAAATACAGTGATGCCATATAGTTTCCGATAGACACATGGGTATACTAAAAGTTTTTACTTTAGTATAAGTGGGAGATTGTTGGGGTTGTTGTATATAGCTAAAGCAAAAACGTGTTTTAGTATATATGACATGTATTCTACTGGTAACAATCACCTATCTGAATAAATATATTAATAAAAATAAGCCCTATATCTCATGTTTTAGAACACGTGGACGGCTCGGGTGTCAGGGAGATCACGCAGCGTTCGACAATAATTATGAGATATAAACAGTGTCACAGTCGAGATAGCTTGGGAAAACTATCGGTTTAGACTGCAACATAATGGTAGTGGCGGGTCTCAGTCGCTAGTTATGTTGGTACGGTGGAACGTATTGACAGGATCGAGTGAGATAAGGTTCTTCTGATACTGACCCTAGCAATAGGTGAAGAACTAGAGATCTCGGGATTTAGAGATATGATCTTAATCTCGATATGCTATTAGAGATATATGTGTTGTTCACTGTTACTTTGACTTGTATAGCTAAGGGTCTATCGCAGCATCCCTGATGACTTGCATCTTGGGTAACATGAGGGCACATAGTATGTCTAATTAGTTATATCGAGACACCGTGTCCGTATTAGGTTGAGAGATATCCCCTCAGGGAGTTCACAAGGTTTATTATACCAAGTCATGCATGCTGATTAAGTTCAGGTATAATAATAAGGGGTGAACGGGTACTACTTGAGGAGAATAAGATGTTAATTAATTATGAGCAGTCAGAGGAGCTCTAATTAATTAATGGATATCGGAGTCATTAAACACGGGGATAGCTCTAAATGAAGTATCAGCCCCAATCTACAAATTGGGACAGAGCGGTGATTTAGTTGTGATTCTTTAGTGGAATGCATCACAGCTCTAATGAAATTAATGTTCTGGGTTGATCATGGTTATTTCATTAGGTAAGGCTAAACTCTGTCTGGTACATAGATCCCTGGGATGGCCCAAGAGCTCTTCAGGAAAGGAATTCAAGGTATTATTGAGGGATATCAGTTTTGGACTAAAAAGAGGCATTATGGGCTTGAGCCCATTAATGTGGCGCCTACTGTAGTGTAGGGGACGCCAGTTTCCTCTTTTAGTGTCCATCTGATCTCAATAATTGTACTCTGGTTAATTATATAATTATGGAATAAATTAATATCTAATTAATTAAGATTTATTCTTAATTAAGGAATTAGATAATTAATTTAATAATTATATATTATTTGCCTTATAATAATTAGGATTAATTCTAATTATATTTAATTAGAATTTGTTCCAGTAATTATTAACTAAACCGGGCTTTAATTAATTAAAGCCCGTGACTTAGTGGACAAGGAATAGGGGCGGCACTTCTCCTTATAAATAAGGAGGAGGAGATTCTCAAAACCTAAGTTTTGAGGGTTGAGATCGGCGCCTATCATCAGAGGGAGAGTTCCTGGTTCCAAAGTTCCTAGACGCCCACACAGTCGAAGAACTTCGAGGAAAGGGATCACACCTCAGTAATCTAGACCTGTAGATTACTCCGTCGGCACAGATCAAAGGTATAACATTCTAAACTCGATTATGTGATTTAGTTGCATTTAAATTATCACATCCAATTCGAAGATCCTGTGGGAAAAAGGAATGCTTTCAAGCAGCAGTTCCAACATTTGAGGCCCTCGAGATACGTTGATGTTGAAACGAGATTTGATTCATTCCTTGTGATTCCGCCGCCTTGTTCACGGCTATGAAAATACTTATAGAGGCAATGGTTGTAAACCTAGCCAATTTATTCCCAAGAATCTCCAAGAAGCAAAATCCCTTCATCAAAGCAAGAGCCGAACTATGATTGATCATAAAAGCTAGTTGATCTTGGAAACTTTGAATCGAGCATTATTGCTACATGAATGATAGCTTATAGCTACTAAGTATTTACATTACCTGAATCAGACTAAGGCTTGAGGCCTAGATACCCAAGATGCCCACGTATGAAACAAGATCGGATTCGAACGATCGGGAAATACCTATTCCCCAACGAACGGTATGATAAGGCGACGATCTTTGAGTGAAGTAATATAAGATATCTAGAAAGCAGCGAACGTGTATGAACGAACATGTACGAATGCATACAGGAGATACGTGTGAGCGTGACGGTTAAACTTTACGCATTGATAATGAAGCGCTATACCGCACGGGAATGACGATAGTCTTTGCATGAATGTCCGGAAACGTAAACTATTAAGAGAGCACGAATGTAAGGGTTTCTCTAACAGTGAAGGAGACGAGATCAGCCTGCAAGGCGAGATAACGATGAATGTAAATGTAATGATGCTAAGCAATAAATGAAGAAAATATTCGTGCCTCTCGGATCGAACCATTTCAAGGATGACTAGTGAAGATAGAGACCTCTGCGTCAATAAAGGGTGGATTACATGATGAACCGGAGGCGAATACGTTAAGTAAGAAGTTAAGAGACGCGATGTACGAACGAGCTTACAATTCAAACAATATTTCGATACCCACGTAGAGGCAACGTGAAGCGAAAGATACGCGGTTTGAGGTACGAATAGAAATTTTAATGGCAATGATAAAATGATGGCAATGACGACACGATTATGAGAAAGATCACATGAATGGAGTCAATCGGCGAGGCAGCAAAGCGGCTCCAAAAGGGGGATACACAAGCAACGGATCGATGAAGGTATACAAGATTCGACGAGCGACGTCTACTACGCATGACGCCGCTAAGTAACGATGATCGATTGGAAGATAGTGATAGGTAACGACGATCGACTAGGAAATCAAGATGAGTAGACAAAGGAAGTAGAACGCACGTAAAGGCGGAACGATGGCAAGGCAACGAGTTGAGCTGCTCGGAACGCGAACCAATGATGATCTTCATGAACGAGGGTGCAAGAAGCACCACGCCAAGACAAGACAACGAGAGGTGAGCACGATCAACCCTTAGCACGATGCTTCCACTACAACACGAAGTCAGCTAGAATGCGAGGCAAATGATCAGAAGTATGCATGAGAATTTCACTATCCCGCCAAGCGATTAATGTTAGAAAAGTCGACCACACGATTAAATTATACGCGTATAGAGGAAATGTTTATCGCTACGAAGAAGCAACTGTTAGCACGGTGTCATAGAATTTAGATTGTCGAATCTCAGAGTTGCTAATAGCAACAAGAAATGATCAATCCTAGCACGAAGCTGAAAAGCTTAGATTATCAACGGCAACAAGAAAAGTGAGAATGTATCCCAGATTAACAAGAAAAATGTGCCAAGCATGACTCGGGCCCAAACGCAACCGCTAGATGAATGGTGATGGAAACACAACGGCGCTACAAAGAACTACAAGGGAAGTTTAAGGACGGGTATGAGCGACCTACCCTAGTGTGTACATTAGAGGGTACGAATTTCGAGGACGAAATTCTTTTTAAGGGGGTAGTATTGTAATAGCCGTAAAAATCCGTAGTTGGAAAAATATTTATTTCAAATGAGGAAATAAAATTTTTCGAGTATTTGAGATCGAGCACGGACGAAAATGAGGTTATGGAATTTTTATAATATTTTGGAATTATTCCAATGAAATCTCGAGAATTTTTGAGAATGAAGGAATTATGACAAGACAAGAAATTACCCGGAATGATTTTCGGAGAATGTTATTCTGTAAATATTTTACGGAAATAAGATAAGATATTTTTACCTAGTCTAAACTAGATTACTAGTTTAATTTAGTATATATATATATATATGTATATATATATATATTCATAATTCTAAGGATTAGAATTACCCACCCCACCTTTACACTCTACCACACAATTTAGTACAGGGAGATTAACACTTTAGCCATCTCACTCATCTTTCATCATTTTCATTTCCTCCATGATCGACACCCCTTCTTCTCTCTAAAACTCCATGAAGCTCCAAGCTTCAAGCTCCATCTTTCCTTCATCAATCACCTATAAACCTTGGATTTCTTCATCAAATCAACCAAGGAACAAAGCTATGGTGATGGATTCTTGATCAAAGAAAGGGAAGTAGTTCAAGCAAGAGTCAATTTTTGGGAAAGATTCAAGCTTCGATTCTTTCATTTCCAATCGGTACAATATCTTCGTCTTAACATATCTAGCATAAATATGAGTTTAGATTTTGAGTTTAAACCTCTAAAAATGATGAATCAATTTCGTTCACACCATAGTCAACTCTATGGATGCTCTTGAAATTGTTGATTTCTTGTTCTATACTTCAAAAGAAAGCCATCCATGTTTTATTTGATGAACTTTAATGTGAATGTTGTCAAAACCTTCCTTGATTCTTCAAGCCCGACCACTTATGTATATTTTGGATGAGTGATCATCATGTTTCCTTGCTCAAATGATGGTTTAAGATGAGCTAGAGCCAAACCCATAAGCATTTTTCACGAAATTGAATGAAGCCTTTTATCGAACAATTGGTGTGCGTGTTCTGTTCAGCGTTTTTAAGCATGTTCCCGACCTTATCTCATTTCGGGTCCAAAATGAAAGTTGTATCTCATGTTCTCAGCTATCCGTAGCCCAAATTTTGTCTCGATCCGAGTCCATATGCATCTGTTATGATAAATTGAAATTCAAATCTCATCTCTTTTGAAATCTGGAAAACAGCCCACTTGCGGGCTAAACTGAGAACAGCTCCTTTGAAATTCGACATTTATTCTTCTTCCATGTTGAAGTACGTTCCATTAACCTTCTATACATATCTCGTTCACTCAAAACGGAGTTAGTATGAATTTACTATGATTTTTCAAAGTTTATATGTCACTCTGCCGAAACTGAAATACCCCAGCTGCCATGTCATTTTTAAACCTCTATATGAGGCGTTTTCGTTGCTTTTCTGAGTGTAACCGTGAGACATGAAATTATTCTACACACTCTGAATTACAGTTTGATAACTTGAACAGTCTCTCATTATAAGTATTGAATGACTTATGGCCTTTCAAAGTCAGTACTGTAAACCTGCCCTGTTTCTGTTTTCAGAACTCATGACCTTGTTTGATGATTGTCCATATCCCAGCTCGTGTAAGATAAAAATCTGGATTTTAAGTATGTCATACCTATATGTCTTAGAATTCCAGATTGATAAGCCAAGCCTTGATTCAGTTAGCCATTTGTGAGAAACAATTATTCTCCTAAAGTGTCGCAAAACTGTTCTCATTATTGAATCGAGCCAAAGATTGATTCATGGATTCTAATATACTTATTCCCCGAATCAGGAATTAATTGTATTAGAAAGATTAGCTTCATGTATTTCCATTCATGTGTCATGTGCCTTCATTGATAATCAAATACTCAAGTTATAGCCAAACTATTCAAGTGTGACAAATCTGCCAAGCTTTGTATCAAATGTTCAACTCCTATCCATCTTTGAATCATGAATATTCTTTGTCTAGCTTTAACCACTGACTCTTCAAGTTCATTGAGGACCTTCATTAATCCTCATTTCACTCTCACACGTTCTTAGCCAATGAGATTAAGTAGCTAAGTATGAGATAAGATGGGATAATGTTAAGTATATAAGAGATTAAGTTACTAAGGAAGATAGAATATAAGTATATGCTTACTTATAAACTAGTATTAACCTATTATGCTTGTAAATAGGTTAATAGCTATGGAGGCAAGGAGATAAGAGGATCCGAAGTTGACCGATTGCTTGCTTGATTGCTACCTTACGGTGGGCTTTACTTCCAAACATATTTTGAGTTATATTATGTTCTGATATTTAAAAATGAAAACTGTTTATCCATAAATGTTCTTGTGCGCTCTACAAGTTTAATGCTCTGAAGTTAATCGATCGAGGTTCTTAGTTCAGTCTTAAACACTAACTTTGAACTGTGTATACACCTTGATAGTATTGCGATTGGTTGATCTCTCTCGTGTACTATCGATGAATGGGGCTCTCTGGGTTTCGACCCGAAGTCCAAAATGAATGTTAAACGGGATTCTCTGGGTCTCGACCCGAAGTCCAAAATGAATGTTAATGGACCCGACAGTGGCTAGAGGTCCGGGGTCACAGTAAGAGTAACTGTAGAGTGTGACAAATGCGCGCTAAGGAAAATGATGATGTTTTGACATACTTGGATGTATTTCTTTTACAAATCCTTCCAGGTTATGTCTTATGACAATGGATAAACTGTATTTTTGTTTTGATGAACTTATCGAATGCTAAGCCCACTGAGTACATTAGTACTTAGCCCAAATATTTTCCAAATGTTTTCAGGTTAAGCAGACAGTGCTGACGGGGCAGAGCTGAGGCGAGGGTTTTCCTTTTGTTAATAAGCTTCCGCTAGTTGCTCATCTTTTGTATTCAGCTCTCGACTTTGTTCCTCGAAGTTGTTATGTATTATGATAAGAGCTTAGACTCTTTAACTTCTTTTTATGTATTGAGTCTATCCTTTATATCTATGGTTGAGCCATTTGAACTTAAACGATCCTTATGCTATGAATGAACGTATCTCTTTATTATCTCTTGTCATTTTCGATTTTAGGTTCCTTCCTATTTTTATAAGGGAAATGCTGTCAAATTCTTTGGGCACATTATCCAGTTTATTTATATAAGATAAGCTTCCCCCTTTCTTTCCCTGCCTCTTTTCTCCAACCTCAGTCGCGCCCTAATTCACGATTTCCTCTTCCTTCGAGAATCGGGGCGTGACAACCACGAAGGCCAGCAATATGCTTGAATTATATGTTGGGAAATGGGAATCACAGTTTCGTCATTTATTTACTGAATCGTGATGAATCATTGCTTGCTATCATAATATTCTTACCTAGCTATGGAATTCTTTAAGCAAGTTGAGAACATTGATCTTTCAGCAATATGATTGAATTATATGTTCTGGTCCTTGCTGGTAGGGGATGAACTTGTCAATGAATTTGCAGATCATAATAATAATCTTGGAAGAGGAAAATTTGGAATTGCTTTCTCAAAGCCAACTACAACAAAGAACGGAAGCTAATGCATGGAGAACGAGTATGACTAATGCTATGTGAGAAATGAGGTTGAGGTATAACAGTGATGGAAATGAGCTGAACTAATGTATTTTTGATATTTTTTCTAAACAATTTGGATATATTTTTTTTTACATACAAGTGTGTTTCACATACACTTGCATCAGTAGTTCAAGCGCCAGAGTTTATGAATATTCATGTAAATCAATAAAAAAAGTGTATTCCCCAATCTTGTCAAGTTTATGAAAATCTTTGTAAATCAATAAAAAAAAGTCAGTCAAACTCTGCATGGAATCTATGGATTTTCTAAATCCACAGACTTTTTAAAATTCAAAAAATTTCAACTGAATCCCTATTGAATACACCCCCCCAAATTTTTTTCAATCTTATGGATTTTAGAAATCTGTTGTTTTTAGAAGAGATTTCAAAGAGTGAAATCTATATACATTTTTTGAAAGATAATCAAATAAAATTCATAGACTATTAAAATCCAGACTGTTGAATACCTAAAGATTTTTTAAGACTTTTTAAAATTTGTATTCAATACCTCAAGATTTTTAATGACTATTGAAAATCCAGATTGAATACACCGAAATTTTAAAAATCTAAAAAAAATCTTACATATTCCAAAACCAAATACACCCCCTTAGCTGCATAGTCTAAATGGAAAAAACAAATTAATTGTTCCAAAATAAATACTCTCAAAATTCTTCTAAATCATATAATATGTGGCCCACAAAAAAACACTTAATATTGTCTATATATACTTTCTATTTTTTAACATTAGATTTGATTAGAGTGTTATTAAAATAATACTTTACATTTTTATTATAAATAATCATTTACTTAACATCTGTGTTTGGCCGATGAGAACTAAATTTATAAGAGGGTGGGAGTATATGATTGTTGTGGTTGTGGTGATGGTAACACTTGTAAATATTTTCTTTATTAACCCAAAAATCCAGTCTCGTCCATTGAGAACAATAGTTCAATTACACATAACAAAGCACTTTCAATATCTTTTTAAATTAATCTATTATGACATTTCTCCAAAAAAAATTCTATTTTACTACTAATTCAATAAAAATATTTTTGAGAAAGTTATATGAGGGGCACCAAATATTTACACTGAAGACAATATTTTTAAACCCGGACCGGACTGGCCAGTTCGACCGGTTTAACCACGAACCGGTCGGCTATCCAGTCCGGTCAAACCCAAAAAAACCGGCGAACCGAAATAGGTTTTTTATGCATTTTAATAAAAAATTAATTAAAATTGTGTTGGATGAGATTTGAACCCACTACCCCTCCATTTTAGACTAATGACATTACCTCTAGGTTACTTATCATTGATGTTCATTACAATGATAATTAAATATAACTATCATTTATATTATTGAAATAATCAATGATAACTTAGCATTTATTATTTATTAAATTATTCAAAAACAACATTCATTTAAATATTTCTATGACTATTATTTTTGTATGAATTTTAATTCATCAAAGTGGTGATAACAATGATTATACTACAAATAAGGTTTGACAATTTATACACATTGTTGATGTTTGTTCGAATTTTGTTTTCTTATTACTATTTTTATATGCATAATATAATTTTATGGTTTTGAACACATATTGTTTAACAAATCTACATTATTAGTTGATACTAAATATATGTAATAAACATTTGATTATTTTTTTTTTTATTATTATGTCAATATTGATTCAATTATTTGTATATTTTAATTCATATATTCATACATATAAAAAAAAACTAAGTAAGAAAGGATCATCCGGTATTTTAAAAACGGTTCAACCGGTCGGATCAATGACCCGGTGACCCAATTAAGGGACCGGTTCGATGCCCGGGCCGGTTTTCAAAACATTGACTGAAGATCGAGGTCGATGTAGCTGCTAAAAAAATTTAGAAATACCTGTGCACGATAAGAAATATCGGAAAATTAAATTAATATTTGAAATAAATCTTATTCAAAATAAGGCACTGTGGAACAAGGCACGTTGATGGGCTATATTTACTGATAACTTGGGCCCAAAACAGATAGAGATATTAAGTTACTCGTACTACTCATTTTTTCATTACGTGCCTATATTTACTAAGTCCTTCAGTGCACCTCGAAATAATTTCGAAATATAATAATTCTGATTACGATAAAGGAGTAAAGTACAATTATTTATAATAACGACATAATTTCACTTAATTTCTTAGGCGTTTATCATGAGCTAGTATCACCATAACCAGCCACAATAATAATTTCTAGGTCAGGATATGAAGAATTTAATGGTCCGAGTAAAAATTTATTCCCACGTCCAAAATACTCAAATTCTGACTCAAGCCTATAAGTAAGTAGGCACACTCCAGTGCGGTACCTGCACGGTGCGTCCCAAGCTAACCCGACCCACATTCCAACAGAGACCCAAGCTTGGATCTGTCTGATCGCTCTACTTTTGAGGGTAGAGAGAGAGCAATGATAATCGATGTATTACAATCAAGTTGAATCCACAAGGAATGTTAGGACGTATGATTTCAAGTAGTAACCTAGCTATCTAATCACTATTCAAGCTACCAACTAACATGTTTTTGTGTTTTTGATTGATTAATGAAAAATAAAAAGTAATTGACAAACTTAGGACATAACTAAACAAACAACAAGTATCAAATGATATAAATTCAATAGGAAAGTGACTCCAATTATACTTCAACTAGGTCTAAGTGATAGGGATGTGACACTCTAACTAGAATTAACCATTTTAATCCAATTTCATGTGGGAAACCTCCTAAGTATGATTCACTCAACTCTTATTATAATAAAATCAAGTAGATTAATGAAAGGCTTAACTCTTACTAAGATATCAAGCAATTCATTAACTCCATGGAGTTCTTTAGCCCTACTATTCTCTAGCATGCAAATCTCTTGATCCTAGCATCTAATCTAAGCCTCCTAAGCATTAGATCAAACATTTGATATGCAACTATGGTGATCAAGCACAATTACATAATAAAACGTAGCCCTAAGAGAAATGAACATGAAATTAGAAGGTAAATTCATAGATTAGAGCCTAATCCCATCACTTATCCCTGATCTACATATAATTGGAATCACAAAAAGATCTAGCTAGACATGATTAAGGAAATTAAACCATAAAAGTAAATGATATCATGCTTAAAAGAAAGAGAATAAGATAAGGAATAGAAATATGGTCTTCAATCTTCAATACACCAAGTAATTCTCCACAAATCTTGAAATTACTAAAGTAGAAAGAGGGAAATTGAAATTAGGGTTCTAAGAATGTTAAAGTATGAAAAGATACCCAAATGGGGTGAATTTAGGGATTAAATACATAGAAAATCGAGTTTGGGTCGAGTTGGGGAGAATCAGGGCGAACCAGGACGAGTTTGGGCGAGCCGAACTCGCCCCTTAAGTGATAAAATGCGGCTGACCGGTGGTCTAGCAGACCGCCGGCCCAGCCCGCCGTTCTCTCTGTTGGTGGCGGCGACCTGGCAGCTTGGCCGGCGGTCTGGCAGACCGCCGGCCCTCCTTGTTTGACCGGTTTTCACGCCTTTTGCTTCCTTCTTCCGGTTTTCTTCGTTCTTTGTCCGAGCCGACTTTCTAACTCGAATTTCTACCTTTTTGAGCTTGTTTCTTTCTTGTTTCCGGCCCTCAATCCTTAGCTACTTGAATGCTCTTCCAATTTCCTACAAAAATAGATCGAAAACCGAGAGAAAACGAGAAAAGTATAGAATATGCTACAAGTCATAAACCCTAGCAATTCTATCATTTAAGTACCTAATTCGAGCCTCAAACACAAGAAAAATTCACTCGACATGCACATAAAATATGTGTTAATCACTTCCCCTAACTTAAGTCATTGTTCATCCCGAACAATGGAACGAACAATCAAAACACTTAACATATATGGGATGTGCATTTGAGATCAACGATGCCTCAAAATTTATTACTAAAAACAAACATTTTCCGAATTTTCAAAGCATATCAAACACACTCTCTACCTCCTCACATGAATCATTAGCAAAGAACTTCTCTCAATCATCAAGCAAATGAACCTCACGGGAAGTGTATCGCTCAACACTCGAGTGTATAAGGGTTATCACTCAACAAATCAATGCCATGCAACTAATTTACCATAAGCTTGCCTCTTATCTACCATCTCCATCGCTTAAGCATGTGCATAGAACTAAGATCAAAAAGGACTTTATTAAGCTTGTAATGTAGGGACATTGGTTAAGGTAGAGAATTTTTAGGTTAAGTGACTCAAATTCTCATCTAAGTACTTTCACCTTATATCTTCTCTCCTCTAAGCATGAATTCTTTCATCTTCTATCTTATCCAACCCCATTTTTCAAATGAAGTCTCAAGCTTTTACTAACACTCATCATAAGATAAGAACTACTCCTTTATGCTCTTTATTCATCAACTTTTCCTTTTTTTTTTCCTTTTTTTAAATATATTTTTTTATAAGAACTTTGTTCTTAACTTTTCCTTTTCTATATAAGAGCTTATAGGAGTGTCTTTTCAAGACAATTCAAGTCCACAAACTTTCCATTTCACCCATCATTTTCAACTCATCCCAAGATTTCCTTAACTATCCTTTACCCCCTATCCTCCGGTTCTTGAATGAAATGCTAAGTAAAGCTCAAAAGGGGACCGCAAGGATAATGAAAGATAGGTAAGTGTTTAGGGATTATAGGTTATGAAAAGATGGCCTAAGATCATTTCCTAATTCTATGCACAAAAATAGCAACCTTGATTAAGAATCGAGGCAAGTTCTAGAAATAAAGACACATGCATGATAACTCTCAACAAGGAACAATTAACTATATGCAATGCATAGTCTTATCTCAAGTCCTCACTAGTTAATGTTCAATGCTTGACAATCAAGTTTCATTCTTCACCAACAACTCATGCAACTTGATAAAGAGATATGCTCAATAATGCTTCTCAAATTCAAAACACTTTCACATTTTCCATATTTCATCATAGGCATCTCCCTCTTATGCACAATGGAATGACAAACACGTGCTTTCGCACTCAAGCATGCAAGCATATATTCATTATTCAACTCAAAAACTTTTTCAATTTTCCAAAAATTTCGTATTCAAGCTCAAATCAACAACAAAATCATCCACACCAAAGATTCTCCATTATAAGCTCACATCCCAAACCAACAAACCAAAGAATTTTTTTTTCATCAATTAAGCTCATCAACCCCAAAACTCGTCACCAAACCAACTTAAACAAACAATAATTATCCATTTAACCCCAATCAACCACAATCATCAAGCAAACCTAAGCATATAATCAATGAAATCATAATATTACCACATCAAATAGAAATTTGAAAAACCAAAAGTAAAGTAATTTAAATTTCTTATCCTACCCCCCCCCCCCCAAAACTTATTTTAGATCATAAAATCTAAAATGAGTTTGGAGGGAAGAATAATAAGAAATTTAAATTACACTCACAAAGGTCCATAGCTATGTTGAAGGTGGTTTTGAAAGCCATTCAATCTTTTGCTTGCTTGATCGGTTTGATTTTCTTCCTTCACTCGTTCCCATCACGATTCGACCTCGTGCATTGACAATGAAACACATGGAACTTGTGAAGTAGAAATGAACTTAAGAATATAAAGTATTAGCATAGAGATAAGTAACAAGTAAAAGAAACGATTAAATAAAAAATAAGAAACAAAAACCAAATTCAAACTAAAGAAACTAACTAGAATGAAAAAGAAAATGATAGTTGTTGGGGGACCTCCCAACTAGCATTTATTTTTAACGTCGTTAGCTTGACGATACCTCTTTGCCCTTTTCAAAGGACTTTGAATGAGGTCCCTCATCTATCATTCATCAGCTTCTTGTTGAGGTTTCCATTGCTCCCTTTGCTTGTCTCCTCACAATCCTTCAAGTCATTCGACATGTAGAATGTCTCTTCATCTCCATTGACTCGAAGGATGAGACTTCCTTCGAAAACATTCACTAAGGCTCGACTTGTAGCTAAGAAAGGCCTTCCAAGTATCATTGGGACATCATGATCCTCCAGCATGTCAATAATAATGAAATCCACCGGGAATATGAACTTTCCGACCTTGATGAGCATATCTTCGACAATCCCCTTGGGGTATGAAGTTGAGCAATCCGCCATTTGAAGCACAAGTGATGAAGTTTTAAGATTTCCAATATTCAAGTGATTGAAGATGGAAAGAGGCATCAAATTGACTCCCAAACCTAAGTCACACAAGACTTTCTTAAATAATTTACCTCCAATCTCGCAAGGTAGAGTGAACTTTCCGGGATCTACTTCCTTGTTCGGGATCTTCTTTTGCAATCGAGCACTATTCTCCTCTGAAAGCACAATAGTTTTCAAATCATCCCATTTCACCTTCTTATGAATCATATCCTTCAAGAATCTCTTATAATCCGGCATATCACTCAACAAATGAATCAACGAAGCATTTATATCTAATTTCTTAAATACATCCAACAAATCGCCCTTCCTCCCATGCATACTTTCATCAATCGACCTAACGGAAGATGCTAGACCATCCATGTTATTCGCCTCAACATGCTCTTTAGAGACTTTAGAAGATGGAGTAATAAGGGGTACCTTTTTGATTCTTGTAAGCATTATCATTCTCTATAGGCTCTAGAGCAGCACATTTACTCTTCACCTTTGAAGCTTCATAAGCATCCTTCCTTCTCCGTAGATCATTTGGGTTATCAAGACGTTCATCGAAGGGAATTACCTTGGAAATCTTCATTCTAGAATAATAATCATGAATGTCCCAATTTGTCCAACCTTTTATAAATGGAATAATTGGCCAACAATCTATGATTCTTGGATCGGACTCATCAATTTCTACAAGATTGCTCTTAGCAAGATTCAGAGATTTCCCACAAGGTGTATGTGAAGGTGTCGAAGAAACTTCACTCACCACATGAATGGCGTTGCATTGTTGCTTCAGATTCACTTGAGCTTTGCTAGAAGCTTCTCCGGCCTTTTGTAGAACATTCACTTGATTGGCTATTTGCTTTACTTGTCCTTCAAGCATCATTACTTGCTTGGCAAGAGTTGTCACCAAGGTAGCAATTGTTGACACCGAATTCTCTAATGCATTCATCTTTTGGCTAGTTTGAGCTATGAAATTTTATTGTTGAGTAACCATTTGACATTGATTGCTCACCAATTGTTGCATCAATTGCTCTATAGAAGGAGATGTCTTCTTAGAATCTTCAAACACCCCTTGAGAGACGGAGAATCCGGAAGGTGGAACTTGAGCATTGTTCGGATTTCCATAGGAAAGGGATTGATTCCTATTGTTAGGGTAGTAGACGAGTTACCCCCTTGATTTCTATAAGAATAACCACTTTGTTGATTCCCTTGAAATCCCCCTTGGTGATTTTCTTGGAATCCTCCTTGATGTCCTTGGAACCCTTGCTTGTTGTAATTTCTATAAGGCCCTTGATTGACATATCTCATGTCTTCACTTCCATTGAACTCCCAATTCTCTTGAGTTTGAACCCTTTGAATTTGAGTTTTCCTTTTATCTTCATACTTTCTCTTCATAATAGCTAGCTCCAATGCTAATGCCTCATACCTCTCATCCTCAATCGAAGCAACCTTTCTGGGCCCTCTCCATTGGCCATTGATAGCTATTAGCCACCATCTCTTCAATGATTCTCAAAGCTTCCTTTGCATTTCGGTTGAGAAGGCACCCACCGGAAGTAGCATGTACAATGCTTCGTGTATGAGGTGTTAGCCCACTATAAAAGTTGGTCATTTGTTGACCCTCATTGAAGCCATGTTGAGGACACTTCCTTAGAAGTTCCCTATATTGCTACCATGCTTCACACAAGGTTTCGTCACCTTGTTGAGAAAAATGTGAGATGTCAGAGATAAGTCTTTGAGCTTTGGAGGGTAGAAAGTACTTGGAAAGAAAGACCTTGCACAAATCTTCCCAAGTGTGGATGTTGGCCTTGTTCAATCCTTTATATCAGTCTTTGGCCCGGTCCTGTAGAGAAAACCCAAACACTCGCATGCGAATAGCATCATTTGAGACTCTATTTAGCTTAATAGTGTCGCAAATATCAATAAACGTGCTAAGATGGGTGTTAGGATCCTCCATAGGACTTCCACCAAATTACTCATCTTTAACCATTTGAATAAGACTGGATCTTAGCTCAAAATTATTGGCATTGATCGTCCCTCCATTCTCCTCCTTGAAATTGTTCCGTTGGAGATTGAAACATTTGATTAAGAGGAGGTGGTTGAGCTTCCTTGGCTCTTCTTTCTTGCTCCTCTTTCCATGCTCGAAACTCTTCCATTTCTTTCATAAGAGCCTCCATACCTATAAAACAAAAATAAAAAGAACAAATGCTTGAATTAGCAACTTAATAACCTAATCAACTATTGAAACTTAAACTAAACATTCCCTGGCAACGGCGCCAAAAATTGATCGCTCTACTTTTGAGGGTAGAGAGAGAGCAATAATAATCGATGTATTACAATCGAGTCGAATCCAAAAGGAATGTTAGGACGTATGAATTTCAAGTAGTAACCTAGCTATCTAATCACTATTCAAGCTACCAACTAACATGTTTTTGTGTTTTTGATTGATTAATGAAAAATGAAAAGTAATTGACAAACATAGGACTTAACTAAACAAGCAACAAGTATCAAATGATATAAATTCAATAGGAAATGAAAGTGACTCCAATTATACTTCAACTAGGTCTAAGTGATAGGGATGTGACACTCTAACTAGAATTAGCCATTTTAATCCAATTTCATGAGGAAAACCTCCTAAGTATGATTCACTCTACTCTTACTGTAATGAAATCAAGTAGATTAATAAAAGGCTTAACTCCTACTAAGATATCAAGCAATTCATTAACTCTCAATAACTTATGGAGTTCTTTAGCCCTACTATTCTCTAGCATGCAAATCTCTTGATCCTAGCATCTAATCTAAGCCTTCTAAATATTAGATCAAACAGTTGATATGCAACTATGGTGATCAAGCACAATTACATAATAAAACATAGCCCCAAGAGAAATGAACATGAAATTAGAAGGTAAATTCATAGATTAGAGCCTAATCCCATCACTTATCCCTAATCTACATATAATTGGAATCACAAAGAGATCTAGCTAGACATGATTAAGGAAATTAAACCATAAAAGTAAATGATATCATGCTTAAAAGAAAGAGAATAAGATAAGGAATAGAAATATGGTCTTCAATCTTCAATACACCAAATAATTCTCCATAAATCTTGAAATTACTAAAGTAGAAAGAGGGAAATTGAAATTAGGGTTCTAAGAATATTAAAGTATGAAAAGATACCCAAATGGGGTGAATTTAAGGATTAAATATATAGAAAATCGAGTTTGGGTCGAGTTGGGGCGAATTGGGGCGAACCGGGACGAGTTTGGGCGAGCCGAACTCTCCCCTTAAGTGATGAAATGCGGCTGACCGGCGGTCTGGCAGACTGTCGGCCCAGACCGCCATTCTCTCTATTGGTGGCGGGGACTTGGCTGTTTGGCCGGTGGTCTGGCAGACCGCCGGCCCTCCTTATTTGACCGGTCTTCACCCCTTTTGCTTCCTTCTTCCGCTTTTCTTCGTCCTTCATCCGAGCCGACTTTCTTACTCGAATTTCCACCTTTTTGAGCTCGTTTCTTCCTTATTTCCGGCCCTCAATCCTTAGCTACTTGAATGCTCTTCCAATTTCCTACAAAAATAGATCGAAAACCGAGAAAAAATGAAAAAAGTATAGAATATGCTACAAGTCATAAACCCTAGCAATTCTATCATTTAAGTACCTAATTCGAGCCTCAAACACAAGCAAAATTCACTCGACATGCACATGAAATACGTGTTAATCACCGTCCCACAATCCAAGAAGCCCACAACCAATAACATTACGGAATATATCTAAAGGAAATTAGAAGCGACCCACAAAATGAGGAGGGATGAGAACATACGATTTTATTATTTTGTAAAAATAAAACAATTGTTATTATCGACATCAATTAATTTCTAGGCATGTTCGTCCTTTAAAATGAAATGAATAAAAAGAACTTTTTTGCTCATAATTGATTTCTAGATTAATTTAGCCACTTTAATTATTTTTTATCATATTTTTTTCGTAAAAGTGCCAACGTACTTAAGTTTCAAGATCAATGGCTATAGTTTTGGGTTTTCGTCCAATTTGGTGTTAACAACCTTGTTTACGTTTGTTTTTGATTCTCCATTCTCATAATTTTTCATTTTATGCACTTAATAGTGCTCATTTATGATCTGAGATTCTTTATAGTGTATAATTAAGTGCACATGCTTTGAAAATATAATTATTTTATCATTTTAAGGGTCGAAATATTCTTTGAATTCAAGATTTCAAAATTTCCAAAGATTGACACTTTTGTTTATACACATTGTCACTTTTATTCATATAGATGATCACTTTTATGAAAATAATCGATCTTGTTTTCATAAGGTAATTAATGCACGTAGACAAGGAATTAATAAACACGAAAGCAAACGAAATACAAAGGGATTTACGTGGTTCGATCTGTAGATCTATGTCCACGGGCGGAAAGAGTATGAATCTTTATTGCTTGTATAAGTAGTGATTACAAGATTGTTCTCCCCTCTCAATCTATTCTAAGCCCCTATTTATAGATAGTTACATGGAGTTCGACTATAATACGAATTATTCTCCTATTTGACTCTTTGGCTTGATCTCCTCCTTTATGGATAAAACACCGAGCTTCTATATCTCTCTTAGGGCTTGAGTTGTAGTCGATGTAGGAGTCTTGGTTGCCTTGATGATAAAGTCTCTTATCTTCAGTTGGGCTGAGCTGTCTGGGCTGAGCTTAACTGTCAGGGCCCAATTATGTTGGGCCTGATGCTGGGCCATATCCTATCACATCCCCCCAAAAAGATGTAGAAGCGAGGGTGTGATTTAGGGGAAATAGCTGAGGTACCATCAAAAATAGAATTGACGAAGTCAATCGCGTACCGCCTCATTAAGACGAGGTCGGCGTAAAAGTGCGTTGCCCTGTCAGAAATGGAATTTACGAAGTCAATCGCGTACCGCCTCGTTAAGACGAGGTCAGCGTAAAAGTGCGTTACCCCGTCAAAAATGAAATTGACGAAGTCAATCGCTAGTATCATGTGTCCGATGCCGAACATGGGATTAATACGCCAGTTGGGTTCCCGATGAAGTAGGGTAGGACTAACAGGGAAACTGAAAAGGCAGAATAGGGATAAAGCGTCTTTCATACGCCATTTCTTCACAGTTCCCAAACTTTCAAATTTCTCTCCAGTTTTTTCCTCTATTTTTCCTTCATTACTCGTGATTTCACCGCCACTGTTTCTTCACCGTGGAATTGTCAATTTCCTATACAAGTAAGTTATTTTTACCATGGCTTTTTCCTCTATTAGTGGTAGTCATAGTGACGAGTCTGTTTCACCGTCGGGTTCCCCGGCGGCGACATTTATGCCGTCGCCTTTTGTCGACATTTAGTGTTTTACTGTAAATTCATCCATTCCTAGTATTCATAGGGTTCGATTCCCTTCCAAAGAGAAGTCCGGTAAGGCCCGAGACTTTGCGTCAAGTTTAGATGCTCCGAAAATTAGAGAAATCACAAAAAAAAAATTGTTTCCCGATTCTGCGCTTCTTGTCGCTCCCCGTCCGGAAGATAGGGCTTGTACGCCCCCGGATGGATATTTTACCATTTACGAGGATTGCTTGGACTGTGGTCTTCCTCTTCCTCTTCCCCTGGTTTTTGCTGGTCTGCTACGGAAGTTCGGCATCCCTTTAGGGCAAATTATGCCGAATTCGTTCAAGCAATTGGTTGGTCATGCATCCGAAGTTGGTCACTTCGGTTATCAGCTTACCTTAGGGTTAGTTCTTAGGTTTTTCCAGTTCAAGCCGAGTCCGACGGGGTGGTTTTATCTCTTCCCTTCTCGCGGTTTTCGAATAATAACAAAGTCCAAAATTATGAACTTGCAGAAGAAATTTTTCTTCTGCCGATCCGAAGAGGTCCCCCACTTCATGTGGAAGACAGATAAGCTAGATGACCAAGGCATCGAAGAAGGATTCGGTGACCTTGAGAAAAATCTAGTAGAGCTTGGCGCTGTTGACAAAAATTATGGTGAGGCCGAGCTCGCCTTTTTAGGATTGAGCCCTTATGATCCAACTTCGATGTCGGATCCGACTGAGGGTGAGGTCCCACTCCGTCCTGCGTGTCTTTGTGTTTTGTTTTGTTTATATGTTCTAACCCATTCTTTTCTATTTTGCAGTGAACTTTGAATTGAAACCCAAGAAGTCCAGGAAGAGGCCGAGGCCCACTGTGGATGCCTCGAAACCTACTGCCTCCACAGAGAAAACGATGGAGGTGGTTCAATCCCCTCCCATGGGCTCTCAAGATATGGGTTCACCGGTTCGAGTTGTCCCACGGCGGAGTAAGAAACCGCGCGTTGGGTCCGACATAATTATCGTCAGGATGGGGGGCGGCGGCCCCTCTGATCAAGTATTAGGGTCGTTGAGGTCTCTTGCCGAGGTAGTGTACTTTACTTTGAAGTACTTGAATGTATTTATTGCGTGACCTAACGCTTCGTATTTTTGCAGCGGGCCGAGATGGTAGTCGCTGACCTGGCATCCGAGCATCAAAAATTAGCTCGGGAGTTGGAGCAGATGAAGCGGCCAAGGAGGACTTGGCTAATAAGGCTGCCGCCACCGAGGAGAGGGCCAGAGAGGCTGAGAAGAGGGAGGCTGCATCGGTAGCAGAAGTGGCCTCAGAACAGGCAAAGACGGCCGTGATTAAGGCCGAAGTGGCGTCCTCACAAGGGGAATTACTTCGCGCCTTTGCTAATAGGATCTTCCTCTCGGGGAAGTTTTCTGAACTAGCAACCAAGCTGGCGGCAGTCCTGAACACCGTTGTTAAAGCGGAAGTTATTGATGAGATCGCCAATGATTTTCCAGACTTGGATAAGTCCAAGTATGGTTATGAGGTGACATCGTCCGACGAACTACTTCGCGAGTACGCAGCGGTGTTGTCGGAGTTCATGGGGGACTTCCCGATAGTGAAGAAGCTTTCTTCACTATCGACTGTCCTTACCGCTGAAAGCATCCGCTCCTGCCCGATTGACAAAGATCCGACGGTCGAAGCTGCAATCGCGAGCTTGGCTTCAGAGGTCGAAATGCAAGAGCAAAAGCCGGTGAGACAGGCCGAAGAGGAGCCGAAGAATGCCGAAGCTGAGCCTCAGCAAGAAGAGAATCTTGGAGGGGTCGGTTGATCCCCTTTTGTCTTCTCTTTCTCTTTTTTTTTTTTTTTTAGATCCTTGTATTACTTCGTCACTAGGACGTCGCTTTTCTTTTAGCCGAAGTGGCTTTAATGAAATTCCAGATCTAATTGAAATTTCTTTCATTTGCCTTTGTAGTCTACTTCTCCCCAACTTTTTGATGCATCTCCATTGGTTGCTCAAATATCCCAACTGACTCGGGCTCTTGAGGTAAAAGAGGCCGAAGTCTTACATTGGAAAGACCAGGCTGGACATGTTCAAAATGAGGCCGATGTCAAGCTTACTGCTGCTCAGCTCAAATATGACGAGCTACAGGCTCAGTTTCTTGAGCTCGAAGAGAAGCTGGAGATTGCGGAGGATGAGGCTAAGAAGGCTGAAGTAATTTTTCAGGAGCATGCTGAGTACGAGACCAATAAGAAAGTCAAAGAGCTCAAGGCTCGGTGTCGGAGCTACAGGGAGCAATACGGAGATGACTCCTAGGAGCTTCGGGATCAATTAAACGAGTTTATGCGAGTGGCGAGCACATATAAGACAGTTTTGGCTCGTCACCCAAAGTTGAAGCGTCGTATCTTGTCCGAAGCCCGGTCTTCTCCTTTAGCCAACCCTGGTCCAAACCTAGGGCTTCTTGATCGTACTTCTAGGGAATTTTTGGAGGATGGACCTTCAAGTTCGGCGAATCCTGATTCTAGATTGTCAAGCGCCATTCTACGGAATTTTAGGACCGAGAACGGCAGTCAATGTCGGCGTCTAGACGAGGCCGAGGTCGATCGAGCCAAAATTCCCGAAGTCAGGGTGGCCGAGCTGCTGGACGAAGTAGAGGCGGAGGTAGAATTAATATAGATAATATCTTGAATCTGAACACTAGTAGAGATTTTGCTAGAGATTGGCTGAGCTTTAGCAAGTTTAAGCCTCCGGGCTCTTCGTCTTCTTGATGTAATTATACTTTTTCCTTTTCATAAAATAAAATGGAAATTTATGTACTGGTATGTAAGCTTTTCATCCTTGTTTTTAACTAAGGTAGTTTTTGTCGGGATATAATATTAAGGGGGAACTTGAATCAAGTTAAATAAATAATTTGTTTTGATTCGATTCCAAAACCCTCTTTAGAATATTTCCCTTATTATTTTTGATGAACTAGGCAAGTTTCTCTTAGATAAGCTTACATGTTAAGAAGTTTTTCTTTTAGTCTAGAAGCGCCAAAGATGAACTAGTCAGAGTTCGTGAAGCGTCAGGAAGCGAAGCGGCTCCAGCAGTGAAAGCTTCAGCAGTGAAGTTTTGACAAAGCGTCTTGATGACGCTTCAGATAAAGACGCTAAAAGCGAGCTTCCGATCAGTGGAAGTGAAGCGCTCTCAAGTCAGCTCACGCAAAGAGTCTCTGATATATAGAGCTAAAATCAAAGCGTCAATTAGTGCAAGTATGACAAGTTTGACTCGCAGAATCCAAGTTTGAATTTCAAACTCTCGGATGTCTGACATCTCACAGAATGAAGCCTACGTGTCATCACACTATTGCACAATGGAAACGGCTATAGTCCAAGAAGTCAAAGTCAGGTAAAGGCAGACATCCCTTCCTGACTCTTGCAGGCTGACACGCCAAATTATCCAAAAATTAAGGAACACATAACCTCTCTCTCTCAACGGGAAGTAGGGTTCCTTACTATAAATAGGAGTTGCACACACACTAAAATAAACACACGTACAAACGATTCAAGCATTCACATTTGCAAGAACTCAAGCAAAATTCTTTCTAGTACTTAGTTCTTTCAAAGCGCTTCAATTTAGTGTGTCCATAAGAACTCGATTCTTAACTATTGCAACTACCTCACTTTCTAGGTTCAATCTCTTATATCCATAGCCTAGACTTTTGAGAATCCTTATCCCATACTTATGATTTCATTGTAAAGGATTCTCATACTTACGAAAATCTAGAGTGAATAGATTGAGTTGTAAGGTTGTCGAGCTTTTTATGAAAGAGTGTGTTGTTGTAAGGTTTCTCGAGAGCCAGTAAAATCTCTGAGGATTCAAGTGGAAGTTTGTTATTTGCCTTGAATCACTTCCCCTTGGAAGTATAAAACAAGGAGTACCAAGTGAAGGTATTCATCCCGTTGTGGATAGAGTGGACGTAGGAGAGGTGCTCCGAACCACTATAAATTGTTTGTCTCTTTATTTTAAGTTATTTATTGCTTTAATTATTCACATACACATACTCACCTCTTTAATATTAAAAAGTTTTTAATTTGCAAGAAAAGTACTAAAGACTCCTGTCGAATCCGAAAAGTCCATCGACCATGATGAAGATCAGTTCACTGATGATGAATACGATTATGGTTGAATGGCAATAGAAGCTAAAATGAAGGAGGTAAGTATTCCTGAACCTAATACTCTTCCATTATCACTAGGTAGTGACTATGGTGACGGTGAGGATGAGGCTTTTAGCTTGGAAAGTGATCTCTTTGATGACTTTTTAGAGTTGCTCAAGAATCACGAATCCTTGCAGGAAGTTCTCATTCAGTTCAAAAAAGAGAACGACAGATTAGCCAATACACTCGAGTCCAAAGAAAAGGACATATTCGAGTTGACGGCTAAGTTCGATGACCTTCTTGAACGTCACCAACATACCATATCCACCTCCAAGGAACGCAAAGCCACTCTCGATCGTCTCAATAGCACCTCTGTAGCTATTGAAACAATTGAAAGTTCTTTCAAACCCTCAAAAAGTTTGAAAGGAATCGGCTTTGGTTCCACCTTCACAGCTTCATCCGATGCTAGTACCAAAGAGTTGATGAAAATCTCCAAAGCTGATCAACACGTTACTAGCAAAGGTAAAGAGAGAGTCGAGTCGGGTTTGTGGTTGAAACTTCAAGGTAAGCTTCCAAAGCGCCTTCGAAGGTTCAACCTGACGCTTTGAGAAAATCAAAGACTGGAAAGCCTAAACGCTCTAAACGTAATTCAAAGCATGTCCAGTCTTCGACAATTCCGAAGCGTCAACAAGAGCGTAAAGCTGACTTGAATAACTTCACATCTCATGGAGGAACTCAAGTACACTTTTTCCCTGACGCTTCACATAACTTTCATGATCAAAATCTCATCGATCATTTTACACAAAGTGAAAGCACTCCTTCACGCTCTCAGAGAAGGAAGAACCGTAAGCGCTTTCACTATTACACATATGATTACACTCAGGGTTTTCCTATTAAACAAAGCCATATTTGTTTCATTCAGGATCTCGAGAAATGAGTCACTCTCTCGGTGAATCCAACTCGAGTTTCCAAAACCACTAACATCAAGGAACCCAATGCAAGTTAGGTACCTAAAAATTGTTGATCTCTTAGATCAAAGCGGCAAACTCGAAAAATGCGGACAAGAGGAAGGAAGAAGCTGCTTGGTTCCTAAACAGCGGATGTTCACATCACATGACGGGTGAACAATCCTTCATCGACGAGTTTATCATAAAGCCGGGTCCAGATGTAATTTTTGGTGATGATGCAGAAGGCATCACCATTGGATACGGTACTTTTTGCGTTGCAAATATGAGACTTCCTAATGTCTCATATGTCCAAGGCCTCAAACATAATTTACTTTCCATTTCTCAGTTCTGTGATAACGGGTTTGTGGTAGAGTTTATCTCTAACCAGTGTGTTGTCAAGAATAAAGCGTCTATGCAGGTTGTTCTTGCAGGTATTCGAAAACAAAACGTGTATGTAGCCAACTGGAGCAGTTGCGAAGTCAAAACCTGCCTCATCGCTAGAAGCACCTCGGAGATTGGATGGTTATGGCATCGTCGCCTAAATCATTTGAACTTCAAAACTATGAACAAAATCTCCCGAAAGAATCGTGTTCGAGGTATTCCTAATGAAGTCTTCAACAAGGATATTGTGTGCCAAGCCTGTTAAGAAGGCAAATAGATCAAGAAGTCCTTTCAAAGCGTCGAGGGACATGGTTCATCCTGAATTCTAGAGCTCCTGCACATGGATCTCTTTGGTCCTATTTCACCGGTCACCTTGAGTAGGAGAAAGTATGCTCTTGTAGTCGTGGATGATTTCTCACACTACACGTGGGTACTAATTCTACTAAAAAAGAAAGATACGCTTCGGGAACTTTCAAAGCTCTTAAAGCAGTTGACAGTGGAAAAAGGATTGAATGTGGTAAAAATATGCTCCGATAAAGGAACATAATTCCTCAATCAATTCATTGAAGCGTATAGCACATAGAATGGGATTCTACATCAGACTTCACCAGCTCGCACTCCACAACAAAACGCCGTTGCAGAGCGCCGGACAGAACTATCAAAGAGGCTGCACGTTCAATGCTCACGGATGCCCAACTACCAAAAAGGTTCTGGGGTGAAGCAACCTTCACAGCATGCTATACCTAGAACCGCACTCTAATCAACAAACGCCATGACAAAACCCCATATGAATTATGGAAAGGGAGAACTCCTACTCTCTTTCATTTACATATTTTTGGCTGCAAGTGTTTCATTCACAACAATGGTAAAACACAATTGAGAGCGTTTGACAACAAAACTGATATGGGAATATTTCTTGGATACTCTCCTACTAGCAAAGCTTATCGCGTCTACAATTGTCAAACTCTTGTTGTGGAATAAACACCACATTTTTTTTTGATGAAGCTGCTTTCAAGACTCCGCAGGTACAGGTAAATGCTAAAAGCATGAATGCTGGATCCGAAAGCGTATCGGAGACTCCTGAAGCATCTTCCAGACCAATTACGCGCTCCGTCTCGAAACAAGTAGATTTGGTGGACGCTTCAGTATAAGAAGAAATTGAAGACGAAGTTGAAGCAATGAAGCAGGATCTCAATAAGCTCTCTCTCGATAAGGGGGAATCAAACTCAAGAATAGCTGATCCTCTGACCTCATCGGTTCCAAACAGTGAGGAAGCTCCATCCAGTCTAGTGGTCTGTGCTCAAGGGAATGGTGATAATCACACACCACGCTCCGAGGCGGATGATATGGAGGCTTTCAACCAGAAGAAGGTTTGGTTAAGGTATCATCCCCAAGAAGGTGTTCTAGGTGACCCCAGCCAGGGCGTCAGGACTAGAAGTACCTTATTCCATGGTGAGAGTTGCCTATTTAGTTGCCTCCTAGCAAACACCGAGCCTTTATTGGTGGAAGACGCTCTAAATGATTCAAATTGGATAACTGCCATGGAAGATGAGCTAAATGAATTTGCAAGGAATGTCATTTGGTACCTAGTGGATCGACCTTCTCATCAAAGCGTCATCGGTACCAAATGGGTCTACAAGAATAAGACCGATGAAAGCGGCAACATCGTTAGCAATAAAGCTCGCTTGGTCACGAAAGGATATTGCCACGAGGAAGGCATCGATTTTGATGAAACCTTCGTTCCCATTGCTCGTCTCAAAGCCATCAGGATGTTCCTTGCATATGCCGCATCCAAGAAGTTCAAAGTGTATCAAATGGATGTGAAGAGTGTCTTTCTCAATAGAGATTTGAAGGAGGAAGTGTACGTCGAACAGCCCCCAGGCTTTGAAAAGAGTGATCAAGTGTACCGGTTCATCAAAGCAGTGTATGGCCTCAAGTAGGCACCCAGAGCATGGTATGAGACTCTTTCAAACTTCCTAGTTGAAAGCGACTTTCAAAAAGGGAAGGTAGATCAAACCCTCTTCACGATCAACGACGGTGAAGACATGTTATGGGTACAAATCTATGTCGATGACATCATCTTTGGCTCTCCAAATCAAACCTTGAGTGATAAATTTGCGGGTTTGATGAAGAGAAAGTATAAGATGTCGATGATGGGGTTGATGACATGCTTTTTGGGATTGCAAGTGAAGCAAACGAGTCGTGGAATCTTCATCAATCAAGCCAAGTATACTCGTGATATGCTCACTAAGTTTGGTGTTCAAAATTGCAAAAGCGTCAAGATTCCAATGAACACAAACTTCAAGATAGATCCGGACTTGGATGGCAAGTCAGTCAATGCTATGGATTACCGTATGTTGATTGGTTCTCTGCTATATCTTACAGCTAGCCGACCCGACATCACTTTTGCTGTAGGCGTCTGTGCTATATTTCAAAGCAATCCGTAGCAAAGCCATTTGGAGGAAGTTAAGCGCATTCTTCGATACCTTAAAGGGACCATCAACTTAGGCCTTTGGTATCCGGCGGAAAAAGATCTCACGCTTAGTGGCTACTCCGATGCCGATTTCGGCGGATACAAAGTTGATAGGAAATCAACAAGTGGGACGTGTCAATTCATTGACAACAAGTTAGTTTCATGGTTCTCAAAGAAACAAACTAGCGTTGCCACCTCTACCACCGAAGCGGAATACATGGCTGCGGGAAGCTGTTGTTCACAAATCCTTTGGCTAAAGAAACAGTCGAAGGATTATAAAGTGGAATGATCGGAGGTTCCAATTTATTGTGACAACATAAGCACAATTTCCATCACCCACAATCCCGTGCTTCACTCAAAATGTAAGCATATTGAAATTCGACATCATTTTATTTGGGATCATGTGGAGAAGCAAGATGTTAAGGTGGAAAAGATTCCAACTGAGGATCAGAAAGCCGATATTCTCACCAAGCCGCTTCCTCAAGCACGATTCAACAAATTATGCCTAGAACTAGGGTTGTTAGACTCTGGTGAGGAGAAGGTGGAGTAGAGGTGGAGAAGGCACAGCGTGTTCCTTACCTACTCTCACGTTTTCCTTTATGAAAAAGATTATTAGGATTTTGGTTAAGGGGGAACCGGTCTTTGCGAGAGGTGTGAAAGAGAAGACTTTATCTCCCTTAATCAAGGATGATAATCAAACCGAAGGGATGAAGTTCCCTTTAGGAGCATCGACCTCTACACGCTTCCACAGTTTTTATGAAAGCGCGGTTGAGTGCTCTTCCTTGATGAGTTAATCAAGGATGCTTGATCAAGGTTGTTACTCGTGCCACGGTATTCGTAAAACTTATTCCATCTTGTCAGAGCGGTGCACAAGTGGTACCTTGTGGATCTCTTGAGAGTCCAGCTTTTAAGCTATAGAGCTTGGTACAATCTTGAGTTCCACTCCTAAATTCTTTAAATTCTTTCTGCTGAAGAAACATGAGAGCATTGAGTTGATAATCCTCTTCGAGTTAATATACGCGTACGTAATTTTTGGGACGTATTGTATGGAGTTGCTTGAATGATTCTCACTCAATTTTCTCACAAGCCTTCATGGTGGAGATGGAGCCAGAAGCGCAAAGTGTGCTGAAGATCTTCACCACTGCTGATTGTGAAAGCCTCATTTGTTTTGAGTAATCTAAAGCACCAACTTTACAAAGGTTAGTGTCTATTCTCAAGAATCTCACTTTATGAAAATATGAGATAGCTTGCCATAGTAAGGAAGTGAATTCATAGATCTTTCATTAATGATGTAAATCTCATGTCCAAACTATATATCCCTAGTAAAGCATGAGGCAACTCATATCATTCCATTAAAATCTATGAAGACACTCATCCCCAACCGGATCTCTCATGGACTTTGTAATCTCATATCTCATGTTACCGAATTCACGAGATAGACCTACCCTAGTAAGAGGACATTATATTATTTTCATCTCTCAACATAAGTGGAGCGCTACCCCTACAGAGTTGACACTCTCTTTAAAAGATAGTCCAAGGCTATGTTTAAGGGGGAAACACTTCTTCGAGAGAGAAAGCACCTAGATGAGAACAGACGCTCTCACACTTTCAAAGCGTGAACGTTTTGTCCCTCAGCTGAAGCTTCAACATTTGAGTACGTGGATCGTCAGAGCGTGGTATCAGTCATTTACAATTTTGACTGACTGGCAAGTCTCCCTTTCGCGTCTTTCAATTTAAATAAGTGAGTCAACGCAAAGCGTCTTCAAGAACCCTGTGCGTGACCTACCGAAAATATTAAAGTGCTGATCCAGACGCTTTCCGAACTAGACGCTCTCGTCTAAATTCTGAAGCGTGGCAATCAGCCAAATTTCAAATCTTTCTAGAAATTAATCTCTCATTAATTTACTTATATGCTATATATCTATAAAGCAAGATATCACTCAAGTATAGTTTGCGTGTGATATCTTTGCATTTAATGCAAAGACTGCTACAGTTACAGGACTTGAGACCCACTCGCGCGTGCTTCTCACTCGCGCTACCGAACCGCCAAAAACTTTTAATCTTGGCCGTCGGACGTTTTGAATTACTTTTCCCTAACTATCCTCTTTTTCCGGAATGTGATCTTAGCCATTCACTAAGACACGACACCCCACTAACCTTTTAATACTCTTTATATTTATTATCTGTGCATATAATTAGAACTATTTCACTTATCACCTTCATATATATCGTTTTAGCCATTTCTGCAAATTCTTCAAGTTCTACAACTCACAGAACTCTCTCTACTGAATTTTTTTTTTTCCTTACAGAAATTCAAAATGGTTAATGCAAAATGGCAACCTACTCCTAGAAGCCGCTACGGAGAGTTTGTATATACGGAGGCCCACATCGATCGTGATTTACTGACCGATGGTGGATTTATCAAGAGAGCAATCCTCAATTTTGGTCTAGAAAATCTTCTTTTCTAGCATCCCAAGTACATTAATCCGGTAGGGGTCATCGAGTTCCTCTACAACTTGAACTACCAACATCTCACTACAACAGTTCGATGAACATGGCATGGTTCGCTCGGTGGCAACCGAAACCCTAGAGCTCGACGCTCTATTCGAGGATTCTATCCCCATTCCTAACTCTGGGAAGATCCGGAGTCTGCTCGAGATCCAGATATCCAGAAGGAGTTCAGGCGCTTCTCATTGGATCCACGCGCCATCTTCCTCCGCAAGCAGTCAAAGGCAACATCGCTTCGACCGCCCTTCGACAACATGATCAACATTGTGACAAAGTGCCTACTTTGTCACACCGGTAACTGATCCACCATCACGGAACAAAATATTCGTCTTCTGTCGGCGCTCTGTGATACCACGATCAACCGTACGCTTTACAACTGGAGAGCGTGGTTTGTAAAGCAGTTGGTTGAGGCCAGCAAAGCCATCCGAGAAGTGAATGACGGGGAACACAAAGGCCAACTTGAGTTTCTTGGCAAACTCAAGTATGGGATGCGGATCTCCTATTTTTTGGAGGCATGCTGGCCAACTCAAGAATGGTCCATGGAAAGCAAGTACACTTGTGTGCTTTTCACGAAGGCGCTTTCAGGCGACGAGTTTGGAACTGCCGTCTCTCCCGCTTCGGACATTGCATATACCAGTGCTAAAGCACTGATATTGAAGGAGGAGGAGGAGAAGAGAAGGAAGAAGGGTCGAAAAGGCCCAAAGAAGCCAAAGCGCCGTCGTGTGTCGGAGAAATCAGTCCCTTCCACGGCAGGGAAGCGTGGACTGATAGATGAAGATGATGAGGAAAGTGCCGCTTCCTCCTACAATGCTTCAGACTCTGACAAGACCTTAAGTCAGGATCTGGAAGCCGGTGCCCTAGCTGCACAAGATGAAGGAGAGGAAGTTGATGCGCCAGGAGAGGATGCTGATCGCATCGGCGCTCTCCACTTCACTGACGAAGCGTCCAGCTCTTCAGTGGACGAGGAACTCCAAGCTGACGTGCCCCCACCATAATCTCCTAAAGCGTCCAGTCCAATAGTGCAGACTGTTGACAGAGAGCTCTTGTGGGCTGAAGAGGAAATCAGGGAATTCTTTGGAGAATTCTCTCTGCCTCCATCCGTGCTCGAGGTTACTTCACGCTTCTTGAAGTACGTCCGAAGCCGCGGCACCAATGTATACAAAGTTTGCCAGTTGGTGCAGGCTAAGGACCCCAAAGCGCTGGTCGAGGAGGAGGCCTCAATCGTTAGCTGCTTTGAGTTGGAACGCTTTGACGATCTGATCGATGAGCCAGAGGTGTGGAGACGCATCGAGAGGAAGGTCCAGGAGCTTGTTCCCTCCTACACACCCACTCCATTAACACCAGCTGGCGCCCCTGTCAGTGTGTTTGAAGAACGATTCTCGGTTCTTCAAACCGCTCACGACGAAGTAGAGCGTGAGTGCGCCCAGCTAAAGAGAGAGATAAAGGAGAAAGAGAACCAGCTTTCTAAAGCTGAGGAGGAGAAGAAGCAGTTGGATGACGACCTTTCAACTGCTACCACAGAGTTGATAGCACTGAAGGATGAGATGTTGAAGAAAGAAGAGGAGTTCTGCACTGCTACCAAAGCATTGGAAGAGTTGAAGGTGAAATCAGCGGCTGTGGAGTTGCAGTTGGTTGAGGAGAGAGAGCACGTAGAATTAGCTCATGATGAGCTTTCGACCGTTAAGGCACAGCTTCTGAAAATTCCAACCTTACGTTCGGAAGTGTTGAAGCTGTCTACGGAGTTGGATGACAGGGAGCGTGTCCACAGAGAGCTCGAAATTGCCGTAGTTGAACTCTCCACGACCAGTGACAAGGTCGCTCAACTGGAGAGAAAACTTAAAGCGGCAAGAGCAGAAAATTTCAAAGCCGCTTCTATCACCCAACAGCTCAATGCAAAGCTAGAATCCGTGGAGAGGAAACTCGCGGATTCTAAAAAACAAAGGAAGCAGGCAGTGGCCATGCTGGGCCAAGCAGTGGCTGGAGCGCAAAGCGGATCGAGCTAGGTTGTGCCAACCACTACACTGGAAGGCATCTCCAACAAAATGGAGGCGCTAACGGCCTTTGTCCAATCAGAGTTCCGCATGTATCGCGCAACCCTGGAACGGTCGGTCATTCTGACCAATGCGCGCTCTCCAGCTCCAATCCTTTCAACACAAGTCCTAGGCGCTCTCCTGGCACAAGGTTTATTGAAGCCTAATAAGCCAAACATCACTCTGCCAGGAGCCGCCAGCCAAAGTGCCAACGTACAGTGCGCTCCCTCCAAGCCCGTTTTTGATGCTGCCAAAAAGGGGGAAGCGACTAGGACGCCAAGTGGTCAATCCACATCAGCCAAGGCCAAAGAGGACGCTTCCAAGAAAGTGGAAGCACAGAAGAAGAGAGAAGCAGAGAAGCAGGTGATCATCTTGGATGAGCCAATCGATGCCGCTCCCCTTCAAGCCGTGTCAGCAGCGCCACAGAAAGAAAAGGAGAAGCGCAAGAAGAAAGGGCCAGCTGACACCAACCCCAAGAAAAAGATAAAACTGACTTCTGCAATGATGACCAAGGAGGCTGGAGCACAACGCGAATTCCAGGAGGAATTGGACACGATTTTGCTGCACAAAACGAACTTCCACCTCCGTAGGTATCTGTTGAATTACACTTCGACCAACACCACTGAAAAGGAATGCCTGGAAGTGATGGCAAAGTATAAAGCTGTGTCGGAGTGTAGGGACGAAGTTTTTAATGAAGAGGTGGTGACCGACTTGGACAAAGCGCTTCATCTTTTGAAGGTGGAAGCGCTTGAAAGGAAGATAATTTTTGTCGAGAGCCTGCGAACAACCGATTTTGAGAAATGCAGGAAGCAGCTGTTTGCCAGGGACGAACTCGATAGACAGAGGCTGAGGGATGAGGCCCCTTATGCCAAATTTGTTGATGAGATTATTCCAGCTGACCTCAAGGAGGAGTGGAATGATGCCAAGGTGAAGTTCATCAAACCCTTCTACTACTGGCAAGGCTTTCGCACTGAGTACGCCATGGATTGCTTCATTGCATACATGGATCATTGCAAAGCCTATCTCTTCAACAAAATTTTGGAGTTGGCAGATGGAGTGACTCTCGAACCACCAAAGAAAGAGAGCTACAAACTTCCACTCATTGGAGGCGCTATTCCTGATGAGGAAGCAATTAGAAAGGAGATCGAGGAATGTGCAAAATGGCTTGAACAGAACGATCGTCCTAACCGCTCTCTAGCTGCCATCAAAGATAGAGTCTACAATGCCTATGGCATGATCCCTCCAGTCCCTCGAAAACGCTTCAAATAGATATTCACTGTATATGTATCACTTCATCATCTCACTAATACAATGATATCTTTTATTGCTTTAAGACAATTTCTCATTGTCTTTATTTATTTATACGCTTTCAGTTAACTGCCTATAACTGCATTAATATTGCGTTTTGCCTAACCCACTCTTTTTATACTTAGCCTAGAATTCTCTAGATTTGTGTAAGCACTTGACGTCGGGTTTTGGCATCATCCAAAAGGGGGTAATTGTTGGGATATTATATTAAGGGAAACTTGATTCATGTAATAAACAATTTGTTTTGATTCGATTCCAAAACCCTCTTTAGAATATTTCCCTTATTATTTTTGATGAACTAGACAAGTTCTTATAAGCAAAGCTTACTTGTTAGGAAGCTTTATTTCTAGTCTAGAAGCGTTGAGAATGGAGCAGTCAGAGCTCGCGAAGCGTTAGGAAGCGAAGCGGCTCCAGCAGTGAAAGCGTCAGCAGTGAAGCTTTGACAAAGCGTCTTGGAGACGCTTCAGATAAAGATGCTAAGAGCGAAGTTTCCTATCAGCAGAAGCGAAGCGCTCTCAAGTCAGCTCACCCAAAGTGTCTCTGATATGGAGCTGAAACCAAAGCGTCAATCAGTGCAAGTGTGACAAGTTTGACTAGCAGAATTCAAGTTTGAATTTCAAACTTTTGGATGTGTGACATCTCACAGAATGAAGCCTACGTGTAATCACACTATTGCACAACGGAAACGGCTACAGTCCAAGAAGTCAAAGTTAGGTAAAGGTGGACATCCCTTCCTGACTCTTGCAGGCTGACACGCCGAATTATCCAATATTAAGGAACACGCAACCTCTTCTCTCTCAACGGGAAGTAGGGTTCCTTACTATAAATAGAAGGAGTTGCACACACACTAAAAGGAATGCACGTACAAACAATTCAAGCATTCACATTTGCAAGAACTCAAGAAAATTTCTTTCAAGCCCTTAGTTCTTTCAAAGCGCTTCACTTTAGTGTGTCCTTAAGAACTCGATTCTTAAGTATTGCAACTACCTCACTTTCTAGGTTCAATCTCTTATATCCATAACCTAGACTCTTGAGAATCCTTATCCCTTACTTGTGATTTCATTGTAAAGGATTCTCATGCTTACGAAAAACCCAAAAACCCCAAAACCCAAGTCTAGAGTGAATAAATTGAGTTATAAGGTTGCCGAGCTTTTTGTGAAAGAGTGTGTTGTTGTAAGGCTTCTCGAGAGCTAGTAAAATCTCTGAGGATTCAAGTGCAAATTTGTTATTTGCCTTGAATCACTTCCCCTTGGAAGTATAAAACAAGGAGTACCGAGTGAAGGTATTCATCCCGTCGAGGATAGAGTGGACATAGGAGAGGTGCTCCGAACCACTATAAATTGTTTGTCTCTTTATTTTAAGTTATTTATTGCTTTGATTATTCGCATACACACACTCACCTTTTTAATATTAACAAGGTTTTAATTTGCAAGAAAAGCTTTAAAGACTCACCACATTCCGCATAGTATCACACGAGCGAGAGGCTTTGAACGCTTCACTTAGCTTCAAAGCGTCTACTCGTCTAAAAGGCTGAAAATCGCAACAGAAGTTAAACATTTTTTCTACACACGTATTCACCCCCTCCTCTACGTGTGTAAGCGCCTTTTGGGACCAACATATTTTGTTTTTTTATTTTTATTTTTACAATTTCAATATATTATGATTTTGTTTAGTCTTACAACTATTACTAATAGAGTCACTCATCTAAATAGAATATATAATTATTTTTAGTATTTAATTTTAATTTTTTATAAGCTATATATTTTTTAATTTTCATTATTTTTAGTTATAATGAATTATGAAATATTTACTTCAAGAGGGAAATAGTCTAGGTAATAATTCATGGTATAGAAGTTATAATTAAAATTCGCGAACAAATCAAGTTATAATTGAATATCTTAGCATTATGTCCTAAAATATTGATGTTTAACATTGCATCATAAAACACTAATTTTATAATTTATAATTTAATCGTATGAATCATATATCATATTATTATGTATGATATCATATGATGTTTTGCAAAAGCATAAATTTCTCATAATTCAATTGTTTATGTCGCTTACAAAAAATTGTTCAAGGAGTATTTAATTTGATAATTTTCCTTTTCTTTTTTGCTAACTTTGCATTGAAAATTTGTAAATATTTTGTTAAAACTAACAAATAATAATTTTATTTACTTGTTAGAACTTTATACTCTTTCATTGATAAAAATATATGTCAAATGATAGGTTCCACATGCAACGCATGCAGTCATTGCTAGTTGTTTTAAAACGCACGTCATAAATTAATGTTTTAAGCTTTAAAACAATTAAGAATTTTTCTAAACGGGATGATTTTTTTTTTTAAATTTTTTTATATATAAAGTCTCTATACTATATGCCATATGCTGCCCCTGTGAGGCGGCCCCTCTAGTCGACGCCGGTTATCTGGCGCCCGCCACCAGCCCTCTGGGTGAAGCTGAGCATATATGGTTCTTTTGAGAGAGGGCAGGTGGAGGTTTGGTTCGTGACCACCGTGCTTCGCTCCTATCTGCTTTCAGCCTGCCTCTCCAGGCAGCCTTGAGCTTCGATGCAGAGCTCCAGACTATCTATCACGGCCTTCTCATCGCCTCCCAGCATTCCTCACATGTGTGGATCGAGCTCGACGCTGCTGCTGTCGTGGCCCTGCTCTCCTCTGATAGCCATGGATCCGGGCTGACACGTATCACTATCACCCGGATCCGTCTTCTGATCAGAGAGTTACAGGTTAGGATCTCTCACATTCATCGGGAGGGCAATCGCCCAGCCGATTTCATGGCACGCCTCGGATGATGACCACGTTCGATGCCAGCTCAGCCCCGAGGCCTTTTTTGTCCCTGGTTAGGATGGACCAGCTTGGTTATCCTAATTTCAGGCTGCACAGTTAGATGTTAGTGCATATTTTTTGTCGAGCTCCATTCTTTATCATTAGCTCGTTTGTATATATGCCCCCTTGAGTGGACTTTTTATTTTAGGTGATCAGGTTGTACTTTGGAGGATGAGCACTTTTGGTTCATCCTCACCACAAACTTTATTCTTCCCCCCGTAAGGGGTTGATTATATATATATATATATCTGATGTTTCTTTAAAAAAAAAAAAAGTCTCTATACTATAATATCTTTTTTTTTTTAATAAATCCGATTTTTATTTTGGTTTTTGATTTGACAAATGTTCGCTTAATCAAATCATGGAAATGCCTACTATTCACTTTGATTTCGTCTAGATTGGTCGTGTTTTGTCGTAGTATTCATATATTCAAATATTAAATCATCATCTTTGAATACGATACTCTTATTTGTCATTATATGCACCTACATTGTATACTTGCGGATTGCAGCCAATTAAAATAGCAAACAATTTGGCCACCTAAACAAATATAATGTACTATATTACATAATTTTCCTTAATTTTATAAATAATAAGGTCATTATAGGCGTGCATATTTTGTAATATACGGCTCTTTTTATATAAATATATATAAGGAAGTGCCGATTATCAATTCTTTGATGTTGCACTTTCTTGAAATCTATTCCTTACGTAAAATAAAAAATAAAAAATAAATAAAAAATAAAAAATAAAAAATAAAAAATAAAAATCTATTCCTTACAGATTTTTCACTAAAGTTTTGCTTTTATTCACATAATATTACTTCAATTCCTATGTAGGATTTGTTAGTTATTATTTGCAGATATTCATGTCATAAGTCTAATTAACTACATGCGAGAATCGATGAAAATATAGAGATATAACTACTTTACACAAGTCATGGCTTTGGAAAGAAGAAGAGAGAAAATGGAGATATGATTCTAGACTATGGAAGACATGCTCCACATTTAACTACCCATATTTTTAGTGCATGAAAAATTATTTGTAGATCAAGCTTGAAAATCAATGTATATAAATAGGAGCATATCTTCCAAGATAAATGACACATCTCTCCAAACTTATAAAACGAAGTTCAAGCATGATAGTTAGTAGTGTTGCTGCGAGTTGCTAGCCCAGAACACTGATAACTTTGTTCACAGTTGAGCTATATATTATTAGTCTTTTAGTATTATCTTTTCTGAATCGTGCATGTTTTTGTAATTTACAAATACTCCTAGTGGATACATCTACAATTTATTTGATAAATAATTTATAGAAAAATTTATTTTTTAATTGCATTTTTGTAATTTTATTTCCGCTGCGTACGCATTCGAAGTTGACTTCATGGAGCACACAATTTCGGATACATGCCTGCAATACACTACACAACTCACAATTAATTTTATTAAGTATTTCGTTTTTAAGTGTATGACTTTACAAAAATAATGAGAAGAGGTAGCAGAAGGAATATTTTAGACATTTTCAACAATATTTGAACAAGACCGAGTCATCATATCATATATTAATGATATCAATTAGTCAAAGCACTGTTAAAATTGCAAGAAATGAGTAAGAGATGGAGGGATTAAGCTGTTTGACTGGTCAAAGTCTCCTACGAATAAAAAACAAATAACCTCAAATTGAATTGGCCTGGTAAAACACTATCCACGTTTGATTAGTCAACTATTCTCCCTCTCCTCTCTATATATATGTATATATATATGTCCACATTAATCCAATAAATCCATATTCAAACATCAAATCCTTTACACAAACATAACATTAATCCTCAACTATATTATTCCACTCATCAAATAAAAGATACAAATATAGAAGCATGGAAACAATTGGCGAATATGTGTAAGACCCCACACCAGTTACATCATCATCATCAAGAATCAATAATCGTCGCAGGTGAAAATAGTTTCTTCTACCAATTTCAAGAAAGACCAGAAGAAAACTGGTACTGGAAAAGCTATGAAGAAGAAGAAAGCAGCTCCATGGATGAGGAGGATGATGTTTTGGAGAGATTCTTGAAAGAAATCGACACAAAAGGGCATGGAATGATCAAGAAATTGATTTCCAAGGTTGAAAACAATATCCCATTTGAAGAGGAATTCAGAGACGCGTGGCACCATCTCGGGGGAAACCGTGCTTCAAGAATGTTGGAAACGATTGCAAGAAAAGTGGGTAGAGAGAGAGAGGGTGAATTTGTGAGGAGAGAGAGAGGTATAGATTTGGAACGGGAATTGAAGAATGAGAGGTTCAAAATGAAGACTGTCAACATTGCAGGTTCTGGAGTTGTCAAGGAAGAGGGGAGACAATAAAAAAAATAAAAAATAAAAATAGGGATGTAAATTTCTTTAGATTTTTTTTAATGATTGATTGAATTGATTATATATTTATTTCTTATTAATTAATTCTTTCTTGAGCTAATACTTATTGTATTGGGATCTCAAGTTTTGTGATTATTAACGCAAATAAGCGTTGCTTGATAATGATGATGTGTTGGCGATTGCGATTGATTTGTAGAGTTTATAAGTTGGTACTCTAGAATCTAGATATATCTCATTATCTATTGATTGAACTTATTTTCGTAAGGTAATTAATGCATGTAGACAAGGAATTAACGAACACGAAAGTAAACGGAACACAAAGGGATTTATGTGGTTCGATCTATTGGAATAGATCTACGTCCACGGGCGGAAAGAGTATAGATCTTTATTGCTTGTATGAGTAGTGATTAGAAGATTGTCCTCCCCTTTTCAACCTATTCTAAACCCCTATTTATAAGTGTTTACATATGGAATTCGACTAGGTTTACAAGTCTTTTCCTATTAGGACTCTTTGGCTTGATCTCCTCCTTTACTGGATAAACACCGAGCTTCGATATCTCTTGGAGCTTGAATTGTAGTCGATGTAGGAGTTTTGATTGCCTTGGTGAAAAAGTTTCTCTTAAGTGGGCCGAGCTGCGTAGGCCGAGCTTAACTGTCGGGGCCCAATTATATTGGGCTCGATGCTTGGGCCTAGTAGCTAGGCCATATCCTATCACCTATAACCTTGAAGCCAGAAGTTCCAACATACTGTATAAATTAATTAAGAGAATTTTTTAATTAACATAACATAACATAATTATAATTAATTAAAGATAAACAACCTGAGTTTGTTGAAACCTTAATTTGCATGTCTGTTCTGTTGGAATTTCAGAAAATTAAAGATGTCTGATCATCTGATGCAATGGTGAGTGAATTCAAAATCAAAATGCCGCTACCTTGTCAGCTTCTCCGCCCCATTCCAGCGGGACAGATCAAATTCAGCTCTAGCTCGATTCTTTTAAATTGCTACAAGTTTGGTTTGTCTACGTGGGCCTCATGTCCAAACATTTTCACATGGCCGCTTTTCCATTAATAGATGAGTTTATAACTGAGGGTAAGGAATCAATTAGGAAATTAAATAAATTTATAATCAAATTGTATGATTGCACATAAATAATGAAGACAATAAATTAAAACTAGTTGATGTAATTGTTTGGATCTTTTAAGAAAGGATTTTTACTAGGGGAGTTGGGCGCAGAATTCACCGACCGTAGTATGGCGCCACGTGTAAATTGTTATCGGTATTGATGAATCTTGGTCAAAGGCTTTGAACCGGCATAATTCGACCGGTTCGGATTATTTCGCAACGTCTGTTAACGGAAGAAGAGCCATCAAGTCTTCGTGTCAGCTTTAGCATGCATGATTGCAGATATGTTTTCATAGCTCATTTAATATTATTATCGGTATTTGAATGTAAATAACGTTTGAAAATAATATTGTAATTTCTTTTACATATCGCTCAATCTGGGGTAGTTTTATTTGTAAATGAAATGTTATAAGATTAATCAATTTATTCTTGTTCTGTAAGCATCAAAATTTCAATGTTTGTTCCCGTCGATTAATTTTGGGTTCGGCGCACAAAGCTGTTTCTCTACAACCTGGAAGGATACTTCGTCATATATTTTTATAAATTAATTTCTTTCTAGATAAAGGGAGGCGAGAAGATAAATCCACAGCACAACATTCGTGGCAGACCAGTCGATTGAAACTTCTAGCCTAGAAACAGCCGATGATCAAACATGGGGAGATCTGTCGGAACTGGGCAAGGTATGTGTGTTTGGTCATTGCTGTTGAAATTTGAATTTAATCATTTTTTTTTTTGTTTCCGTGCGGGTTTGGAATCGATTATGCAAGAAAGGGGTTTTGTTCTCTATCTGAATCGCCATGGGTTTTCTCCATTTTAGTTTGTTTTCTGTAGTTGGAGCAAGAATTAGGAATTTTAACTAGGGTTTTTACAGATTTTAAAAATTTTCTAGATTCAACATGCGAAGTTAAATTAGGGCTCATATAGAAGTGACTGATGTTTGTAGGCTGAACATGAACTGTGAATTAAAATTTTGATGGATATTGATATGAACATTTCCGTGGGTTGGAATTGAATTAGGAATTTAAATGATGGTTTTCATAGTATTGAAATATTTGTGTAGTTTGAGCATGAATTGGGAATGATGTTACTGATTTGAACATCTATATGGCTTGGGCTTGATTTAGTCATTTAAATTATGGTTTACATTTATCTGAAGCATTTTTGTATGTTGAGCATGATTTTTCTATTTACATTATGTTTTTGTAGTATTTGGTGCAATGAAATGTACGAAAAGTTAATTTATAAACTTTAATATTATTTTACAGATTTCAATTTGAATTATACTAATATGTTAACCATATGAGCAGGAGTTCTTCTTTTTAGGAGGCATCACCTTTCATTTCTCCAGGTTGTTCGACGAAAGCTAGGGGCCATTAACATGAGGGATGTTGATAATGGCCCCTTTGGCCATTTATTTAAAGTACCTAGCTTAAACTTCTAGGGTCAATTACACAACATTCTGTGCAAGGTGCTTAGGAGTAGCTCTAGGGGATGGAGTTGTTTACAATTTGAAATTGCGAATTCCCTTGTAGAATTTGGGTTGGCTGATTTTGCCTTGGTCAGTGGATTGACTATAGGTAGTCCGATAGCAACTCCTACCCAGTCAGATTTCCATAGAACAGTCTTTAATGGTGCGCAGAAAGTATCTTTTCTTGATATTAAGGATAGATTTATTGATGCGTGTAAGGCTAACCGCAATTCTCATTTGTCACTACAATTAGCCTATCTCTACATCCTTTATGGTGTAATTCTAATGGATGGAAGATTGGAAACGGGTGTTCCCCTTAGATTCATTCATCTAGCGGAGGACTTAGATAGATTTAAAGCATTCCCTTGGGGCAGAGTTTCATATGAAATTCTTGTGAGTCAAACCCACGATCTGAAGCTGGCTATTGACTCTTTAAAAGATGGAACGAAAGATCGTACTTGTGAGGCGCCTGCATTCTTGGATGTATTACAAGTTTGGCTATATGAGATTTGTAGTCATGTTGCAAGCCATTGTGCTACTGAAGTAGTTCCAGCAGTTCAGCATCCAGCTAGAATATTGAGGTGGACTTCTGACCGGAGGACTTATTTTGATGAACTTTATAGGTTATTCCGGACGAGATGTGGATACGAGCCGGTACATTTTCCATAGTTTTTTCATCTTATGTTTGGTATATGGCACTTTGACATCTAATAAAAATGTGTAACTTTTTTGTATGGTTTCTGAATTTGATTTGAAGAAACCATTAAATTAACACCGGCTGAGGAAGGAATGCTTGTTGAACTTGGAGTTGAAGAGAGCATGAAGGTAGCCAACCCTGTGCCGCTTACAAGGGTACCTAGGGTGAAGAAGCGAAAAGAAGTCACTGATGATGATGGCAAAATGAAGAAGCGATCCTCTGTCCGGCTGAAACCGAATGCAGAGAACATGTGTGAGAAAGAAGAGACGAAGTTGCCAGACGGAGATGGAGAAGATATCATATCCACAATTAAGGTATCTATTCATTTTTTAAAGTAGTTAATCCTCAGAGTGTTGTGAAGTATTTATAAGTTAAATTTGTGACAAGAGACCCTTTTAATAGATAATTGATAAATATGAATTGACACATGCCATGTTAAATGTGTGTAGTCATAATCTGTGTATCTCATTTTAAGGTAAAGTGATTGAAAGTCCATAGCCCCCTGACTTGAAGTAGTAGAATATATTTTGTATAAAAAGGAATAACAAGAGATGGTTATGGTTTCCATAATATTTTATGAAGAGGCGGAATTTGTTGAATATAATGAGAAATGAGATCAGTTGGGTATGAAGCGAGTATTTCTAAATTGTCTGCATGCCCCTTACTTTGAACCCTATCCTATGTATCTGTTAGTTTAACCTTGAGCAGATGACAAAATTGTTAGTGCAGCACAAAATGAAATCGAGGAGTATTCCTCTCAGTCAAATTTGGAATTTTTTTCATTTCAAAAGTGACTGGCTTGATTTTTGTAGACATTTTTTTTATCATAACATGTATATATATGTAAAGTGAGATTGTTGAATGATGTTATACATTAGTTGGCTTCATCTTCTACATACAGTTGGGATTTAATTTGATATATCACAATATATTCATTGGCTTATCATAAAATATTCTTTTACATGTTGAAATTTGCAACTAAGATTTGATCAGATTATAGTTATATATGTACTTTTTCTTGTATCTCTCTAATAACAGCAGGTAATGCTGGAATTGTCACCCATTCAAGAACTATTCTTTGTATAGGATAATTATGGAACACACAGTAACATAATATACTGATGTGTTGTTACATGGAAATTCTTTAATCTACCCAGCGTTTTGCCTTAATGTGTTTTTGCCCTTTTAATTTTCACTGTCTTATGTTTTATCACCTTATTGAGGATTTGAATTGCCATGAAAATAATGTCATCAATACCTGGTTTGTGCAGAATGCAATTGCTGAAGGACTGAAAGAATTAAGAGGTGAAATGAAAGCAATTGAAACTAACTTGTCTTGCCGCTTGCACAAGATGGAGCAAAGAATGGATCGATTGTAGGAGGTATGCAATCGTTTTGGTAGCAAAAGCTCTGACAACCCGATGGATAAGGATGAAGCTTTGGACGTTGAGGTTGGTTCCAAAGACTACGTTGTGAAAGAGACTGATGCGATGGACGTATTAGATGATGGAGAAGAAGATGTCGACGAGGTAAGTGAAAAAGTTGAGAAGTCCGTGAGTAGCAAGGATGAAGCTTTGGACACTGAGGTTGGTTCCAAAGACAACGTTTGGAAAGAAAGTGATGCACCACAGCAGGGCAATTTAGCTGATTGTGGTGTGTTGTGCATGAAAGTTCTGAAGTGCCTTACTCGCAACATTCCTTTCACTAAGCTGAAGACTAATCGTTGCACCATTTATTGACGTTCTTTCTGTGCTAAACTATACGAGTGGTCCACGCGCGTCCAGAAGAAAACTTGAATTAAACGTTACTTCATCTTTTTAGGAGTGGTCTTCAAACCCTGTTTGGATTTGACATTACTGTGTGCTTGTTTCTTCATCTGTTTCTTCTTTCAACTGTCCCAAATTATGCTTCATCTTTTATCGGTGGTACTAAAGTTCTTCTTCTTTCATTTCAATACAATTGCCAAAAAAAATGACTATATTATCCGCAAGTAGGAAAATGTTTGAATTCCATTTATCTCATACTCTGATGGGAACAAAATGCTAGGTGACTAGAGTCTAGGAATTTTATAGTGATTTTGCTATTCTCTTTTGCTTTCAGCATTCCAATTTCGCAGAACAAATATAAACTTTTGAATTGGTATTTCTTGTTTAATTCATATATCGTTGAATATTGTCATAGTTCTTGTCTACGGTAGTGCTAAATTACATTTCCCATTCTTTATAATTCATATTGATGCGCTATACCTTAATGGTGCAATTGTTAGTTTTATTCGGCAATTGTGGTTTAGTTCCGTATATTTGATCCGATAATACTTAAGTTACTCATGCCATTCATATTTCATTTTCCAGATCCACGGTTGAAATTTCCAGTCAACAATCTAAATTTCTATCATTTGTAGCCCTTTCTTTCATAAATGAAGGCCCTGGGTCACATAGGTACTTCAATGTGAACCAATGTCTTTGGCTATGAGATAAAACCTAATGCTCTTTGTTATGATTTGTTACATGGAAAAAATGGACTTTATGATAAGTAATGGCTCTTGTGTCACATAATTTTTCCATTTCGAGATAAAATGAAGAGGCCAATCCTTCACTTCATTATGATCAAGAAAGTTGAAGCACTAAGCACGCCAAAATTAAGGAAAATAAAGGCAAATTGCCTCATAATTTTGGGAAAAAAATTTCAAGGAAATTTGCCAGAAACAAAGGTCAAATGCAAGGTTATTTCCCGGAAAAATTGTTATAACATTTTTCCATAATTATCTGACTACATATGATAATAATTAAAATACAACTATTAAATTTAAACTTACAACCAAATTGCTAGAACGCAACATAATTTTAAAACTTCTTCATTATCGGAATTCATCTCACCCGAATTTTGTCAATCATACGACTCTTCCTTCTCGCTAAGGAGTGTTTAAGCACACATTTGCAACTGCGCTTGACAAGTTATCAATATTTCCGGAAGAACATAACTTCACCCGAATAATATCTTCTTCACTTGCAGTTCTCTTGCAAATTGGACACTACATATAATGAAGATATGATTATAAGGACCTACAGTAGTCTAGGATTTATGGTATTTTTTTGATAAAGCAAGAACGATATATTATGAAACCAGAGCAAGCAACTAAGCAACAAGAACGAGTAACTAAATGTTACAAAATCGAAGTATAAACTCCTAGAGTTATTGAATCACTTAAATTTTATCCAAGAATGATTGTGAACATACCTCCCCCTGCTCAGAAACCGACCTATGAATGCAGTAATAACATAAAGTGTGTCCGCACGGCAGGCAACTGCAACATTCGAAGTAAATAGGAGTGCTTTTTTTTTTATCTTCGTCCATATGAAAAAGCAAAATTTGTTCAGATCTTAACTAACGAGAGGAAAGGGAAAATATTTTTAACTTACCACACTCCCTGTTGTCCCTCAGCCTTACAAGGACAGAGATATTTAGAGCATTCCATCAATATTATTTCTCCGGTAAGGGATTCATCCATAGCCCTTACCTTCGACACTACCTCATCCTCCCTCTCAAACTTCAAAAGCTCTGCGTCATCTAGTACAGGAGGTGTATCTGGTCGAGGTGGATTATGTATCCAATCTAACCAATCGTCATAATCCATGTCGTCGTGATCCATTTCCGATCGAGGCGGGCGTATGAGCAGTTCTCTCTTGCTATGTCGCTAGGGTTTGGAGTCAAATTGGGGTAATTTTTTTGGGTGCAGGTTTCATATTTATTTGATCCCTAAATTTGTGGTTGGTGGGAACAATGAGATGGGCTTTTCAATTTTTTTGAAGATGTGAAATTTGCCACTATATTTACCATTTTGGTGCCAAATTGCTTCAACAATATGAAGACAAGCAATTTGTATTACTGGCTTCCAAATAAATTTATGCGTATAAATATACATAATTTCTAATCGAGAAAATTGAATAAAAGATAGTGGGATACTACAAATTGTTTTTTTTTTAAATACAATAATATATGCCCAAATATAATCGATATTCTCCTACATGATTATATATTTAGTGTTAATACAACGTTTCAACTGACTTACAAAAATAAATATTACGCATCCCACATTTTGTGAGCTCACGCACCTTCGTAATGCTGCTTTATTTAATTTATGTATATTTCCAATTGATGGGTACAAATTTCCGATCGCTAAATTTATTTTCCGGTCGTTGAATTTTATTTTCTAATCGTGAATTCCACTTATAATGTTGGAGTACATTCTCACCCCCATAGTATATTGAGTGTTATCTTCATTCTATTGGTAAATTGGCGCCATTAGTATAGAAAATATGTTATCTATTATGGAAAAATTATTCGATTGTTACACATGGGCTTGTTATATATTAAATGGATTTTCATATATAGGAAATTGAAGTATAGCAGCTTCAATTCATTGGCAACAAGTTGGTTTCATGGTTCTCAAAAAAACAAACTAGTGTTGCCGCCTCTACCACCGAAGCGGAATACATGGCTGCGGGAAGCTGTTGTCACAAATCCTTTGGCTAAAGCAACAGTTGAAGGATTATAAAGTGGAATGTTCGGAGGTTCCAATTTATTGTGACAACACAAGCACAATTTCCATCACCCACAATCCCGTGCTTCATTCAAAATGTAAGCATATTGAAATTCGCCATCATTTTATTTGGGATCATGTGGAGAAGCAAGATGTTAAGGTGGAAAAGATTTCAACTGAGGATCAGAAAGCGGATATTCTCACCAAGCCGCTTCCTCAAGTACGCTTCAACAAATGGTGTCTAGAACTAGGGTTGTTAGACCCTGGTGAGGAGAAGGTGGAGTAAAGATGGAGAAGGCAAAGCGTGTTCCCTACCTACTCTAACGCTTTCCTTTATGGGAAAGATTGTTAGGATCGTTGGTTAAGGGGGAACCGGTCTTTGCGGGTGGTGTGAAAGAGAAGACTTTATCTCCCCTAATCAGGGATGATAATTAAACCAAAGGGATGGAGTTCCCTTTAGGAGCATCGACCTCTACACGCTTCCACAGCTTTTGTGGAAGCGCGGTTGAGTGCTCTTCCTTGATGAGTTAATCAAGGATGCTTGATCAAGGTTGTTACTCGTGCCACGGTATTCGTAAAACTTATTCTGTCTTGTTAGAGCGGTGCACAAGTGGTACCTTGTGGATCTCTTGAGAGTCCAGCTTTTAAGTTTAGAGCTTGGTACAATCTTGATGTTCCACACCCAAAATTCTTAAAATCCTTTCTGCTGAAGAAACATGAAAGCATTGAGTTGATGATCCTTTTCAAGTTAACATACGCGTACGTAATTTTTGGGACGTATTGTATGGAGTTGCTTGATTGATTTTCACTCAATTTTCTCACAAGCTTTCATGGTGGAAATGGAGCCAGAAGCGCAAAGCATGTTAAAGATTTTCACGACTGCTAATTGTGACAGCCTCATTTGTTTTGAGTAACGTGAAGCACCAACTTACAAAGGTTAGTGTCTATGCTCGAGAATCTCGCTTCATGAAAATATGAGATAGCTTGCCATAGTAAGGAAGTGAATTCATAGATCCTTCATGAATGATGTGAATCTCATGTCCAAACGGTATATCCCTAGTAAAGCATGAGGCAACTCATATCATTTCATTAAAATCTATGAAGACACTCATCCCCAACCGGGTCCCTCGTAGATTTTGTAATCTCATATCTCATGTTATCGAATTCAAGAGATAGACCTACCCTAGTAAGAGGACTTGACATTATTTCAACTCTCCACATAAGTAAAGCGTCTCTCCTACGGAGTTCACACGCTCGTTAAAGATAGCCCAAAGCTATGTTTAAGGGGGAAACACTTTATCTTAGAGAGAAAGCGCCTAGATGAGAACAGACGCTCTCACACTTTCAAAGCGTGAACATTCTTGTTTCATCACTGAAGCTTTAACATTTAAGTACGTGGATCGTCAAAGCGTGGTATCAGTCATTTACAATTTTGACTGACTGGTAAGTCTCCCTTTCGCATCTTTCAATTTAAGTAAGTGAGTCAACGCAAAGCGTCTTCAAGAACCCTGTGCGTGACCTACCAAAAATATTAAAGTGCTGATCCAGATGCCTTCCGAACTAGACGCTCTCGTCTAAATTCCGAAGCATGGCAATTAGCCAAATTTCAAATCCTTTTTTAGAAATTAATCTCTCATTAAATTTACTTATATGCTATATATCTATAAAGCAAGATATCACTCAAGTATAGTTTGCGTGTGCTATCTTTGCATTTAATGCAAAGACTGCTGCACTTACAGGACTCGAGACACACTCGTGCGTGCCTCTCACTCGCGCTACCGAACTGCCAAAAACTTTTAATCTTGGCCGTCGGACATTTCGAATTACTTTTTCCCTGACCACACGATCAAATAACTGTCAAGCACGATCTATACACGATCAGAGCCACTCACTCTTTTTCCAGAACGTGATCTTAGCCACTCACTAAGACACGTCGCCCCACTAACCTTTTAATACTCGTTATACTTATTATCTATGCATATATTAGAGCTTTTTCACTCATCACTTTCATTATACATCATTTTTGCCATTTCTGCAAATTCTTCAAGTTCTGCAACTCACAGAACTTCTCTCTCTACTGCATATTTTTTTTCTTTTTCCACAGAAATTCAAAATGGTTAATGCAAAATGGCAACCTGCTCCTAGAAGCCGCTATGGAGAATTTATATTTACGGAGGCTCACATCGATCATGATTTACTGACTGATGGCGGAATCATCAAGAGAGCAATCCTCAATTCCGGCCTGGAAAATCTTCTTTTCCAGCATCTCAAGTACATTAATCCGGTAGGGGTCGTCGAGTTCCTCTCCAACTTGAACTCGGAAACCCTAACTACCAAAATCTCACTGCAACAGTTCGATGAACAATGCATGGTTCGATCTGTGGCAACCGAAACCCTAGAGCTCGACGCTCTATTCGAGGATTCTATCCCCATTCCTAACTCTGGGGAAGATCCGGAGTCTGCTGGAGATCCGGATATCTAGAAGGAGTTCAGGCACTTCTCATCGGATCCACGCACCATTTTCATCCATAAGTAGTCGAAGGCAACATCGCTTCGACCGCCATTTGACAACATGATCAACATTGTGACAAAGTGCCTACTTTGTCGCACCAGTAGCTGGTCCACCATCACGGAACAGAAGATTCATCTTCTATCGGCGCTCTGTGATACCGCGATCAACCAGACACTTTACAATTGGAGAGCATGGTTTGTAAAGCAGCTGGTTGAGGCCAGCAAAGCCATTCGAGAAGTGACTAACGGGGAACACAAAGGCCAACTTGAGTTTCTTGGCAAACTCAAGTATGGGATGAAGATATCCTATTTCTTGGAGGCATCCTGGGCAGCTCAAGAATGGCCCGTGGAAAGCAAGTACAATCGTGTGCTTTTTACGAAGGTGCTTCCAGGGGACGAGTTTGGAATTGCCGCCCCTCCCGCTTCAGACATTGAATATATTAGTGCCGAAGCGCTGATATTGAAGGAGAAGGAGGAGAAGAGAAGGAAGAAGGGTTGAAAAGGCCCAAAGAAGCCAAAGCGCCATCGTGTGTCAGAGAAATCAGTCCCTTCAATGGCAAGGAAGTGTCGACTGATAGATGAAGATGACGAGAAAAGCGTCGCTTCCTCCTACAATGCTTCAGATTCTGACAAGACTTGAAGTCAGGATCTGGAAGCTGATGCCCTAGCTGCACAAGATGAAGGAGAGGAAGTCGAAGCGCCAGAAGAGGATGCTGATCGCATCAGTGCTCTCCACGTCACTAACGAAGCGTCCAGCTCATCAGCAGATGAGGAACTCCAAGCTGACGCGCCCCTGCCTCAATCTACCAAAGCGTCCAGTCTAGTAATGAGGACTGTTGACAGAGAGCTCCAGTGGGCTGAAGAGGAAATCAGGGAATTCTTTGGAGAATTCTCTCTACCTCTATCCGTGCTCGAGGTTACTTCACGCTTCTTGAAGTACGTCTAAAGCCGCGGCACCAACATGTACAAAGTTTGCCAGTTGGTGCGGGCTAATGACCCCAAAGCTCTGGTCGAAGAGGAGGACTCGATCCTTAGCAGCTTTGAGTTTGAACGCTTCGACGACCTGATCGATGAGCCAGAAGTGTGGAGGCGCATCGAGAGGAAGGTCCAGGAGCTTGTTCCCTCCTACACACCCACTCCATTAACACCAGCTGGCGCACCTATCAGTGTGTTTGAAGAACGACTCTCAGTTCTTCAAACCGCTCACAACGAAGTAAAGCGTGAGTGCGCACAGCTAAAGAGAGAGATAAAGGAGAAAGAGAACCAGCTTTCTAAAGCTGAGGAGGAGAAGAAGCAGGTGGATGACGAGCTTTCAACTGCTACCACAGAGTTGATAGCACTGAAGGAGGAGATGGTGAAGAAAGAAGAGGAGCTTTGCGCTGCTGCCAAAGCAGTGGAAGAGTTGAAGGTGAAATCAGCGGCTGTGGAGTTGTAGTTGGCTGAGGAGAGAGAGCATGTAGAATTAGCTCATGATGAGCTTTCGACCGTTAAGGCACAACTTCTGAAAATTCCAGCCTTACGTTCGGAAGTGCTGAAACTGTCTACGGAGTTGGATGACAGGGAGCGTATCCACAGAGAGCTCGAAGTTGTCGAAGCTGAACTCTCCATGACCACGGACAAGGTTGCTCAACTGGAGAGAGAGCTTAAAGCGGCAAGAGCAGAAAATTTCGAAGCCGTCTCTGTCACCCAATAGCTCAATGCAAAGCTAGAATCCATGGAGAGGAAACTCGCGGATTCTAAAAAATAAAGGAAGCAGGCAGTGGCCATGCTGGGCCAAGCAGCGGCTGGAGTGCAAAGCGGATCGAGTCAGGTTGTGCCAACCACTGCACTGGAAGGCATCTCCAACAAAATGGAGGCGCTAGCGGCCTTCGTCAAATCTGAGTTCGGCGTGTATTGCGCAACCCTGGAACGGTCGGTCATTCTGACCAATGTGCGCTCTCCAGCTCCAATCCTTTCAGCACAAGTCCTAGGCGCTCTCCTGGCACAAGGTTTATTGAAGCCTAATCAGCCGAACATCACTCTTCTAGGAGCTGCCAGCCAAAGCGCCAACGTACAGTGCGCTCCCTCCAAGCCCGTTTTTGATGCTGCCAAAAAGGGGAAAGCGACTAGGATGCCAAGTGGTCAATCCACATCAGCCAAGGCCAAAGAGGACGCTTCCAAGAAAGTGGAAGCACAGAAGGAGAGAGAAGCGGAGAAGCTGGTGATCATCTTGGATGAGCCAATCGATGCCGCTTCCCTTCAAGCCGTGTCAGCAGCGCCACAGAAAGAAAAGGAGAAGCGCAAGAAGAAAGGGCCTGCTGACACCAACCCCAAGAAAAAGCTGAAACTGACTTCCACAACGATGACCAAGCAGGCTGGAGCACAACGCGAATTCCAAGAGGAGTTGGACGTGATTTTGCTACACAAAATGAATTTCCTTCTCCGAAGCTATCTGTTGAAGTACACTCCGACCAACGCCGCTGAAAAGGAATGCCTGGAAGTGATGGAAAAGTATAAAGCGGTATCGGAGTGCAGGGACGAAGTTTTTAATGAAGAGGTGGTGACCGACTCGGACAAAGTGCTTCATCTATTGAAGATGGTAGCACTTGAAGGGAAGAGAATTTTCGTCGAGAGCCTGCGAACAGCCAATTTTGAAAAATGCAGGAAGCAACTATTTGCCAGGGACAAACTCGATAGAAAGAGGCTGAGGGATGAGGCTCCTAATGCCAATTTTGTTGATGAGATTATTCCAGCTGACCTCAAGGAGGAGTGGAATGATGTCAAAGTGAAGTTTGTCAATCGCTTCTACTACTAGCAAGGCTTTCGCACTGAGTACGCCATGGATTGCTTCATTGCATACATAGATCATTGCAAAGCCTCTCTCTTCAATAAAATTTTGGAGTTGGCAGACGGAGTGACTCTCAAACCGCCAAAGAAAGAGAGCTACAAACTTCCACTCATTGGAGGCGCTATCCCTAATGAGGAAGCAATCAGAAAGGAGATCGAAGAATGTGTAGAATGGCTTGAACAAAACGATCGTCCTAACCGCTCTCTAGCTGCCATCAAAGATAAAGTCTACAATGCCTATGGTATGATCCCTCCAGGCCCTCGAAAATGCTTCAAATAGATATTTCATTGTATTTGGATTCACTTCATCAACTCACTAATACAATGATATCTTTTACTGCTTTAAGATAATTTCTCATTGTCTTTATTTATTTATACGCTTTCAGTTAACTGCCTATAACTGCATCAATATTGCGTTTTGCCTAACCCACTCTGATTCTTATACTTAACCTAGAATTCTCTAGATTTGTGTAAGCACTTGACGTCGGGTTTTGGCATCATCAAAAAGGGGGAAATTGTTGGGATATAATGTTAAGGGGGAACTTGAATCAAGTTAAATAAACAATTTATTTTGATTTAATTCCAAAACCCTCTTTAGAATATTTTCCTTATTATTTTTGATGAACTAAGCAAGTTTCTCTAAGATAAGCTTACATGTTAAGAAGCTTTTCTTTTAGTCTAGAAGCGCCAAAGATCAAGCAGTCAGAGTTCGCGAAGCGTCAGAAAGCGAAGTGGCTCCAGCAGTAAAGTTTTGACAAAGCGTCTTGAAGACGGTTCAGATAAAGACGCTAGAAGCGTGCTTCCTATCAGTGGAAGCGAAGCGCTCTCAAGTCAACTCACCCAAAGCGTCTCTGATATAGAGCTAAAATCAAAGCGTCAATTAGTGCAAGTGTGACAAGTTTGACTCGCAGAATCCAAGTTTGAATTTCAAACTCTCGGATGTCTGACATCTCACAGAATGAAGCATACGTGTCATCACACTATTGCACAATGGAAACGGCTATAGTCCAAGAAGTCAAAGTTAGGTAAAGGCGGACATCCTTTCCTGACTCTTGCAGGCTGACACGCCGAATTATCCAAAAATTAAGGAACACGCAACCTCTTCTCTCTCAACGGGAAGTAGGGTTCCTTACTATAAATAGGAGTTGCACACACACTAAAATAAACACACGTACAAATGATTTAACCATTCAAATTTGCAATAACTCAAGCAAAATTCTTTATAGTACTTAGTTCTTTCAAAGCGCTTCATTTTAGTGTGTCCTTAAGAACTCGATTCTTAAGTATTGCAACTACTTCTAGGTTCAATCTCTTATATCCATAGCCTAGACTTTTGAGAATCTTTATCCCTTACTTGTGATTTCATTGTAAAGGATTCTCATACTTACGAAAATCCAAAACCCCAAAACCCAAGTCTAGAGTGAATAGATTGAGTTGTGAGGTTGTCGAGCTTTGTGTGAAAGAGTGTGTTGTTGTAAGGTTTCTCGAGAGCCAATAATATCTGAGGATTCAAGTGCAAGTTTTTTATTTGCCTTGAATCACTTCCCCTTGGAAGTATAAGATAAGGAGTACCGAGTGAAGGTATTCATCCCATCGTGGATAGAGTGGACGTAGGAGAGGTGCTCCGAACCACTATAAATTGTTTGTCTCTTTATTTTAAGTTATTTATTGCTTTAATTATTCGCATACACACACTCACCTCTTTAATATTAACAAGGTTTTAATTTGCAAAAAAAGCACTAAAGACTCACCACATTCCGCATAGTATCACACGAGCGAGAGGCTTTGAACGCTTCACTTAGCTTCAAAGCATCTACTCATCTAAAAAGCTGAAAATTGCTAGAGAAGTTAAACACTTTTCTACACACGTATTCACCCCCCTCTACGTGTGTAAGTGCCTTTCGGGACCAACAATTTTCCTTGTTTTAGACGAAGGTAAGCTTTAGGTAGCTTGTCCTCGTCATAAGATGAGGATGGCTTTAAATAGCTCGACCTCGTCTTAAGATGAGATTTGGGCTTTAGATAGCTCACTTCGTCATATGACGAAGTTGGGCTTTAGATAACTCACTTTGTCATAAGACGAAGTTTGGCTTTAGATAGCTCACTTCGTCGCAAGACGAAGTTTGGCTTTGGATAGCACTACCTCGTCATAAGACGAGGTTTAGGCTCGTCTTCATTTTAAACATAGGTAAATCATCCTTGCTTGTAACGAAGGTAGTTCGTCCTTGTTTTTAACTAAGGTAGGCTTGAGGTTCCTTATTTGTTGAATTTATCGATAGGGGTGGTCCCCTTACGCGCGTTTGAATGTTACTCCAGCTAAGGAGTTTATTTATCCTTAAAAGGATATTAAATTACCCTCGTCAGGGTTTTTAGAGTAAAAGGGGCGAGATAATTTACATAAGTGGAAAGAAGACGTGCAAGATGAAGTATGCAAGACCAAACAAATTAAATAAGAAATAAAGGATTTATTAATAGAAAAACTAAAATTAAAATATGATAAAAAGAACAGGATGACCTGACTCATGACCTAGACGAACTAAATGACTTGAACATCATTCCCAGGTATGCAAAATATCTCTTCAAATGAGTAATGTGCCATGTACGGGGTATTGGCTCACCGGATAAATGGGCGAGCTTGTACGACCTTTTGCCGAGGACTTCATCAACTTAGTAAGGTCCTTCCCATGTGGCTTCCAATTTGCCAAGCCTTTCCGCACTGACCTCATTATTTCGAAGTACGAGCTCGCCTACTTGGAATTGCTGATACTTTACTCTTTAGTTATAGTACCGAGCCACTTGTTGCTTGTACTTGGCTTCCTTTATGTAGGCGAGCTCTCGCTTCTCCTCTAATAAATCCAGATTAGTTTGGAGGCCTTCTTCATTGTCTTCGGCTGAGAAGTTGATAGTGCGGGGGCTTGGCAGGCCGATCTCTACCGGGATCACTGCTTCGGTTCCGTAGGCCAAACTATAGGGCGTTTCACCGTTCGAGGTCCGGGGAGTTATTCGGTATGACCATAGGACTTGGGGTAAGTTCGCTGCCCAATCTCCTTTAGCTTTATCTAGGCGAGTTTTGAGTCCCTTGACGATCATCCGGTTGGTGACTTCGGTTTGGCCATTTGCTTGAGGATGAGCTACCGAAGTGAACTTCTATTGAATATGAAGCCCTTCATACCATTCCCTGAATGTCATGTTTGTGAACTAAATCCCATTATCCGAGACTAGGATGTGAGGTACACCGAAACAGCAAACCACATTCTTCCAGACGAAGTTAAGGGCATTCTTGCTCGTGATCTTCGCTAAGGGTTCAGTCTCGACCCACCTAGTGAAATAGTCGATGGCTACGATGAGGAACTGGAGCTGTCCGGGATCTTTGTCGAATGGGCCGACGATGTCTATCCCCAATTGCATGAACGGCCAAGGGCTTTGCATGCTTGTGATGTCGGTTTGGGGTATCGGCACTGTTCCATGAATTTGGCATTTCGGACACTTCCTGACGAGGTCGACTGCATCTTGGAACATAGTGGGCCAATAGTATCCCCATCTCATTACCTTCTTTGACAACGCTCGAGCTCCGACGTGACTTCCGCACAATCCCTCATGAACTTGTCCCAATGTGTAGTCTGCTTGGTTCGGCCCAACGCATCTTAGGAGAGGCTGAAGATACGATCTTCTGTATAGCACTCCTTGCTCCAGAGTATACTTCAAAGACTTACTTAAGATCTTCCTAGCGTCGAGCTTATCACTGGGTAGTTCGCCCTTCTCCAAATATGCTCAAAAGGGGGTCATCCAGTTTCGCTCGTCCTCAATTACCAGGTTGACTTTGGTTTCATCTATGCTTTGGTACTTGACTTCTTCCACGGGAGAGCTTGTAGATGATGACGCCAATTTGCTTAAAGCATCGGTCGGTTGTTTTCCCCCCTTGGAATTCGAACCAACTCGAAGTATGAGAAGCCTTGTTGCAAACTCTTGGCTTTATGGAGGTACTTTTTCATCCTCTCGTCTTTAGCCTCGTACTTTCCTAGCATATGGCTCACTATGACTTGAGAGTCGTTGTAGACTTGAATAGCTCATATCTGGAGGGCCTGAGTTAGACGAAGTCCGGCGATCAGAGCTTCGTACTCCACCTCGTTATTTGTTGTCAGGAAGTCAGACCGAAGTGCATAAGTGGTCTCTTGTCCTTCTGGGCTGAGGAGTATGATACCTGCTCCGCTTCCCGAATGCCGTGAAGCCCCATCCACGTAGACTTTCCAGCAATCATTTGGTGATTCGGTCAGAGCTTTGGCATCGGTTTTGCTTGGGGAAGATTCGGTCGGCTTTGGCACTTCTGTAAATTTTGCCTCGACTAGAAAATCTGCTAAGGCATGACCTTTGATAGCTTGACGTGGGAAAAAGAGATGGTGTGCTCGCCGAGCTCGACTGCCCACTTTGCAATCCTTCCCGATGCTTCTGGTTTGGTCAGCACTTGTCGAAGTGGTAGGTCGGTCAGGACTTGTATGGAGTGCGCATGAAAGTAAGGTCGCAATCTCCTTGCAGCATTTACCAATGCGAGCACAACTTTCTCAAGTGGTTGGTACCTCATCTCCGGCCCTTTCAGTGCTCGGCTGATGAAGTAGACTGGCAGCTAACGACGTCCTTCCTCCCGAACTAGCACCACGCTTATGGCCTCGTCCGAGGCGGCGAGGTATAGGGAAAGGACTTCTCCCTCATTTGGAATAGATAAGGTCGGGAGATTAGCTAGGTACTTCTTGAGCTCCTCGAATGCCGACTTGTGCTTGTCTTTCCATTCAAAGTCCGACACCTTTTTCGAAATCTTGAAGAAAGGGAGCTGTTTTCGGCGGCTTTAGATAAGAAATGACTTAGCGCGGCCAAACAATCGTCAATTTGTGCACATCATGAATGGTTTTTGGCACCGTTATCTCTTGGATGGCTCGGACTTTGCATGGATTAGCTTTCAACCCCTCTTGAGAAACCCAACACCTTAGAAATTTTCCTGATCGGACCATGAAGGTACACTTCTCGGGATTTAGCTTAAGGTTCACCTTGCGAAGGAGGCCAAAGATGAGCTTGAGGTCGTCAACACAAGTAGTCGGCTCTTTACTTTTGACAACGATGTCATCCACATACACCTCTACATTCTTACCGATGTGAGGCTTGAATATTCTGTCGACAATTCTTTGATAGGTCATTCCAGTGTTCTTGAGTCCGAAAGGCATCTTCTTGTACGCATAAATGCCGAAGTCTGTGATGAAGGCTATTTTCGGCACATCCTCGTCACTCATGAGGACTTGGTGGTACCCTTTGTACAGATCTAAGAAGCTGAAGATTTTATGGCCGACGAGAGCTTCGACCTTCTTGTCGATGTTGGGGAGGGGATAACAGTCCTTGGGGTAGTATTTGTTGAGGTCGGTGTAGTCGATACACATCCGCCACCCTCATCCTTGCTTCTTGACCATCACCGGATTTGCTATCTGATCAACACGTATTTTATGTGCATGTTGAGTGTGTTTTGTGTGTGTTTAAGTCTCGATTCATGTGCTTAAAGGTTAGAAATGCTAGGTTTTCTTAACTTGTAGCATACATTCTACTTTTCTCATTTCTTTTTGGTTTTCGATCAATTTTTGTAAGAATTGGAAAGAGCATTCATGTGGCTAAGGATCAGAGGCTAGAATTGAGGAAGAATCGAGCTTAATTAGGGTGAAACCTAGGGTTAAAAATGTGGAAATTGAATTTATAAAGTTAGGTTTTCACTAGTTCAAGTTCGTTTATGTTTTCCTCGTTCTCTCGAGTTTCTTTGTGCCTTTTTTCAGGTTTATGAAGAACTCATTTGGCAACATTGATCATTCCATGTTGAAGAGGAATTCGTTAGGAAGCCATAGCAAAAAGCGGATCGAGAATCGGAGTTCGGACGAGGGAGAACAAGGCAAAACCGTAAAACTGCGCATTGGAGGTTACTGACGCGGACCGGGGCGCGGCCTATTTGGCCGCGCCGTAGCCCGCGTTCAATCCGCCCCAACTCTATCTACTCACGCGGTCTGGGCCGCGGCCTAATGGGCCGTGCCCTGGCCCGCGTGCATCCCTTTTCCCCCTTTTATTTCGGGCTTTGACCGTTTGACTTGGGATTTTTGGATGATTTTCAATGTATTTAATCCTAAAATTCACCCTATTTGTATATCTTTTTGCACATTGAATATTCCTAGAACCCTAGAAACATTTCCCTCTTTCCTTTTTAGTATTTTGAAGATTTGGAGAACATTACTTTGTGGATTGAAGATTCAAGACCATTTTTTTTTTTCCTTATTAAATTCTCTATCTTTTAAGCATGATTTCAATTATTTTCTATGGTTTAATTCCTTTAACTATGTCTAGCTAAATTTCCTTTTGGTTCCAATATATGAAGATATGATCTAGATCCTTGGGTTTTTAGGTTTTATTGTTGGATTTACCTTCTAATTCATATGTCTTGTGATTTGGGGCTTGATTTTATAGCATGATTGATTGGCCATCATTGAGTGCATACAAGGTGTTTGGTTAAATGCTTAGGAGGCTTTAGTTCATAACACTTGGAATCAAATCACACCATATTAGTAATTCTTGCTAGTAGGAGCTTCTAGATAATTAATTGAGCTATTTGGAGTTAATTTATGCATCTTTAGACCTAGCGGAGATAGATGTCATAGGTTAATCCACTAATATTGATTGCTTCGAGAGAAGAATTGATGTTTATCATATATAGAACTCCCATATGAATTAGATTAAAATGGCTAATCCATGGAAATTCTAAAACCTAGGCCTCTAGTGGTTATCAGATTATATTTGGAATCAAACTTTTTACTATTGTTAGTAATCCTTGTTTTTAGTTGTTATCTAGTTTGTTAATTACTTTATATTTTTCATTAGCTAATCAAAAATACAAAAACATGTCACTTGGTAGCTTAAATAGTAGTTAGGTAATCGGATTACTACTTGAATCTTGAACGACCTAGCATTCCTTGTGGATTCGACTCGATTTTATTACATCGATTATTATTGCATTTCCCTCACCCCTAAAGTGAGTGGGGATCAATTTTTGGCGCCGTTGCCGGGGAATGCTTAGTTTGAGTTTCAATAGTCGATTTGGTTATTGAAATTACTAATTCAAGCATTTATTTTCTTTTTATTGTTTATTTTGTAGGTGTATGCTCACTAGATCAAAGAAGGGCACGTCTCTACCTTTTAATCTAGAAGTTGAAAAGCAACATAAGAGGGACAATCGAGCTAAGAGAAAAGTAATGGGAGCTAATCATCAAGCACTGGAAGCTCTTATGAAAGAGATGGAAGAATTTCGTGCATGGAAGGATGAGCAAAAAAGAAGGGCAAATGAGGCTCAACCACCTCCTCTCAACCATATGTTCCAATCTCCAACGGAACAATTTCAAGGAGGAGAATGGGGGACAATCAATGCTAATAATTTTGAGCTCAAATCCGGACTCATCCAAATGGTGAAGAGTGAGCAATTCAGTGGAAGTTCTATAGAGGATCCGAACGCCCACCTTGGTATGTTCCTTGATATTTGTGATACTATCAAGCTTAATGGAGTTTCGAATGATGCTATCCAGATGAGGATGTTCGGATTTTCTCTACGGGACCGGGCCAAGGATTGGTATAAACGACTAAACAAAGCTAACATTCACACATGGGATGATCTATGCAAGGCCTTCCTCTCTAAATACTTCCCACCATCCAAAGCTCAAAGGCTTATCTCCGATATTTCACACTTCTCTCAACAAGGTGATGAGACTTTGTTTGAAGCATGGGAGAGGTATCGAGAGCTTCTTAGAAAATGTCCTCAACATGGCTTCACGGAAGGTCAACAAATTACCACTTTTTATAGTGGTCTCACACCACACACAAGAAGCATCGTGGATGCTACTTCCGGAGGATGTCTAGTGAATCGAAATGCCAAGGAAGCCTTGAGGATTATTGAAGAGATGGCCGCCAATAGCTAACTGCCTATAACTGCATCAATATTGCGTTTTGCCTAACCCACTCTGATTCTTATACTTAACCTAGAATTCTCTAGATTTGTGTAAGCACTTGACGTCGGGTTTTGGCATCATCAAAAAGGGGGAAATTGTTGGGATATAATGCCAAGGAAGCCTTGAGGATTAGTGCGGTGATTCAAAGGAAAATGCCTTTGAAAAAGAAGGATCCCGGAAGCTTCACAATAGCATGTGTGATTGGAGGGAAAAAGTTTGGGAATGTCTTATGTGATCTTGGAGCTAGCATCAATTTGATGCCATTGTCTATTTATAGAAGATTGGATATTGGAGAGATCAAACCTACTCCTATTTATCTCCAAATGGCCGATCGTTCCATATCTTATGCCCAAGGAGTGGTTGAAGATGTGTTAGTGAAAGTTGAGGAGTTCATCTTCCCCACAGACTTCGTTATCTTGGATATGCCGGAGGATGAGGATATGCCCCTCATTCTTGGGCGTCATTTTCTAGCAACCGGAAGAGCTCTTATTGATGTGCAAGATAGGAATCTCACGATTAGAGTTAATGAAGAGACCCTCACTCTTTCAATCTTTGATGCTATGAAGCGAGGAGATGACTCAACCTATGAGGAATGCAATTCAATTACTACCTTGCCTACATCTATGGCAAAGGATCTCACGGAAGAAATCATCCCTAATTCTTTCTATTCTTATTCCGATTTGGATGATGCTTGTGATGATTTGTTGGAATCTATTGCTTATTTGGAAGCAAATCAAGGTTCATTGACGGACGAAGTTCATTACCTTGATATCAACCAACCGGGGGAGAGTGGGAGTTCAACTAAGGTGGAATCTTCTTCAAACACTTCTCAAGAATTGAAACCTCTTCCCGATCACCTAAGGTACGCCTTCCTTGGTGATAATGACTCTTTACCCATAATTGTGTCACAACACTTGTCAGAGTCCGAATTGGACAAGTTGTTGCGTGTCCTTAGGGAGTTTAAAGATATAATTGGTTGGTCTATTGATGATATCAAGGGTATTTGTCCATCTATATGCATGCATCGTATTCTATTGGAAGATGATTGTCGTCCTAAGGTTCAACCTCAAAGGAGGTTGAATCCGGTCTTGCAAGAAGTGGTGAGAAAAGAGGTGTTGAAGTTACTAGATGCGGGAATGATTTATGCCATCTCGGATAGTGAATGGGTGAGTCCTACCCAAGTTGTTCCGAAGAAAGGGGGGATGACTGTGGTCCAGAATGAGAATGATGAGACTATTGCTACAAGGGTTGCCACCGGATATCGAGTTTGTATCGATTATAGGGCTTTGAATTCGGCTACAAGGAAAGATCACTTCCCTTTACCCTTTATAGATCAAATATTGGATCGTTTGGCGGGCTATGAGTATTATTGTTTTCTTGATGGGTATTCGGGTTACAACCAAATTGCCATAGCCCCGGAGGATCAACACAAGACGGCCTTTACATGCCCTTATGGAGTATTTGCTTATAGGAAAATGCCTTTTGGGTTGTGTAATACTCCGGCCACTTTCCAAAGGTGCATGATGTCTATCTTTGGAGGTTTTATTGAAAATATTATGGAGGTATTCATGGATGACTTCTCGGTTTTTGGGAAGACCTTTGATTCTTGTTTGGATAATCTCACAAAGGTGTTGCAAAGGTGTAAGGACACTTCTCTTGTTTTGAATTGGGAAAAGTGCCACTTTATGGTTAGAGATAGAATTGTGCTTGGGCATAAAGTTTCTAGAGTTGGTTTGGAAGTGGATAGAGCCAAGATTGTTGCTATAGAGAAGGTTCCACCCCCTACAAATGTGAAATCAATCAGAAGTTTCCTTGGTCACGCGGGGTTCTATTGAAGATTCATTAAGGATTTTTCAAAGATCACAAAGCCACTTTGTGATCTCTTGCAAAAAGATGTGAAGTTTGTCTTTGATGAAGAATGTTTGAAAGCTTTTGAGCCATTGAAGAAAGCCCTCATCTCTACTCCTATTCTAATCAAGCCCAATTGGAGTGAATCTTTCATATTGAAGTGTGATGCAAGTGATTATGCTTTAGGAGTGGTTTTGGGGCAAATGAGAGATAAAGTGTTTCGGGTCATTCATTATGCTAGTAGAACCTTGGATGGTGCTCAAAGGAACTACACAACAACCGAGAGGGAATTCTTGGCCATTGTCTTTGCCTTTGACAAATTCCGGTCATATCTTGTTGGGAATCACACTATTGTCTATTCGGATCATATGGCTATACGACATCTCATGGCCAAGAAGGATGCAAAGCCTCGATTGATTCGTTGGATTCTTCTTCTACAAGAATTCGACATGGAGATTCGTGATAGAAGAGGAGTGGATAATGTGCTAGCCGATCACATGTCAAGGCTTGAAAATCCGGTTGAAGGTGAAGATTTGAGATTGAATATCAATGAGTGCTTCCCGGATCAGAGAATTATGGTCTTGAAATGCAAGTATTCTTGGTTTGCCGATTTTGCTAATTATCTTGTGATTCGAGAGTTGCCACCAAATCTCTCGGATTATCAAAAGGCCAAATTCCTTAGAGATGTGAAGTTCTACTATTGGCAAGATCCATATTTATGGAGAAGATGTGCCGATGGTCTTATTAGAAGATGTATTATGGATGGTGAATGACTCAAGATTATTGAGGATTGTCATGAGGGACCAAATGGGGGTCATTTTAGGGCAAATCGTATGGCTTGGAAGGTTTTTCAAAGTGGATTCTATTGGCCTTCGATTTTTAGGGATTGCCAATCATATGTGAAGAATTGTGATAGGTGTCAAAGGATGGGAAATATCACAAAGAGGGATGAGATGCCTCAAAATATCATGGTTGAGGTTGAATTGTTTGATGTTTGGGGGATAGACTTTATGGGACCATTCCCTAATTCTTGTGGTTTTTCTTATATTCTTCTTGCTATTGAGTATGTTTCAAGATAGGTCGAAGACATTCCAACTTCGACTAGTGATTCCAAGGTTGTGATCAAGTTTTTGAAGAAGAACATATTAACTCGGTTTGGAACTCCAAGGGCATTGCTTAGTGATGAGGGGTCTCACTTCAATAATAAGTGGTTGGGAAGTGTTCTTGCTAAATATGGAGTGAAGTACAAGATTACCTCTCCTTACCATCCTCAAGCCAATGGTCAAGCCGAGCTTGCAAATCGGGAGATCAAGCAAATTTTGGAGAAGACAATCACTACTCGAAAAGATTGGGCAAAGAAACTAGATGATGTTTTGTGGGCCTATCGAACCGCTTATAAAACCCCCATTGGTATGTCTCCGTATCAACTTGTGTTGGGAAAATCTTGTCACTTGCCTTTGGAGATTGAGCATAAAGTATTTTGGGCTATAAAGAGGATTAATCTTGAGTTTAAGGAGGCCGGATTGAATAGGAAGGATCATCTTGTAGAGCTAGAAGAATGGAGAAATGAGGCCTATGAAAATTCTCGGATTTACAAGGAACGAGCCAAGAAGTTTCATGATTTGGAAATTCGAAGCAAAGTGATCATTCCGGGTGATGAGGTTCTTCTCTTTAACTCTCGTCTTCATCTTTTCCCCGGAAAAGTCAAGTCAAGGTGGACCGGTCCTTACATTGTGAGTAAGAGTTTCAAGAATGGCACATTCGAACTTCTCAAGAATGATGGTTCTACCTTTGTTGTTAATGGACATCGACTCAAGCTCTATTTCAATTCGAAGAAGTTTAACGAGGAGTCGACCATTCTTCTTAATGATGCTTGATATTGGAGGCTATGTCGAGCTAACGACGTTAAACAAAGCGCTCGTTAGGAGGCACCCTAACACGTATCCTTTGCATTTTTCTTGAATTTCCTTTGAATTTTCCTTGAATTTCGTTTGCATTTTATTCGTAGTTTCATTTTAAGAATTTTGTCTCATTTTAACTAGGTAAATTTAGTTTATTTCTTTCTAATTTATAAAAATAAATAAATAAATAAAAATAAAAAAAAATTTGAAAATTCAAAAAATGGGCTTGCCGCGGGCTGGGTCGCGGCCCAATAGGCCGTGCCATGGCCCGCGGCTTGGAGCTGCACCTGCAGAAGGTTGACACGGTCTGGCACGCGGTCTGTGGCCCGCGTGATGGGTCGCGCCCACGGCCAGACCCGACTGCTGGCTCCGGGTCGCACCTGATCCGATCGGGCCGCGGGCTGGGCCGGGTGAGCTCCATTTCCTCTTTTCTTCCTCATTTCTTCAAAGAACATTCACCTCCCCCATTTCTACTCATTTTCATCTCTTTCTCACTCTAAAACACCCAAAATTCTCCCATTTTCAATCCTAAATTCCTCTTTTTCTACTTTGTATCTTGCCAAACCCTTTCATATACTCATTACCCATTCCAAAACCTACATTTTGAGCCAACCAAATCAAATTTTCACCCCCATTTTTTATAAAAAACGAAAATTATTTTTTCTTGTTTAAAGAGTTGAGTTTCTTCTTACTTCTTCAAGAATATGAGGTAATGTGCTCTACACTCTTGTTTTTATGAATTTCTACTTCCATTCTATGCATTGGCATGATTTTTAAGCTTATCAATTGTTGGAATTAAGTAGAAATTCAAGCTTAGATACTTCTTGAATATTGGAGCATTCTTGAACAAGAAATGTGATATAAGCATGAATTGCATAGCATTAATTCTTATCTTTAGGAATTATGCTATATATCTATATATTCTTGAAATGGTAGAATGGGTTTGAATGATTTGTGCATAAATGTTGAACATGTTGGAATGGATATGCTTGAATGTTGGTTAGGATTCAATTCTTGAATGCTTTAATGCTTGAAGGGACCATGAGTTAATGATTCATTTGGATTTGGTTTGAGTGTTGTAATGTTGAATGATTTCATCGGTGATGACTAGAGAAATTCATTGATGATATTGGGCACATAATGAGTACTTAGCATAATTTTTAGCTTGAATTTCTCTATGAATCTTTGATGGTATTGGTTCATAGTGGGAGATTTCCTTGAAAATGTTTGAATATTCATTGAGGAATGGTTAATGCTAGATGATGTTGAAATGCTTTGATGAAGACAACATATTCATTTTCATTAATTTCATTGTGTAGGGACAAAGGAAAGTCAAAAGCAACATCATCCAAGGTTTCCTCCAAAGCACCTCCATTAAAGAAGTTGAAAGGAAGCACCTCTTCAAGGAGCTCGGATCACACCACTCCGGAATTCTATGATCTCTTCATTGATGAACCCGAATATCGAGCCAAATTTGCTAAAATTTTGGCAAGAGGAATTGAGTCAACAAGATTTCCATCAAAGAAGGTGTTAGTGGAGCTCGGATTGTTTGATAATGTGAAGATTTTATTTGCAAATATTGGTTGGGGGGACTTCCTTGAAGATGAGCTTTATGATAGACACACTTATAAAGAGATCGTTCTTGAAGGGTTGAGCACCATAGTCTACTCCGATGAATTGGTGAATGGAAATCCGGGAATTTCACTTCAACTTGGAGGAGAGAGGCATAATTTCTCGGAGAGTAGACTCAACAATATCTTTAATGTGCCTTACTATGGTAACAAGTACTATGCGGGATCATCCAATGTTGAAGATTTTTGGCCTTACTTGGTTGGAAGAGATAATGAGTTTCGAGCGGGCCAATCAAAGTCAAATGATATCCGAAATCCTGTCCTTCGCATGGTCGTAAAGATTCTCAGCCATTCCATTCTTGCAAGGCGGGAGAACACTTCCATTCAAGGTGAAGAGCTCTTCATACTCCATTCCATGCTTACCAACACTAAAGTCCACTTTACCCACTTGTTGATTCCTCAACTCCTAAAGCAAGCAAGTACTTTGAAAGGAAAGGTGAATATTGGAGGGATGCTTAGTCCTTTGGCCAAGAGCTTAAGTGAAGATATCTTTGGATGGCCTCCGTTTGATCAACATCACCTTCTCGATTTTTCCAAGCTTAAGGATATCCAATTTCTTCACACAAAGAAGGCTCCATTTTTCTTTATTCTCAAAGATGGCTCAAGATTTCCTTTACCTAATGAGAGGAGGATCTTGGTCACAAACATGATGGAGATGGATAATTGGTTGTTAGATACTCCAATTCATTTGAGCATCATAAGCAATAAAATCTTCAATTATGATGTGGAAAATGCCAATAGCCTTGCTATTGTGGAGAGTGAAGGTGATGATGAAGAGATGGAAACACCACATGATGAGATGGGAGGAGGATCACATGGAGCCCATAATGAGAGGATCGATGCTCTAGAGAGGAGGATGAATCACATGGAAGAAAGTTTCCATTCTTTTCAAGAACAAGTGACCGGTATGAGGGGAGATATCACCCAGATTCGAAGCACTCAACTGGAAGAGGTTGAAAGGAACACAAGAATAGAAAGGAACACCACTTCTATGAGGGAGCTTTTGGAACAATTTAGAGATTATCAAATCTCTCAAGGGGTCACATGGCCCCCGGCACCCCCCTCTTAGCTTGGACCATTTGTGAGTGTGATTTAAATTCTTTATTTATCTTTCCCTCCAAACTTATTTTCGACTTTATTTTCTAAAATAAGTTTGGGGGAGGGGGGTAGGATAAGGAATTTAAATCACTTAATTTTCATGTGTTTCCATTCTTTACTTGTCTTTCATTTAGTTGTTGTGCTTTAGTGTTTGTTTGAATTTGGTACTTTGTTTGGTGATTTTATCTTGGTGGAATATGTGTATTTTGGATGGTCATTTTGGATGAGTGCTTGGTTGGTAGTTGATCATGAGGTGTTGGTTTGATACAGACGGTGATAAATTTTTGAAAGGAGATTGTGTTATCATGTGAGTGGAAAATTTGATTGGAAGTTTTGTTGGTTTTGATTGGAGTTTGATTGAGAAATTTTTTAGTGTATGTTGTTTGTGAAAAGATGAGGTTAATTGATGAAAATTTTGATTGATTTGTTGGTTAGTTTGAAGTTTGATTGGGGCTTTAATGAAGAATTTTTGGTTTGAATGGATTTGTTTGAGATTGGGACTTGAATGCGAAATTCTTGAAAAATTGAAAAAATAAATAAAATTGAATTGAATAATGAATGTATGCTTGCATGCTTGAATGTGAAAGAACGTGTTTAATTTCTCAAGTGCTTTGGGTGAGATGCCAATGATTGATGCTAAAATGGTGACATTTTTTTTGAAATTTCTCAAGTTTAAGTTAAGCATGATTAGGGTTATTTCACTTGAATATCTTGGAAGGATTGATATTGGGCACTTAGACTCTAGACAAAAAGCTTGAGAGGATTTTGAGCCTTAAACTATGCATTTTACATAGTGAATATCCTTTATTGAGAGCTTAATCTTGCATTGCATTCTCTTTACTAGAACTTGCTTTGATACTCTTGTTAGAAGTATTACATGTTTGCATGATTAGGAGATGATCTTAGGCCATCATTGCATAGCCCATTTTCCCTAAACACTAACCTATATTTCATTACCATTGTCGTCCCATTTTGAGCCTTGAATAGAGCATTTTCTTCTTGAACCGGACAATAGGGGGTGAAGGATGGTTAAGGGAATCTTGGTGGAAGTTGAAAATTCATGAGAAATGGTGGTTGATGGTGAAGAGTTTTAAGATTGGTTTTGAGTTGAAAGAACGCCCCTATAAGCTCAATGTTAGAAAAGAAAAAGAATAAGAACAAAGTTCTTATTGATAAAAAAAAAAAGAAAAAAAAAAGGAATAAGAGCATAAAGGAACGTTTGTTTAGAAGTTTGATAAAAGCTTGAACTTTCAATTGATGAAAAGGGGTTGGATAAGGTAGAAGATGAAGAATTTCATACTTAGAGAAGTGAAGAAAAGAGGTGAAGGAGCTTAGACGAAGATTTAAGCCACTTAGCCTAAAATTTCCTACCTTAACCAATGTCCCTACATTACAAGCTTAAGAAAGACCTTTCTGATTCTAATTTGTGCATGCATTGTAGTACAAGGAACTTGAGTTGATAGACAAGCTTATGGTTAAAGATGTGTTTTGCATGATTTCGATGAGTGCTTACCTTTTTCCATATATTGAGTGATCGAGTGATACACTTCTTGTGAGGTTTAGGGTTGAATGTGCTTGAGTGATTGATTTCTAAGTTAGGATGGTGAGTGATCTTATGAATGTTTGGCTTGACTTGAGAATTTCCTTGAACTAAAATGGTTTTTGAGATGATATGAGGCATCGAGGAACTCAAAATGCACACCCCATACGTGTTAAGTGTTTTGATTGTTTGTTTCATTGTTCGGGACGAACAACGGCTTAAGTTTGGGGGAGTGATCAACACGTATTTTATGTGCATGTTGAGTGTGTTTTGTGTGTGTTTAAGTCTCGATTCATGTGCTTAAAGGTTAGAAAGGCTAGGTTTTCTTAACTTGTAGCATACATTCTACTTTTCTCGTTTCTTTTTGGTTTTCGATCCATTTTTGTAAGAATTGGAAAGAGCATTCATGTGGCTAAGGATCGGAGGCTAGAATTGAGGAAGAATCGAGCTTAATTAGGGTGAAACCTAGGGTTAAAAATGTGGAAATTGAATTTATAAAGTTAGGTTTTCACTAGTTCAAGTTCGTTTATGTTTTCCTCGTTCTCTCGAGTTTCTTTGTGCCTTTTTGCAGGTTTATGAAGAACTCATTTGGCAACTTTGATCAGTCCATGTTGAAGAGGAGTTCGTTAGGAAGCCATAGCAAAAAGCGGATCGAGAATCGGAGTTCGGACGAGGGAGAACGAGGCAAAACCGTAAAACTGCGCATTGGAGGTTGCTGACGCGGACCGGGCCGCGGCCCAAGCGTTCAATCCGCCCCAACTCTGTCTACTCACGCGGTCTGGGCCGCGGCCCAATGGCCTGTGCCTGGCCCGCGTGCATCCCTTTTCCCCCTTTTATTTCGGGCTTTGACCGTTTGACTTGGGATTTTTGGATGATTTTCAATGTATTTAATCCTAAAATTCACCCTATTTGTATATCTTTTTGCACATTGAATATTCCTAGAAGCCTAGAAACATTTCCCTCTTTCCTTTTTAATATTTTGAAGATTTGGAGAACATTACTTTGTGGATTGAAGATTCAAGACCATTTTCTTTTTCCTTATTAAATTCTCTATCTTTTAAGCATGATTTCAATTATTTTCTATGGTTTAATTCCTTTAACTATGTCTAGCTAAATTTCCTTTTGGTTCCAATATATGAAGATATGATCTAGATCCTTGGGTTTTTAGGTTTTATTGTTGGATTTACCTTCTAATTCATATGTCTTGTGATTTGGGGCTTGATTTTATAGCATGATTGATTGGCCATCATTGAGTGCATACAAGGTATTTGGTTAAATGCTTAGGAGACTTTAGTTCATAACACTTGGAATCAAATCACACCATATTAGTAATTCTTGCTAGTAGGAGCTTCTAGCTAATTAATTGAGCTATTTGGAGTTAATTTATGCATCTTGAGACCTAGCGGAGATAGATGTCATAGGTTAATCCACTAATATTGATTGCTTCGAGAGAAGAATTGATGTTTATCATATATAGAACTCCCATATGAATTAGATTAAAATGGCTAATCCATGCAAATTCTAAAACCTAGGCCTCTAGTGATTATCGGATTATATTTGGAACCAAGCTTTTTACTATTGTTAGTAATCCTTGTTTTTAGTTGTTATCTAGTCACTTGGTAGCTTGAATAGTAGTTAGGTAATCGGATTACTACTTGAATCTTGAACAACCTAGCATTCCTTGTGGATTCGACTCGATTATATTACATCGATTATTATTGCATTTCCCTCGCCCCTAAAGTGAGGGGGGATCACTATCCACGTCGGATATTTGACCTCGAAGAGTATCTGTGCCTTCAAAAGTTGACGTACTTCATCATAGATAACCTGGTTCCGCTCTGCTGCGAACACTCGCTGCTTTTGCCGAACTGGTTTTACCCCTGGGTCGATGTTCAGCCGGTGTGTGATGATACTTGGTGCTACCCCGCTCATATCAAGGGGTGACCAAACAAAGGCATCTCGGTATTCCCGAAGAAGTTAGATGATCTGCTTTCGGAGTTCGGCTCCGCTCGCAAAACCTACTTTGACGACCTTAGACAGGTCACCTTCGTAGAGTGTAACGTCTTCTACTGGCTCGTCAGATACAGATACCTTTTCCAGCTCCAACTCCTCGAGGTTTTGTGGTTGCTATGCTTGGGGGTGTTGAGGTGTTTCGACACCTCGTAAGGCGATTTGCATGCACTATTTGGCTCGCTTTTGATCACCTCGAATTACTATCATCCCGTGCCTCGATAGGATTTTGATCATCAGGTAGTATGCCGAGCAGATTGCTTTCACCGCCACCAACCAATCTCTTCCTAGAATGATGTTGTAGGGAGAGCTGGCCTTCACGATGAAGAAGTTGATACTTTGGTGGATGACAATGGATGTTTCCCCACTGTAACGGGGAGTTGAATAATTTCCTCTGTTTGCGTCTCTTGCTGGACGAAGCTTTTTAGGGGATCGGCGCCGGCGTGAGACGTGCCTCTTCAATCCCTAGCTTCTCGAAGCAATCCTTGAAGAGTATGCTCACCGAGGCTCCACTGTCGATGAATACTCGTTGAACGAGCTTATTGGCTACCCCGGCCACAATCACAATGGCGTCTTGGTGAGGCATGGTTGATGACACCGGATCTTTCTCAGAAAATGTAATGGCCTCGTCCTTTTTGAACCTTTTTTATGAAGGTTCGTCAGTCTGGGGACTTCGGGCCTCGGCCTTAAGTGATGACTTCGTGGCTCCTTGAGGAAGCCCGGTGATAGCTGTGACGATTCTGTCAAACTGAGGTTGGTCCTTGTCTTCATCCTCATCCTCGCACTTCGGCTTTTTATCCATATGGGGGCCACAGTTATTCCCCCCTCTGTTCTTGCGCTTTCCCTTGCTCTGGGGTCGGGCTTCGTATTGTCCGCGACTTTAGTACTTTTTAAGTGTACCATCGTGCACGAAGTGCTCGATATCTTCAGCCAGGTTCCTGCAATCCTCCGTGTCATGGCCGTAATCCTCATGAAATCGGCAATACTTGTCTTTAGATCGGCGTTTCGACCCACTTCGTGACATGGGCTAAGGCTTCTCGAACATGTTAATGTGGAGGTCATAGATTTCTGTCCTCGGCTTCGTTAGTGGGGTAAACTGGCTCTTTTCCTGGCTCTGCTGAGGTCCAAGCCTAGATTAAATCGGTCCCTACTGGAGTCTGTCGAGAGCGCTCCGCCGACCTTAGCCTCGGTCATTGCGATCTTCCTTCTTCCAATCTGACGGTTTGGCCTTGTCAGCTTTGCTTTTGCGCCTGTCAGCTTCATCAACTCTTGCAAATTGATCAGCTATGCTCCATAATTGCCTCGCAGTGCGGGGCTCGCTCCGTACGAGCTCCTTGTATAGGGCGCCCGATTGGATAGCATTTTGGAAAGCCGAGATAAAGACCTCATCTGTTAGGCGATCAACTTTCAGACTTTCTTCATTGAACCTGGTCATAAAGTCACTGATGGACTCACCTCGTCTCTACTTTATAGTGAGTAAGTGCGCCGCAGTGGTTTTAGCCACGGCTTTTTGAAAGAATCTCCGCTCGAAGGCCTCCATCAGCTAGTCGTACGACCCAATACTGCGAGGTGGTAGGCTGTCGAACCATATGTGGGCATTATCAATCAACAGCTCCGGGAATACCTTGCACATGTAGATGTCATCGCTGAGCCCCTAGTTAACCATGTTGTACTGGTACTGTGACATAAAATTTTGCAGGTCGTTTGTTCCGTTGTACGGCTTCATCGGTGGCACCTTGTACGAAGAAGGGAGAGGTGTGTAGAGTATTCGGTTGGTGAAAGTCGTAGAGATTCTCCCATATACGCCGAACCTCCCTCCTTGGTAGTTATCCCCGCTTCGCCGAGGTGAGTCAGCGTGGCGACGAGGTAAAATCGTATCTCGCTGAGGTGAGACACGATTATAGTTCCCTTGGTGATCATCAACAAATCGCCTGGGAGGAATCCTGGCATCCCGTGCCTCTAGAATCCTGACGCTTGGGGACTTTTGCCGGTGCCTCGATTCGGATACAGCTTCGTGCTCTCCTCCTCAGCTATGAGCCCTCTGCTGCTGGATGAACTTTAGGAAATCTTGCTGAGTTTTTGCCAGATACGCTTTTACAACATCGTCGAACTGTTGCTGGAAGTTGGCAAGGTCGCCTTCCTTGCTGCTATCACGGCCTTCTTGGCTGTGATGGATCAGGTTACCAAACTCATCCACCGGAACATGATTGATGTGACCCTCGGGGGTTCAATCTTTCATAGGTTCCTTCCCGGGTCGTCTATTCGCTGTAGGATTCTGATCTTGCACTTGGCTTGCTTCAGCCTCGTTGATTGGTGGATTTGCTGCCGGATCTTGTCTGGTTTGTTGAATCTCTTTTTCCTTGGCAGCGGCGGCAGCAGCGGCGGCTGATCGTGTAGGTCTCCCTGTTATCGTGATGCGTTGCCTTGAAAACTTTGATCAAAATTCACAAATTTATGTTCCCACAGATAGCGCCAGTGATCGATCTTGTTTTTGTAAGGTAATTAATGCACGTAGACAAGGAATTAATGAACACGAAAGCAAACGAAACACAAAGGGATTTACGTGGTTCTAACTATAGATCTACGTCCACGGGCGGAAAGAGTATAGATCTTTATTGCTTGTATGAGTAGTGATTACAAGATTGTTCTCCCCTCTCAATCTATTCTAAGCCCCTAGTTATAGATAGTTACATGGAGTTCAACTATAATATGAATTCTTCTCCTATTTGGACTCTTTGGCTTGATCTCCTCCTTTATGGATAAACACCGATCTTCTATATCTCTCTTAGAGCTTGAGTTGTAGTCGATGTAGGAGTCTTGGTTGCCTTGATGATAAAGTCTCTTATCTTCAGTTGGGCCGAGCTGTCTGGGCCGAGCTTAACTGTCGGGGCCCAATTATGTTGGGCCTGATGCTTTGGGCCTAGGTGCTGGGCCATATCCTATCAGAAAATATGATAAAAATAATTATATTATCGCTTCAAGGTGGAATATGATTTGATCACTCGTAAGGTGTCACATAAATGGCAGTAGAAAATTACGATAATTAAAAATTGATGATTTTGAGAATTCAAAAGATCGCCACTTTTGCTTATATAAATTAGCATTTTTGTTTGTATGGATTAGTACTATTAAGAAACAACGATAAAAAAATAATTATTTTATCACTTTGATGGATCCGGGTCGAAGATCATCAACTAAAATAAAGAATGACACATAAAAGAAGAATTGAAGAAGAGTTAAGCTCTTCACCCCTTCCGTCGTCTACCTCGGGTTTTCACTTTGCTTCAATGGAGCTCGTGAGAATCCTGCAAAACAAGACCGGAAGAGTGGGTGGGGGAAGAAACCTCTTAGTGTGGTGTGTGTGAGCTCGTGCAAAATGCGTGTAGCTAAGTGTAGTATTGAAATGAGTTTTTCAAAGAGCGTACCGTTAATAGTGAAGGAGATCACCTATTTATAGGTGAATAGCACATGGTGGCACGAGAGGCAATATCTTATTATTGGTATTGGTATTTTAGTCTTTTCGAGGGGGACAAGATCACTTAGGGAGTGAAGATTCGGGTGGATGATGATGATATAGTGGTCCCCTCAGAGGATCTGAGAATCACGCGTTCCGCATGATCAGGGTTCTATTTTGCCAGTAACAGAACCCTTTTCTTCCTGGGACAGATCACATCTATTTAGGAGGTGGATGTTTTCCAGAAGCCCTTTGGAATTTTTAGGCCCGCTTGCCACGTGGCAAGTCAATGGTACTTTTCCCTATCAACTACTCCCCCCTGAGGTCCAGAAGCATACTTTTAGCTTCTGAGAGGCTGTCTTGTAAAGGCCATTGAACCGTCACCTTTTGCCTTTACGTCTTATAAATTGTTTATTGACTTACGGGAAGTGTAATGATGCATTTAAACTGCCCGAAGTGAGGAGATACAGAGTCACTAATCCTTGTGCCATTTATAAAGATATGATGCATGCATTTCTGAGCCGTTGATTCGCTTCTTAGATATGCACATGCATATATATATATATATTTATATATATATATATATATATATGTGTGTGTGTATATGTGTGTGTGTGAAAACGTGAAAACCTTTAAATATTTTTTCTTACATTTCTCATTTTTGATTCTTTTAGATCGGGCCAATGACTCCTTTGCTTTTGCCAAAAGCAGGAAAAAGATTGTCATTGTTCTGAGTGTTTCATTGAAGCACGATGATGCAATTTTACGCGTCTAGTTGTGGCCATTGATCAAGTCCCAATCATCAATGATGATTCTTAGAGATTTTTCTTTCCTGATGAAAGATTTACTCTTAGTCTGAGATGAGTATTTGGATGCTTTGGAAGGTTGTTGTTGTTGTTGCTCTTTTTTTTTCTTATATATATATATATATATATATATGTGTGTGTGTGTGTGTGTGTGTGTGTTGGGAACCCACTACAGTTGTTTTGATGATGTTCTTTGAAACCACACTTAGATCTAGATTACTCCTTATTAGAGTATAGGTGATAGGAGCCATCTGTATTTGTTAGGACAGATGTAGTCTAGAATAAGTTGATCGATCCAACTTGTAAAGGAGGAGATTGTTTTGTCGAGCTCTCTTATACGTGATCGATCTAGCATCCAGCTCCTGCCTCACCTTCTACAAAAGGCCTGCTGCCCTACTGTATATCTTATCTAGTTGGTAGCCGCCTGCCTCAAGAATCAGCTGGTCTCTCTATGACCAGCTGGTCTCTCAGTCCACTGGTGCCACGTCGGTTGCCAACCTGGACCAATCCCAACTGATGAAGGTAACTCAGCACCAACAGCTCCCTGCCATAGGTCAGAGTCTCAACGACTAGAATCTAAATAATAGGCCTATAAATACCCTCACCTTCAAAGGAATTTCTTACGAGAATTTCCATTTAACAAGCCGAAACTCTGTAGAAATCTGAAGCGTTCAGAGCAAACTTAACACTCGAAATACCTAGAGAATTCTTAAGTGTTGAGACCTCTTGAGATTTCACCATCACTAGTCAATCTGAGTTCTTGAGCGTTCACTACTGTTCAAGAGCTTGTCAGAAGCTACTCCTTCAAGCCAAGAAGCTGATTCGTGAAGAAGGAAATAATTTTGTTGCTTCACCTTTTTCAGAGAAGATCAAGCTCTGGAAATCAGGAAGTTTGCTGGTCTATAGTCTTTAGTCTAGCAGTTGTAAAGTTGTAAGGGCCACGACCCAGGAATCGTGCATAGATCTCAACAAGTGAGTCGAGCTCTAGAACTGGTCCTGAGTCAGTAAAAATAAGAGACGAGTAGGATCCAAATGTTAAAGAGATTCTCAAGTTCGATGGAACTTGATGTGGATGTAGAAGGGTTTCTCCGAACCACGATAAAATCGACTGTCTCGCTCTCTCTCTCTCTCTCTCTCTCTCTCTATCTATCTTTCTAGTTGATATAATCATATTGTTACTAATCATCTTGCATCATACATTCATCTTACTGATATCATAAAGGATTTTCATTTAAAAGAGTACTGCAACAAAACCACCAACTTCCACATCCAACTCGCTCACTTTCCTCTTCAGCAACAAGTTTGCTGAATAAGAAGGAGCTCGATCTGATCTCTAAGCTTGCTCTTTTTAATAGAGCCTGTTGTTCGTTCAAAGCTATATTTCGCAAAACTGTTGGAGATTGGTGTATACCCCCCATACACCAATTAGCTCTTTCTGGGACCAACAACTGGTATCAGAGCGGTGGTTCTTTGACCATTGTATTTGAATACTAAAAGTTTTGTTTAGTCTCAAACTTTTGGTCGATAGGACTAGATCTTAGAAAATTCTTTTATTTTCATCATACTCATTTTTCTGCATCATGGAAGTATTTCTTTCTCGTGTATGCAATGAATTTTCAGTTCAGGGAAATGAAGACTGGAGTTTTAGCATCAAGATGTGCCTTAAAGCCTACCATTATTGAATGTGGGAAGCTGTTGAAAAAGGGTCATTCATCATCTTTGAGCAGTTGATGGAAGATTTCGCCCTCCTTCCAAGAAGGAGTGAACACTTGAAATTTCGAAATAACTATCACATGCATCCAATTGGAAATTCCAACAAGGATGATGAAGGTAAAACTACCCTTTCTAAATATAATGTTTTGAACACACCCGAGGGTAGCTGCTTTCACTTTAATAGACCAGGTCACTACAAATCGGAGTGCCCTAATCTAAATCAAGCAGAACGTGACATTCTTCATGCCAAGCATGATCGCAAGCTGAAGGAACAACGTGATGTTTTTCTGGCTGAAGAAGCGTTTAAGAAGGAAGCCCACTTCTCAGATACTTCATCTGATGAAGGATTTTACGCTGACGAGGAGCTGAATGATGTAGAAGAAGACGGTCTGACCATCATAGGAAGATGCTACCTCGCTAATGAAATAGACGTAGATGATGATAAAGAAGAAGAATGTTGCATCTGCTTAGAAAACCCTAATCCGAACTCCAAGTTAGCTTCTCCACCTACCTCTCTATTTCCTTCTGACATTGATAGTGCATACGAGAAACCAACTGAGATGGTATCTTGGGAGGAATTCAGCCAGCAAATGGATGACTACAAGAAGCTCTCAGCAATGTTCAAAGAGCTGGTCGTAGTCGGGAAGAGGTTGGAGGAAGAGGTAGAAAAGTACAAGCTCGCACTAAATGATCAGTTTACTCCTTATGATGCTGATAAGGAGAATGAAATCAAAATTTTGAAAGTGCAAGTTGAAGAATTTACCTTGAGAAAAGAACATTTGAAAGAAATGTTGAAGGACAAAGACAAATAAATTCATTCACTTTCTGCTAAGCTGATGGATCTGGCAGCTCGACATGGAATTCTGGTTGAGAAAGAATCAAATCTTTAACAGAAACTCAACCAGAGGATTAAAGGAAAAGACAAATTGGATGAGATCCACTTTGAACACAGAAGTCCAGCGATCAAGACTGGAATTGGATTTAATGGTCAGAAAGAGAATCAAAAGAAGAATGATTGTTGTATTACCTTTGTCAAATCAAAAGAAAAGTCAAAGGATGATAAGTCAACTCATCGGTCACTACCTGACAAAATTGTACGACTCAAGAATCCAGATCGTCAATCCCAAGCCATTCTAATCAAAGAGCACAAGGCACCAAGCTCTAGCAGTCAGTTTGCTGAAGTTCCTCAAAAGAAGAATGATTGTCCATCTACTTCATCAGGACGATCTGGAACTAAGAAGAAGCAGCCCCCTTCCAAACCACAAACGAAGCAACCAGCTTATTATCGCTATAAGGAATGACCACAACAATACCAGTTTGAGTATCAAGGTCCTTGGACTCACTATCCTCAGTACTATCAGCCCAACTACTCAACGTACTAATATCAGCAGCCATGGTACCCCAATCAGTGGTAT